>CM065748.1:26392852-26447852 GCA_033310375.1 Conus canariensis | reverse complement strand
GTTTTGCCTTTCGTTAAAAAAAAAAAAAAGTAATATAAAGTCAAGAAAGAAAAAGTCCCATAGCTTATGGCCGTGGGGCGGCGAACTGTCAGAGGCACGGCACGATGGAAGAATAAGCTTGTCCTTCTCCTTCCGCCGCCTTTAGCTTTCGCTGAACTGAATCAGGTACGCATTCACTGCCGGATGGGACACAAGGTTTTCAATCCGAAAAAGTCTCACCCCACGACAGGCTCGAACTCATGATCCGCCGGCTCGGCAGGCAGACGCGCTTAACCATTTGATAACGGGCTCTTGTGACAAACCAAATGATGAGACAACAAAGCATCACAACAAAGAGTAGTTGGCAAATCAAAGAGCGCCGATACCAACTGGTTGTCGTTACAAAGATGGCCAATACTAACTGATTGCCAGAACAAAGAATGCCAATCACAGGTGGTTGGGCGGACTGTGAGAGCAATTAACGGTCAGCCGGCAAAACAAAGGATCCCATTAATGACTGGTTGGCCCCGGCAGAACAAAGGCTGCTAACAACAAATGCTGAGACAAAGATTGCCAGTGACAACTGATAGGCAGAACAAGAGAGAGTGCCAATGCCAACTGGTTGGTGGAACAAAAGAGCTAATAGCAACTCGTAGGCGGAAGGAACAACAACAATGACAAGTGGTTGGTATAACACACAGTGACAATAACAACTGTTGACAAAACGAAAAATGGCTGATATCAGGTTGTGTCCAGAACAAAGAGAGGCTAAAGCAATCAATGGCAGAACAAAGTGTGCAATAACAACCAACTGGCAGAACAAAGTGTGCAATAGCAACGAGCTGGTAGAACCTGGAGGCCTCATAACCGATGGTAGGAAGAAATAAAGAGTGCTAATATACCTCGTCAACAAAATAAAGAGTGCTAATGATATCTGATTCAAAGAACAAAGGCTTTTAATTACAACTGGTTCATAGAATGGATAGTGATAATGATAACTGTATATTAGAACGCGAAGGACTAAAAGCGACAAAGAAGTGATGATACTAGCTGGTTCTTATCTAACTTATGTAACTGGCTGGCTTTTTTTTCTACGAATAGGTGTAAACAATAACTCGTTGGCAGACCAAGGATCGTAAACAACGAGTGGTTTATCTTACACAAAAGCTTAGAAAACAACAGGCTGGTGAAACATGGAGAGCTAATAAAAGCTCGTTAGAATAAAGAAATCTGATAGAAACTGGTTAGTAGAACAAAGAGAGCTGTAACAATTGGTTGGTGGGGGGAAAAAAGACTAAATAAACAGAGGTTGGTAGAACAAGAAAGGCTAACAACAACAGCAACAACACGTCGGTAGAGCCAAGATGGCCAAAACTAACAGTTGGTACAACAATGAGAGATAATAGCAACCGGGTGGTACAACAAAGGGGGGCTTGTAAAAACAGGTTGTACATGTATTGTGACAGGAAATAGTCACGCGCAGCGTAATGCATCTTGCATCCTCAGGAGAAAGGAGATAAGTCATCATTGATTTGTTGTTGTTTTTAAACGGGTTAAATCATCACCTTTTCTCGTCCGTTTCTTTTTTTTTTCAGACGAAGATAGAAGTTAATGGCCAAGGGGGAAAAAACATATATACGAGATTAGCATCATGAGCAAACATCGAGACTCGTAAATCACGTCTGCCTTCGGCAGCTGTTTTCTCCATCACATATTC
The DNA here is from genome assembly GCA_033310375.1 of Conus canariensis. Lineage (NCBI taxonomy): Eukaryota > Metazoa > Mollusca > Gastropoda > Neogastropoda > Conidae > Conus > Conus canariensis. The sequence continues at coordinate 26,446,156 of CM065748.1, read as the reverse complement.
CCTGATCGTAGTAAGATTCGTTTGTTTGTTTGATTTACATCTATTCCTTTTTTTTCTTTTTTTTCTTTTTTTTTGGGGGGGGGAGGGGGCATAGTGTAGTACGGAGAAACTGACAGATGGTCAAAACAGATGGGCAGACAGAGTTTCTGGAAAGTTCAGTTTCTGTTCGTTTGTTTTGTTTTAGATCGGAACAAAATTGCATGAATAAGATTTTAAAAAAATAAATAAATAAATAAATAAATAAGTAAATAAAGCTCAAAAAGATAAAAAGAAAGATAGAGTACCAGCCCAATATCTGGTTTCACATCTGTGAATTCTTGTTCGGTCCTCGGCGATTGTGAGATTACTCCTCTCTTCTGCTGGCCCCGTTCTCCCCGTCCTCCTCCCTTCCACATGTCGACTGCTCCGCCTTCAGAGAAAGACATGCATGTGTGCACGCACACACACTCACACACTTGCACACGCACATATGCGCACTCGTAAGCACACACGCACACACTTAAAAAAAAACGCGCGCGCACGCACGCGCACAGACACAAACGCTCGCGCGCGTGCACGCACGCATGTACGGACGCACGCACACTCGCACGCATACACACACAGGCACACACACTAATACACATGGGGGGTGGATGTTACGGAGAGAGAGAGAGAGAGGGGGGGGGAGGAGGGAGGAGGGAGAGATAATGTGATACTCAAAGACTTACACTCATTTGCTTTTTATAGTACTACCTCCAGTGAAATACATGAGACTTCACAATAGTGGAGAATGAAGATACAGAAGCATTGGATGCACTATAGTGGTCAAGAGCTTGGAACTCAAAGCCAGAGACAGACAGACAGATAGACAGACAGACAGACAACAGACAGAGACGACAGACAGAGAGAGAGAGAGAGAGAGAGAGAGAGAGAGGAGAGAGAGAGAGAGAGAGACGGAAACAGAGATAGACGGTTATGCACAAGACAAAAGGATATCATAAAAGACTTAAAAAATTAAACAAGGAAAGTTGTAAATGGATATACTGTAAAACCCCCTTCTCTCTCTCTCTCTCTCTCTCTCTCTCTCTCTCTCTCTCTCTCTCTCTCTCTCTCTCTCTGGACTAACCGATATCCTATCTATTTAATATCTGTGATTAAATGTATTCGTTACTAGTTAAGGATAACACAAATGGAACCACACAGATTACCTTATAAGGCCTATACGATGCTCGTGGAGTTAGATGCAAGGGGTAAGAAAAATTGAGTCTCGAATGTAAGGCTAAAGTTGTATGAATATGGATTTGGTTTTGTATGGGAAAATCGGGGTGTTGGCGATATAAATGCTTTTGTCCGTGTTTTTTCGGCAAACATTGATTGATTGTATATGGCAGAGGTGGAACTCTCATGTTGAAGACAGTAATAGATTTGATATTTATAGAATGCTAAATCCTATGCATCGTGTTCCGAGGTATTTGTCAATGGTTATTGACAGACATTTGAAATATATGATAACCAAGTTCAGATTTGGTATATCAGATATCTATGCACATTCACAGCGTTACAGACATTTAAACGATCGTGTGACTGTTTGTCCATTATGTCAGGAATCTCAAGAAAATGAAGTTCATTTTGTTCTTTCATGCCCAGAACTAAGTGATCTTAGACAACAGTGTATTCCATCCAAATACTATAAGCATCCTTCACTATTCAGATTAATTTTGTTAATGTCATCGACAAATGATAAAATAGTGAAGCAGCTTGCTGTCTATTTTTACAGAGGGTTTAAACGAAGAAATTCTGTAATACCTTAGTTTGTTTGTACCCCTGATTAGAAATGGATTATGCAAAGTTCTTTTATATGTATCCCCCTTCTAAGGGGCTATGGCCTTTACGAATAAACATCTGTATCTGCATCTCTCTCTCTCTCTCTCTCTCTCTCCTCTCTCCCTCCTCTCTCTCCTCCTCTCTCACTCTCTCTCTCTCTCTCTCTCTCTCTCTCTCTCTCTCTCCCTCTCTCTCTCTCTCAACCTCCAGGACAAGCCAAAAGGTTAGCAGGGAAAGTCTCCCGAGGTTTCGGCGCATGCCGTGTTGCTTGCGGGAGATTGTACGCTGCCAGAATCAAGCTGTAACATTGGGGAGGGTGCAGGGGAGACGGTGAGAGGGAGACATGTTGGGGTGGAAGGAGGGGGAGAAGGTGTCTGTCTGGAATAAGATGCATATCATCTGTATTGACCACAGGCAATACATGTGGGATATTTCCCTCTAGACTCCCGGAGAATTTCTCATCATTCCGCAACCATTTTTTTCCTCTTCCTGCGCCATTCCTTCACCACCACCACCACCACCCTTACCCCTCACAACTCGCACATCCTCCGTCCTATCTGATGTCCCCCTCCCGTCACCTCCCTCCCTCCCTCCTCTCCTCACCCAGAGGTTTGAGGAGGTTGTTGTAGAAGAGATATTTCCAGTTCAGAAGAAGCAGGGAGGGGTGTTGGGAAGGCAAGCGGGACAGGGGTGGTTGTGTTTAGGAAAATTATGCCCTCTTGTTCTTCTCTCTCTCCTCTCTCTCTCTCTCTCTCTCTCTCTCTCTCTCTCTCTCTCTCTCTCTCTCCTCTCTCCAGCCTCCAGGACAAACGAAAAGGTTAGCAGGGAAATTCTCCCAGGATTTTGCCACAAGCTGTGCTGTGTGCGGGAGATTGTACACTCCCTTAATCAAGCTGTAGCATCCTGGAAGGTAGAGGGAAGACAGTGAGAGGGGGGGGGGGGGACCAGAACAGAGACCTGGCCTGCCATCACATCAACAAGGGAAGAGCTTTATGGATCACTTGAGGGCCTCCGCCATACAGCAGCCTTTGTCAGTGCCTCTGAGGTTCATGCCTGAGTGAACGGAAAAGAAGAGAGGAAATCTGTATTGACCACGGGCAATACATGTGGGATATTTTTCTTCTAGACTCCTAGAGAATTACTCATTATTCCACAACCGTTTCTTTCCTCCTCCTCCTACGCCACCCCCCTCCCCCTCCCTCACCCCTCAGACTCAGTTACCCCCTCCCACCATCCTCCTTCCCACCTACTCTTCCCATTCTCTCATCCCCCCACCCTTCCTCCTCTCCTCACCCAGAGGTTTCAGGGGGTTGCAGTAGAATATATTTATTTCCAGTTCAGAAGAAGCAGGGAGGGGTGAGGGGAAGGTAGGCGGGAAAGGAGGGGGGGGGGATGCAGTGTTTAGGAAAATTATGCCCCCTTGCTCCGGTTATCATAAAATGTCAGCAGGACGTTGCTCAAGTGATGTGCCGAGAGTGAACAAAGGGGGACAATTAAGACTCAATAACGCTGGTTATCTCCCGGCAGCGCTGGATGTAGAGGGAAGGGAGGGTGAAGGCGGTGGAGGATGAGGGAAAAGAGTTAGGGAGGGTGACAAGATGGAGGAAAGGAAAGAAGAGGTGGTGGTAAGGTTAAAAAAATCAGTTGATAAATGTCGTTTTCTGTGCTTTTTGTCTGCGAAATCACTTCGTCTTTCAGGACACAAGATCAAATAACAAAATCAATGGTCTTTAGGACAAAGCATGCCAATAACAACTGGCTGGCAAACAATGATTAAAAATTGCAGTTGGTAGACAGAACAAAGATTGGAACAAAGAGTGCTTAAAATTCAAACTGCGTAAGATGCTTAAACTCTTGTAGGACCCGAACGTTCCATGCATTTCTATCACTTTGTCATCATATCATGCAGATTAAACAATCTGCGAGTTACTCGATGATTCTATTGTTTTTTTTTCTTTTGTTTTGTTTTTATCACAGAAGGTAAAAGTTGAAAACGAAGTCAAATATTTGTATAAAAGGATATTCTCCTTCAATCATTTAATAAAACAGAACGGTGAACGTATCTCATAAGAAGAATGTGCATCTGGTGCACACTTGCCGGTCAAGTTTCTTAACTTTCAATGGCTGGATCCCAGCTGTAAAACAGATCTCCTCTCTCTCTCTCTCTCTCTCTCTCTCTCTCTCTCTCTCTCTCTCTCTCTCTCTCTCTCTCTCTCTCTCTCTCAACCTCCAGGACAAGCCGAAAGGTTAGCAGGGAAAGTCTCCCGAGGTTTCGGCGCATGCCGTGTTGCTTGCGGGAGATTGTACACTGCCAGAATCAAGCTGTAACATTGGGGAGGGTGCAGGGGAGACTGGTGAGAGGGAGACATGTTGGAGTGGAAGGAGGGGGAAGAAGGTGTCTGTCTGGAATAAGATGCATATCATCTGTATTGACCACAGGCAATACATGTGGGATATTTCCCTCTAGACTCCCAGCGAATTTCTCATCATTCCGCAACCATTTTTTCCTCCTCCTCCGGCGCCATTCTTTCCCCTCCTTTAACCCTCACAACTCATGCGCCCCCTCCTCCATCCGCCTTCCCACCTGCTCTTCCCCTTCCCTCGCACTGCCCAGTTCCCTCCTCTCTTCACCCAGAGGTCAGAATGTTGCCGTCAAAGAGATATTTCCAGTTCAGAGGAAGCAGGGAGAGGCCAGCAGGGGAAGGCAGGCGGGAAGGGGATGGCAGTGTTCAGGAAAATTATGCCCCCTTGCTCCGATTATCATAAAATGTCAGCGCACTCCGTCTCCGGGACGTTGCTGAAGTGATGTCTGAGAGCGAACAAAGGGGGACAATTAAGAATCAATAACGCCGGTTATCTCCCAACATCGCTGGATGTAGAGGGAAAGGAGGATGAAGGCGGGTTGGGGATGAGGGAAAAGAGGAAGGGAGGGCTGCAACATGGAGTGAAGGAAGGAAGAGAGGTGGTGGGATGGAGGGGAGGGGGGTTAAAGAAACTCAGTGGATACATGTCGTTTTCTGATATCTTTGCCTATGAAATCACTTCGTCGTATTGGGGACAAGATCAAATAACAAAATTAATGATGGTTTGGACAAAGAACGCCAGTAGCGACTAGCTGACAAAGAATCACTGAAACTGAAACTGAGTTCGGCAGACAGAACAACGATACCCCAAAAAATTAAAGCTGTGTAAAATATTTAAGCTCTTTTAGGACTCCAATTTTTTTTTTTTTTTTTTGACTCATCAATCATTTTGTCATTTATCACGCAAAGCAATTCACTTGATGAGATTTATTTCAAATCACAAAAATAACAGTTGTGAATGCTGTAAAAAAAAAAAAAAAAAAAAGTTCATAGAAAAAGATATGCTCCTTCAGATCTTTCATGAAGGAATACCGTGAATTTATCTCATACGAAGAGTTTGTATCTAGACCACTTTTGCCTGTCAGTTTCATAACTTACAATGGTTGGATCTCTTCAGTAAAACAATCTCTCTCTCTCTCTCTCTCTCTCCTCTCTCTCTCTCTCTCTCTCTCTCTCTCTCTCTCTATCTATCTATCTATCTATGTATGTCTTGTGTGAAGGCAAAGTAAAGGATGTGTTGTTATAGATGATTAGAGAGAAAGAAGGAAAAATTCTAGTTTTGTGTTACAAATGGTGGATGTCAAAAACGTAAATCTGAAGCTCACCATTCTTTTTGTCGTTTATCTCGCCAAAAAAAAAAAAAAAAAAAGTGCGAGTTCCTCGATGAGTTTTTTTTTTTTTTTTTCACAAAAATAACAGTTGTGAATTGCCGTAAAAAAAAAAAAATCATGGAAAAACGATATTCTCCTTCAGATCTTTCATGAAGGAATACCGTGAATTTATCTCATACGAAGAGTTTGTATCTAGACCACTTTTGCCTGTCAGTTTCATAACTTACAATGGCTGGATCTCTTCAGTAAAACAACCCCCACCCCCCCTCTCTCTCTCTCTCTCTCTCTCTCTCTCTCTAACATACACACACACGCGCGCGCGTACGCACACACACACGCGCGCGTGCGCACACACACACACAACACACACACACACACACCACACACACACACACACACACATTTACATGCATAATATATACATGCATTCAGACAGAGACAAATGAGAATGTTACTTTTTATGGTTCGTTGAAAAAGTAATGACAGTGCATAATTTGAAAATATGTGTGACAATACGCCCTTACAGTCAAGGGTGTGTGTGTGTGTGTGTGCGCGCGCGCGCGCGCGCGCGCGTGCGTTTATGAAAGTTTAAGTGGGCTTTTAATCCGAAAAAAAACCGCTGAAACAGAGACCAAGATGTTTAAACTTCGTTGTTCGTCTAAATCTTTCGTATTTTCATGTATTAAGATAACATGTGTCGGGCCACACAATCTGCCGAATTTTGTAAACTTTCTAGGCATTGGTACCAACCTGAAACCACCGAGTAACATCTGCCGATAGTATGGAAAGGGCGATAAGTACAACTTGATTCGTTAGATGAAGGAAATCACCTCCCTTGCCGATATAACACGCTAGGATCCCTCCAGGCAGGAAATACGTACCGCTCCTTTGCCTTTGAACCTGATTTCTCTCCGTTGTCTTTTCTTTCAGGCCAGGATCAAAGCGAATTTGATCAGAAAATACCATAATGTTCGGATGAAATGCCGGATGAACACACGCGTCGGCACACGCATCGTTTAAACGAATCCAATCTTAAGCGTTGATGGAATGAAGCTGGTTTTTCTTTTCTTTTTTTTTTTTTTCTTTTTTTTTTTTTTTTTTGAAAGGGAGGTTACTGTGCGAGAGTTTGAAAGTTTGAGTCTTCTACTGAAACTTCTGTCGAATGACTTCCCCTGATGATGTTTCTTGGCACGGTAGGGTTTTTTTGTTGTTGTTGTTGTTGTTGTTTTGTTTGTTTGGTTTTTGTTTGTTTGGTTGGTTGGTTTTGTGTGTGTGGTGCGTGCGTTGTGTGTGTGTGTGTGTGTTGTGTGTGTGTGTGTGTGTGTGTGTGTGTGTGTGTGTGTGTTTTAGCGTGTCACAAGCGTAACAGTTTCTCAATTTTTCATCACAGGAGGAAAGTCATATCCAGATCTGAACAGGAAAAGAGCGTGGCAAAGGTGAAGAGACACATTAAATCACGCGTGCACTGGTGACCTAGGGTTCTGGACTGGTGGAAGATTCGATGTTGATGGGGGTTGTTGCGATGGCGATGTGGTGGTCGAGACTGGAAGAAAAATTCGACGGCTTTTTTTCGATCAGTCAGAGGACATTTTCATTTTCGGTGCACGGGGAGTGGGAGGGTGGGGGGGGTGGGGGTGGGGGTTGAATAATGGCGGGACAGAATTAGAAAAGGTTTTCGTTTTCGCCTGTAACTTGAAAAGACAGTCATCTTGTTGGCGTCGAAAATCAAATAGATTTTAAACGGAAAAAAGCTAAATTAGAAACTCGATTGTTTCAACTTCGTCTTCTGTGTTCGTCCTCTGTCTCGAGCTACGCCATTCGTCACGTGATTTGGCGACTTCTATATAAGCTTCCTTCTGATTGGTGGGAACAGTCGTCGGAATTCATCTTCTCAGCGAGCGTGGTGATGGTTCTAGTGGTAATGTTGTGCTGTGATCGAAATACAGACAGACGGGCCGATAGAAGAGCAGACTGACAGACAGAATGGCAGACAGGCAAAGCAGAGGCTCATTATTATAACACCAGCCTAAAAAGAAGCAGAACCTGGAGACACCCAAACCACACAGGGAAAGGTGAGGGAAGATTTCTCCTCGCGCGGAATGCATGCCGTGTGGTGCACGTGAGTCTGTGTCCGTGAGGACGATACAGCATCTGCAGAAGAGAAAGTACGTGGGGTGATGAAGAGAGAGAGAGAGAGAGAGAGAGAGAGAGAGAGAGAGGAGAGAGAGAGAGAGAGAGCATGCGCGTGTGTGCGTGGGTGAGAGAGGGGAGGGGAGGGGAAGGGGAGATAGAAACGTAGGGATGAGAGACAGACAGAGAGAGCATGCGCGCGTGTGCGTACGTGAAAGAGAGGGGAGGGGAAGGGGAGATAGAAATGTAGGGAATGAGAGAGTGGGCACGCACATGAGAGAGAGAGAGAGAGAGAGAGAGAGAGGAGAGAGAGAGAGAGAGAGAGAGAGAGAGCATGCGCGCGTGTGCGTAAGAGGACAGTGTAAGCACCAAAAAATGAAAGAGGTGGATTTCCGCCTTAAGAGGAAAAAAAAAAAAGAAAAAAAAGGGAGGAAAAAAGTCACCGCCTTAGGTGCTCCATTGATCCGACAACTGATGCCACAAAAAAAAAAGAAGAAAAAAAATGAAAAAATACAATGATAATAATGGCACAGCCACTGTTAGGTAGGTACCCAAGCTCTGACCTGCGCGTTGGGCAAATGCATACTTCAGACATCTGCTAAGAGACCCTCTTCTTAAATGCTCTCATCTTAGTCATTCATGCATTTATCCGTCAGCTTTAAATCATGCGCAGTGTGGTCTCAAAACTTAGCGGATATGGCGTAGCGTATATGGACTAGTCTGCTCGCACTAATACCTTCTTGGCGAAACTGAAACTCTCTCTCTCTCTCTCTCTCTCTCTCTCTCTCTCTCTCTCTCTCTCTCTTTATTTCAATACCATCTCGCTCCCCATTTATTCTTACCCATCCCCCAGCAACCTCCCCCCCCCCCCTCTTCCCCGTTCCTCCCTCTGCAGATACTGGGACGTAGAGAGTGGGGGTCTGGGGAAGAAGGGGGAAGGAGGAAGGTGGGAGGTATTGTTGACAATGTATGCATAAACTTGCAATTTAAAGGGATCTGGGAGGATGCTACATGAAGGGAAACTTGCAGACTGCTTCTCCGGCCGTCCCACCTTTCAGAGCGCCTTGTCTCCGGGACATCAGCACTAAATTTAATGATGGTATGATGTTGTACAAAGGGAGAGAAATGAGAATCGATGGCTTCAGGGAGACGAGTTAACTGGCGTCGGTTTTTTTTTTTGTTTGTTTGTTTGTTTTGTTGTTTTTTTTTAGCTCTTTTGTTAGCAGAATAACCTTTTTTTCTATGCCTGGACTTCGGTTTAAATCAACTCTTATTCAACGATATATTGCGACATGACTCGACAACACGCAGCCACCGTGAGCGCATATGGCGTGCTGAACATCATAAATTGAAATGTACGTCTTAAGCAACAGCAAACATAAAGCGCCTATTGTATTTCTATCAGAAACAAATGCGTGAATTATACATACAAACGGCACACACGAGAGAGAGAGAAGGAGCCATTTCATGATACAGAAATGCAAACAAAATTCGTTTTCGTTGAATAGACAAGTAAGAGACAGGCTTCTCTTTCTCTGATTGTATTTTTCTTTATCCTAAATGCCTGTTTTAACATAGATGCTGATTTCAATATTCTATGCGCCAGAGGGTCTAGAAACAGATTCAGATGTCGATCATTTGAATAATATGGACGAAATTTCATGTAGAGTAAAGAGAATAACATGGAGTATGCAATTATCTACAGAGGAACAAGAACATGAATATCATATTGAAAGCTGCATACACAGTCTGGAGATGCATTAATATGGACTTCATTCAAATGGCTTCCGTCTAAAGTGTTATTAAACTTTACAAAATTACTTTTAGGTTGTTGTTGTTGTTGTTGTACCCTGGCTAAAGGACTCCAGGGATCATCCGAACAGCCGAAGCACTTGAACACTATGGTACAAATGCATCAGCTGGGGATGAGAACATTACGTGTGTGACCGTTTTTGATTATCCCGCCACGCGGGCAGCCACACTCCGACTTCGGGGGATTTTCGAGACTGATAATGTTATGCTAGGAACTTGTCACGACTGAAGACAATCCCCGCATAACTATGCAGAGCATAACAACATTTTTTATGTAACCTTGGTGTTCTAGCCTATGTCAATTGGCCTGACACAGCCTTAAGCCAAGGCAGCTTTTAGGTTGATATTGTATAGTAGAAAAAGATGTTCGGTAACATACTGCTTACATTGCCGTATACATCTACATTGTGTGACCAAACGAAAGGGATACAGGTTTACAAAAAACAGTTATACATGAATATAATGATGCTATTAAGGTCACTGCATTTTTCATGAACCAAACCAGAAGCGTCGGTTGGTTTTGCCAGAGAGAAAGAGAGAGGGATGTGTGTGTGTGTGTGTGTGTGTGTGTGTGTGTGTGTGTGTGTGTGTGTGTGTGTGTGTGTGTGTTGCTTCCGCTATGGTGACATTCCATGCTTTTGTATAGCGTGATTTATATGGACATTGATGCATTTTGCAGTGTGTCATTGTACTACAGTGTAACACGTTGTTTTCTAAAAGAAAAGAACCTTTTTGCAAGAGTGACAATAACCACAAAACATACCAGAGACTCTGAAAGACAAGTTCCCAGACTGAAACCTGTAATGGTCATTCCTTCTTTTAACTGATTCAATTTTACGTGTAGTATGTGATCAATCTTAACTCTGTTTCGGGGAAAGAAAAATCCAGTCAATAATTACTTGCAACGATGGCTTGTATGACAACGACCAGATAACAACTGACCGGGAGAGTTTAAAAAAATACAAAAAACTAGTTGATGGAATAGAGAGTGCCAATAACAATCAGCGGACTCAGAGATGTAAAGGGGGACTGGATGAGTATCTTCCACCTTTTCCTAGTTGGGGTCCCATTACGCGTGTTGAAGGCATTCACCGCTGGCTCTGTGTCTGCCTGCTTCTCACGGCGCTGGCTGGCTGTTCACCATACGTCACGCCCATTGTGTCAAACTGTCAAGTCTGAAGCACACACCACACACACAACACACACACACACGGTAGTTAACGCGAACAGAACCTATATATGTGCACGCAAGACATAGCTGGCGTACGTGGTTAGCCTAGAGGGCAGCCAGCCAACTGAACAACTCTCTCCACTGGAAGTGGTTGGTGACCTTGGCGAGCGAACCGAACCCCGACAAAGAAGAATAGAGGGACAACGAGGCTGGACGCTCTGCATCTTTGACTGGCTCAACCAGCTCTATCAATAGCAATGTGTTGCTGAACACCTTATGTTGTTTACAACTGAGCCGACCGCGAAGGCTATGTCAGCGTTGGATTCATCAGAACAACTGGTCAGCTGAAGAACGAGTGCCAACAACTGCAGGAAGATAAAGAGTTCAAATAACAGATGGCGTGCGTGACAGAGAGTGCAAATTATGCCTGGTTCTAAGAACAAATAGTGCCAGTAACATATTGACAGAACAAAGGGTACAACTAACATTGGTTCGCAAAACAAAGGATGCAAATAACAACGACTGAAGAACAAAAATGAGAAGTGTAAACAACTACTGACTGGCAACACAAAGAATGCAGGTAACAGACAGCTGATGGAAAACGGCAGATGTCGCTTTTTATCCTGGTAGCAGAAGCATGATAAGGGCGGTAAGTCTGTCGATCTTTCACGCCAGATTAGCTCCCTTGCCGTCTCCATTTGCACCGAAGAAAAGGCTGATGTATGTCAAGCTGGAAAGCAGATAAGAGGCTTGTGTGGATGAAGAAAGAAGGCAAAGAATACCTTTATTTCACACCGGGTTTTCTTGACGAAAGACCGATGGTGGTGATGATGTTTTCCAGACAGGCAGATAGACAGAAAAGTGAGTACTTATGTTCATTCTTTGTCTTGTCTTGTCAACGACAATAACTGAACACCGATTTAAAAAAAAAAAAAAAACCGGTTACGTTTCCCTGTTTGTTCGCTGTGTCTCTTGTCCAAAGTTTGACAGTTGTCGTAAGTTCAGACAGGATATGTTGCGTCTGTAGATGGCTCAAAAATGCCTGAAAGGCACACAGACAGACACACTGTCAGAGTCATAGATAGGGGGGACGGGGGGGGGGGGGGGGGGGGGGAGGGAGCTATAGAAAACGTTAAGACACAAAACATGAATTATTTTGTCGGATTCTTTCGTCTACATCTTGCCATTGAAAGAAATTTAAAGACAGGTGAGACGTGATCGCGCTTCCGTGAGGGTGCTGCAAAAACAGGTTCGGTAGATGAGTTTGGAACTTTCTGGAGCTAACTGATAAGGCGCAGTGGACAGTCGTACGATACAGAACTGCTACAATCAAGTCTGCGTGGCGCAAAAGAGAAAAGAACGGTTCGGGCAGTGGACGGCGACGCATAGAAGTAAAGCGTTGTATTCTGATGTGCCATTATTATGATAGAATATATTTCGTATAAAACCCGCAGAATTCAGAGAAGTTCTTCACGCGTTGTTGAATGAGTAGGATGTTTGCGGAAATAAAGCTTGCGCATGCGCAGTGGAGCCTGAATCATCCGGAACTAGTCGGGAAATCGGGAGAGCGCAGACCTCGGCAGAGTTCGAACGGATCCTGGATCCGCCTTTTGATCCGGATTTGCTTTACAGATCGGTACGAATATTCAATAGATTTGTTCTCGGTCCATATGTCGTCTTTCCACAAAGTTTCGTTCAAATCGGCCAGGTAGTGTTGGGGTTATCGTGTTGACAGACAGACCATGTGACATATGCAGGTTAAAACACAGCCTCCTTGTAGAGAGAGAGAGAGAGAGAGAGAGAGAGAGAGAGAGAGAAGGGGAGAGGCGAGAAGGGTGGGGGTGGGTAAGGGGGAAGGTCGATGGGATGGGAAAGGAAGAAGGGGGACAGTGGAGGAAGTTGGAGAGGGGGGGGGGGGATACCCATCTGAAACAAGACCGAAATCATCTGATTGAGTATATGCAGTAAATTTTAAAAGTTCTCTCCCGAGCGATCTATGTAAACTCTCCTTATTTCCTGTAATTGGCTTCTAGCCAAACCCCATCTGTTAACCTCAATACCCTCTCTCTCTCTCTCTCTCTCTCTCTCTCTCTCTCTCTCTTTCTCTCTCCTCCCTCTGAGTAATTTTCCTACATACCTTTATAAAACTTTTAAGAAAAGAGAAATAGCAATGTCCTCAATTACCAGTTTTACTAGTCAATTCGAGTCAATTTAGTGCGATACCATATACGAACTGGTATGAAAATTGTTTTCATTTTTCTCTTTGTTTCTTTGAATTAGCTTTCAATCATATGATGGATTGATAGCATTATTTGAGTTTTGTCTTATTATGTCTACTGTCAATGTTCACACCCCTTCAAATGGGGGCTTTGGCCTTACTGAATAAAAATTGTGCTCGGTTCGGTTCGGTTCGGCTCGGTTCGGTTCGGTTCGATTCGGTTCTCTCTGAGGGTTTCAGGGGTTTACTTATGGATTATTTGGAGGACACATGGAAGAGCAAGGTGGGAGGGGGGGGGGGGGAGGCGAAGGACTGGAGAATGGAGAGGAGAGGAAGAGAGTGGGGTGGACGATGTGGGAGAGATGGGAGAGGGGGAAGAGGAGGGGCAGATAACACTGTTTGGAAACTCGTTGACCGTTTCTCCGTGTATCACAAGTGGTTGTATTGCCGTGTCTCCGGGACACCGGGCCTCCTCCACTGCTGCTCTGAGGGGGGAACCAGGGAAGTGAACCGAGAATCAATATATTCGGGGAGGGGGGGGGGGGGGGGGGAGGGAGAGGGGGGGGAGGGAGAATGACGGATGGGGGATAACTTTTTTTTGTTTTGTTTTCGTTGTGTGTGTGTGTGTGTGTGTGTGTGTGTGTGTGTGTGTGTGTGTGTGTGTGTGTGTTAGCTCTTCGTTGGCGAAATTGCTGTTTGTCCTGCTCAACCTTCTTGGAAACAGAGTCACGTGACACTTGATCACCACAATGAAAGGCCCAAATAACTGGTCAATAGATCAAAGAATTTTTAATAACAATCGGTCGTTTGAATCAAGAGCGCCATTAATAACAACTTGTCTGTAGCGTCAAAGGTGCAGATCAAGTGGTTTGTTGGACAAGCATTTCAATAATAACTAATTTATAGAACACACACACACACACACACACACACACACACACACACACACACACACACACACACACAACAACAACAACAACAACAACAACAAACAACAACAACAACAACAACAAAGACAACAATATCCGGTAAAAAGACAATTTTAAAAAATCTCTTGTCCTGAAAAAGACACAAACAACAGAGACAATTGTATGTAATCAAAAAAAAAGTCTTGTCTTTAATAAAACGACACAAATACAAAAGACAACCGTAAACAGTAAAAGAGGTCTTGTCCTTAAAAAGACACAAACACACAAAGATGAATATATGCAGTGAAATAAATCACAAACACTTAGAGACAACTATATGCGGTGAGAGAAGTTTTGTCTTCTCTGGAAGGATAGACCATAAAAGAAGTCTTGTCCCGAGAAAAACACACTAACAAAAAGATAACTACCTAAGTAAATGAAAAAGAAAAAGAAGTTGTTTTTGTTTTGTTTGTTTTTTTTGTTTGTTTGTTTGTTTTTTGTTTTTTTTTTGTCTGTTTGTTTTCGTGAAAAAGACACAGTGAAAGATTCTGAGCAAAGACGCTTTCCGACTCCGGGTTAGTCATGTTTCTGTGTGTTCTGACTCAGAGTCTAATTAAATTGACCTGAGGGGAAATTTTCGGCCAGCTACTGCTGGTCTTCATCAGCCCAGACTGACTGGTAGTTGTGGTGGGTGTTGGTGTCCTCTGAGTTGTCATTTCTGGTGGAGTGATTGGTGTTCAGCACACACTTGTAAATGGGGGTACAGTTTGAACAGAGACAGTGGCTATGACTTGCCCCCCCCCTCCCCCCCCCCCCCCCCCCCCCCCCCCCATTTACAAGTGTGTGCTGAACACCCATCACTCTACCAGAGATGACAACTCAGAGGACACCAACACCCACCACAACTACCAGTCAGTCTGGGCTGATGAAGACCAGCAGAAGCTGGCCGAAAATTTCCCTCAGGTAAATTTCATTAGACTGTGAGTCAGAACACACAGAAACACAGTAAAAGATGTCTTGTCCTGATGAAGACACACAGGGAGGGGGGGGGGAATTTGGGCCTGAAAAAGACACACACAACAGGAAAAGAAGTATTGTTTTGAGAAGAAAAAAAAATACACAAACACAAGACATAAGACAATTATCCACATTGAAAGAATCTGGTCCAGAAAAAAGATTTTTATGAAAAGAAATCTTGTTCTGAAAAAGACTCACAATAACAGAAGTCTTGTCCTCAAAACGTATATGAAGTAAAAGAAGTCTCATCTTGAAAAAAACTCACAGTGAAAGAAGTCTTGTCCTGAAAAACAACTCACAGTGAAAGAAGTCTTGTCCTGAAAAAGACTCACAGTGAAAGAAGTCTTGTCCTGAAAAAAAACTCACAGTGAAAGAAGTCTTGTCCTGAAAAAGACTCACAATGAAAGAATTCTTGTCCTGAAAAAGACTCACAGTGAAAGAAGTCTTGTCCTGAAAAACAACTCACAGTGAAAGAAGTCTTGTCCTGAAAAAGACTCACAGTGAAAGAAGTCTTGTCCTGAAAAACAACTCAGAGTGAAAGAAGTCTTGTCCTAGAAAAAGACTCACAGTGAAAGAAGTCTTGTCCTAAAAAAGACACACGGTGAAAGAAGTCTTGTCCTGAACACATCTATAAAGTACAAGAAGTCTCATCCTGAAGAAAGACGTACAATAAAAGAAGTCTTGTTTTGAAAGAAAAAGAAACATACAGTGAAAGAAGTCTTGTCTTCAAAAAGACACAACACCAAAGACAACTATACACAGTAAACGAAGTCTTGTTCACACACACACACAAACAACACACACACACACACAGAGTAAACGATGTGGTATCCAGAAAAAGGGGCAAACAACACAAGGTATCTTTCTCTACAACTGTTTGAACCACTCGTAACATGACAACTACGCTACTAACATTTCTTAAGCAGATAACAGTAACTGCTGGACCATTTCTAAATTTGTTTACTCCTATTGACGACAAAAACATTTTGTTTTTTTTAAGTAAAAACATAATAGAGCAACAAAAGCACGTAGGAATGCCACAG
This sequence comes from Conus canariensis, assembly GCA_033310375.1. Classification (NCBI taxonomy): domain Eukaryota; kingdom Metazoa; phylum Mollusca; class Gastropoda; order Neogastropoda; family Conidae; genus Conus; species Conus canariensis. The sequence goes on along the minus strand of CM065748.1, from coordinate 26,430,360 downwards.
GGGCAAATAATCACAGCAAAATGGATTACCTGCGTTCAATTGGATCGTGATCAGTCACTTAGCGCAGTCGCCAGATTCCAACCATAATTTCAAAAAGCAGTTGTTTTCATATAAATTGTTGAAAAAAGACAAAGAAAAAAGTTTAAAGACTACGTGCGACACAGATTAAAAGGCTACAAGGGCAGCGAGAGACTGGACGATCGTAGATAAGAAAATAAATAAGAAAAAGAAAATAAAAAAATGTAGAGTCACAGAGACTGATTGATGCGCATTGTGATCTCAGTTCTCGCCCTTTTCCTGCCAGCTTCGAGTAATGGAAGAGGCGATAAGTCCAAGCCGATTTATACAAGGGAGATCAGCGCCCATGCCGTCACCATTTCCGTTTCTAAGAATCGAAGAAATAGGGGAGGACGGGCTCAAAGGGGAAGGGGAGGAAGGTGGAAAGGAGGGGGGGGGGGGCGATAATATCAAGATTTATGGGAGAGGGGTTTTTTGTTTGTTTTAAACCGAAAAGGGTTAAATAAACAGAATCAATTATTGTTCCTGCCATCTGCTTTCTTGATGAAAATGTTGGTGGCGGTGGTGAGTTTGCTGTAAAGAAGACACCGACAAACAGACATACGCATGGGTGGACAGCAGACAGACGAACAGACAGCCGGACCGAACAGCGAACAGAGCGTGTGGAATGACACAGACTGTATTTTTCAGTTCTGTCTTTTTCTTTTCTTTTTTTTCTTCTTCAAAATTGTGATCTGTATTGAAACTGCTGCTTTTCTAGGTTGTCGTTCTTGTCCTGTTTGTTAAAGTTGAAATCAATTCTTAGAATGTGAAATAGTTTGACGTTTACGGAGGGTTTTCTTCTTTTTTTTTCCTCCTCTCTGAAGGAAAATACCTTTGAAATTGAAATTCTGTCCCAGTAATGCTTCGATAAACCACAAGCAAACTCCCAATCCTAGTGCCACATACAGTACATCACGTATTTGACATCGATAGGAAATGGACCTGGCCGACACTGTTGTTTCTGTATTATAACTGTTGTCTTTCTTGCTGTGTTCGACCTCCGCCTGCCTGTCTGTCTGTCTGTCTGTTCTATGTCTGTCTGTCTGTTTGTTTCTCTGTCTGTCTGTCTGTTTGTTTCTCTATCTGTCTGTTCTCTGTCTGTCTGTTTCTCTATCTGTGTGTTCTCTGTCTGCCTGTCTCTGTCTCTGTCTCTCTCTGTCTCTATCTGTCTCTTCTCCTCTCTCTCTCTCTCTCTCTCTCTCTCTGTCTGTCCGCCTGTTTGTCTGTATCCTCTCTCTCTCTCTCTCTCTCCTCTCTCTCTCTCTCTCTCTCTTCTCTCTCTCTCTCTCTCCTTCGTCGTCATCATCATCATCATCATCATCATCAGTATCGTCATCATCATTGTCGATCATCATATCATCATCATCATCATCTTGTTCTCTGTCCTTCTGCTCTCACTTCTGTAATATGACACGACAGTGCCTCAAGCAGCACATCTACAGTGTCCATTTCATTTAAAACAAATCTCTGAAACTGTACCCAGCAATGGATACAGTATGTTGAGAGAAAAAAAAAAGTAGTGGAAGAAAACTAGTGCAAGCTGACAGTTCCTCCTAAAAGTCTGCGTGAAGCAAGCGCGTGGCAGATTTAGATTCGATGACATTAATAATAGGGCTTAGATGTTGATGGCTTCTTCATGGACACAGAGGAAACGACAGACAGGCTTTTGATACTCGTTCACTTCGGCACAAAAAGCACGATGGTGTTGAGTTATTCTGCCCTCCCCCCCCCCCCCTCTCCTAACCTCCCCCCCTCCCGCCCCCCCCCCCCCCCCCCCCCCTCCCCCCGCCCCATATGCATCAATGATGAAAATTATGATGGACTCTATAATAATAATAATAATAATGAATACTTATATAGCGCCTATTCTCGGCTAGAGGCCAAGCTCTAAGCGCTTTACAATCAACACTCGCTTACACAACGGGCTGCCTACCTGGGTAGTGCCGACTGAAGAGCTGCCAGCTGGCGCTTCATTCAGTCGTTTCCCGTGTCATCCAGTCAATATCGTTCAATATCGTTCACTCAGTTTCTTTACTTCCTTCATTCTTTCCATTTCTTACGCAGGGTGCATGCTGTGTGTAACGTGTCATCCATACCATTGACTCTATGTCCGAACTTGTGTTGCCTTTCCTGGATTCTCTTCAATCAGATCTTATTCCACTACAGAAACTACAGGAAACCACAGATCAACAGGTGAGGAGATAAGTGTCTAACCAGGCATTTCCCAACATTTACATTTTAAGGAAGCCCCGTTCAATCACGCATGCTACTTATTACTTCAGGGCAGCTTAGACACCGCGCGGCCGTAAGGGAAACGTTCAGTTGGTTGGTCCGCCCTCTGAGGTATTCATGTGTGCCAGCTTCTTCTTGTCTGCTTGTGAAGCAAGGGCGTCCTACTAACTGCACGTAGCCTCTTTACCTTCGCGTTGACTACCGTCTGTGCCCTTCGCGCTTGACACTTCGAGACACACGCTGTGGCGATGTGTGGTCTCAGACACACGCTGTGGCGATGTGGAGTCTGAGACACACGCTGTGGCGATGTGTGATGTGGTCTGAGACACGCTGTGGCGATGTGTGGTGTGGTCTGAGACACACGCTGTGGCGATGTGTGGTCTGAGACACACGCTGTGGCGATGTGTGGTGTGGTTTGAGACACACGCTGTGGCGATGTGGGTCTGAGACACACGCTGTGGCGATTGGGGTCTGAGACACACGCTGTGGCGATGTGTGGTCTGAGACACACGCTGTGGCGATGTGTGGTCTGAGACACACGCTGTGGCGATGTGTGGGTCTGAGACACGCGCTGTGGCGATGTGTGGTCTGAGACACACGCTGTGGCGATGTAGGGTCTGAGACACACGCTGTGGCGATATGGGGTCTGAGACACACGCTGTGGCGATGTGTGGTCTGAGACACACGCTGTGGCGATGTGTGGTCTGAGACACACGCTGTGGCGATGTGTGGTCTGAGACACGCTCTGTGGCGATGTGTGGTCTGAGACACACGCTGTGGCGATGTAGGGTCTGAGACACACGCTGTGGCGATGTGTAGTCAACAGACAGTCATCCCGTGAACAGAGGGCAGACAGAGAGAGCCAATCCGGATCAACAGGAAGTGGAGAATGCCTTCAATAGGCGTAAAGGAACTCCAGCCTGCAGAAGGCGAAGAGATGTGTCCCTTCTTCTTGATCCGTGTGGGCGGCATGAACATTTCCGCGCTGTTTCTGTCATCAAAGAATTCAGAGTGTCATGACACGGATTGTAACATTCTTGTGCCTTTGCTTTTGAACGATCAGAAACATTCTCACGAATTAGATATTTTAGTTCGAAAGCTGTTCTGGTTGAATCTTGATGAGGTGACGAGAGAGAGAGAGAGAGAGAGAGAGAGAGAGAGAGAGAGAGAGAGAGAGAGAGAGAGAGAGAGACAGAGAGAGAGACAGAGAGAGAGAGAGAGAGAGACAGAGAGAGAGAGAGAGAAGTAAAGTTTGTAAAAAATTATCAGCTTTGTTTTTGTTTTTAACTAAGTTGTTGCTTTTCTTTTTCGTATGACGAATGGATTACTGATCAAATATTTGTATACAAAATTTAATAAACTGTTTTATTTTTTTGTAAACCAAACTAAACCTTCCTACCACTTCCTCCTTTCTCCTTCATCTCTCTCTCTCTCTCTCTCCTCTCTCTCTCTCTCTCTCTCTCTCCTCTCTCTCTCTCTCTGTCATACATGCATACACATATGCATACATACATACATACATGCGTGAAAGATAGAGACAGACAGACAGACAGACAGACACACACACACACACACACACACACACACACACACACACACACACAGAGAGAGAGAGAGAGAGAGAGAGAGAGAGGGAGAGAGAAATGTTATATTATAATACACGTATTATGGGTTGTTTTCACATTCTAGATGAATAAATACAAAGAGGGATAGGCCTATAGAACATTCATATGTTTTTTTAAACAGTAAGACAGACAAACAAACAGGCATATGGGCAGACAAATACATACATACATTCATTCATTCATACATACACACACAAACATACTTACACGCATACATGCATATATTCATGCTCATTGTTACCATTTCTTCCTTTACCTCTGGTAGCCTTATGTATAGGGATTAAACATACACAATTTTAAAGCAGGGAGTGAAAATTCAAGTAAAGTGAAAGTGAGAAATAATCAATTTCAGGATAAGAAATTCTGTGTTTCAGGTTCTCATTTAGTGGGCTCATAATTTTTTGTGCTTGATAAAGGTTTTATAACTAAACCTAAAATTTGCAATATGCTTCTTGAGTGTTGGTGGTTATATTATCTAATATCAGTCATTTTTATTGCAAACTTTGTGACAACTACAGTTTTGCAACCTTGTCCATAAATGTTCAAAACACCAACAACAGACACAGTCGTGGTCCAGAAAGTATGTTTTAAAAAAGTGACATTGTTCTGTTTCATGCCCTCTCTCTCTCTCTCTCTCTCTCTCTCTTCTCCTCTCTCTCTCTCTCTCTCTCTCTCTCTCTCTCCTCTTTCCCCTAATTCTTCTCTATTCATTTCGCGTTCTCATTGTCAGTGAGTCCATTTTTCTCTCTTCTTTTCTTTGCATGGATTTAGGGCTCTTGCCTGTTCCTGAGGAACTGTCGTCTCACCCAAACACGCCTTGACCCAATCATTACTGACATACTCAAGTATTTTGCCAGTTTTTTGCTCCTATATTTGGACAAACCGAGCAGGCAAAGGCCTGGAACCACATGTTTGTGGACAATTCCTAATGACCCAATAACGATAATGATAACTTTTGTATCAAACCCTGCCTCACTCAATGGAAAACAACGAGGCATGTATTTTTGAAACTTTTCTTCATAGCATAATTGAAGAAATGGATCAAAGGGGTTGGAAATTTCGACAATGAAAGCCTTTGAGTTGCTATGATCGATGAGACAAAGGTCAGGTTTATACTGATTTGCGTTGTTGTAAACGGGAACAATGCAGTTGTGAAACACGTCAACAAATTCAGTCACCACATGTTTTTGAAGTTCCTTCTTGATAATGTCCACACACCTGTCATGTCTCTGAGTGTACAGGCCTTTTAAGGCCCGACAACCATTCAGAGCATGCGAAACTGTGTCTGTGTGAAATGCACAACGAGAACAATGGTTTGGATACGTGTGTGGGTAGTACGTATGACACACGGCGTTAGTTTCGAGCCGCTGGAGCTGAAACAGTTCTGGTCAGGTGGTCGCTTATGTTGGGGTTGATGAGATGGCCAGCTGACTGCTTCATGTCTGCTGATGGAATGCTGTCGCGGAAAAGTCTTCCCTGTTGTTGAAGGCCTTGAACGTGTTGCAGATCCTTGTCCATCTCCATTCTCTTGATGGCGCTGAATAGCTGATTGGGGTTGGTGTAGCGGAGCCGAACAGTACGATCCTCTGATGCTGGAAGCACGATTCCAAATAAGTCGCCTTGCTCATCGTATTCGAGTTTCAACTCAAGACGCACGCACAATTCTTCAGTTCTACAACCGAAGAACGGGACCAATCGATTCTGCTATTTTTCCTTTTAAGTGTCCTTCATTGTCTGTTGCGTAGTCTCCAAAATTTTCTTCATCTTGTTCTGCTCTTGGGATTTTCCTTTTCTCCATGTGAAGATGAAAGCTGTTGCGTGCAACCAATCTGACATGCTGATCGTCACTGTTTAACAGATAATAGAAAGGACACTCGTTTTGCGTAGTACATTGTACTGGGTTTCAGGAGTCCTAGTCCACCTTGATTTCTGGGTAAGAACATGTGACCCGATTAGTAGACGTGTTGAATTTGAGATGGGATTGAACAAATTCAACTATTTGATCTTCTAATGTTTTCAGTTGTTTTTTCCGAAAACTTCATGTTACTGTAGTAAAAGTTCAGTTTTGATGAAGCAATCACATTCACGGCGTCGATTTTCTTGCAAAACGATAGTGGAGAAATCGAAATTTTTTCCAACACTGCCTGGAATTCTTTAAAAAATCTGTGAGATTGGTCTTTGTCCGATGTTCCTGTCAAATTGGTCTGAAAGCCAAGGCAGGGGTATGGTCTGTCTTTTTCTAACTTTGGTAGATATTCTCCTTGTAGAGAAATCTGGACGTTTTCTGTTCTGTCTCTAGTCGTCCAGTTATTTCCAGAGCGTTGTCCATGAATGGTAGCGCACTTTGTGGGTTTCACTTCCATTCCCGTGTAGTTGAGAAAGATCTCTGTCTTGCTCATCATCTCTTGAAGTTTTTCTTCGCTATGAGCGCTGGCACACACATCATCCCTGTAAGCATACATACATACATACATACATACATACATATACATAATACATACATACATACATACATATACATGGATAGATGGCATCGCACAAAGTTGTCAATAAATCTATGATTAGAAATGTTTGGGATTCATTTGTCCTCCTCCTCCTCCTCCTCCTCCATCTGCTTTTCTTTCTCTTCTTTCTTCTTCTTCTTCTTCTTCTTTTCTAGTCCTCCTCTCCTCCTCCTCTCCTCCTCCTCCTCCTCTCCCTCCTCCTCCTCCTCCTCCTCCTCCTCCTTCTTCTTCTTCTTCTTCTTCTTCTTCTTCTTCTTCTGCTTCTTTCTTCTTCTTCTTCTTCTTCTTCTTCTCGCTCCTCCTCTTCCTCCTTCCCCTCCTGCTCCTCCTCCTCATTCTCCTCCTCCTCCTCTCTTCTTCTTCTTCTTCTCCTTCTACTTCTTCTTCTCCTTCTACTTCTTCTTCTTCCTCTTCCTTCTTCTTCTTCTTCTTCTCTTCTTCTTCTCTTCTTCTTCTCCTTCTACTTCTTCTTCTTCCTCTTCCTTCTTCTTCTTCTTCTTCTGCTTTTTTTTTCTCCTTCGTCGTCGTCGTCGTCGTATTCATTGTAGTTGCAAAGTGAGACGACTGCAGGCGGAAATCTAAACAAATCTTAAATAAATGTTAGCGAACCGCCCAGAGAAACGTGGACAAACGAGTCCACGTTTCTCTGGGCGGTTCGCTAACATTTATTTAGTATTCATTGTATTCATTTTCTTCCAGTGTTGTGTGTGTGTGCGGCGTGTGTCTATTTCTTCTTCGCATTCTACCTTCCTTTCTTTCTCTCTTTTTTTTTTTTTTTTTTTGTTCTTGCACTTCTTTTTGTCGTCTTCTTCTTCTGTATAATTAAAAAAAATCTTTGATGGTGATGATGATGATAATGATGACGTTGATGGTGATGATGACGATGATGATGATGATCATGATGATCATGATGATGATGATGATGTTGATCATTTTCTTCTTCCTCTTCTTCTGTTCTTCTCCGTTCGTCTTCTTCCTCCTTCCTTCCTTCCTTCCTTCCTTCCTTCCTTCCTTCCTTCCTTCCTTCCTTCCTCCTTTCTTTCTTTTTCTTTCTTTTTTTTTTCTTTCCTACCTGCCTTCGTTCTTTCTTTCTTTCTCCTTTCCTTCTTTCTTTCTTTCTTTCTCTCCTTCTTTCTTTTTTTCTTTCTTTCTTTTTCCTTTCCTTCTTTCTCGTGATTCCTCATATTCTTTATCTGCTGTATTGTTTTGTTTTTGTTTCAGTCGTATAACTCTGTGCATCTTCCTCTTCTCTTCCACAGCCATATTCCTCATCGTGCCATCGTCACCACGGTCCAGTCGATGGAAAGCTATGGATGTATGGTCTCCATGTGGCCACCCATTGGAGGAGACGCCGCACCGCTTTCTAAGTAGCTCCAATGCTGTTCAACGACACCTCTCCTGATTCAACAACATACACAGAACACCGCGTGCTAAACGCCTTTCAAGTAAGTCAGGGCTACGGATGTTAGGCTGAGCGTGCGCTCGTTGTCAGAGTATGCTTCTGTCATGAAGGAAACTGAAGTATGAAAGAAGAAAGAAAAGGAAAAGGGCATTAATCAGACAAAAGTCAGCATCCACATCATCCACTCGGCACAACGGTACAAGAGGCAGACGTAATCGGTAAACCACTTTTCAGAGGAGGGAAAAAAGGCAGAGAAGCAGATGAAAAAAAAAAGCGACGAAAACAATGTTTAAAACAAGGTTAATGTCAGCCATCTTATACACCTTCCACGCCGCACTGACTGAACATTAGAACTAACTCCACACAGTTTTGGAAGGGACATTCCACCAACATGATCTTCGTACTCACAAGAAAAATTAACCTTGAGGAGAAGAAAGGAAGTCAGGAGCAAGAAGAAAGAGAAGAAAAAAAAGACATGGAAAAAAAAACAAATAAAAACGGACAGAGAAGCACTACGAATACAGCCGGAAGGAATCTTAAAAGAAAAGTTCCAGTGCTGTTTGTAAAGAGGATAGTCACAGAGAAGGTTCCAGAGGTACCTGGTTTTCTCTCTGATATCTTTTACTGTCTCTTCACCGATTTTTTTTTATGGTGAAAGCTGGTGATCTGTTCTGTGATGGATGGTATCTCGAAAACTTGTGTTCACCACGCTTTATCTCCGAATAACCTCTCCTCCTCCATTCATGCACACTCCATCCCCACCCAATCCCCCCCCTCTCTCTCTCTCTCTCTCTCTCTCTCTCTCTCTCTTCTGTCTGTCTTCTGTCTGTCTGTCTGTCTGTGCATCTTCACAAAGCCTTTAAGAGAGGGGAAATTGCCGTCTCTTGAATTATCAAATTATCTCTTGCTTGACTGTGACATAGTTAATTGAGTCCACAAATTGTCATATTATGTTGCTTTCTTCTGGCTTTTCCATGACGTTTTTTTCCCCATAATTATGAGTTAGTAAACCGTTTTCAATCTTAGGTATGATCTAGTACTCATGCTTACCTTGGTACGACAGTTTCATCCACATTTGTATCATAAAGGTATCGTCATTGTTCACACTCTTTCAAATGGTGTTTGACTTCTTTTTTAATTCTGTTCTGTTCTGTTCTGTTCTGTTCTTCTCTCCTCTCTCTCTCTCTCTCTCTCTCTCTCTCTCTCTCTCTCTCTCTCTCTCTCTCTCTCTCTCTGAGTGGTTTCCATTCTCTTGCTTCGAGGTATTTTGATACCGTTCTTTCTGCACTGCCTGTAAATAGCCAAACATGCTTGTTGAATGTCACCAGTCAACTTTGGAGCCAATGTCAATGCTGCTGCGCTGTCTTCATTTCAAATAGCGGGCAGAGGAAAACAAATAGTCGTCATTCTTCGATTAACCACGAATACCGACCAGCCCCCTGAAACGCAAACCCAAGGCCACAGCATTGTTTATTGATGGAAATGCCCAAAACAGGCAAACAGAATTATGGAAATGCCCGTAGCAAGCAAACAGGGACAGGCACAGAGCTGAGGTCCACGGACATAGTCAGCAGAAAAAGGCAAGTCAAGGATTTCCACCATCCGATTTATTTTTGCCGATGCTATTTGGCCTAGTGTACAGTATGGATAGAACCGGCTACCGATATACTGCTTGTGGTGACATTTTTCAGTGTGACAGCAATTTCCCTCCCTCCTCCGCACCACAGCCTGCACGTGACACACGGCACGGTGACACTCAACAAGAGATCGACATGGGACAGTGTTGAAAACCAGTCTGTGACAATCGTACACGATGAAGCCTTCCATGTTGGATATCGTCTCAGTCACGCCCAGTGTTAACGAAGGCTGTGGTGAAATCATTCTGTGACCTGCTCTGTGAACGTGACAGGCCACATGCAGTTACTACTGCACGACGCGAAGCAGAGGCGGTGGTGGCGTCTGTAAACGACCATGATTAACACTATCAACAGGGGGCCGGAATAGCTCAGTGGTAGAGCGCCGGACTCGTAATCCAAGGGTTGCGGGTTCGAATCTCCGCCGGGCCGTTTCGGCACAGGGGGATTTTTCCCTCGGGGTAAACATTGGTTCTGACTCCATTTCCCATACAGTCCTTCGAGTGAGACTATAAACCGAGGTTCCGTGTGTGAACGCACGCATAACATCTTGCACACACGTAAAATCCCATCACCAACTTTCGGAAGAGAAGGCCAGTTTGGCCGTTGGTATGGATGACACGTTACACATAGCATGCACCTTCCACGAAGTTGGAGTATGGCTGCCTTAATGGCGGGATGAAAAACGGTCATATACACAAAACTCCACTCCCTATACAGGGGTGTCCGCAGGAGTATCAGCCTGCGTACGCAGAAGAAGAAGAAGAAAGAACACTATCAACACCTCGCTCTGCTCTATGTGTCCAGACAATACTGCAGTCACAGCACTGAAATTCCCTCAGGACACCTGAGTTTGACCATTTTGAATTAATTTTCCATAAAAGCCTTAAAATCCGACAGTGTCTTTATTTTTGTACAGTGAAAGAGAGCTATCTCTCATCGTCTTGATGACATTTGTCTTAAAAGTCAAAATAATTGTTTTGTTGTTGTTTGATTGAGTTGAAAATGACATACTCCGAACAAGGAGCACTGATTCAGTGCTTGAAGATACCAACGGGTTGGTTGCTTTCTTTTCAAATTAACCAATGAAATCGACTGTTAGTAGCTTGCTAACTGGTATGATATGACGTAGAAAGGACTATACCTGTACGCTGACACCACTGGTTAAAAATTCTCCAGAATATTCGGTCATATTATATTTTTAGAAGACCGTCGCTAGCATTCTCGCGACGTGTCCTGAGTAACCGATCTCGCTTGCCGCGAGAATTTTCGCCCCACGTCGCCGAGTGGTAAGTCGGGCGCCGCGATCATTCTCGCGGCGTGTTGGGAAAAAATTCAGAGGGAAGATGATCCTGAAGATGTTTCTGAGGTCCACCAACCACAGAGTGCTTCTTCTGTCAACGTTACAGTCGGTGATGTCCTGGCAAATTTGCAGGAAAGGACCAGAAATGTGGACACTCCGTCGGCCTGCTACCCGAGAAGACTTTCCAAAATGGCTTCCAGCAACACCAAAGCTGTCTTCGTCTTCTTTCTTTGTGTGTCCACCTTTATCGAGCTGAAGATTCTGACACTTTTGTATGTATGACCGTTTTTTATCCCGACATTAAGGCAGCCATACTCCAACTTCGGGAAGGTGCATGCTATGTGTAACGTGTCATCCATACCAACAACGGAATGTGTGACTCATTGTGGACAGACGTGGTGAAATGTTGACTGTCACGTCTGCAGTCATATTGGTGAACGGTGATGGGTTCTCTTATCTTCCGTGATCTGGTTTCCATTTCGCAGATGTTGTATTCTGACAGGTACTTACTACCTGTGGGTTTTTTTTTCTTTGACAGTTCTGTTATGAACAGCCCTCCACCCCCACCCCTCACCCCTGTAACCAAGTCCTCCCCTTGAAAATGCTGCGAATGGGTTTTGTAAGCTTATCTCAACAAATCATTCATTCATCCGCTTGTTCGTTCATTCATTCATTCATTCATTTATTCATGTTCATTCCTTCATTCAACCATCTCTCTCTCTCTCTCTCTCTCTCTCTCTCTCTCTCTGAGTGGCCTCCCTTGTTCGGCCTCCGGCAAGACGCGTTTCAGCCGCTCCGGTAAATTTCTACTCGTATCAGCTGTAAGTCGTACAGCATGCCTGTTGAAGGTCTCCCATCCACTGAAGTAGCCACTCTCAATGCTGCACTGGAAGAAATGACATTGTCGTCATTCACAATAGAGGGCAGAGGCAAACAAACTGTCGTCGTTCTGCGATTCTCTTCAACTACCGAACAGCCCCCCCCCCCCCCCACCCCCACCCCCACCCCACCCCTTGCCACGCGAACTCAAGGCCACAGCATGGCGTATCGTCGCAAGTGCCCGTCACAGCTGAACAGGGACAGGCACAGAGCAGAGACCTACAGAAGCAATCAAAAGAAAAAGGCGAGTGAAAATTTATGTTGTCCATCCTGTTTATGTTTGCCGACACCTCCTAGCGTATTTTACCACGTTCGCAGAACCCGCGAGAGTCGTGTTACATGTGATGAGATTTTCAAATGTGACAACCATCTCCCTCTGTCTGTAACCAAGCCTGCAGAAGAAACACGGCACAGTGACAAACAAACAGAGATCGACTTGGAGCAGTGTGACTAAGAAGCTGTGACAGTTTCACATCACGAAGTGTCGGTCTTGGATTTTGGATCAGTGGGGCCAAGCGCTGATCAAGACTGTGTTGATAAATATTGTGATGTGGTGTGTGATCCGGATAGGCCTCGGGCGAATGAACAACAGAACGACCCTGCAAAGAACGTGACCACCAGTGACATAATGGCATACCTACAGGGAATGATAAAGCGTTCATGCTCTTGACAGAGACAATGCGCAACTGACTTTCAGCGGCAATTCAGCTGTGGAGAACGGAAATCTTGTTGACTGTGGATCAACATTTTGGAAGCCTCAATGACAATCACATCGGTGTTCGAAGTTTGTCAATTATTTCCGGAAATTTGATTTCCGCATCGCGATGTTGTTTTCTGACATTCATTGTTTGTGTGTATTCCTTGGCATTCATTTTCGAACAGCCCCACCCCCATCGTAACCCCTGCATGAGAATGGGCTTTGTAAGTTTAACTCATTAAATCGTTCGTTCGTTCGTTCTCTCTCTCTCTCTCTCTCTCTCTCTCTCTCTCTCTCTCTCTCTAGAACTGATGATTATATCATCAAAACACATTCATCATTCTTGTCACATTGTTAGATAGAACTCCTTCCCAGTGAATGTCATAACAACGGTTTCCTTGTCCTTTTCTTGACGAGAATCTTTTCACGTCCTCTAACCTGAAACCGAGTAGCTTCTCTCTCTCTCTCTCTCTCTCTCTCTCTCTCTCTCTCTCTCTCTCTCTCTCTCTCTCTCTCTCTCTCTCTCTCTCTCTCTCTCTCTCTCTTTCTCTCTCTCTCTCTCTCCTAGAACTGATGATTATATCATTAAAACACATTCATCATTCTTGTCACATTGTTAGATAGAACTCCTTCCCAGTGAATGTCATAACAACGGTTTCCTTGTCCTTTTCTTGACGAGAATCTTTTCACGTCCTCTAACCTGAAACCGAGTAGCTTCTCTCTCTCTCTCTCTCTCTCTCTCCTCTCTCTCTCTCTCTCTCTCTCTCTCTCTCGTCTCTTCGTCTCTCTCTCTCTGTCTCTGTCTCTCTCTCTCTCTCTCTCTCTCTCTCTCTCTCTCCCCCCCCCCCCCCCCCTAGAACTGATGATTATATCATCAAAACACATTCATCATTCTTGTCACATTGTTAGATAGAACTCCTTCCCAGTGAATGTCATAACAACGGTTTCCTTGTCCTTTTCTTGACGAGAATCTTTTCACGTCCTCTAACCTGAAACCGAGTAGCTTCTCTCTCTCTCTCTCTCTCCTCTCTCTCTCTCTCTCTCTCTCTCTCTCTCTCTCTCTCTCTCTCTCTCCCTCTCTCCTCTCTTTCTCTTTCTCTACTCCTCTTCTCTCTCCTCGTCTCTCTTTCTCTCTCTCTCTCTCTTCTTTCTTCTCCTCTCCTCTCTCTCCTCTCTGTCTGCCCCTCCCTCTCCTTCTCTCTCTCTCTCACTCTCTCTCTCCTCTCTCTACTCTCTCTCTCTCTCTCTCTCTCCTCTATCTCTCTCTCTCTCTCTCTCTCTCTCTCCTCTCTCATCTCCCCCCCCCATAAATTCAGTTTTTTCAAAACAAGCCATAATCACTCTCACATAATGTCTACGGAACTGCCTCCCGTGAAGATCATAACAAACGGCTAGGTTGTCCTGTTTCAATCACCATCATCTCTTCGGATCCTGTAACGTAAAACCGAAGAGCGTTTGTGTAGCCGACTGCTTATGCGCACGTGGATGCGTTCCCACCCTGCACGTGTTGTGTGTGTGTGTGTGTGTGTGGTGTGTGTGTGTGTGTGTGTTGTGTGACCATAATTATAAAAGTACCCATGTTTCGACGCAGTGTGGTAGCATTCTGTGCTGACGTATAGAAAAGTGATTGCATGTATGGAAAAAAAAAATGGTAATTTAGTTTAAGCCAAAACTTTTACCGTTGTGAAATTTAAAAAAAAATCGCAAACTGATTCTCTCTCTCTCTCTCTCTCTCTCTCTCTCTCTCGGGGGGGGGGGGGGTGCACGTGCAAGATGGCGCGAGGAAAGATGTGTAGTCAGTGAACTGTGTCTTCTGTGGCAAATTTCAAATATACCAAGTGTCAAATTTTCAAAGTTGTGTGTTGGAAATTGACAAGTAAGTTTAATGCCATTGTTTCGTGGTGAAAATGGTTAGTATCGAGGCGTGGAGGGCTCGTGTTGGTATGTTCAACCTGTCAAGGCGAAGCAGCGACATATCTCGTGCAGCAAGATGGATGACAACACATTCGTACAAGGCAAGTGTGAGGGGACATTGTTTTGCTCTACGCGTGGCTGGCGTGCTTTCTGGCTTTCGCCCTCGCAATGAACTCGAGCATGAAAACTGCCTTTTCTGACCCTGTTGACCAAAACCCTGTGTTGAAATTACCGAGATTTTCAACTGCGGTGTTAAATGACACAGCGTGGTGTGTTGAGTCGTGTGACGTCACAGCCCGGTGGCAGCCATTCCGTGTTGTCCCGGATGGGTGTGGGCTTGCTGTGGTAATAAACTGTGTCTTGGCAATGTGTGGCAAATCTGGCTCTCCGGAGATGTTTCTTTGAACCCGAGTCCGGTTACTCCCCCTGTAAGGAACACCCAGGATTCTCAGAACTCTGAAAATGCAGACGAAACTCTGGAAAAGATGACGTGCGCCTTTGAGAAGATGCTGGACGATCGTGTAGATAAAGTTATGAAGGCTATGGAGATTCAAGCTGACTCCATCAAGAGACTGGAGCAGTCGATGTCTGATCTGTGTGAGAGCGTCAATCAGGTGAGAGAACTAGCGAAGGATAACCGAGCAGATATTCAATCAGGTGAGAGAACTAGCGAAGGATAACCGAGCAGATATTCAATCAGGTGAGAGAACTAGCGAAGGATAACCGAGCAGATATTCAATCAGGTGAGAGAACTAGCGAAGGATAACCGAGCAGATATTCAATCAGGTGAGAGAACTAGCGAAGGATAACCGAGCAGATATTCAATCAGGTGAGAGAACTAGCGAAGGATAACCGAGCAGATATTCAATCAGGTGAGAGAACTAGCGAAGGATAACCGAGCAGATATTCAATCAGGTGAGAGAACTAGCGAAGGATAACCGAGCAGATATTCAATCAGGTGAGAGAATTAGCGAAGGATAACCGAGCAGATAGTCAATCAGGTGAGAGAACTAGCGAAGGATAACCGAGCAGATATTCAATCAGGTGAGAGAACTAGCGAAGGATAACCGAGCAGATATTCAATCAGGTGAGAGAACTAGCGAAGGATAACGGAGCAGATATTCGTGAGATGGCTGAGCAGCAAGAAGAAATGTCAGAGACAATCCATAGCACGCAGCAAGAGATCGATCGTTTGGAGAGTTTCTCCAGACGCAACAACGTCAAGTTCTTTGGCCTGCCTGAGTCTGGCAGTAGAAAATGAAGACTGTGCCTCACTGATCAGGGACACTCTGAACACTTATTTCCCTCACGTGTAGTGGGATGATGACGTCGTGGAGAGGGCTCACAGACTAAGCAGACCTAACCCCCAGAGCCCCCACCCACGCCCCATCATTGCTCGTTTCCAGAAATGGGGGAACCTGATGACTTTGATGAGAGATCAGCAAGGAAGAAACAAAATGAAAGAGAAAGGCTTGACAGTGAGTCAGGATCTGACAGAACGACAGTCCCAGCAACTGAAAACTGTTAGAGATCAAGGGAAGATCGGTTTCTATGTTAGAGGTCAACTGAAAATTCGAGAAGATCAGCAGCGAAGGCTGGGTGAAACTAGAAAAACGGGATCCCCGACGACGCGGGTGGAGTCCCCCTCACGTCCAGCCAGTTACGTCATGCATTCCAATTGTAGCAGCCAACCAACCAGCAACTCGGGGAAAATGCAATGACGAAACGAACGCGACTCCGAGCAGACCTCGCCCTGTGCAAACTGAGGACAACAAACAAGGGGCGAGCAGTCGACCCCCAGACCCGGTCAACCGTAACTTCCACCGAGCGACAGGCAAATCTACACGATTCATGGAAAACGAAAGCCACGTGCGCAAAGACCAAAACAATCACACAAGCGAAGGAAACAGGCCGAAGTCTAGCTGATAATGCACGCACACATAGCTTAGTAAACAGTGGGCAAAAGGATAGAAACACGCACACAGCCTCTCACATTATGCCTACTCCTACTATTGAAGGCAGTGATAATGAAGTAGTAATTTCTCACGATGGAACTAATGGAGCTGATGAGGAGAACGACAGTACAAATACACACGCACAAATAAACACTTCAAACACCATATCAAGTTCTCTTTCTTTTGTTTCTTGGAACGTAAATGGGCTGAGCGCCAAGTTGTGTGATCCTGATTTTGTTAATTATATCACTTCCTTTGATGTCTGCTGTTTGCAGGAAACCTTTACCTTCAGTTCGTTTAACTTTGATGTTTAGTTTAAAGATTTTCTTGTTTTCCACTCACCTGCAACCAAATTATCCAGGGTGGGTCGCGGTTCAGGAGGGGTTGTTACTTTAGTGAAAAGAAAGTGGTGAAATTTTGTCAAACAGATTCAAACAAATGCTGATAATATTATTTGTTTGCAGCTTTGTAAAACATTGTTTGGCTGCGATAGTGACGTATTATTTGTTGATATGTACAACCACCCTATAATTAGTGTCTTTTACAGTGACAAGGATTTTGAATGTACTTTAGACAAGTTAGAACAATTTTTGCTGACTTTTATGAAGGAAGACAAAGAGTCTTTTATTTTCTGGTTTGTGGTGATTTCAATGCTAGAAACAGGAGAATGGAGGCTAGAAATTATGGATTTAACTGGTGATGACCTTGTTCTGGATAATCATAATGAAATGTGCAGATCTTCAGAAGATAAATTGGTTAATGGGTTTGGCAAGAGACTGATGGAACTGTGCACCATGTTTCAGCTGTCACCCCTAAATGGATTAATTGATAACCATTTTGATGACAGTTTTACGTTTCTTGCTGATCAAGGAAATAGACTATTGATTTTTTTTGCATGTTCTGTAGATTTGACATGGACAGCCAAATCTTTATAAATTGAAAAACGCATTGAGTCCCAGCACATGCCTGTAAAATTATGTGTTCATTGTACCGTCACTGATAAAGGAAAGGGAGAAGAAAAGCAAGATGTACCTAGAACTAAAGTTAAATGGGAGCGCAGCAAAGAGCATTTATTTTTTGCTCAGTTAGAATCCACTCATAGTGGTCAGGCTCTTGAAAAAGCTGTAAATCTGGTTAACAACGACATTGAGGGCGGACTTAAACTTTTCATGGACACTCTACTTGAAGTCGGTGAATGCATGAAATGCACAACTTGGCAAAAAAAACACGTGCAAGACCAAATTATAACAAATGGTACGATGCTACGTGCCGCAATCTTAAAGGTATTGCAAGGCGAGCGCTGACACACTGCACGCGTACGAAAAAGGCAAAAGATAAGACTAAGTATAAAGTCAAAAGAAATATTTATAACGACACAATTAGAAATAAGAGAACCCAATACAAAAAAAAATGTAAGGGATACTCTGCTAAATAGTAGAAACAACAGTAGCAAATTTTGGTCTACAATTCGCAGTGTTAGACACAAACCACGTAAAATAACCAACATTCCCATCTCCGTATGGCAACATCATTTTGAAACTATTTTTAGACAGGCTGGTGAGTCAGGCGAAACAAACGGGAATCCCCACGACACTCTGCTAGAATCTGAAGACCCCGTCTGGGTCCCAGATTTAGACCAACCAATCACAGACTCTGAAGTTAAGCAAGCAATTAGAAAATCAAAATCAGGAAAAGCGTCAGGGTTAGACGATATTAGTAATGAGTTTTTAAAATCGTCTATTCATTTCATTGTCCCCTTCTTAGTAAAATTGTTTAACAGAATCTACGATAACGGTTACTATCCTGTTGAATGGTCACACTCAGCCATAATTCCTCTATTTAAAAAAAGGTGACTATGCTAATTCAGAAAACTACCGGGGGATTTCACCACTAAGCTGCGTTAGTAAAGTGTTTACATCCATTCTAAACAAGCGACTCTACAAATGGGCAGAACATGAAGAAAAAATTTGTGAGGAACAAGCTGGTTTCCGCAAATCATATTCGACTATCGACCATATTTTCTCTCTAATCACAATGATCAATACGTGTATTAACGAGAAACGCAAAAATGGAAAACTATACATAGCTTTCATCGACTACATGAAACCGTTCGATACAGTCAACCGAGAAAGTTTATGGAAAGTGCTAGAAAAAGATAACACATCTACTAAAATGTTAAATATGCTGTAGGGAATATATAAATCTGTTCGATCGTGCGTTAAATGGGGCTCTGAGATATCAGAGTTCTTTGAATGCCCAGGTGCTTGTTATCTCCCTTGATCTTCTCCACACTTTCAACTGAAGTGGCAGGAGAAGCGAATAGTAAAGGAAAACACGGCTTTCAATTTCTTCCTTCTTTAAGAGAAATTTTCCTCTTGCTTTTCGCGGATGATATCGCTTTAATTTCATCTACACCATCAGGTTTACAAAACCAAATAAACAATTTGCAGATAGCGTCTGATAAATTGGGTCTAAAAGTAAATTTGACTAGGACTAAAGTTATGATTTTTAGAAAAAGGGGTCATTTGTCCAAATATGAAGAATGGTACTATAAAGGAGAGCAAATTGAAGTGGTGAACAGCTACAAATATCTTGGTTTCATCTTGACTACTAAATTATCTTTTGTAGCAGCTTTGGATGACTATTCAAGGAGAGCCAAATATAAAACAATAGAAATTATGAAAACAACGTGGAATTTGGGTAGGATGGACATAATTATCTTTTTAAAACTATTTGACACGATGGTGAAGCCAATGCTATTGTATGCTGCAGAGGTATGGGGTATTACACAATATAAAACGATCGAAGTGGTCGATCTGTTTGCCTGTAAAAAACTGTTAAGTGTTAGCCCTAAAACACCAAATGCAATGGTCTATGGAGAGACTGGTCGCTATAGTCTTTATATAGACAGCACACTAAGAGCACTTAGCTATTGGTTCTCTTTACAACAGATGGAACTGAATAGAATACCCAAGCAAGCATATATTTCCTTGACTAACAGCCTTATGAACAACACCGACGACAGAACGATAAAAAATAATTGGGCATATGATATAAAATGTTGTCTTGATAGATACGGATTACAAGAGATATTGCTATGTACATTTATTATGCATTGAAAAAAAAAAAGAGAAGAACTCGTATCCCATACAGTATGAAAAATTTGTTACCCTCATAAAGAAGCATTATTAGTACATCGAAAAATATACTTTTGTTATCATTTCTTTTTTGTACTCCCAGTTCTTAAAGAACAGGGAGTACTTTAGAATGGGAACGAAGAAATGCTGTCTGTGTGTGTGTGTCTGTCTGTCTGTGTGTCCGTGGTCAAAATGTGTTCCACTCGCTCCAGACAAAACTACTGGGCCGATCTTTCTGAAAATTTGTAGGTATGTTCACTGTGGGTCAAGGATGATGCCCGATGTTTTAGTTCACCGTTACAGCCGTTACTAACGGCTGTAACGGCCTGTAACGCTTTTTCTTCTTCATGGAATATCTCAGAAAGTACTTGGCTGATCTTTGTGAAAATTAGCAGGTATGTTCATTATGGGTCACGGATGATGCCCGATGTTTTAGTTTACCCTTTTACAGCCGTTACTAACGGCTGTAACAGCCTGTAACGGTTTTTCTTCTTTATGGAATATCTCAAAAAGTACTTGACCGATCTTTCTGAAAATTTGTAGGTATGTTCATTATGGGTCACGGATGATGCCCGATGTTTTAGTTTACCGTTACAGCCGTTACTAACGGCTGTAACGGCCTGTAACGCCTTTTCTTCTTTATGGAATATCTCAGAAAGTACTTGGCCGATCTTTGTGAAAATTAGCATGTATGTTCATTATGGGTCACGGATGATGCCCGATGTTTTAGTTTACCCCATTATAGCCGTTACTAACGGCTGTAACAGCCTGTAACGGTTTTTCTTCTTTATGGATTATCTCAGAAAGTATTTGGCTGATCTTTCTGAAAATTTGTAGGTATGTTCACTATGGGTCACGGATGATGCCCGATGTTTTAGTTTACCGTTGCAGGCGTTACTAACGGCTGTAACGGCCTGCAACGGTTTTTCTTCTTTATAGAATATCTCAAAACGTACTTGGCGGATCTTTCTGAAAATTTCTAGGTATGTTCATTTAGCGTCACGAATAATGCCTGATGTTTTAGTTTACCGTTATAGCCGTTAGTAACGGCTGTAACGGATTGTAACCGTTTTTCTTCTTTATAGAATATCTCAGAAAGCACTTGACCGATCTTTCTGAAAATTTGTAGGTATTTTCATTATAGGTCACGGATGATGCCCGATGTTTTAGTTTACCGTTACAGCCGTTGCTAACGGCTGTAACGGCCTGTAACGCTTTTTCTTCTTTATGGAATATCTCAGAAAGTACTTGGCCGATCTTTGTGAAAATTAGCAGGTATGTTCATTATGGGTCTCGGATGATGCCCGATGTTTTAGTTTACCCCGTCATAGCCGTTACTAACGGCTGTAACAGCCTGTAACGGATTTTCTTCTTTATGGAATATCTCAGAAAGCACTTGGCTGATCTTTCTGAAAATTTATAGGTATGTTCATTATGGGTCACAAATAATGCCCGATGTTTTAGTTTACCATATATACCGTTACTAACGGCTGTAATGGCCTGTAACGCTTTTTCTTCTTCATGGAATATCTCAGAAAGTAGGCCTACTTGGCTGATCTTTGTTAACATTAGCAGGTATGTTCATTACGGGTCACGAATAATGCCCGATGTTTTAGTTTACCGTTATAGCCATTACTAACGGCTGCAACGGCCTGTAGCGGTTGTTTTTCTTCATGGAATATCTCAGAAAGTACTTGGCCGATGTTTGTGAAAATTAGCAGGTATGTTCATTATGGGTCACGGATGATGCCCGATGTTTTAGTTTACCGTTATAGCCATTACTAACGGTTGTAACGGCCTGTAACATTTTTTCCTTCATGGAATATCTCAGAAAGTACTTGGCTGATCTTTGTGAACATTAGCAAGTATGTTCACTATGGGTTACGGATGATGCCCGATGTTTTAGTTTACCGTTACAGCCGTTACTAACGGCTGTAACGGCCTGTAACGCTTTTTCTTCTTCATAGAATATCTCAGAATGTACGTGGCCGATCTTTGTGAAAATTAGCAGGTATGTTCATTATGGGTTGCGGATGATGCCCGATGTTTTAGTTTACCGGTATAGCCATTACTAACGGCTGTAACGGCCTGTAACGATTTTTCTTCTTTATGGAATATCTCAGAAAGTACGTGGCCGATATTTCTGAAAATTTGTAGGTATGTTCATTATGGGTCACGGATGATGCCCGATGTTTAAGTGTACCGTTATAGCCATTACTAACGGCCCATAATGGTTTTCTTCTTTATGGAAAATCTTAGAAAGTTCTTGGTTGATCTTTCTGAAAATTTGTAAGTATGTTCATTATAGGTCACAGACGATGGCCGATGTTTACCAGAATAGACATTACTAACGGTTACACCAGTCGAAGACGGTTTTTCCTCTTTATGGAATATCTCACGCGTATTCAGGATAAACTGGGAGTACGTTTATATGCTTTGCATCTTGTTTTCTCTTTATGTGTGCACTGCACCTCGCATCGTTATAGGCCGGAAGCCTGAAACATTAAAATTGTGTTCAATTGTTCTCTCTCTCTCTCTCTCTCTCTCTCTCTCTCTCTCTCTCTCTCTCTCTCTCTCTCTCTCCTCTCTCTTCATTCTAAATACATTAGACTATCTTTTCAGTTGTTCGGTGATAACAGCAGCAGGAATGGTGGTTCTGATAGTAACAGCAGTAGGAATAATAGTAACGGTACGGATGGCTGCTGTTGTTGTATCTTTTATTTCTACGTTGTAATAATATATTTAAGAAGCAACGTACGTTAATTTTACGATCCATCCCCTTCTTCTCCTTCTGCCCCCTCCCCTCCCCCTCCCCCCACATTAAACGGATATGTCTAGCGACTCCAGACAAACAGCGGGTGACTTTGCAATTACCTTCCCTTTTCACTTTGCAGACAAGAGATGCCAGCCCTCACGTGACCGTCGCCCGCCGCTGACAGAGAGACCTTCCCTCGCTCAGGATCATGTCCAACGACACGGGGGTCCTCCCCTTCTGCAGCCCGGGCAACCAGTCTGACGTCACGGGGGGCGAGGTGTGCGTGGACCCCACCACCAGCCCCTCCCTGCCCCCCTTCCCCCGCGGCATCGGCCCGCTGCTGCTGAACCGCACCACGCAGGCGCGCTATGCCATCCCCATCAACGGCTACCTGTCGCCCATCCTGGTGTTCCTCACCATCATCAACAACTCGCTCGTCTGCGTGGTGCTGCTCAAGCGGCACATGCGCAGCCCCACCAACGCCCTCCTGGTGGCCATGGCCATCTCGGACATGTTCACCGGGGTCTTCCCCGTGCCCATCTTCATGAACTTCTTCGGCACGGAGAAGTTCTGGGAGTACCTGCCCTACGACTGGTGCCTGGCCTACAAGTACCTGTCCGAGCTGATCCCAACCATCTTCCACACGGCGTCCATCTGGCTGACGATGGCGCTGGCCATCCAGCGGTACATCTACGTCTGCCACGCCTTCAAGGCGCGCACCTGGTGCACCATCGAGAACGTGCTGCGGGGCACCGTGCTGATCTACGTGCTGGCCTTCCTCAGCCAGCTCTGCCGCTTCCTGGAGGACTACCCCGTGGCCGTGGAGCTGGACTCGCTGGTGTCGCCCAACAAGACGGTCATGGGCTGCGTGATGGTGTTCCACGCCTGGGCCGAGTCCAGCAAGACGCTGTACTACAACCTGTACTTCTGGTTCCGCGTCATCTTCATCCACCTGGTGCCCTGCATCTCGCTGGTGGTCATGAACGCCTTGCTGATCTACGCCATGCGGGTGGCCCAGCGGCGGCGGATGATGCTGCTCAGGCAGAACAAGAAGAGCGAGTCCAAGAAGTTGAAGGTGAGTTGAGTGATGAGGCTGCTCAGGCAGAACCAGAAGGGCGAGTCCAAGAAGTTGAAGGTGAGTTGAGTGATGATGCTGCTCAGGCAGAAGAAGAAAAGCGGGTCCAAGAAGTTGAAGGTGAGTTGAGGGGGAAACGGAAAGAGGGAGGGAGGGGGGGAGAGTTGGGAGAGGAGTTGGGAGGGAGGGACCGAGGGAGGCGGGGGGGGGGGGGGAGAAAGCTCGGGTGCGCAATCGCGTATTTTTGTATTATGTATGTGTGTGAGTGCACATGCAAGCGCGCGTATACGCGCCATGATGTGTGCGTCATGCGCGCGTGTCTGTGTGTGTGTGTGTGTGCGCGTGCGTGCGTGCGTGCGTGCGAGCAAGCGTGCGTGCGTGTGTGTTAGGGGGAAAACTTAAACAAAAGCTAGCACGACCAAAAATATCATACTACAATTGTTGATAAAAACCATTCCAGCCACCCCATGCACACAGATGTCACCGAACAGCAAAGGCTGTTGGCTTGAATCATCAATGAATGGTTTCAGCAGTATTGTTTAGTTTGCTGAAAACATCCATTTACTCGACAAAAAAAAAAAATTTTCTCCGGTACTGTGGTCAGCGATACTAATGTCGTCAGCTACAAGCAATAGCACAACCAGACTTTGCAGAACGATAACTATCATAAGACTCAAACACCCATCCCTCGGGTAAAGATGTCACCCAATGATAAAGATTTTTTATTTTAAAGCCTTCGATTGAAATGTCAGCAGTTCTTAACATAAATAGACAATTGACATTGTTTTCCAAAAAGAAATTAAATTTAGTAACAATAGTGGTTGTATTCATAGATAGATGGAATATGCGTTGATGTTTTTGTGCGAGCGTGATAACAGCAGCAAACAGGTCAGTGCATTTCTCTACCAAGCAATAAAAATGTCCTTCTTTTGACAAAGAATGAAAATTGTCCACCTATCGGCGTAGTTTGCCACATAGTTATAGACAAGTGAGAGTTTATGAGTAAGTTGTAATGAATTACAAAAATGAAGGTATATGAAATCAACACATTAACAGCCTTACACGTTTCTACAATAGTTACCGAACAAGACCACCATATCAACAATTTGCCGTTGCGGCCGGAACCAAGCGAATCAAAACAGGCCGATAAAAGTAGGAAAAATGCTATGTGTATGCGTCAAATTAAATGTAACTACCTCGCATAACATGATAGATAGGTTGAGCTGGGCGAAGTCACGCTGCTGACATATGTTAATGGTGGAGGTCAGTTTTCGATGAAATGAGTAGTCCGGCAGCAGCCTGTATGAATACCATTCAAATTCCGTACATTTTAATTGTTTTTCATAAATCGAGTCAACGATGTAATAATCTGGTCGTTTTCCGTACCCTTTTCTCAAGAGCATGTGGCAGTGACGGTAAACGTGTAAGTCCTTTGTGTGTTATGCTTTTCGGTTTTCGTCTGTGTGTGTGTGTGTGTGTGTGTGTGTGTGTGTGTGTGTGTGTGTGTGTGTGTGTGTGTTAGTTCGTTGGTTAATTACTTGGTTGTTTTTTGTTTTGATTTTTTTTTTTTTTTTTTTTTTGGGGGGGGGAGGGTGTCTCAAAATGGCAGCACCATTTCTTCCCATTTTTCAGCTTCGAGAAAACCTTTGTAAGACGACTGAAAGGTCTTTACCTCCTCTGTACACACACAACCAACACACACACACACCACCACACCACACACACACAACCAACATACACACACACCAACACACACACACACACACACACACACACACAACCAACACACACACACAACCAACACACACACACATCACCACACACACACACACACCATCACCACACACACACACACACACACACACACACACACCATCACCACACACACACACACACACACACACACACACACTATTTGTCCATAAGTTTGTAGACTGGACGTCACAGATAAGAGCCATCCACCACCTCAGTACGAATTGATGACCAACACTTGGAATGAATCGTAACAAAAAACGACGTGCCATTCTTTGAAATAGGCCGCTATGATTCGTGCACAGTTGCATGCCATTTTCATCTCTAAAGGACGGCTTTTGCAGAAAGCAGCATTTTCAGTGCGATATGAACATCGCCTTTTTAGCGATGATATTTGTAGCGTTTTTAATGGATGTAATACTCTCCTCCTTTTTCCAACCTTTGTTGTTGTTGTTGTTGTTGCTTTTTTCCCTTTTAAGCCATGGCTGCGTAGCCACAGTGTAGGGGAGATCATTTATTGATGGAAAGACGCTTTTGCGAATAACGGAAGAGAAGATAATCAGCTGACGGAATGAAGCTTCTCGAATTATTGGTTGTTTCTGTCCCCAGAATATCTTCTCTTACCTGTGGGTACGGGGACACTGCCATTTCTTTTGATTTGTCGGTCACATAGTGTTTAAATTAAGCCCCCCCCCCCCCCCTTTTTTTTTTTTTTTTTTTTCAAAATGCGGTGTGCAACATGACACACGTTCATAGAGCTGTATATCGGGTTGGCTGTGTGGAGAAACGATGTTCCTTCTGTCTACATGTTCAGCGTTTGAGGGTTTCCACTGGCTATGGTTTTAAGCAGTCGTCTGACCCCCCTCCCCCCCCTTCTCCCCCCCCCCTCCCCCCCCCCCCCCCCCCCCCCCCCCCCCCCCAGTGCAGAATTTTTATGGGTCAGCACTGAGTGTCTAAATCATTTTCTTTTCGTTTCACCCACTTCATCCTTTCGCATTTTGTAAGCAGGTGCTTCACTTGGCTTACACGTTTTCTGTTTTTTAGCTCTTTAATTTGTTTCTCTTCTTTCTATCTTTCTTTCTTTCTTTCTTTGTTCGTTTGTTTTTAGCTTGCCTTTAGCGAGTTGACTATCTGTGTACGGCTGTGCCCAGAAATAAACGACGTCTCTTTCGATATTTACGCTAAGAGCTGTAACTAACTCCGGAAAATGGTTTGCGAGCTCATGCAACAACTTGAGATCTGTAATGGTGTGACCTGCGCTGTAGAATCTGAAAGGGTTAAGTCAAGTGACCCTCTGTGTGTGTGTTGTGTTGTGTGTGTGTGTGTGTGTGTGTGTGTGTGAGTGAGTGTGTGTGTGTGCGTGCGTGTGTATGCGTGTGTGTGTACGTGTATGCGTGTGTATGTGTGTGTGTGTGTATGTGTGTGTGTGTGTATGTGTGTGTGTGTGTGTGTGTGTGTGTGTGTGTGTGTGTGTTTTTAAAGGTGGATTGACGCTTGAAGCGTATTTTAGAGCAAAATGCGCGGAGCTAATTGCTGAATAGGGGTTTTTTTTTTTTCCTTTTTAAAGAGAGGTTGGTTGTCAGTTTTGTTTTCGTTTTTGTTTGTTTGTTTTGTTGGTGGGTCATTTTTCTTGTTTTGTTTTTTGTTTTGCTGGCTGGTCGTAAACACGTCTGTCATAAACGTAATGCTGTTCGCTTACATCCACAGCGATCACAGCTCAGTCTGTACATGACCCGCAATCATTGACAGTGAAATGGACACAATCATCGTGATCAGTAAGACCGCGGATTTGAAATTTATTCGCGAGAATGCGCACAGGAAAATAAAACAGACTGCAGCCTTTCTGAAAACATTGCAAAATGCACAACGAACACACGCGCACACACACACACACACACACACACACACACACACACACACACACACACACACACACACACACACACCTTACAAAAGAGCGCCATTTTAACGAAAAATGCAAAACACATTTTCGATAGGTCTGTCTTCTTCAAACGTTACCTACAATTTGTGCACAAAACAACATTCCACTTACAGCCGCTAGCATTAGAAAAAGGTGGGATGGGGGTGGGGTGGGGGTAAAACGGTACCAGAACAGGGAGCAGGAAAGGGAAGAGAAAGTGAGAGGGGGGAGGGGGGGGAGGTGGCAGGGAGAGGGTAGAAGGCAAGAGATTGTGAAGTGAGCCGCATCACCGCCAAAAGGGATGTGTGTGTGTGTGTGTGTGTGTGGTGTGTGTGTGTGTGTTGTGTGTGTGTGGGAGTGGGGGGGTGGGAGAAGGGGAACAGGGGATGCCGGAAAAGGGGGGAAGGAGAGGAGGAGGAGGGGGGGGGTTGAAGAAAACAGATGGAGAAAGGAAGGGAAAGGTAGCATGGAGCAATGTGTAGATATAAACAAGTAATGTAACCAACAACAAAAAATGCAATGTTCACGGCCTCAGTTTGCGTGCCACAGTGTACCCCGTTGTCTACCTTCTAACGCCCTGCCTCCCCATGCCCCCACCCTAAGCAAACATTTCCCCACCTTCCCTTTTCCCTTCTACATCGCGCGTGAGTCAGCCAACACAGGCAGAAGATCTGGTTACTAAGTCTGTTTCACGAAAGACTTGGGTCTTACGCCTTCTTCTGTGACTTCAAGGAATATCAGAATGTGTTTTCTCCCCGGGTCCTTCCGGCAGATTTCTGTTTCACACCCCCCCCCCCCCCCCCAGTCGTCAGTGTTACAAAACGACCACCTCTTGTTTCTTTTCTCTTCTTCTTCTTCTACTTCTTCTTCTTCTTCTGCGTACGCAGGCTGATACTCCTGCGGACACTCCCTATATGGACAGACAAGTATTAATTCCATCTACCCAACAAAGGGAGTGGAGTTTTGTGTGTATGACCGTTTTTTGTTTTTTTTATCCCGCAATTAAGGCAGCCATACTTCATCTTCGGGGAAGGTGCATACTATGTGTAACGTGTCATCCATACCAACGGCCAAACTGGCCTTCTCTTCCGAAAGTTGGTGATGGGATTTTACGTGTGTGCAAGATGTGCGTGCGTTCACACACGGAACCTCGGTTTATAGTTTCATTCGAAGGACTGTGTGGGAAATGGAGTCAGAACTAATGTTAACTCCGAGGGAAAAATCCCCCTGTACCGAAACGGCCCGGCGGAGATTCGAACCCGCAACCCTTGGATTACGAGTCCGGCGCTCTACCAACTGGGCTATTCCGGCCCCCTTTCTTTTTCTTCCTAAACCCAGTGTGTGACCCAGGAACAAACCCATCCTTTTGACAGAAATACAGGAATCTTTCTTTAAAATGAATCATTTTCTATTGATTTACGTGTGTGCCGATTGAGAGCAATAGGATTTTCTTTTTTAACTCTTGAAGTCAGATCTTGGTTTTCCATGTTGGCAATACTGGTACAACTGCTCTCTCTCTCTCTCTCTCTCTCTTCTCTCTCTCTCTCTCTCTCTCTCTCTCTCTCTCTCTCTCTCTCTCTCTCCTCTCTGCTTTCCAAAACAGAGAATGCATCCAATGTCAAGAACTCTTTGAGAGAATTGTTGACGTGCAGAGCCTGACAGTTTGGTATAAGCAGACAGGATTCTAATGGCGTATTGAGCAGTATTAACTATCTGCTCCGGCTAAGTTATCACACGCGCAAGTCCTTCCTCCATTCCGTGCGACAGAAAACCCGACCAGCCGCAAGTTTTCTCAGACAGAGAGCATTGTTAACATTTGGCAAGAGCGCTCTGCTGTCTCAAGTCGGGCATGTTTTCACAGGATGAAGAAAATGCTTTTCATCGATAAAGGTTCTTTTTTTCTGTGTGTGTGTCTCTCTCTCTGTCTCTGTCTCTATCTCTGTCTCTCTGCCTGTCTGTCTGTTCTCTCTCTCTCTTCTCTCTCTCTCTCTCTCTCTCCTCTCTTCCTCCTCTCTCTCTCTCTCTCTCTCTCCCCCACCCTTCCCTCTCTCTTTCTCTATTTCTCCATCTATATATATATATATATATATATATATACTCCCTCCCTCCTTCCCTCTCTCTCTCCTTCCCTCCCTCTTTTTCCCTCTCTTCCTCCTTTCTCCCTCTCTCTCTCTCTTCCTCCCTTCCTCCCTCTCTTAATCTCTGTTCTGTCTCCCCTCTCTCTCTCTCTCTCTCTCTCTCTCTCTCTCTCTCTCTCTTTTTGATGCAACTTAGCATGCAGTCCTCGAGTTTACACTTCCGGTAGCGCTCTGTTGGCTTCCTTTCATCGAAGCTCAAAGCACGGCCATGTAAATGGAAGGGTTTTTTTTTTTGTCATTTTGTCTTCTCTCGACCGAAACTTCAAACAATCTAAACTGAAAGTTTGTCCTCCTGTAAATTTAGCTACAGACGTTGCTCAGTACACTGCCGATTCCATACCGTAAATTCATCTTAGCCTTCCCTGCGTGTTGGTCTTCCTGTCCACGTTCACGCTCCGGTTGCGAAGCACAAAAATATACCCCGATAACTTTTCATGAAATTCCTTAAATTCAAACGCCACCAGACACACGGTGCAGAGTGAAAACTTCCCCGCCGAAGGAAAGTATCCGGCGCGGTAGAAAAAAGTACAAAAAAGAATATATTTATATATATAGAAAATGCTGAACAATTAAGTAGTGGGGGAAAACAAATGCAGGCTAACAATTCTTCCATCATTATAGTAATGACTTGGCAAAGATCTGAACTTTAAAAAAAAACAAAGGGGGGGGGGGGGGGTGATCGATGAAGAAAGTGGGAACATACAATTAAGAAAATATATTATGAATATGATAACCCTTCACTAGCTGCATGAGAGAACCATCATAATCCCTCTCGAAGGCAGATCTACTTATATTGCCTGCTCCTAGGCCTTTCGTCCGCTGGATCGGACTCATCAGGGAGACAAGGCTGATTGTGTCTGTGCTCTTGGCGTCAAATAGAGACACACCACAGTCCATAATTCTGTGGTGTTCTCACCACCAAGGGTTCAAAAAAGAATCCAACAGCACCCCCAAAGCAGCCAGCGAAGGGTAGTAGAATGAAACAAAACAATTCCGGCGGCGAAATTCCAGAACGCGGCGGCGATTGTACACAAGGCGAGCGTTTCTTCGCTCAGATTGAGCGCCACTTTTGCTACGGGAAGTCTCTGTGTTGGCAATGTGCGGACGACTTACAGTTTGTAATGACGGCTCACTCTGTCTGCCGTGTTGCTGTCGTTGTCGTCGTTGTGTTGTTGTTGTTGTCTTTGGTTTTGGGTGGGTGTTTTCTTTTTCAACATTTTGTTGGGAGTGGCATTTAGATGGTGTTTTTCTTGGCGGGTGATGAAATAACCGCAGGCTGCCCTCTTTTGCAGCGTCATTTCAGGGTTCCCATAATGATGATTGTTCTCCTTGGGATCACAATGAATGGCGGCGGTTTCCGCTGTTTTTACCCCACACTCGGCGTCAACTAATTTGCCGTCCACTGTCTCCGCCGTCTTGATGACTGCCACGCGCGTGTGTGTGCATGTCTGTCTGTCTGTCTGTCTGTCTGTCTGTGTGCATATATGTGTGTGTCTGTGTGTGTGTGCATATATGTGTATGTGTGCATGTGTGTGTGTGCATATGTGTGCGTGAGTGTGTGTGTGTGTCGGGGCGTGGCGAGCAGCGAGGGCGCGCGCGCGCGCGCGTGTGTGTGTGTGTGTTGTGTTGTTTTTCTTTTTGTCTCTCTGTCTGTCCGTCAGTGAGAGAGACAGACAGACAGACAGACAGACAGAGAAACAGACAGAAAGACAGACAGATTCTCTGCCTGTGTGCATGTATGTCTATGCGTGCGCGCGCGCGCGCGCTCGCGCTGTGTTGTGTGTTGTGTTTTGTTATGCGCGCGCGCGCGCAGCACAAAATGAATAAGTAGCGTACAGCGTATCTCATAGTAGAGAGAGAGAGAGAGTAGCGGATGACCATTTCGTGTGATTATGCCTGTACTAATCGGATCGCTCCCGGTCTTACGTTATCGTCTTCACGCCAACACGGCCAGTACTGCGCACAGTATACCCACGGCACTCTCCGGTCTCGTTCGCTCCCCTCACCAGGAAACAGTAGTCTCGGACTTGCGGGAAACGCGAGGTGTAAGCCCAAGTCTCATCTTTTCCAAATCACACACGTCTTCGGTGTAATCCGAACTTTAGGACGGAGGGAGACAAGGCTGTTGATCTCCCCCGCTGTAGTCTAAGTACTGTCATCGATTGTGTCAACACGATGGTGCTTCATTTTCACCGATAGAGAGGCGGTTGACACCTGGAAAGTATTGAAGTACCATCGCGAGAAATCGATGTCCGCGCGCGCGCATTCTCTCTCTCTCTCTCTCTCTCTCTCTCTCTCTCTTCACACACACACACACACACACACACACACACACACACAACACACACACACACACACACACACACACACACACACACGCACACACACAACGCACACACCCCACGCACGCAACACACACGCACACACAACCACAACACAACACAAACACAACACAACACAACACAACACACACAACACACGCACGCGCGCCGCGCCCCGCGCCACGCACACACACACACACACATATACACCACTTACACAACACACACACACACCACACACACCACACTACACACACACGCGCACGCGCGCGCACACACCTCTCTCTCTCTCTCTCTGCTCTCTGTCTCTCTCTCTCTCTCTCTCTCTCTCTCACACACACACACACACACACACTCACACACACACACACACACACACACACACACACACACACACACACACACACACACCGACTAACGTGCCGATGACTTGAGCCAGCTCCAGTTTTCAGAGGGATTAGAACAGAGAAACTGATGAATGTTTCATCATATGGTTTGCCCTTTCAGGCCTCACAGGGGACAGTACTCCAAACCCATTTCAAAGCAAATGGCGGACGATCACTCAGACAGTCCATTAGAATTGTCTCCCATCTTCTGACGGACTTAATCAGTTCTTTGTTACAGGGAGAATACTGACCGACCTCTGTTTTCTATGTTGCTTTTTTTTTTAGTCATTTGATTCCACGTCGGTGGTCTTCTTCGTCTTTTAATCTAGTTTGTATCCACGTAAAACATCTGGAAAATTTATTTAAAAAATAAAAATAACAAAATAAAAAAAAAGTAAGAAGAAAAGTCGTGAAAAAGTGAAGGGTCTGGTGAAGGAGTAAATGAGTAAGAAAGTATATCCAAAAAAAAAAAAAAAAATTTAGAAAGGAAGAAAAGAAAGGTATAAAGAATGAAAGGTACAGTGAGAGGATGAAAGGCAGAGAGAACGGGGGGGGGGGGGGGGGGGGGGGGCTACGATTATGAAGAAAGGAAGGGAAGAGAAGGTGGGGAGAGAATAGATTAAAAAAAAAAGAGGTATGAAGAAAGAAAGAGAGAGTGGAAGGAGGGAAGAAAGGAAAACGTTTATAAACGAAGAAAAGAAGACTGATGGGAGAACTAATGAAAAGAACAAAGAGGGGTGTGGGACTGGAGAATGAAGAGTGGAATGAAGAACAGAAAGGATGAAAACGGAGAGAGGAAGGAAAGAAGGGTGAAGAAAGGGGGATTTAAAAGGAAAGGAAGACGGGAAGAAAAAGGGACAGAAGAGAAAAAAGAAAGAAAGAAAGGAAATGTGGAAGGAAAAAAACGGTGTAAAACAAAAGGGAAGAATGAAAGGAAGAAGACAGGAAGGAAAGAAAAACAAAGGGAATATACAAAGAAGGACAAACAAGAAGGAAAGGAATGAATAAAGGAAGAACGAAAAAAAAAAAAAAAGGATAGAAAGGGGGAAAAAGAAAATAAAGTAGACTGCAGAAAGAAATAAAGAAAAGACAAGATGCAAAGCATATAAATATAAACGTACTCCCAGTTTATCTTGAATACGCGTGAGATATTCCATGAAGAGGTAAACCCGTTTTGGGCCGTTATAGCCGTTTGTAACGGCTATTCTGGTAAACATCGGCCATCATTTGTGACTCATAATGAACAAAGCAACCAATTTTCAAAAAGATCGGCCAAGTACTTTATGAGATATTCCATTTTAAAAAAAACCGTTATGGCCGTTATAGCTGTTAGTAACGGATATAACGGTTAAAATAAAACATCGGGCATCATCTGTGACCCATAATGAACATACCTACAAATTTTCAGAAAGATCGGCCAAGTACTTTCTGAGATATTCCATAAAGAAGAAAACGGTTATGGGCCGTTATAGCCGTTAGTAACGGATATAACTGTAAACTGACACATCGGGCATCATCCATGACCCATAGTGAACATACCTACGAATTGTCAGAAAGATCGACCCAGTAGGTTTGTCTGGAGCGAGTGGAACACATTTTGACCACGGACGGACAGACACACACAGAACTAGGAGTGCAAAAAAGAAATGAACAAAGAAGTGAAGATCACATACAGGAAGAAAATAAAGAGGGGTATCAAGAAGAACAGGGTGAGCAGAAAGATTTACTAGAAAAAAAGAAAGTGGAAAGGAAAAGCGGGATGATAACAAACAAACAAGGGAAGAATGAACAGAAGAAACGAAGAACAACGATAACGAGGAGGAAAAAAGTAGAGTAGAAAGGGGAAAACGAAAGAAAAAAAAAATGAAGGTATAAACCAAGAACGGAAGAATGAAACGGGGACAGGCAGACAAGAAAACGAAGGGAAAAAAAAAGGGAATAAACAAGAGCAGAGTGAAAAAAAAAGAAAGGCAGGAGCGAAAGAAGTACGGGTGCAAGGGAAGAAACGAATAGTCTTAGGAAGAAGGGAACGAGGACAAAAGAAGGTTAAAAAGGAAGAAAGAAAGACTGGGAGGAAAATTAGAATGAAAGGTAGGGGGAGTGGGGGGGGGGGGGGGCAGAGTATGGGAGAAAGAGAAGTGGTAAAGGTACAAACGCAAATGGAAAGTGAAAGAGAAAAACGGAAGAAAAAGAACCAAAAATAAAGAAATGGTCGTCCATAGATAGACTCCCATCAAACCAGCCCAAGCACACTGCGCCTCAACTCATTCAAGTTTCTTCTTCAACGCTGTTGAGTCTTCCATTATCTCCGTCCGGGAATTTCTCCGTCATTGTGTAATGAACCATTACGTTAAAACATCATAGGAATGATTTCACTGACGATTTCGCTGATGATAACACAAATCGACCAGCACGCTCTCGGTTTGAAGCGACTCACTCACGTGGAAGACGTTCCCCTTGAACAAGCTTGCATCCCCAAATACTTTGCACACAAAATGTTTTACGTTCTTATTCTAATGTGTTTTTCATCAAAGAGAACACTTGACGTCGATATATCCGTTTACAGGTTTCACAGGAAGATGCTTGTGTCAATGAATGGAAACGCTGAGCGTTCGATTGTATTTGTCAGCAGGCAGTTTGGTATTCGTGTCCTGCGTATACTGGATTGAAGCAAACACACACACACGCACACACGCACGCACACGCACTCTCTCTCTCTCTCTCTCTCTCTCTCTCTCTCTCTCTCTCTCTCTCACACACACACACACACACACACACACACACACACACACTCTCTCTCTCTCTCTCTCTCTCTCTCTCACACACGCACGCACGCACGCACGCACGCGCACACACACACACACACACACACAACACACACACACACACACACACGCACACACACACTACTGAAATGACTTGTCAGCAGTGCCGTGTCTTCGCTGTCGGGTTACCTCACAGAGACCTGTTAGTGATTGCCCCGGTGAACAGCCGGTACTGGGACTGCAACGGGTCGAATCTGGGTGTAGCTGTGTTTATGAGAGCCGATATGGGCAGCGTGAGGGTAGAGCTGTATAAGAAGTCAAGATAAGACATAGAAACAAAAGCAAAAAAATCTGATCGTCCGTAATGTCAACGAACGTCCTTACACCAACATCCTTGTTCTATTGTGCCAGTATCTGTCCCTGCGGAAAGAAGGTCTTAACACGTCATAGGTTTTTTTTTTCCTCCTCAACATCTAATATATCAAGCGATTTCTGTTCGTCTGTCTGTCTGTCTGTGTTTGTCTTTGTTCTTCTTAATCCACGATTTTTTTTTTTTCATCTAATCTTCTCCAAAGTTGCCATGGTGACTCACGCATTAGCATACTGCCAGAGCAGAGCAGACCACGACCCAATCAAATTCGTTCTAGAAAGTAGCATTAGTCGCATGTGGTGGAGCGAGGTGACGTCAGGATTCAAAGCGAGTCCAACGCGCTCCGCCGTTGGCGTTCATATAGATTAAAAGTAACGCGCTTACTGTCTGCCGAAATAGCTCCGCTGGGAGAGCGTTAGACTGAAAACTGGAAAGATCCCTGGTTCAAGCCAGGGTTCAGGCGCTTTCTTCTTTTCCCCTCAAAGGATTGGAAACGGGTCGAAGGAAAAGGGTGGAATTGCTATAGAGGGAGGGGGAAGGAGGACAGAGAGAGAGGAGGAGATGGGACGGGGGGGGGGGGGGTAGGTGGAAGGGGGAAGGTGAGGTACGGGGGAAGGGAGAAGGGGAGGAGAAAGGGGGGGAAGGGGAGATGGAGGGGAGAGAGAAAAGTGGAGGGGAGACGGGAGAAGGAGGGTTTTTGAAGGGGGGAGGGGGGGGGGGCAAGGGAAGGGGAAAAGGATGACAGGGGAAGAAGCCGGTGAGAGGGAGGGAGGGGGAGAGGAGACGGGGGACGGGTGGGGGAGGCTGGTCCGTTCATAAAACAGTTCTTATGTGCATCACTGTCCACCAGCGGCTATGATGAAAAGGACTCTCTCAATGTCTTGACTGATCTCCCGACAATTAGTTGGCGGCAAGTCTGGAATAGAAACTGAAGACACGTTCAGTTCTTTCGGGGTTTGTTTGTTCGTTTGTTTGTTTTGCTTGTGCAATACATTGTGTCTATAATGTCACCGCTACAGGGGTGTCCCAGGTCCCTCGTCCTTCCCCACCCTCACCTCCACCCCCACCCCATCTTCATTCCCCATCCACCCCCTCTCTGTCTCCCAACACAATAATGAATCATTCTTGCCACGCATACGGAATCAAAACGAAACCAATGCGCAAGTTTCGCCTCCTTTACGTCGCTCTTGTTCAGCAGAAACTAGCCAGAGCCGAATCTTTTTTTTTTTTCAGAGTCATAAATGTCGTTAGATTTTTTTTAAGCGTTTGAAGACTCTGGCATAAACGGTACTTTGTTGTGTTGAGGGGTGAGGGTGGGGGTGGGGGTGGGGGGGGGGTTCTGGTACACACCTGTAGAATTACAAGATGGTAAGGGCGCGAACATCAAAGAACCAGTCTAAGACACTTCCAAACGGTGCACGTGCTTTTTCACCAAACAGGAAAGGGACCCAGCATATGGTTTTTGCAAAAACATGGAACAGCGAAAAGAGGTGAACTTGGGTCTAAAAATTTCACCTTGTGTGTGTGTGTGTGTGTATACGCACAGGCAAAGCAAAACAGAAGGCATTCAAGTCTGAAGACCTGAACTTCCCTGCACCATGGTGCAGTCAGTCTGTGGGTTGATGGAGTCACGCTATGAACATTTTTCCCCTAATAGAAAGATGGACATCTTTATTTCGCTTTCTTATCAATTCATCTTTCATCCATTGCAACAAATAAGGAAAGACACAGTATGGAGGGAGTGTGAGAGGTTATATTATTGAGTCTGCTGTAAACAACCTGATGCTATCATCCACTATATGAAACTTTTTTTTTCTTTTAGTTCGTAAATGCCAAAAAAAAAAAACTCAGTTTGGGGGGAAAAAATGGTGGAAAAAAGCACCCTGAATTACTTTCACTTGGACAGAAGAAAATTCATGAGAGTCGTCCAATATGAGATGCTTTCAAATCTGGGGCGAATTTGCTAACTACGGTGGGTAAATACTGAGTTAGAAAGTTGTTTCTGCAAGTACAGCCAGCCTTTAGAGAGTCACGTGTGAAGGTACTTTATGTCTGACGTCATACAGAAACTGTTGGTGACTGCACATGAAAGGTTATACATGTCACTGTCAACCAAGACTAGGGGACATTTCAATTCAAAGAGTGAAAGAGGTTGACTTCGTTTCAGCGGTGTCTGTCTGTCCGTCGTCTGTCCGTCCGTCCGTCCGTCCGTCCGTCCGTCTGTATGTATGTGTGTATGTATGTATGTGTGTATGTATGTATGTATGTTTGTAAGTGTGTATGTATGTATGAATGTATGTATGTATGTTTGTTTGTATGTTTGTATGTATGTATGTATGTAAGTCTGCCTGTCTTTCACAAGTGTGATTAAGTTATGTTGTTCAGCCCATCCCTTTGCACTAAGCTAATCTGATGGGGCCCCTCTTTTGATCCAAATATCCGCTCTGATGTCAACAGTTTTTTTTTTCTATTTCAGGAATGTCACGACAAATATGTAAATCACAGTCGCAGAAATCTGATTTTTAAAAGGGGGCATGTATATATCACCTACACACTTTGAGGATTCAATGTAATATTTTTAGTTCAAAAAACATCTTTGCACACCCACATGCATGCAATATACATTCACAATCAGTCATAAACATTCACGCACACACACACGCACACACACACACGCACGCAC
>CM065748.1:26385352-26387852 GCA_033310375.1 Conus canariensis | reverse complement strand
AGCAGTAACAGTGTGTCTCAGCTGGGTTTTAGGACGCAGAATGTGTCAAGTACCAAGATGAGAGGGTGACTTTATGCGGAGGGGGTTTTCGTTTTCGTGTCCAAAAGGAAGACTGCGTTAAGCAGAAGTGAAAACTTGCTGGCTTTCAAGACGAAGACTGTGCAATACAGCAGTAACAGCGTGTTGGTTCTACGATATGTACACTGTGTAACTCACCGGTAACCGCCTGTGTGATTTCAGGAGAGATACTGTGTAGCACAGCGGTAACAACCTGTTGGTTTTCAACAGACGCACTGTGAGTTACCGTGGTGGTTACAAGCTGCTGGCTTGTTATGGTGATACATGGAACATCACAGAGGTTACAGCCTACTGGTGTTCAGCGAACATATCGTGTAACACAGCAGAACCATTCTAACGACTGTCTGAGAAGGATCACACTGAGGAACAGACTTGTGGGTTAGCCGCTCTGACACCTCGGCTGGCCAGGGAACGGACTGTCTGAGGTACCAAGACAGTCTTCAAGGTTGTGATACTTTTTGTCTGCAATAATGACGTTCTGGTTCTTTAAGAACCGGGCTGCGCCAAGGTGCTCACAATGCAGCCAATGACGATGAGAATCATCAAATCTAAGAAAGCCTCCGCAGTCGGTGGGTCTTAAAAGAAAAAACTTGAACAGAGTGAAATGAAGTTCGGAAGGTGCAGAGGCTTTGGTGTGTTGGGTCAGTCTTTGGAGATGCATTTCAATGTCCATGCGGCGATCGTGCATTGGTTGATTTCTGATGAAAGGCGACGTGAGAGAGCAATGCGATGATTGTGGTTCATTTAGTGATGGACTATGTACGTTGCAGAGACAGCGCCATGACAGCGGTGCGGGGTCTCCGTTGGCGGGTGGGATCATGAGGACCTGGTACTAATGGCTCCCTGCAGACTGCTGCTGCTCCAAAGGCCGCGAACGCCGAAATCTGATTGGGTGGCGAGAGACCAAAGCCACCAAGAATCGACACCCCCTCCCTCTCCCCCCTTCCCTACAAAAAAAAAAAAAAAAAAAAAAAAAACCAGCATTGTGAGGTCCAGTAATCGCTTCAGCAATAAATGTCTGCTGTGTCCTTACCGCAGCCACGAGCTAAACGGAGAGAACGCGTTTTGACAGGTGGTGAGATGACGTCATTGAACCACTGAGACGGCGCAATGGACTCCGCTTCTCAACGCTGTCATCCCTGTTTGGGACGTGCAACCCCGACAGGAACATGGCATACGTGGGGTAGTTGTTGAGGAAGAAAGCCACCTACGACAGCTGCGGTGACATGTTGGTGCTTTCAGATGTCAACTTGTGCGGTACAAAACAAGCATCTGAGACGGACGGTGTGAGGCCCGCTTTGTCTCCTGAAGTGACCTGTTCTGGAGATGAGCAGCCCAAGACAGCAATGACACTGTGGTGATTCGTAAGGAGAGACACAGTAAAGCGACATGAAAATGTCCATCCCTGACGTCGCCACCGTAGTTTGAGAACCGCTGTGTGGTGAGGCTGGACATCGATGTCACCAAAGAATTGACAGCTCGGGTGATTGATTGCAAAAGGTAAAACAATGCCAGTTTTTGCTAATGACGTTTGTGTTATTCAGAAAACTTCGCGGGTCCAGATATATAAAAGAAAACGTGCTAATTCATAGGGTAAAATGACTGCATGACATAGCGGGGTGTGGCGTTCACACGGTGCAACAATCTAGAAACTTCTTAGTGCAGCTGGTAGCGGGAATGGCTTTTCGGTCTGTTTCTTATATATAATCTTTCAACAGTGATGCTATATTCAAGGATCCAGACATAGCGGTTCGGTCTCACAAACATTACATTCGGCTGAGAACGAATGCATCCGAAAGCGGCTGCTCTTTGGCGCACTGTCCAGAACAAGATGTTTTCAAGGCGGTCAGTGCTTCAAAGACACTGCCATGGTCTCCCTGAAAAGCACTGAGATCGATCCTAGCTCCACAGGAACACAGACAGCCTTGGACCGAATCTCCGAATGCGGTCATCACAACAAGGATGTCATTGCTGGCAGGCGGCAGACCCGTGATGTACAGAAGTAACTCTGCAGGGCATAGGTGGACGTTGTGGAGGAGAGGTTCTGACGCATCCATGGAGAGAGTCAACCGATCAGAGTAAGTCGCGTCGTGAACATCAGGAGAGACACACAGAGCAGAACGGGACGCCACACATCTCCTGGGTCGAGCTGACCAGGTCACCATCTTCAGGCTTTGCACAGGACACGCCAGGCTCAACGGCCAGATGCACAAGCTGAAGAATGCCCCAACCTCTTACTGTCAATGCAGGCAGGTGGAGCAGACGGCACGTCACGTCCTACGTGAATGCCCAGTCCACGCTGACCTCAAGAACAGGACTTGGACAGATGGGGCAACAAAGCTGTAGGGGTGCCGGGGCACGGTTCTAGAGGTCAGCCACATTCCTCTCAGACGACTGTGCGAGCTTGACGGCAACGAGAAGA
>CM065748.1:26360352-26380352 GCA_033310375.1 Conus canariensis | reverse complement strand
CTGTCCGTGTTTTTCTTGTAGACCGCTTTCCCTTCCGTCGTTCTCCCCATTCGTCCAGCCTGCCTTTCGTCAATGTTGCCTTTCATCGTTTCTCCACTAAACTCCTTTGTCCGTTCTCCTCTTTTGTATAGTGTTGTCCGTCTTCCCTTTTAGCCCTTTTCTTTTGTCCCGAGGTAAGTTTATTTTCGTGTTTTTTGTTTGTTTGTTTTTCTCAACCCACTTTCCAAAACTTGTCAAGAGTCTCGTTCTCTACTAACAGAAAGTCACGTTTCGTCGTAATTTCGCAACTTGAATTTTGCAGTTTATATACATATATTTTGTTGCGAATTCTCAAACGTTTACCGCTGTTAAAATAATGAGGTGTCTTCTCCACTCGGAGGAAGATCGACACCTCCTCCGCCATTACCCCTACCCCTTCCAAGCCTCCTCCTCCCTCCCTCCCTCCCTCCCTCTCCCCCCCACACCACCACCACCACCACCACTACCACTGCCACCACTCATCACGCATCTCCCTCTCACCTCCCCCTCTCTCTCGAAAGAAAAGAAAGAAAAGAAAAAAGCACGTGGGGTCAGAAAGGCAATCTGTCTGTTCAATGTCCGCTGACAGTTGTAACAACTGTCCTTTCATTGCCCGTCTCATGTACATGTCGCCTCGTAACTCAACATTGGAGGATTTCTCTTTCCAACCGGTTCTCATCCATCTACACCTATTGACCCTAGTTTCCCACCACCACCAACCTTCCTCCCCCCCCCCCTGCTGCACACGCCC
Source organism: Conus canariensis (assembly GCA_033310375.1). Lineage (NCBI taxonomy): Eukaryota > Metazoa > Mollusca > Gastropoda > Neogastropoda > Conidae > Conus > Conus canariensis. Next base: position 26,379,583 of record CM065748.1, on the reverse strand, counting down.
TCTTCTCTCACTCTTCCTCTCTTCCCCTCCCCCCCCCCCCCCCCCCCACCTTCCCCTCCCCCCACATAATACTTTTGTCCCCCAGCCCACCCCATCACCAGTTTTTTGTTGTTTTTTTTCCCTGTCACCCCTCACACTCCCATTTGCACGTATCTGTCCCCGTTTACAGGGAGGGGGGTGGGGGGTGGGGTGGGAAGTGCATCTGAAACGTGGCATAAAACCTGTCTTTTTTTTTTTTGGTTCCGCGTCAGTGAAACCTTTTTGCCTTCCTTTTTCCGTTCCTTCCTTCCTTCCTTCCGTCCTTTTTTTTCTTCTTGTAGGGTGATCAGTGGGGGAGGGGGGAGGGGGGTAGGGTGCTGGGTATTACTCTCCCCCTAGTTGACAACGAGAAGAGGACTTGATCATGAAGGCAATATTACGGTGGTTGGGTTTTGTGAGTGAGTGAGTGAGTGTGTGTGTGTGTGTGTGTGTGTGTGTGTGTGTGTGTGTGTGTGAGAGAGAGATTCTCTACCACGGCTGGTGCAAAAAGAGAGAGATTCTCTACCACGGCTGGTGCAAAAAAAAAATATCTATCTCCACTTTGCAGCTATTTATGGGTGCACCGGTTCCAGAGTTACAAGAACACCCGCTGAAGTGTGTCTAGGCACCTGTCAGGACATTCCGTGTGAAGAGAATGAATATCTATCTCACTTCCAAGTGATTGAAAAACCAACGGTGAGTAAAACTCACAGGCAACTGTGACGCCATGGACATTAGGGGGGGGGGGGGGGGGGGGGGGTAGGAAGAATTCCGAACGTGTACAGTTTGAAATATTTGTCCTACACTGATGAAAGGGTGATTCTTGGACATTGTTGCTCATTGGATAACAAAACAACGGAGGAAGAAAAAAAAACTTCGAGCCCACTAGAGAGATAACGAATTGAGTACTTCGACTCGTAGAGTCTTCAAAGCAGTGACGCAAAGATCACAATTTCATCATCACTGCATTATGACGTAATGCATGTGAACGTAAATAGTGAGAGGGAAGGGTGGTGGGGAAGAGGAAAACGAGGGGGGAGGGGAGGGGAAGGGGAAAGGTGGGGACGGGGGGGGGGGGGAGCTGTGATCTGGTTTAGTCTTTGATGTTGAGGCCATCTGGTGTTGTAGTACCGAGATGGTGGATGATCTGTTTCTCCGTGTTCTTTCTCTTGAAGGAGTCACCAGTGTTGTTGCGCCAGACCACTGATATAGAGAAGTCTTGTTACTCATTCTCACAGATCATGATTTGTGGAAATGTAGGTGAAGCGAAGATGGATTTGTAGATAGCTGTTATATCAGTGTCATAAATCGAACGATATATCAGTGTCATAAATCGAACAATATGTCTTGTGGAGAAGCGAGGACGAATTTGTAGGTGTGTTTTACATCCGTGTCATAAATCGAACGATAGATCTTGTGGTGATTCTTTCAGTCGAGTTTACAACAGAAGCATGGGTATAACTGTGATAGTAAGTTGAAAATAGTCGTGCCAGAAAAACATCCATCCAGGTCGCTTGAGCCGTCTCTTTTACACTCCGGAACTCCACGCTCTCTCAGCCACCTGTAGTTGAGAGAGAGAGAGAGAGAGAGAGAGAGAGAGAGAGAGAGAGAGAGAGAGAGAGTATGTAGGTAGGCAGGTAGATCGGTAGATAGGTAGGTAGGTCGGTAGGTAGGTAGGTAGGTAAGCAGGCCCATAGATATTATCGTCTATCATTTAAGTCTCATTAATCTGATCAAACCATGCTTTCTACTATTTCACTGATAATCTTTTTTTTTTTTTTTCAGTATTCACTGATAATCTTTTTTTTCAGTACTTCAGTCTCGTTTATCTGATAGAACTGTGTTATTTCTCGAGTTAGTCTGATTACTCTAATAACCTGTTTTCTACCTTTTGAAAATCGCATTAACCAAATACAGATTTTTTTTCTAATTTTTCAGTCTTTTTAACGACAACAACAACAGTAATAATAATAATAATAATAATGATGATGTTGATGATGATGATGATGATGATGATAACAAAAATGATAATAATAATAATAATGATAATGATAACAAGAATGATAGTAATGATGATAACAAATATGATAGTCATCATCGTCATCATCATCATCATCTTCGACATCATCATTATCATCATCATCATCATCATGAGCTTAATCATGATAATATTTGGATAAAAACATATAACGGCTGCACACTCTATAATCAAGCCCACTCTACAATAGCAGGCAGAGAACTGAAAGTAAACAAAAATGACTTTATTGCTACATCAGACACACAAACCCCAAATGCTCGCTTCCCTGTAAAAATTTAAAAAAAACAAACAACTCTGAGAACTCAAGTACATAAATGAATACAGAAATGCATAAATAAACAGATACGTAAATAGATAAAGACGTAAATAAATAGGCGAATGAATAAACAAACAACAAAAGAAATGTATGCAGAAAACGGTGCATCTCACACGTCGCATGGTATTCATGAGCTCAGAATTTGAGTAAGTTGATAAAGGCGGGGAGGGGCGTCGGAGGGGAGGGGAGGGGTGGGGTAGAGTAAGATTTCAGTTCCATTAACCCGGATGAAAACTATTTTCTTCTACTAGTTCAAGCCCATAAATTCGAGGCCTGCCTAGCTTGCGCTGAAGAGATCTAAGCTAAGTGAAAAATTCGTTCATTTTCATTGTCCTATTTGTTTGTCTTGCCTGAAGAAGACCTAAGAGGTCGAAACGCGTCGTGTTTTGTCTTGTGACTCGTTTGTCCACGTTTCTCTTGGCGGTTCGCTAACATTCATTTAAGATTTGTTTAGATTTCTGCCTGCAGTCGTCTCACTTTGCAACTAGATCCATAACCCTGATTTAAAAAAAAAAAAAAAAAAAAATTGTTCTACCGTTTCAGCTCCGTTAAGGCGATGAAAACTTTTCTTCTACCATTTCAGTTTCATTAACCTGATAAATAAACATTTCGTCTACAATATCAGCCCCGTCAGCCCAATAATATCTTTTCTTAACCCATTTCAGTCTCATTAACCTGATCAAGTCTTATTGCTGTACAATTTCAGTTCCATTAAGCTGGGGAAAACTTTTCTTCTACCATTTCGGTTTCATTAATCTGATACATAGACTTTTCTTCCGCACTCTCGGCTCCAACAACCCCCCAATAAAGACTTTTCTTAAACCATTTCAGTTTCATTAACGTAATCTAATCTTGTTCTTATACCATTTCAGATCCATTAAGCAGAGAAAAAGTTTTCTTCTACCATTCCGGTCTTGTAAATCTGATAGAAACTGTTCTTTTGTCAGTTCGTTCTGTTTAGCCGGATTAAAGAAAAAAAAAGGAATTCTTTTACCATTCCATTCCCATTATCCCCATGAAAACTTTTCTTTTATGATTTCAGTCTCATGAATCCAGTGATAACTTTTCTTCCACAGTTTAATTCTCATTAACCCAAGAAAGCCTTTTTTCTTCTACCACTTTAGTGTCATTTTCCAGTAGCAATTTCTTCTTCAATCATTTCAGTCTCCGTAACCCAATGAACGCTTTTCTTCTACCACATTAGTCTCTTTAACCCGATAAAAAAAAAGAAGTTTTTCTTATATCATTTCGGTCTCAGTAACCTATGAAAACTTTTTCTACTGTTATTTCACTGCCTTGATCCCGACAAATTTGTTTCTACCATCATTTCACTCTCATTGACCTCATGGAGACTTTTCTACTAATTTTCACTCTCATTAACCTAATGATTTTTCATACTACCATTTCATTAATGATGACCTTATATTTTTCTACCATTTTATTCTCAAAAATTTTAAAAATACATTTTCACAACCATGTCACTCTCATTAACCTGATTTTAAAAAATCTCAAATGAATGTTAGCGAAAGCCAAAAAAAACGTGGACAAACGAATCACATGACAAAACACGACGCGTTTGGACCTCTTAGGTCTTCTTTAAGCAAGATACAAAACAATTAGGACAACGAAAATGAACGAGCAATCATAAAATACGACGCGTTTCGACCTCTTAGGTCTTCTTCTGGCAAAATGCAAAACAATCAAGACAACGAAAATGAACGAGCAATCACTTACCTTCAATCACTTCAGCGCAAGATAGGTGATTCAACGCCTATCTTGCGCTGAAGTGATTGAAGATAAGTGACTGCTCATTCATTTTCGTTGTCCTAATTGTTGTGTATCTTGCCTGAAGATGACCTAAGAGGTCGAAACGCGTCGCGTTTTGTCTTGTGATTCGTTTGACCACGTTTTTTTTTTTTTTTTTTTTTTTTTTTTTTTTGGCGGTTTGCTAACATTTATTCAAGATTTGTTTAGAATTCCGCCTGCAGTCGTCTCACTTTGCAACCTGATAAAAAAAAAAAAAAATGTCTACCCTTATAGTCTTCTTGACCGAATAAAACCCGTGTTGTTGTCCGGTCTGATTCAACAATGCCGCTATGCCGTCAAAATAACAGTAAATAATTACAGTTACATACAAGGAAGTGTGTGTGTGTGTGGGGGGGGGGGGGGGGGGGGGGGATTTACATGAATATTTATGTGGTTTTAAAGCTCGGTCAATGTAGCAAAACAAACAAACAAACAAACAAAAGTCTTTTTTTAACATCGCTTCCAAAACAACAACAACAAGGAAAATTGCTCAGTCTGTTAAGAAACAAAAAATTGAGTTCATGATTTCCACACGATGTCTCTTTCACAACGGCTTCGGTAATTTGGGAGAACGAGATCAGAGAAAACAGAAATAAACTTCAGCTAGCCAGCGAAAAAAAAAAAAAAAAAGGTCTTAAAAAATCTACTTTTTCCATCGAACGCATGTCTGAAGAGATTTACTCCAAAAACAAAACAAAACAAGACAAAACAAAATAGTGTTGATACTTAAAGCCGGATCTGTTCCTCGTTGATCACCGAATTTGCAGTGGAAGTCACGCGATCCGGAAAACATGGATTCCTGTGTGTGTGTGTGTGTGTGTGTGTGTGTGTGTGTGTGTGTGTGTGTGTGTGTGTTGTGTGTGTGAGACAGACAGACAGACAGAGACAGAGAGAGAGAGCGGAGCAGGCATTCAAGATTCGTTTGTTGTTTTTATTTGGCAGACAACGTTTGTTTTCTTTTTCACACATAATCAGAGAGAGAGATAATCAGAGAGAGAGAGAGAGAACGGAGAGAGAGAGAGACAGACAGACAGACGGGATGGGGGTGTGGGGGGTATGTTCGGGGGTCCAGGTGAGTAGAGGAAAGGGGGATTTAAAGGAAATGTCGGGAGCAATCCTCGTGGTCATGATTTGTAGCGCACGCGCCGGGAGCCCCCTGGCGGGGAATTTCCGCTAACCCCCCCTTGGGAGCATCGTGTTTCGCCTTCTTTCAAGAACAAGCTCTATTCCCATCACACTGCTTCGCGAAACTGACGGCTAATACGTCATTCACTGCGTAAAGCGGTCACCCAGTCAGTTTCTAGGTTCACTTTAAAAAAAAAAAAAAAAATTTTAACCAGCCTTATTTGTTCAGTGGAATATACAGCGTTTATTGTTGTTGTTGTTGTTGTTGTTGGGTTGTTGTTGTTGTTGTTGTTTTTTACTGCGTGTTTGCTTTGCTTATTCTCTCTCTCTCTCTCTCTCTCTCTCTCTCTCTCTCTCTCTCTCTCTCTGTCATGAAATTTAGACTGTTCATGTTTTGGATCTCTGTTTCGTTTGTTTGCAAGGTTTGGAGAGAAAACAGAAGTTTTACATCGTTCAGATTTTCTGATTTGTTTCCCAACCTTTTCTGATAGCAGTGAGAGTCTTGGTATTTGAATGTCTTCTGTTTGTTGTTGTTGATGTTGTTTATTTGTTTAATTTTGTTTCTTGGGCTATTTGTTGTTGTTTTTTGTTTGCTTTTTTTTTTTGGGGGGGGGGGGGGGGCGAGGGGGGGGGGTTAAAGCCTCTGTATTTGTCTGCTCTTCGTTTCTTATCGGCATGTCTAAGGAAATGCGAGCCTATGTGTTTGTGTGTGCATTTTATTTGCTGTCAGCGTTTACACTGGAATTAAAGCCTTTTGCGCGCGTTCTTTATCAGTTTTCATAATCTGAATGAAAATCAGAACCATTGTTTTCGCATATGTTCTTTGTTGATAGCATTTTGTGGTGTCTCATAACCTTAGTATGTGCGTGTTCACTGTATGATTATTAACATTTTTCATTGAATTTGAAGTCTGTGTGTTTAAGAGTATGCACCTCGTTATCAAAGTATTCGGTGAATTTACAGCCTCTGTATTTTCGTATGCACTTTATCAAGAACTTTTTTCCCCTGTGAATTTAATCCTAATGTATTTGCTATATCCCCTACTGCACGTCTTTTCCTTTTTTTTCTTTTTTTTTTTGTCGGGGAGGGGGGGGGGGGGGGGGGGCTATTTTTGGTTCTCGCTTGTTTGCTTCCTTAGGTTTGTGGTTGTTTATCTTCGAGAAATGTGACAGACTTTCAGAATTCCATTTCGCCCCCTTTTCCGCTTCGGGATAATTTGATTACTTAGAGCTTCTATGCGCGTAAGGTTTAGCGAGCAGGGAACAGCGGCTTTGTCCGCCACATTGCTGGAATCGCCTTAATCGGAAAACACGCCGGCGATTCTGGAGCTCCTGTCTCCACCGAGTTACCGTTCTTGGAATCGCCATTTTGGTTTGACAAATTCCGCTAAAACCGGCACACTTCTCGTTCAGGCATGATGGATCAGAGTATTTTTTAATGGTGCTGAATAATTGGACAGAAATGTCTTCCATTGTCACTGGTATCCTGTAGAGCCCATCTTAGGAAATGGAAGATGGAGGGAGGGCGGGAGAGGAAGAGGGGGTGTTGCCACATTCATCTCTGCAGGGAGAAGGGGGGGGGGGGGGGGGGGGGGGGGAACTTCGTTTCACGTAGATTCGTTCGCCGGTGTTCTTTTTGTCTAAGATCGGGTTGGCTATGTATGCTTTTACCACAAGTTGATTTTTTTCGTCTACAACTTCTGTTGTTTCTTTTCGTGAGTGTGTGTGTGTGTGTGTGTGTGTGTGTGTGTGTGTGTGTGTGTGTGTGTGTGTGTGATCTTAAAACGAAAGTAAACGTCGGATGGTATCAACATTGCTATAAAAATACTTGACCCAAAAACAACACCACCCAAACCCTTACATTTTACAGCTGAGCTGACTGCTATTCTTTTCGCCCTATAGTCAGTGTGTGTGAGTGTGTGTGTGTGTGTGTGTGTGTGTGTGTGTGTGTGTGTTGTGGCGCGCGCGCGCGCGCGCGCGCGCGCGCTATGGTTTGAGTGTTGACTCGCCAGTTCAGTGGATCATGTATTTATTCGAGTTTAAAGAGTACACTTTCATCTTTTCAAGTAAACCACACAAAAAATACACCCTCGGGTGGTAAAATGGCAACGGACATCTTGCACACAGGCAAACATGCCATTAAAAAACAGGCCAGTGAACGGGTTACAATTGCAGCACCTATGTCATATTACAAAACACTAGTTAGTGATTGACGCATGTTAATTTCAAACTAAATTGTTTAAATGGAGAAAAAAAAAAAATGCGTGGCATATGCACATGCCCTTTAAACCTGCATCGCAACACTCCATTTGGGGTTGAAGTCTGGAATGCGGATGGTGAAAACTTCCACCCGGTCGTGTCATCATGAATGATCATCGAGTGTCACTCTCCGACAAACGGGGGGAAGAAAAAATAAACAAGAGAAAGAAAGGAAAAGAAAAGAGAAAAAATGGTGATTACCACCCGACCTTCGCACGTTGGATCAGATGAAAACAACCTTCCAATTGAAATCTGAACACGGCGATGACAGTAATAGGATTACTTTGCCAATAAAGAAGAACAAGAAGAAGGAGAAAAAGAAGAAGAAAAAGAAGAAGAAAAAGAAGAGGAGAAGGCGGAGGAGGAAGAATAAGAAGAGGAAGAAGAAGAAGAGGAGGAGGAGGAGAAGGAGGAGGAGGAGGAAGAAGAAGAAGAAGCAGAAGAGGAGGAGGAGGAGGAAGACGAAGAGGACGAAAAGGAAGAACAAGAAGGAAAGAAAAAGAACAAGACAGTAAGGTAAGGTAATGTTGCTTATAGCCCAGCCGACCGCAAAGGGCCATATCAGGGCTGTCACCACGTTAAAGTCAACTCAAAAGGAACAAGAGGAACAAGAACAAGAAGAAAAAGAAGAAGTGGAACAAGAACAAGCACAAGAAATGTGTGCATGAACATGTTCCACACATAGCTGACTTTGATTGAACATCGATCGACTCGACAATTCGAGGCTTGATGATAGGTGAAACGTCTTATAGGTAAAATGACAGCAGATAATAAGGCTTAAACGGCGGGAATGATTGATGCCGCCGAGATCAAAGGGTAGGCAATACGAACGGTGGAGAACCGGCAGGTATGCATTCCGCAATGATGGACAACAGGTGATTTACTGTGAACTTCACATTACTGTTTATATTAGGATAGTATGAAGAAGAGAACTGGGAATGTAGTGGGGGAACGGGGGAGGGGGGGGGCGGAATATGTTTAGTTGTATGGGGGGAAGGGGAAGTGTGGGGGGTGCTTGTGGGGGGGGGGGGTTGTGTGTGTGGAGGGTGTGGTGGGGGGCGGGGGTGGGGTGGGGGTGGTGTGTGGGAGGTATGTGTGTGTGGTGGGGGGGGGACGGGAGCGGAGCGGGGGGGGGGGGGGGAGTGGGCGAAGTGTGTGGGGTATGTGTGTTGTGGGGTGAGGGTGTGGGTTAGGGGAGGAACAGGAAGGGGGGAACTATATGGGGTGTGTGGTGTGGGGGGGGGGGGGGGGGGGGGGGCTGGTGGAAAAGGAATTCATAGGGAGGCTGTTAGCAGAAACCTAACAGACCTAACACATGTAGCAAACGTTTGCATTATGCAGGGCTAAGAGGGGGAAAGTGTTACACAATACTGTTGTGACATCAATTTGTTTTGATGTCATTTGTTCTTTTATGGGTTTTTTTCGTCACTTTGACGTTTTTCCCTTGTGTTTACTGTTTAGTGTTTCCTGATGAAGGGTCTAAGACCCGAAAGCTTGAGTGTATGTTTTGTTGGTTTTTTTTTTAAAAAGGACTTCAAAGTACTCATTTTTCATACTGACAACAGGTGAAGCCTATCCTACATAACGCGAGGAAGTCCATAGATTTCGGCCAATCGCGTAGCTCGACGCGTGAATTATTATATATAAACAAAACAGACAGAAGTGGGGGGGAAAAAAACGAAGTTTAAACAATCTAGTTTCTAGTTTCACTTCTTTTCGTTTGAAATCTGCTTTATCCTCGACAGAAGCAAGATGGATGCATACCGTTTCGCCTAAAGCCGTTTCGTCTACACTTTCGATCTTGGCGTCATTGGCCGGCCAGTTCAGTGTTATCTGCTGTCGTTTCTTTACAGGATGGGATTTGTTTCGCCTATTAAAAAAAAAAAAAATCATCGACTTGTCAAGTCATTGCTCAAAGAAAGTAAGCTGTTCGGCGTAGAATGGCGGTTGGATGAAAACGAGGCCGTTTTGCGCCGAAGATGACAAGATAAGGGGTTTCTCGTTCTTCGTTTTCATTGTCCTAAATGTTGTTTGTTTTTGCCTGAAGAAGACCCAAGAGGTCAAAATGCATTGTGTTTTGTCCTGTAATCTGTTTGTCTGTTTTGTGTGGTGGAACTAATACCGTTTCTATTTAATTCACTATGGACTAAATATTGGCGAAATATTAATTGTATATGGCATGGTGATTCAGCACGTCGTGTTTTACTATGTCTTCATGAGACCTTTCTTAGAAGAAATTGCTATATCTACAGACGCCAGGAATGTTGATTTTTTTAATTAGTTATCAGTCGTTTTGGTCTCTAATTGGGGGCCGGAATAGCTCAGTGGTAGAGCGCCGGACTCGTAATCTTGGGGTTGCGGGTTCGAATCTCCGCCGGGCCGTCTCGGAACAGGGGGATTTTTCCCTCGGAGTTAACATTGGTTCTGACTCTATTTCCCATACAGTCCTTCGAATGAGACTATAAACCGAGGTTCCGTGTGTGAACGCACGCATAACATCTTGCACACACGTAAAATCCCATCACCAACTTTCGGAAGAGAAGGCCAGTTTGGCCGTTGGTATGGATGACACGTTACACATAGCATGCACCTTCCCCGAAGTTGGAGTATGGCTGCCTTAATGGCGGTATAAAAACGGTCAAACACACAAAACTCCACTCCCTATACAGGGGGTGTCCGCAGGAGTATCAGCCTGCGTACGCAGAAGAAGGAGAAGAAGAAGAAGGTCTCTAATTGAACGACTAATCTTTTGCAAAGTTCATCAGGTAGCACTCTTTAAGTGTACTTTAAATCACCTCAAATGTTCATCGTTGATCCCTTGAATTATCTGTATTTTTTCCCCGCTTAAACACTATGTGATTGCCCCTGTCCTTTACAACCTACCTACCCCCTACTTCTCCCTATTTCTGTTTTAGGATAACATTCTAGAATTGTGAAAATTATTTTAATTATATGTTTGCAATCACTTACACGTGTGAAGGAACATTAAACAAAATTCTTTCTTCCATAGATTAAACTATGGGCGGAGTTGTCAACATTCAGAATGTAGTTGTCCAAATTAAACTGAGGTAGCGATGCTTTTTTTTCTGAACAAAATCAGATTTTTATATCGTGTTGAATAAATACATGTTCGGCAGAATTGGCTGTTGAACATTCGCCCTTTTCACCACACACACACACACACACACACACGCACGCACGCACGCAGCATCGCACGCATACGCACGCACGCACGCACGCACGCACACACACACACACACACACACACACACACACACACATAGTCATTGAAGTCCATCAATAGAGCTAGAACAATACAGTCATTGAAGTCCATCAATACATTTGCCTCAGATATTATCTGTAATACAGAGGTGAACGGGAAAAATGTTGCAATTAAACCTTCTTTTTCTCCACTTCCAGAATGGGAACAAAATCAACCAATATTTGACATTGATCACACAGATTTATCCAAAAGCCATTCCCCTAACCTATTAAAATGTTTAGTTGATTCCCACTTGGAAAGTAAGTATACAGACTATCTAAAGATATACACCGATGGATCAGTTCTTGATGATGGAAATACTGGTGCAGCTTTTGTAATACCCTCATTAAAAACAGAAAAACGATACTACATTGGTAAACATTATTCAATTTTTACTGCTGAACTTGTAGCCATACTTATGGCATTAAATTACATTGTAGATCTTTCGACGGTTACATGCAAAATCTTATTCTGTGTGGACTCAAAGTCTGTTTTACAAGCCATTAAATCTCGAGGCATAAAAAAACGACTAGAAATGACTATTGAAATAAAACATATTATTCATGAGTTGTCTCTTAAAGGGTACCAGTATTACCTTTTGCTGGATTCCTTCTCACTCCGGAATCACCCCAAACGAGTGGGCAGATCATGCGGCTAAAAGGGCAGCAAAAAATATAGAAGGATCACAGCATCTCGACATTCGACTAGATCTGCATGAATTTAACCAGCGCATAGAAAAAGTGTCTCAAAATCAGGTTGCTGAACTGCACAAGAAAACAAATAGTCAGTATTACCAGCACTGTGTACAAGTAAAGAATGCAGCGAATCCGAAATCCTTTTTAAACAATTTATCTGTAATGCATTCCAGACATGTTACTAGTTTAATGTATAGGTTCCGATTAAATGCTTTTAGAACAAAGTACTCTAAAAATATACATTGCATATGTGGCAAACAAATAACTGTAAACCACCTACTTCTTCACTGCCCAGGAGTTAGGCACTTTGTTCCTAAGATAAAGTTAACAGATCAGTTGTCAGCCAGTGCACCAGTATCCACTGAAAATATTTTAAATAATCACTCATTACTTTGCGTGTTCTCCGAAATTTTTAATTCCGGTCCACTTGGTATCTATCTCTGATGTACTTTAAACTAAAATTGTTGTGTTGTACGACATTGATATAAAAGAGTTACGATTATATGATATATATGGTTATCCCCCCACCCCCACCCTCCCACTCCCTTCCTCTATTCCGTCTTCCTTTCCACCCTGGTGACCCCCATCCCCACCCGCAAATTTTCTCCTCCCCCACCCATCCCCCTGCATTATGCTCCAATTCTACTAAATTTGTTTCATTTGATATACTTTAATTTCCCCGATCAACATACACTAAAGGCTAGATAAGTAAATATCTACGTATCTTACCACCCGTCCCAACCTTCCCCTCTTGTCCCTAACACAGTCCCTCTCTCTCTTGCACCCCCCTCCCCACACACACACACAGGCACACACACACACACACACACACACACACACACACACACAGAAACACACACACACACACACACACACACACACACACACACACACACACACACACACACACGTACACGCACACACATAATCTTTTTTTTTATCCCCCCCCCCCCCCCCCGTCTAATAACACTTATAGTGAATAGACGTTAAACTAAAGAACTAACTAAAGAAAGAACACACACACACACACACACACACACACACACACACACACACATACAAAGGAAAGAAAACAGAAATGTAGCAAAATAAAACAAAGCAATTCATGTGAAAAGTCGTGGGGTGAACTGAACTGAGGCTTAATGAAAGTAGGCAAAATGAAAGTAGGCTCCCATCAAGACAAATGTTGTCTTTAAGGCTTAAACAAAAACTCATTTAGAACCATGTTCAGCTGTGACGGTTTTCCCAAGTGCACCATAAATAGTAACGTCTATGATTGGTAACAACACCCAATGGGTATTTTCACCCACGTACATCCCCACCATTGATTTCCCAGTCTGTGCGAATGTCAGTATGTGAAGGTCATGGGAAGTTATTCACCAGTCTGGAGATAGAGAGTTAATAGCACTGGGCCGGCCGCTTAGCCCGAGACATAACAAATAAATTGGAGGCGCGCGCGCGCGCGAGAGAGAGAAGAGAGAGAAGAGAGAGAGAGAGAGAGAGAGAGAGAGAGAGAGGAGAGGAGAGAGGCTAGTTTCAGTCTGTTTCAGGTTCTTATGTACACTTCGTCCAGAAGTTAAGGTCGAAATCCACCCTTCAAATTCTTCCCGACACCCCACCTTCCACTTACCACCACCACCACCCGCTCTCCACCCCTCTCCCACCCCCCCCCACCCACCCCCCCCCCCCCCCAAAAAAAAATGGAGGTGTTCAGCGGGAGCTAGCAGCAAAACGTATACTTGTTTCCCGAAAGAAGTCCGCTCGTCCCAACGACGTTAAGAACGGGGGGGGGGGGGGGGGGGTAGACAGGGGAGGTGGAGAAGGGAGGGAGTGTAGCAAGAATACATAGTCCTGTACAGCAAATCACACATGAAAACCAAAAAGCGAGATGGGAGTAATACATAATCTTTAAAACAAAGATGTTGGGGTGTGGAGGGGGAGAGAAAAGGGGGAGGCCGAAACTGACCACACTGGACACCAAGACCAGAAGAAGAATCGACCTGCATGGTCAGTTCTATAAGGGCTTCTGGATGGTGCCTCCCAATAACCCAGGCCGGTTGCCTTGGCTACACCAAGAGAAGAATCGACCTGCATGATCAGTTGTGTAATGGCTTCTGGATGGTGCACCCCAATGGCTCAGGCCGGTTGCCTTGACTACACCATCGTTGCCTGTGACCGTGCAGACCACTATGGGCAGGGGTAGTGGCAGTCTCTATCGCCAAAGTGGCACATGTATGAAGTTCTGGGTTGTTACCCCACTCCTCTCTGCGTGACTCCTCTCCTGCTGCCCTCAACAACAACTCCTCTTTCCACGTCCTGGCGTGTTGGTTCAAGATACCTCTTCATTTCTAGCGGTCGATGACAAGTCCCTCCAAAGACTCGAAATCGATGCCAAGAGCTTTCTCGTCTCTCTGGCACACATGTTTGTATCGGCCAGTGGGTCTTCACCTGGATGGCAGCAGACCGTACAGGATGACCCTGGGGTGAGATCATCCTGCATACGATGACCGTGCCCCAGGCAGTGGAGTCTCTGTTCCCTGAGCGGGGTGTACGTGCTGGGAAGGTCAGGGCAAGATAGGACCTCAGTGCTGGGCACTCTGTCTTGCCAGGATATGTCCAAACGACGGCAGACGCTTCTCAGGTGGAAGATATGGAGTCTTCTGTATTGCCTGGCAAATGTTTTGCACGTCTCGCTCTATACTATAGTGTGCTAACAACACAGCCTATGCACATTGCCGTCTTTGTCTTCACCGTCAGTTTGGACTTTGCCCACACTCGAGGCGTGAAGCGAGCGACTGTTGTAGTTGTCATCCCCGTCCTCTCGACAGTCTTCCAAGGAAAGATTGCTGGTTAATGTGGAGCTTTAGCATGTGAGCTGGTGGAAGACATCGAGTTCATGACCATCAATGGTGTTGACCGGTCGTGCTTCTATATTCTGTCCCAGGAAGTTTTCTTGGGACTGATGATCAATGCAGAGTCTGTGCATGTCTGGGAGAAGTGGTACATCAGTGACTGGAGTTCCTGTCCGGTATGAGTTGCAACCGAAGCGTCCCTAGCAGGCAACTGATGGGAGCTTTATGTACGTTTGGTTTAGTGGCAGGCGAGGCTGAAGAGTCTACCCTATCGTGTGCAGGTACATCCCCTCTGTTGTGGTGTTAAAGGTGTGCTTAGGGATCAGAACAAAGAATAATAATAATAATAATAATGAATACTTACATAGCGCCTATTCTCGGCTAGAGACCAAGCTCTAAGCGCTTTACAATCCACACTCGTTTACACAACGGGCTGCCTACCTGGGTAGTGCAGACTGAAGAGCTGCCAGCTGGCGCTTCATTCAGTCGTTTCCCGTGTCATACAGTCAATATCGTCCAATATCGTTCACTCAATATCCTTACTTCCTCCATTCTTTCAATTTCTCACGCAGGGTGCATGCTATGTGTAACGTGTCATCCATACCAATGGCCAAACTGGCCTTCTCTTCCGAAAGTTGGTGATGGGATTTTACGTGTGTGCAAGATGTTATGCGTGCGTTCACACACGGAACCTCGGTTTATAGTCTCATTCGAAGGACTAATATATCCAGTAAAGTGTGGGAATAATGACACAGCCTTGTTTGACACCAGCATGGACACTGCTTTGGAACTGTACCGTCCCACTGTTGTCAGTATGGAAGGGTTCAGTCAGGCTCCGCGATTTTGATGAGCCGCCTGTCTTTTGGAGGATCGGGAAGAGTCTTCATCTGCTCACCATGTCAAAGACTTCGGTGAGGTCGATATAGGCGAGCACGGGGGTGTTGTTCTGTTCTCTTCACTTGTCCTGAAGTTCACAGAGGCAGAAAATCATGTCTACCATGCAATTTCAGCTTGAAAGCTGAACCATGATTCAGGTCGGTCGTAATCAGTCGGCTTCTGCAGGTGGGTCGTGCCAACTCGTGTAAAGGCTTGTCCAGCAACGCTGAGGGGCGAGATGCCTCTGTAGTTATCGCAGTCGCTTCTTTCACCCTTGTTCTTGACGTCTCTCATTTCCCGTGGTGCAGTTCCTTCCTGCCAGCTGTGGCAGAAGATTCCATGCAGGGAAGCAGCGGGGCAGCTTTGCAATCATTGATCAGACACGGGGAAGGGGGAGGGGGGGAGATCCCAAGACAAAAGGTCAAAATGAAAAGTTTTGTTTTAGAAAAAAAAAAAAAAAACATGGGTACATAGGAGCTGGGCCTCTCAGCTTGGTGTCTAATTCATCCATGGTTGTCAGGCACTCTGTGGTGCCAAGGCTGTTGGAGATACAGAGCTCTCTCTGGAGTAGATGTTAGGGTAGTTTTTCCTCCATCTCTGTATCAGCTGTGTGATTATTTCCCTGGCAGAGGACTTGAGCAGGATGTCCTGCTGTGCACTGGTCCTACTGCTTTATTACTGTCAGCGTAGGTTCTCCTGATGTTCCCCAGTGTAGGGGCTGTCTGGATGCTCTTGTCGAGTTCCATCCAGTACTCACTGGTACGAAGCCTAGCAATCTGCTGATCCTTGCTCCTAGCAGCCCTGGGAATCTGCAAGTTCTTTTAGGTTGGTGGCTGCTTTTAATCTGCGGGGGTCGCCCGTTTGGCTTAAATAGCAGGAGTCACTTCAAACGACAGGGTTTCAAGCCAGTCGTGTGTTTTGACGATTTTTTTTCATAGGGATAGCCAGGACTGTGCGGTGTGTGGTGTCCTGCAGACTGAACTATTTCTCAGTAACAGGGTCTCCAGGCTGCCAGACGCCAAGGTTTTTTCTTGAAGCTCTCTGCGAACCGATCCACAAGTTCAGGCCAAGACATCTTGCTGACGTCAATGTAAGGGTCGCCTTTTTCTTGGCACAGCGGAACTTCTTCGGCTGCCGATTGATATGCAATAAAAGCAAGGAATGGTCTGTGTCGTATTCTTTGCACCGTGATAAGTACGTGAGTGGAAAACGTTCTTGACGGCTGAACGCCTGACCAGGATCAGGTCCAGGTGGTGCCAGAGCTTTCAGCGTGAGTGCCCCTTGGAAACGTGCACAAGCTCGCACTGTCTTACACACACACACACACACACACACACACACACACACACACACACACACACACACACTGACATACGCGCGAGCGAGCGCATTCTCTCTCTCTCTCTCTCTCTCTCTCTCTCTCTCTCTCTCTCTCTCTGTCACACACACACACACACACACACACACACACACACACACACACACACGCACACACACCACGCACGCACACACACACGCATACACACACACACACACACACACACACACACACACACACCGCAACACAACCACACACACACACACAGACACACACACACACACACACACACACACACACACACACACACACACACACACACACACACAGAGGACTCCTGTCAAACTGATCCTTCCACGTGCTCATGAATATTCACCAGGGGCCGCCTCAGCCTCTTCATTGTGTTCAAACTGTCTGTCTTGCTTTGACAAACGACGGCCGGTTCATCACACGCCAAGCTTTCGGAGGTTCCGGCAGGCTAGGGGAGGCGGGCGGGGAGGAGAGGAGAGAAGAGATTATCAACGTGATGCATTCTTCCACCCACCCCCGTCCCCATCCTCCCCGGACACCCACCCCCCCCCTTCCAGTCTCCCCCCCCCCCCTCCTCACTTTCCTCACACCTCCCCCCCCCCCCTTCCAACATTGACACGGCAATTCTGGACTTGATGGACGAGAGGTGACCCTGCCCTGACCCGTACTACATATTTATGCGTCAATGCCAGCTGGGGGTGGGGTGGGGTGGGGGTGGAGGGAGGAGGGCGAAGAGGAAGGAAGAGGGTGGTGCCGGTAATACTGTGTCATTTGACATGTTTGTTTTTTTTGTTTTTTTTTAAGGTTGAAACTTAACCGTGACTATCCACCTCAAAATGGGTCCGGGGGGGTGCCGCCTTTGAGAGGGTAACAAGTGTGGGGGGGGGGGGTAGGGGAAGGGGGAGTACGGGGGATAGGGCGGGTGGCGGACGGGGGAGGGCCGGGGGCTGTGCTGCAGTGATAATTTAAAAGAAAAATAAAACATTATTTTATCAGCCACCGTGGTACAGCGTTTAGCATTGCCGCCGCGGGTTGGGGGATCATTGGTTCGATTTCCCCATCAGACGCGTTTTATTTATGGGATTTTTCGCTCCCCCACCCACCCCCATCCATTCCAGCGTGCGCCCCTCCTCTCCCTCCCTCCCTCCCCTCCCCCCCCCCCCCCCCCCCCCCCCCTCCCCTTCGGCTCCGAAGCAGTGTTTGTGGGTTCAAATGGGAAGCGTGGAACCCTTCAGCCGAGGTACATCCTCTTACCAGATGCATTTCTGAGAGTGTTGATCAATTTTCCTGACCAACACTGCAGGTGTCTGTATCTTTCGGACCTGGTTGACCGCCGGTACATGCTGTGAAAAGAAGCGCAGAGTACAGTCCTGTCTCGTAGTCTCTGTCCAGAATGGAGCTGGACAGCACCATCTTCATCCTTTACATCCTCACTGGTCTTCATCAAAATTGTTTCCAAAGTCTGTGGTCTTTCATGTCCTGCTGTCTTGCTGACACTGAAATGACACAGGAAATTTAATTGATTGATGATGATTGATTGATTGATTGATTGATTGATTGATTGATTGATGATTGATTCATTCATTCATTCATTCATTCATTCATTCATTCATTCATTCATTCATTTATTCACCCATCCATTCATTTCTTCACTTACTCATCAATTCATTCATTCATTCACTCGTTTATTCATTCATCCATTCATGATTAATCAATCAGCAGATCAATCACTCCATCAATTAATATTGCCAGGGCAAGTAAATTACCAGACTGATGTAGGATCGAGGTTGATTTGTGCTTGCAGGCATTCTTGTTAATGTTGTCGTGGTGGAAAGATACTAGTTCTGTAAATCGTGTAGCAAAACGCCCCTGAAACTTTATTCGAATACAAAAAAAATCAAACGCCTTTGATATCCCTTGAGAGAGAAAAGTTTTCTCAAAAGAAGTTGAAATAGGGTATCTACTTGTCTGACCGACTGGAGCTCTTAAGCTGTTCGTCTGGTTTCAAACCATACTTTATACTATTTGCAATGCTAAATATTTCAGGAAATTCCACAGCTAAACACACAGTTTTCTCAAACTAGTTTGTAGGGACAGCTTCTTTATAAGCCGACTGAGTGAAGCCCTGGGTACCTATCTGAAATTAGTTTCCAGTGCTTGGAATAGGACCAAATAGTATGTACTTTTAAAAAGAATTCGTCAAGCCGGAAACAGGATTAAATATACTTTAAACACAACTTACAACCCGAAATGAGGTTTATTCAGATTAGTTTATAGATATGGTGTCTGATCTTCCTCAACTGATTCTAGCTCTGGTATTATTTGTCTGATCTGAAAAAGAGTGTGCAATGCTGAAACTGGAATTCAGCTTTCTATAGGACATGTCACAACTCAAACAAAGTTCTTAAAAACTAGTTTGTAGAGAGGATTTCCTCTTCGACCGATAGACCGCAGCGCTTGCACCGTTTGTCCCGTTTGCTAACAGTTCACAGTGTTGAAAAGGGGGGGGGGGGGGAGAGATAAATAAACATGCTTCAAGGTTAGAAACTGTGACTTCAGATATAACGGGGGCTGAGGGATAAGAGTCTTCGCCTTTCGCCGGGTGACGTTCCATTGTGAACATAGAAGTTACTCACC
>CM065748.1:26352852-26355352 GCA_033310375.1 Conus canariensis | reverse complement strand
TATCTTTTCTTCCTCCTCCATCTCTCGTCTTCACTGTCATCTCTATCTTTTCTTCCTCCTCCATCTCTCGTCTTCACTGTCATCTCTATCTTTTCTTCCTCCTCCATCTCTCGTCTTCACTGTCATCTCTATCTTTTCTTCCTCCTCCTCCTTGTCTTCACTGTCATCTCTATCTTTTCTTCCTCCTCCTCCTTCGTCTTCACTGTCATCTCTATCTTTTTCTTCCTCCTCCTCCTCTCGTCTTCACTGTCATCTCTATCTTTTCTTCCTCCTCCTCCTCTCGTCTTCACTGTCATCTCTATCTTTTCTTCCTCCTCCTCCTCTCGTCTTCACTGTCATCTCTATCTTTTCTTCCTCCTCCTCCTCTCGTCTTCACTGTCATCTCTATCTTTTCTTCCTCCTCCTCCTCTCGTCTTCACTGTCATCTCTATCTTTTCTTCCTCCTCCTCCTCTCGTCTTCACTGTCATCTCTATCTTTTCTTCCTCCTCCTCCTCTCGTCTTCACTGTCATCTCTATCTTTTCTTCTCCTCCTCCTCTCGTCTTCACTGCCCATTTCTTCTCCTTTTCTTCCTCTCTCTTCCTCCCCTCCCTCTCGTCTTCACTGTCATCTCTATCTTTCTTCCTCCTCCTCCTCTCGTCTTCACTGTCATCTCTATCTTTTTCTCCTCCTCCTCTCGTCTTCACTGTCATCTCTATCTTTTCTTCCTCCTCTCCTCTCGTCTTCACTGTCATCTCTATCTTTCTTCCTCCTCCTCCTCTCGTCTTCACTGTCATCTCTGTCTTTTCTTCCTCCTCCTCTCGTCTTCACTGTCATCTCTATCTTTTCTTCCTCCTCCTCTCGTCTTCACTGTCATCTCTATCTTTTCTTCCTCCTCCTCCTCTCCTCTTCACTGTTATCTCTATCTTTTCTTCCTCCTCCTTCTGTCGTTCTCATGATCAGTTTTCTCTTCCTCCTCCAAACTTTACGCTTTCCTGTCTTTTATTCCTCCTCCTTCTCCAACAGTCAACTTTTTTCTCTCTCTCTTTTTCCTTCTCCCTCTCTAACCTTCACTTTTTTTCCTTTAACTTTTCGCCTTCCTCTTCCTCTAGCCTTCACCCTTCTCCTCTATCTTTTTTTTCCTCCTCCTCTTCTCGTGTTAACCTTCTTCTTCTTCGTTCTCTGGCATTCTTTATTATTTCTTCTGTCTTTTCTTTCTTCTCCTCCTCCCCCTCCTCATCTAGTCTTCTCTCTATCATTGTCTTTTTTTTTTTTTAATCTTTTCTTCTTCCTTCTCCTCCTTCTTTAGCTTTTCTTCATTATTTCTTCTTTTCCTCTTCCTCCTCCACTTTTATCCTTCCCCATCATTTCCTCTGTCTTCTCTTATTCCTCCTTTTCCAACCTTCTGCACCATTCCATCTTTTTCTTCCTCGTCGTCGTCGTCGTCGTCGTCGTCTCTCCTCCTCCTCCTCCTCCTCCTCCTCCTCCTCCTCCTACTCCTCTCTACAGCCTTTTCCATCTTTCCCTCTGTCTCTTCTTCTTCTTCTTTCTTCTCCAGTCTTCTCCGCCAATCTCTCTGTTTCTTTCTTTCTTTCTTCCTCTTCCTCCTCCTCTGGTTTTCTCCAGTATTCCTGTCTTTTCTTCCTCCTCCTCCTCCTGCTCTGTCCTTTCACACCTTTCCCTCTGTCCCCTCTTCTTCCTCTTCGTCAGAGCCTTCTCCATCTTTTCTCCATTTTTTCGCCTTCCTTTCACTTCATCTTCTTCTTTCTCCTCCTCCTCGCTTCTTCACCTCTAGTCTTTTCTTCCCTTTCTCCTACTTATCATCTCCTCATTCCCTTCTTTCCCCCCTCCCCTCCTCCTTTCTCTCCTGCATTTTCTTTCTTCTCCTCCTATATTTCTCGCTATCGTCTTCCCTTCCTCTCCTCTCTCCACTTTTCCTTTCTTTCTTCTCTCTGTTCTCTTCTCCTTCTACCTTCCTTTTTTCCTTGTCTTTTCGCCTCTTTTTCCTCTAGCCTTTGCCTTTCTCTCTCTCTCTTTCTTTTCCTCTAGCCTTTGCCTTTTCTCTGTTCTTTTCTTCTTTTCCTCTAGCCTTTGCCTTTTCTCTGTCTTTTCTTTTTCCTCTACCTTTGCCTTTTCTCTGTCTTTTCTTTTTCCTCTACCTTTGCCTTTTCTCTGTCTTTTCTCTTTTCCTCTAGCCTTTGCCTTTTTCTCTGTCTTTTCTGTTTTTCCTCTACCTTTGCCTTTCTCATCTGTCTTTTCTTTTTCCTCTGCCTTGCCTTTCTCTCTTCTCTTTCTCTTTTCCTCTAGCCTTTTCCTTTCTCTCTGTCTTCTTCTTCTTTCCTCAGCCTTTCGCCTTTCTCTCTGTCTTTTTCTTTTTCCTCTAGTCCTTGCCTTTTCTCTCTCGTCTTTTCTTCCTCTACCTTTGCCTTTCTCTTACCTTTCTCTTTCCCTCTAGCCTTTGCCTTTCTCTCGTCTTTTCTTTTTTCCCTCTACCTTTACCTTTCTCTCTGCTTTCTTTTTTC
>CM065748.1:26327852-26340352 GCA_033310375.1 Conus canariensis | reverse complement strand
CACTGCTGTAGTTCGTACGTTTTTGCTTCTTTCTTTTTTTCTTTTTTTTTTTCTTCTTTTAATTTTCATTGCTACAGTGCGAGGGTTCTAACACGAATTTCGTGAAGATGTCACAGAAGTTATGTGTGGTATTGCTCGTAATTCATTGAAGACGTGTGTGTGTACCCGCTTTGTGGAGAAGTTGGTGCTTTGTATGCATGTACTGTTGCAGTGCGTGCATCCTCGCTGTAAGCGAAGACCTAACTGCAGTACACCTGTCCTTTAATTGTACTGCTACATTGCCTGGGTTTATTTTTGTTTGTTTGTTTTTTCGTTCTTTTTGAGAAGGGAGAAGGGGGCACAGATGCAGGGCACCTGCTCTTGCATAAAGACTCCACTACAGTGCACGAGTTCTCTTGCATAACTTCCAAGGCACCCCTCGAGTGCAGGTGTTCTTTGCTTCACGGGCACTGTGTGCAGTACGTGCGCACTTGAACGTATTCAGTGCGTACGGTCCAGCTTTGGGTACATTTCTATGGTGCATGTGTCCTGCTACCAACAGAAACAACCATGAAAAAGAGGGAGACAGTGAACGAATAAGAATAATAAAGAGCTGCTTCGTTGTTGCTTCATTTGTGTTTGCGTATACAGAACGAAGAGACAAAGAATCCTCTTTGCGGTAACGTACCTGTAAAAGAGAATGTACTGTATTTCACCCCCGAAGACATGTGATACATATATATATATTTATATTTCGAGGTGTGTTGTTGCTGTTGTTGTCATTTTTGTTTCTTGAAGAAAATCTCGAAACTGACTGCCAGAAACTTCAACATTTGTTGTTTTTTTTTCCATTTTTGCTTTTAAATCTTTATGTCATCAAACATAGCTTTCAGCTTTCAATGTTTACAGACTCGGAATTCTTCTCTGAGTGGCTACTGAAATGGTATATAACTGTACCGCTGCGATTGTGACAGTTGCAGCATCACAGAGGAATCTTTGTGATGACTGCAACAACAACAAAACAATAATAATGATAATGATGATATGTGATCATACTTAACGTGGGGGACATGGTGAATAATGAATAATATCGAATGATACTCTTGACGTTTCATTTTTTTTTTTCTGCTTTTGTCCAAATATATGGATTTTTGTTGCGGGAGATTCAGTATAGATGACGTATGACTGAAAAGATCGTACAATATTTATTAGACAGTTGTACTGTTTGAAGAGAGATTGTTGATTTGTTACTTCCGCTAAGTAAACTGTTGTTTTTTTGCACCCATAAGTTTGCTTATGTACAAGTTACGCGCACACTTCCCAATCAGTGTTAGGGAAATTTGGTAGAAAGACAGAACGTGACCCGGGGAAATAGAGTTAAAAGTTGGGGGTGGATACGTGGTGCGGATCCGGATCAAATGGCGGATCCTGGATCGTTCAGCAGGATTATTATGTACACGGGGAGTAACTCCTTCAGTCCGAACCAACTATTACCACCAATTACCTCCCCTGGTGATTTTGTGTGTGTGTGTAGTTGAAGTCGGCACTCTCCCGAATGCTTGTAGCGCGCGCGCGCGCGCGCGCGCGCGTGTGTGTGTGGTTTGCTAGTGCTGTTGGATTCTGTATGTGTTCTTTAGTTGATTATTTATGTTAGTGGATCATCAGAAATTCTAAGCATCGTGCTATAATTGCATTCTTATTTCAGCGTATGTAAATGAAATTTGAGTAAGAGCAAACTTTAATCATTATTATTATTATTATTATTATTATTAATGTTGTTGTTGTTGTTATTATTATCATTATTATTGTTGTTGTCATTACCATCATCGTCGTCGTCATCATCATCATCATCATTATTATTATTACTACTACAACTACAAATGCTTCTACAACTACAAATACTACTACTACTACTACTACTACTACTACTACTACTATCATTATTGCTATCATTATTATTTTCATTGTTGTTTTTTTTTGTTATTCTTACTACTACTATCACTACTATTATTGTTAATGTCCTGTGAGGGAAGGTCATGCTGTGGGGATGTCTAGCCGAACGTTTGGAAGATTAGGGACCTGTACACACTTTCCCTCCTCAGTCATGCGCGACAAGGTAGAGTTTTTTGCTGTGCCCAGCTAGTAGTCTCCAGCTCTGTCTGCTGCTCATCCAGGACGTTGTCAGCCTGCCGCTGGGACGTCCACCTTCCCTACTGCCTCTGTATCTACAAGATGGTCTTGGGACAGGGTGTCTCTGCCAGTGGCGTGCCTATTCCAGGCAAGACTTCAGGCTTTCGGTGGCGGCTTCGTGGAGAGGTCATCGTGTGCTAAGTTGTTCGCTGATGTGCTGTCTGATGTGGTCATGTTGGCTTACTTTCTGTTTGGTTTAGGACGTGCACAACCCGCCTAAGGCTTTTGATGTTATCCATTTTGTTTCTCCACCCGATGTCTGCTGTCGATTCGTGGGTCTCTCTCTCTCTCTCTCTCTCTCTCTCTCTCTCTCTCTCTCTCTCTGAACTTCTTTCCCTTTCAGAATTGACCTCTCTCTCTCTCTCTCTCTCTCTCTCTCTCTCTCTCTCTCTCTCTCTCTCTACGAATTTCTTCCCCTTTCAAAATTGACCTCTCTCTCTCTCTCTCTCTCTCTCTCTCTCTCTCTCTCTCTCTCTCTCTCTCTCTCCTGTTTTTAAAAGTCTTTTTTTTCCTGGGAAGCTGACGGACTCGGCTCTTCACGTGACAGATCGATGATGTTGCTTAAAGCCCAGCCGACTGCAAAGGGCCATATCAGGGCTGTGTCACGTGACGTTGTGTCTGGCAATGGCAGAGATAGGTAGAAAAAAAAATGTCCCCAGCTCAAACAAACATACACAATAATAAGCTGTATGGTCGTACACAGTACAGGCGCGGTAACTCTTGCTGCCATACGGAGACTAGCATTGAATTTCCGGTGGATATTACAGGATAGAAGGGGAAACAATCGAAGTTATTATGCAGCAGTTTAAAACTGTATATGAAAAAGCGGTTCTGTACTACAATTTTCGACCACTTGATTGAGTGCACGGTCTAATAACTTAGAATATAATTATCTTCGTCGATAAATCTAGGAGGGATTTGTAGGTTGGTTGCTTTTTTGTTGTTGTTGTTTTGTTTTGTGTGGGTTTTTTTCTTTTTTCTTGGGGCGGGGGGGGGGGGGGGGGGTGTGCATGTAAGGCCTGTAAGTGATACTCCGAAAAAGCATCAATTTATTGAGGGTTTGAAATTTAAATTATCATTAATAGTCAAAAAAAAAAGCTGTTCTTGCTGCTGCTAGCCCTTGTCTGTGATTATGGCTTTTGTGTATATGAGTATTTTTTTTTTTTTTTTTACAAAAAAGGAGTCGGTTGAGAGAGAAGGGGGTACGATGGGGGAGGAGGAAAGGTAGGTGGTGGGGTGTTCATTTTCCCTCGTATTGTGTTAGTATTGATTTCTCTGCAGTTTTGTCCACCTGTTTTTCTTGTAGGGAGTGTTTGCTTTCTTGGTTTTATTTTTCTTTGCTATTGATGGTCATTTTTTAATCTGTTATTGTGTGATTATTAATAATAGCTAAACAAAAAAATGATCCATTAAAATCTGTAAAAGCTCTTTTGAAATGAACTCAGAAACTAAAGAAAACCACAGACATTTTTTTGTGTCTGTGCTATTTCTGAAGGTATGTGAAATATTCTTCTGTTTATTATCGAGGTGAAATATGACAAAGACGGAATTTCTTTTCTTTTTTTTGTGATGGAGGGGGGCGGGGGGGGGGGGGGGGGGGGGGGGGGGGGGGGGGGGGGGGGGGGCGGGGCGGGGGCGGGGGCCCTTTTTTTCTCTCGTTTGGGATTATAGTTACAACAACATATGACTGTGTTATTCGTTTTGAATCAATGGTGCGTGGTCTGTACTTGTACAGAGAGTGAGAGGCTTGCTAGACAAGTTACTTCGGCTACAAGCGTTCAAGGGAACTTTATTTTTAACATCGGCCGTTTTTCCACACAAAAAAATATATGTTAACGTCTAACTTTGGCCTTCGGTTGTCAAGAAACCTTAAGTGTAAATGTCCCTCAAAATCAGAGAGAAATTGTAAGTGTAACTTCGGTCCAAAATCATAAAGAAAATGTACGCGTGACTAAGTCACAAAGAAATTTTACGTGTGATTATGGTCAACCTCCCTAAGATATTTCTTTCATTTTATATATCAGGTTTGTTTGTTTTTTAAGTGAGCGTCTCTACGTTAAAAAAGAAAAAAAAAGAAAGAAAGAAAGAAGGGAAAAGAAAGAAAGAAAGAAAGACAGAAGGGAAAAGAAAGAAAGAAAGAAAGAAAAGGGAAAAGAAAGAAAAGCCCAGCTTTGTTGTTCCGTGTGCAGATGGTTAAAGTGATTATTTTGTTAAATGAGTTTTGTTTCTCATTAATACACGATTCTTCGACACAAGAAAAAAATCACGTGAACTTTGCTCCAACGTCATGACAAAACTTTACAGTTAACTTTGCGCCGAAGTCTTAACGATCCTTTACATGGTCTAAAGTCATTGCAGGTGCTGCTTGTAACTTTGGTCTAAAATCAAAAGGGAAACTTTTCGTGTAGCTGTTTCTGTGTCACATCGGTCGAAAGTCACAACACACACACCACACACACACACACCACCACACACGACCCCACACACACACCACACACACCACACAACACACACCACCACACACACACACACACACTTCCCGTGTAACTTAGGCTTTGACCCTAAGTCATAAAGAAACGCGCCATGTAACACACTTTGGCTCTAACTCATTAAGGAGTAATCTGACGTGTAATTTCCCCCTCACTCTGTAAGAAATTCAACATAATTATTATAACTTTGGTCCTAATACATTGAAAAGATTGACATGCATTTTTGTCCCTAAGTCATACGGAAACAGGTCCTGATACTAATGTATGCCTATATATTTTTGAGACGAAAGTGTTTTGTATTTTTAAAGCTCTTCTGTAAGGTCGATCTTGAATAAAGGTAATGGAGTAGTCTGCAAGTGGAACTGAGAAAAAGAAGACGACTCCACAGGACTTGAGCGCAACTCCTACTGACGTGATGATCAACTGACTTAAAACAGTTTTAGCGGTTCTGCAATCATTGCTAAGGCATCAAGTTTAAAGATGACAGCCACTGATACAGTCAGATGATATTTATGAATATCCGTAGAGCCGTCTGTTTCTTCTGTGTGTGTGTGTGTGTGTGTGTGTGTGTGTGTGTGTGTGTGTGTGTGTGTGTGTGTGTGTGTGTGCTGAGACATAGTTCGTAAGAGAACTTAGGAGCTTTGGAAGAGAGTGTGTTTGGGGGGAGGGGGAAGGGGGTCGGGTGAAGGCCGGGGAAGGGGAAAGGTGGAGGGGTTGACCGCTTTCAAAATGTTATCACTTCTGCCGCCAGTGAGATGACGCCATGCACACACACACACACACACACACACACACACACACACACACACACACACACACACACACACACATACTTCTGTCTCTGTCAATGTCTCTGTCTCCCTCCCTCTCTCTCTCTCTCTCCTCTCTCTCTCCTCTCTCTCTCTCTCTCTCTTTCTTTCTTTCTTATTCTCATAGACACACGCGCGCGCGCACGGCACACAGAGAGGGAGAGACAGACCGACAGACAGATTGACAGACAGACAGAGTCCGAAGAAAGGAGAGGTTTTACTGTTAATTTCTGTAAAAAAAAATTTAAAAAAAAAAAAAAAAATTAATGAGCAATCGGGTGTGCGCGCGTGCGAACGGGGTGTGTGTGTGTGTGTGTGTGTGTGTGTGTGTGGTGTGTGTGTGTGTGTGTGTGTGTGTGTCTTTCTTCTCATCCTACTTCACTCTCAATGCCGTTAAATGCCGTTCACTTGAACTCCCAGAGACATCCAAATTACGGTAATGAGAGAGACTCTTCCATTTGTCTTCCCCCCCCCCCCCCCCGCCCCCTCTCTCTCTCTCTCTCTCTCTCTCTCTCTCTCTCTCTCTCTGTTCTTCTTCTTCTTCTCAGCTACTTTAATATTCGAGGCCTCAGTGAGCTCCCCTGGAGTAATGTCCCTTCGCATTTCATGTTTTTTTGGGTTTTGTTTTTTTTTTTTTTAAGCCAGTAGATGCTGACGCAGAAGAGCCTCTGCACTCTGCTAGAAGAATCTCTTCTGTCTGCCTGGTCAGCCTGGCGAACCACCGCAGCAGGTTCGATTGATATCATACCCTGCAAAGAACCTGGTGAATAATGAATGGCGATTTTCAAAACAGGGTTCATTTTCCTCCAAGGTCGGAATAATCAATACAGAAGCGATCAAACAATAGAGGTATTTCAATGGCCGAGTTAAATGGCTGGAACTGATCCGGCTTGCTGGGTATCCATGTCATTTTTCAGCGCCTTTCTTGGTTTCCGAAAAGGGAGGTAATTATGCTGTCATCCACGCCTGTTGGTTTGTTTGTTTGTTTGTCTGTCTGTCAGATGACGCAAAAACTACCGA
Organism: Conus canariensis; assembly: GCA_033310375.1. Classification (NCBI taxonomy): domain Eukaryota; kingdom Metazoa; phylum Mollusca; class Gastropoda; order Neogastropoda; family Conidae; genus Conus; species Conus canariensis. The sequence goes on along the minus strand of CM065748.1, from coordinate 26,333,865 downwards.
ACTGGTCGGAACGAAATTTGGTGGACAGATGAGATGTGGCCCAAAGACAATTTCATAAAAATTTTGGTACAGATCCGAGTGGAGAAAAAATTTTGTTTTGAAGGAACTCATTGTGCCTCCAGACTGAAACTGTCCATTTTGCGGCCACATACTACATTTTGCGGCCACATACTACATTTTGCGGCCACATACTACATTTTGCGGCCACATACTACATTTTGCGGCCACATACTACATTTTGCGGCCAGTTTGAGGCGAGAAGTGACTGTTTGTTTGTCCTTCGTTTTCATTGACTTTAATGTTCTTTGTCTTGCCCGAAGAAGACCAAGGAGGTCGAAACGCGTAGTGTTTTAGTTTTGTTATTATTCGTTTCTTCTTTCGTTTGGCGGCACAGTGATTTCCTTTTTTTTTTTTTTTTTTTTTTTTTTTTTTTTTTTTGATTTTTGAAATTTCCGCCTGCAGTCATCTTACTTTGTAACTGATTCAAAGCGCTGATTCAAGAATTTTTTTTTTTTTCACCTTCATTAACATTACGGGAAAGAACAACTTTTTTTCCCTTCGTAACGAATGTCCAAAAAAAATGAAATCTGGATTTGAATGGATGAAAACAAACTAACAACCGAACAAAAAACCTCAGGTGTATTAGTAGTAGCTCTGTTGATGTGAGACGAACTGGTGAAGACTTGGTGTGAGTCTGGATGACAGCCTGGATCCAGTGAGCCAAGGATTGTATGAAGCTGGTGGAGGTCCTTGTTCTCCCTAGTGCCCTTCTCATGTTCCTTCCCGCCCTCACGCCCCCCCCCCCTCCTCTCCCCCCCCCCCCCCCATCCCCCATCCCCTTCCCAACATTCTCCCCCCAAACAAGCCTTTTTAATGCTATCTGTTGAAATTGTAGGGCGTGTGTGTGTGTCTGTGTGTGTGTGTGTGTGTGCGCGTGCGTGCGTGCGTGTGTGTGTGTGTGTGTGTGTGTGTGTGTAAGGGGAGGGTGTGTTGTAAGGGGAAGGGATGGAGGGGAAAGAGGTCTGCACGCTTGTGCAGTCACGGTCCTCCTCATGTTCGCCCCAGTCTATATCTGTCACCGTCAATTTGGCGGGAAGCGCGTGCACGATGGCTGATTGGGGGAGAAAAGCGCCATCTGGAGGGGGTAGCCTGAGTGATGGAGGCGCGATGACTGCTGAGATTAATGTCCCATTGACATCGGAGGGAGGTGCGGTGAATGGCGAGATTAATTTGACGTCCCGGCCACGGACATCGGAGGGGGCGACCAGCAAAAGTTTTGATAGACTAATGGGGGCGTGCACTCTTGCAGAGATTTTGGCCGAGTGAACTTTTGCCGAGATTTTGGCCGAGTGAACTTTTGCCGAGATTTTGGCTGAGTGAACTTTTGCCGAGATTTTGACCGAGTGAACTTTTGCCGAGATTTTGACCGAGTGAACTTTTGCCGAGATTTTGGTTGAGTGGACTTTTGCCGAGATTTTGGCCGAGTGCACTTTTGCCGAGATTTTGGCCGAGTGCACTTTTGCCGAGATTTTGGCTGAACTGACTTATGCTGAGTGTGCACTGTAGGCCTACTTAACCGAGAATTATGTTTATTCTGAGCGTAAATGCGAAAGGTAGGGGAGAGGGCGGGGAGGTGCCACCTCCAAACCACTGAACATGAAACTGTGACAATATAAACTGTGCTCTCAATACAGCTGATCATTTACCTTCGAACTTCATCTATTTCAATTTATTTGCCTCATCTGTAAACTTCACTCAACCTCAAAACAAAAGTGGAGATTGATCATTGTAGTAGAAACTCTACACTAGAGTTATCCTTTGTTGGCTGAGTTCTCTCACCTCTTCTGAAAGGTAGAAGGCAAATGTGTGAACTCGACAAGCCAAACTCTCAGCTACTTAACTACAGACCAGGTTCTGATCTGGGATCGTGGCCACCCCGGGCAAGTCCGGTGGGGACTACACCCCACAACCTAGCCGGTCTACACTACAGAATCAGTCACTAGCCACAAGAGAAAGATCAACTATCCTCCCTGACTTTAGATAAGTCATGACATTCCAATGGTCATCAACTCAACTCATCCAGAACTTTCCCGCACTTAATGATGAAACAGTGAGAACCAAAAATCAGTCTATAAGAAATTGACATGTCTATTGTGAACTAACTTTAACTACTCACCCGTGTGTAAGCAAGTAAAGTTGATGTGTGAAAGTGCACTTAACTTGTGTCAGTTCTTTGTTGGTCAATCAGTATTGAATCTTTGAACTTCTCTCTAATTCTGTCTCTCGGAGCTACAAGTACTGTTAATAGTACAAGCCTAAGGAAACCTATCCCTGAGCCATTATTGAGTATTTTAAAACAGTCCCGAGAAAAATTTTAAAAAATTGTCGATGACTAGTACCGGAAAGTTACTCCTTCCACCACTAGTAAAAGAGAGGGAGGAGGTGAAAGTTTAACAGAATTTTCATAGAGAAAATATTCACAAAGTCCTTCCCCTAGAAGACACACCGACGCACCCCCAACTCCAGTCACAGTACGTATACATCAAATTAATAGTAATAACTTCTAAAGAAAAAAAAAACTTTGAGTTCACTTTATCAACTATGTAGTGCCTAATTCGATTTAGTGTGGTCGGTGTCAGTTAGTACCAGGACACACGTCTGAATAACTCCAATCTGAACTCGGCTGCAAATCGCCTGCTGCAGATTGGTTTGGAACAGGCTAGAGAGTATGGCTCACGTTCAGAACACACACACACACACACACACACACACACAACACCACACTCCTCTCTCTCTCTCTCTCTCTCTCTCTCTCTCTCTCTCTCTCTCTCTCTCTCTCTCTCTCTCACCCCGCCGCCCCCAATTCAGGTGCTACTTGTTTATTCAGTATGGTTTGTCATTTGGGACACTTTGAAGATTTCAAAGGGAGCGAGTTATTTTGGAACGAAAGGAGAGTTTGGTCTGGATTTACTCCCTGGGGACTGAATTGAAGCACGTGCTTACTTTTTCTCATCCACTAGGGAGTGATTTCAGGTTTGGCGTGATTATGGAATTGTACTTGGTAGTCAGAAGTTGCAGGTTCAATTCCCGTCGACATCAAACACTGAAAACAAGCCTTTTATCCACCCTGGAAGAAGACTACAACAGACTGAAAACAAACCAAAGTACCAATAAACACACAAAACAGGAGAAAAAGCAAAGCATAGTTCTTACACAACTCAAAAATGACCGGCGAATTTTCGACAAATATGTCTTCTTCAGATGTCACAATCATGCCCGAAGTGCATTCGGGCGGGCGAGATATCCGCCAAGCTCGAACGGATGTCGGATCCGCCCTTTGAACCAATTTATGTAAGGAAACAACTTTTTTTTTCCACGACACGGGACAAAATAATGGACGACAGGAGTTACTACCCATGTTAGTTTTTTTTTTAGAACATGAAAAATAAGAAACGTCAACGTTTATAAAAGTAGAAAGTGTTAATATATATCATAAAAATATGTTTATTTGAAGATAAATATGACTTAGTAATAGTGACATCACAGTGTCTATGTTCAGTGAAAATGTAACAATTTCAAGATTCTAAAAATCCCGTTTGCTCCACTTCGTAGCACAGATCCTTGGGCACGTGTCATCAAACTACGTTCCGTTAAAGTCGGTTTCGTGCTTTCTGCGTAAAGAAATGTGTCATAATCTAGCCATGTGACCTCCATCTTTGTTTGTTCATCTTTCTTGGCTATTTATAAACATGATTGTATATTACGGGCCACGTACGTGATTGGTCCAATTCTCTTCACTTCCTTCCGATTGGATAGAAGCCAGTTCGGCGTTCGCCCTAGCGTGTGGACCACTCTCGTATCATTGGACTGTGTGTAATCAACAAGACAGCACGTGCGTCACTAGCTGATGGATGACCTGTTTAAGCTGTCCCAGGACCCCCACCACAACATGCTGTGTCCGTAACGTCCGGCGTTAGGGTCAGTCCTAGCAGCACGTCTCCTCCACGGGAGTGGTCGTTCGTGCTGACCCCTGTGGCGGGCATGTCCGTCTCCGGGACTCCAGCGCCGCTTCCGAATGCCTTATTCAAAATACCGTGAGTGTGGAATTGCGCAGTGATTCATCCATCATTGTTATTATGAAAGTAGGGCGGTGGTTGGGGAAGGGAATGCATGGAGAGGAGGGGAAGTGTGGGAGGGAATAGACAGGGTAGCGGGAAGGGAGTGCATTGGGGGGGGGGGGGGGGGTCTACAGAATCGTCGTTTGTGTTGTGGTGAATTTCTGCTTTTGCTTCTGACGGTTCTAGGACCTCTGTGTGTGTGTGTGTATGAGGGGGTGGGAGGTAGGGGTTGGTTGGGGAGAGAAGGGGAGTGGCTATTGGGCTGGATGAAGGCATGGGAGGACAGACGGTGATGATGGGGGAAAGGAAAAAGACTATTTGTACTCCTGCATTGTGACTGACGTGGATGTTTCTGTGCGTTCATAATATTATGATGAGGACATACCTTCGACAGCACAGCACGCGCCGCACGTGCCTTACGCACGCATCGCGCACCTGCCTCCCCAGCATTCCCCCACAACACGCACGCGCCTCTCTCGGCTCACACTCTGTGTGTGTGTGTGTGTGTGTGTGTGTGTGTGTGTGTGTGTGTGTTGGTTGTATTTGCGTATTTACAGCAATGTGCTTTTATGTGAGGAAAAGGGCGGGGGAGGAGAAGAGGGAGGGAACTGCACGTTCGTGTGTGTGTGTGTGTGTGTGTGTGTGTGTGTGTGTGTGTGTCTGTGAGAGACAGAGACAGAGAGAGAGAGAGAGAGTTGTGCGCGTGCAATATGGATCAGATCTGGCTACACACCCTTGAAGCGCCCTCGTAAGCGGACATGAAGGCTGCACAGTTCAGAGCACACAGACACAGCAACGTGATGGAATTAAATGTATGTTATGATTTCATATTAAAGTGTTCGGAAACACAAATAGTGTGTTTACATCCAAGACTTGCTCACATGCAGGCGTTTAACAGTAATGATACATGATTAGAAGAGGATGATTCACATTACCACCAAAATGATAATCAAGATGATGATGATGATGATGATATTGATAATGATGATGATGATGATGAAAAAAGCGTAGAAAAAAAAAAAAACTGATAGGGCAGACTTCTGTCAGAGTTAGAACGGATCCTTGGATCCGCCCTTTAATCCGGATCAGCTGTGCAGATCTGCACCAAAATTTAATGGCTTCGTCCTCAGCCTATTTTCCACAGTTCCACCAAGTTTCGTGAAAATCTGTTGGTTACTTTTTGCGTAATCTTGCTAAAGGACGAACAAAAAAGCAACCAGAGGCTAGTGACACCTACCCTTCCTGACTAAGGTAATTAATCTAGACCTATTCGTTTGATAATAAGCACTGATGAGCAGTATTAAAGAAAAAACTAGTCTATCATTAAAGTTTCGTTTAATGATTTTTTTTTTTTGAATGCCTTTGTACCTGTGAATTATTAAAGCGCACGTATACTTAATATGTTGGCTGTAAGCTGGCATGTGCCCAAGTTTGCATGTCTGTAGTGCTTAAAACGTTAAAGAATTTTATTGATACGAACTGAAAGAACACGGTCAGCGCGTTTACCTCGGTTGGTTCTGTATACATGTCGTGGAAAAACTCGCTTCCACAGGGAGACAAACGCCTCATCAATATACCATCATGAATGATTCATCTTCGTGTTGGGGAGAGGAGTGGAGAGAGGGAGATCTGTGCGCGTCATTTTGCAAGGGAAGTAATTCGCTCAGACGTGGCCTGGTGGGTGTACGAAGTTGTTTCCCGTTGAAGTTCGTCCGTCAAAATTAATGTTAGACCTTCGGGAATGTCGTCCTTTTATGGGTCATTTATGCTTTGTTCTTAATCTACCTCTCTGTGGGACTGGCAAAGAGGGAAAATGAACGGAGGGAGGGGCGATTGGGTGGGTGGTGGGTGGGTGGGGGGGAGGAACTCACGAGCTGTGAATTAGGATGTCCGAG
>CM065748.1:26295352-26322852 GCA_033310375.1 Conus canariensis | reverse complement strand
TCTCTACACACTGGCATGATAATTAATACCCAGAGTGTGTCGCAGGATCGACTCTCTACACACTGGCATGATTAATTAATACCTAGAGTGTCTCACTCCACGAACCGTCTGATTGGCCTCACAAAAGGAAGCATAAAACGGGTATTTGCTTTTTTTGTCTGTCCGTTCGTTACTCTTCGTCAATCACTCTATCTCCCTGTCTGTCTGTCTGTCTGTTCTGTCGGTGTAGGTGTCTGCTTTTGTGTGCCGTCACAATGACTTGTCAACAGTTGGGTTAACTGTTTTTCTTTTTCTTTTTTCCTTTTTTTTTTTTTTTTTTTTTGATTGTCATGAGAAATGTGTGGTAATTGTCGAACGCAATCTCTTCGATTATCATCTTTTTTTCCCCAATGCTCTGTGTGTGTGTGTGTGTGTGTGTGTGTGTGTGTGTGTGTGTGTGTGTGTGTGTGTGTGTGTGTTTGCGTGCGTGTGTGTGTGTAGGGGGTGGGGGTGGGGGTGAGTGAGCAGGTGCGTGTGTGGGTGTGTGCCTGCGTGCACGTACGTGTTTGTGGTATCTTTTCATCATCCATGAGTGTTTCCTAATATTCTCTGTCTCTGTCTGTCTGTCTTGTCTGTCTGTCTCTCTCTCTCTCTCTCTCTCTCTCTGTCTCTCTCTCTGTCCCTCTCTCTCTCTCTCTCTCTTGTGTGTGTATGTGTGGCTTCCATGTTCGCCAGCATGTGATGTTCATCATCTTTTTCCTCTCTTTAATTTTTTGCTTTGTTGTTTGTGGTCTCTATGGTCTCAGAATGGATCGATGAGTATCATACGTACGTCCACGCCCCCCTCCAACTGTAGAACAACTGCGTGTATGCATCATTACAAATTCACTGAACGCTTAGAATTCCGTAACAACAAAAGCCTTCTCTCTCTCTCTCTCTCTCTCTCTCTCTCTCTCTCTCTCCAACGTCAGATTTCCAGAATCCTCTCTCACTCTCTCTCTCCAACGTCAGAATTCCAGAATTCTCTCTCACTCAAACTCTCTCTGTCTCTCTCTCTTTCCAACGTCAGATTTCCAGAATTCTCTCTCTCTCTCTCTCTCCTCTCCAACGTCAGATTTCCAGAATTCTCCCTCACTCACTCAATCTCTCTCTCTCTCCAACGTCAGATTTCCAGAATTCTCTCTCTCTCTCTCCAACGTCAGATTCCAGAATACTCCCTAGGACAGAAGATAATCTCGGATGTCTTCGATGCTCGAAACAAACAAAATAGCACCAGCTGTCATTTCTCTTCCCTCGTCTTTCTGGTGTAGGCATAACTGCGTACGTAATCTCACTGGGGCACCTTTGACTGATAGATTGATCGACTTTTATATGATTGAACATCACAACTGTCAACTAGTGCGCTTCTCTCGTAAAGGAAAGTACTTTCGACCTGCAGGGCCTATGGCCGCATCATCGTTCGACTACTAAAACACATACGCACGCACGCACGCACGACCACGGCACGCACGCACCACACACACACACACACACACACACCACACCTCTTTTGTTTCTGATTGTAGTTTTCTCAAACCGTCAGACAGAAACTTGTGCAACATTTCGAACTCGCCAGTGGACGATGCCTCTCACAGAATCGACCTAAACGCGTTCTGTCCTCCGAGTGAATGTCATTATGAATCTTGGGAGTCACGACTGGTTAATTCTAGTCGCACTCGCGCAACATATGTTCGTCAATCTGGGCTGGTTTTACCAGACCAAAAGGTTTGGTATTCTGTTATGTTTGTTGGGTTTTTAAGGCTTAGGGGTGGAAAATAAGGAAATATGAGACTGGCTATACGGGTAAGATTCTAAAAGTTGTTGACACTGAAACATGATAATCTGTCTCCTCATGCTGAAGTGAATATTCAGTGTGTGTGTGTGTGTGTGTGTGTGTAGCCTAACTGGGATTTTTTTTTATCTAGTTGCAAAGTGAGACGACTGCAGGCGGAAATCTAAACAAATCTTAAATAAATGTTAGCGAACCGCCCAGAGAAACGTGGACAAACGAGTCACAAGACAAAACACAACGCGTTTCGACCTCATAGGTCTTCAGGTGAGAAACAAACGAATAAAATAACGAAAATTCACTTAGCTTTGATCGCTTCAGATCGCTAAGTGAATTTTCGTTATTTTATTCGTTTGTTTCTCACCTGAAGAAGACCTATGAGGTCGAAACGCGTTGTGTTTTGTCTTGTGACTCGTTTGTTCACGTTTCTCTGGACGGTTCGCTAACATTTATTTAAGATTTGTTGGGATTTTTATGCTTTTCTGTTTCCACAAGTACACAGTGTGTAAGCGCGTTTTGGATATGTTTTGTTGGTGCTGTTTTAGCAGTCGTATCTTTTAATTGAGATCATTTAAAATCCAGTCTGATAACTATAATTGACATTGAATGTTTGTTTTCATCCTGTTACGATCACGCGCGCGCGCGTGCGTGCGTACGTGCTTGCGTGCGTGTGTGTGTGTGTGTGTGTGTGTGTGTGTGTGCACGTGCGCTAATTTATCAAATAATACACACATCTATGTTCGATTTTTTTTTTTTTTCCCAGTTTTTCTCCCCTTTTTCAAACGATCAGATTTGTGTCCGTTTGAATCATTTGAAATGTCCACAGTTCTTTCCACCTGTGAAAACGTGAAGTTTGACATGTTTTTATTTCATTTACCATTACCGAAGCGTCATCGGAGACGCAATCTGAATAGCCCATATTTCGGGCTGGTCGAAAGGTTTGCGATACATGCACTTGCTTTTGAGCTCATGTAATACAGAATCCATGCCCCCCCCCCCCCCCCCCCTCCCCTTGAGGTTGGCCGGGCGTGGAACTGTGTGATTTTCTGGATTACTTTGACATGTTTTCATTCTTGCTGTTCTGGTGTTAGTTACTTTGCGGCTGGCAAGCACGCGCTTGCCGCCCGGTGGTCCGTCAAGTAAATGCACATCGATAGCAGATAATTATCCTGGTTGCCAGGCCCTCATTTTGGCCTGTCGACCAATCACAACAGCTGCTGGACTCACGTGGTGTGACTCGTTGCACGGTGACAAGAAATGGCGTCCATCCGACAGGGTCACGGTTGTCCGTTCTGTGCGATGGGAAGTTGGGGAGGGGGAGGGGGGAGGAGGAGGTTGTTTCCAGAGAAGGAAATGACCACCGTTCTCTTATCAGCTGCTGGATTTCGAATATCATTGGTTGGTTGGCGATCGTCTCGGCCAATCGTTACAACACCTTGTGGTATGGGAGAACAATAGCGTCTAAAGGCGATAACAGCAGCTTTCTCCAGGAAACTGGGAAAATATGGAAAGTAGTCAATGCTACCGTTATCCCCGAGGATGACAACTGTTTTCCTTCAGATCACAATTGTTTTCAATGGTTTTCTTAAGATAATGACTGCTTTTCCTGTTTTCCCTGAAGATAGTTTCCATATTTTCCCTAGCATGTTAACTATTTTCCCCCGTTTTATTGAGGGGGAACAAATCCTGAAGAAACTGTGTGCAATATTGAGGAAGATGGCAATAACAGGCAAATCAGTATGGAAGCATGGTTGCGCCTGAAGGAGATAATCGCCATTTTCCCCATCTTTTGAATCTAATATGTTCCTGTAAGTCTCTGAGGGGGAATTGGGCGTGGGGTAGGGGGAGAAAGAGTGGGTGCTGGCAATGACGGTTTCGAGTTTTACTCTCAACACTGGCTTTCCGGTGACTTTTTTTTTCCTACCCCAATCTACCCTCTGGCTTGCTGTTTTCATGTTACCATTGAGTTTACCAGGTTCTCATCTCCACCCTTGCCTCAAGAGTTTAAACACCGTACGTTTTTGTTCCTCTGATTTATGGGGCATATTGCAATACGTGATTTGAAACAGGAATATTCAAGAAGTCGCCAACCGTAGAAATTCACTCAGACAATAGATTTATGGTGTAGCATGTCTGAACATCCATATTCATACAGTACATAACTTTTTGTTGAAGGGGGAAAACTGTTACAAGTAATGTTGATCTTGTCGTGATATCACAAGTGTGGTGTCCACACAAAGGTAAATAATGCTATTTTCATAATGTTGATAACTTTGTACTTTCAACCTATAAATGTATTGCATAATATGTATACAACAGCTATCCGTGTTATGTGTCAGATAATGTATACACAATGGACTCTTGCTGGGTCCTATGTAAGCAATCGTTCCATGTAAACATTGTTCACCCATTTTACATATTCATTTATATATGTTCTGTTACTATGATCTGTATATGTGATGACAAGCGTATAATCTGTTAATGTTGCGTTTTTTCTGTTTATATTCATATGTTTCATGTATGAACAAAAATTCTCTAATAGCTTGATCCGATCCGATTAGTTGAGGCATAATTTATGATGTTCTTGACTGATGACGTAAAATGTGACTGAACATGTCACCTGACGTCCAAAGAATCACCCCCATCCTCTCCCTCCCTAATTCCAGACTTTTGTATATTGTCGCTAACATTCTTTTTTTCTGTGTCTGCTGTTATCATTATTATGTATACATCTCATTGCTGTTTCGATGTATACATACATCCAGTTGTCTGTCTTGATGTATATAGCCAATCATTGTCTGCGACTTGAGTGACCAGGAAGCATGTGACCATATGTCTATGATGTGCATTGCATGTATTGCCTCATACATTGTGTAAATGTAAGTGGACAATTGTGTCAGTAGATACATTCAATGTGCAGACCTCCAAAGATCATCTACAGGATTCATCTGTTTCCTCCTAATCCAAGTTCATGTCTCTGCATGAGAGACACAGTAAGACACAGCAATTATTTTCATCCATGAGAAACAGCAATTTTAGGATCCTCTATTGTCCAAAGGGTTAAAACTGCTCAAATTTGTACCCCGTTTAGAATATAAAAGTCACAACAGACCTCATGTGACAATTAGTTTTTGGTTGACACGGTCATCACCACTGTAACAGTTTCAGCAACTTGATAGAAAAGTTAAATGTTAAACATTCTAGACGAGTGTGATCATCGTGCTACTGTGGAATTTGGTATTATTGAAAATTCTCTTACACTAACCCAAACTTTGAAACAAAAATCCACTTAAAAACAAAAACAAAACAAAAAAGGGTGGAGGTCAGGTGGCCATGGGAGGGAGGGAGGGAGGGAGGGGGGGGGGGGGGACGGGCCAGAGAAAGGGAGTTGTAGGATCATCGGCACAAGTCTACTTCTAGCTGAGAACCAAGGGAAGCAACTCTATGCGTTATGACAAGGATACCCAGGGAGCTTCGGGAGGGACAAACTTTACGACCTGTAATGAAACATTCTGAACTTCACTGAGCCGACCCTAGTTCAAACAAATAATCTGTTCTTGTCAAATAAGTTCAATGGTAAAGATACAGAGAGAGGTGTGTTGTTGTTGTCTTCAATTTAACGTCTTTCCACATTAAGTGATATTAGACGAAGAGAAAGGGTGTGGAGAGGGGGAGCATGAGGAGGAGGTGGGTGGGTGGGTTATCTTGCAATCATATACCAAAAAAAGCATCTTTATAATACAATAATAATAAAAAGTTTTTTAAAAAAAAATTTATTTTTTTTTAAAAAGAAGGGTATGGGAAAACCAACTTTAAATAACTATTTTGAATCATAACAGAGAGGTGTGTGTATGTGTGTGTGTGTTTGCATAAACTGTAAGGGGTAAGTAATATTAAGTATGGACCGAGAGTTACTTCCAGTGTTCTATTTATAGCAGGATACAGATGATAAGAAATATCAATGTGTACAATTACTAAAAATTTCTATTACCCCATGAAAATATATTTCCTCGTGTACTGTTATCAATTCAGACACTGCATTTTCACAATATTCCTGTGCAGAGGAAAACTTGTAATAATTTTGCTGAACTGATCCTGCAAAGGCCCTTTGATCTAATTCCACACCAAAACTTACATGGACTTGTTCCCCTTGAACCGCCTTTCGCCTTTTTCTCAGAAGTTTCATTTAATACAATCGGTGCTGTAGTTTTCATAATTATTCTTTTGGACGGAAATGCGGATGCAAATAACTTCTATGGCATAGGTATCAATGACAATAACTGGTATCTACGTAGAGAGCCTAGTCCGTACATAAGGTACATACTATTTTTACAGTTAGGAAAATATATGATCTATAGTCATGGGGGATTGAAACGTAGTCTGTCAAGAGCAAGATACATTCTTCACAGAACAAAACAAACTAGCATGCCCCAAAACCACTGAATGTATCCCCAGACGTGATCTTTGAGTCAGTGGACCATCTCAGTCTACTTTGCTTGTCATTCGCCAGGGAGCATGTATCGCCACTGAATTTACGCCCAGTTTCTTATGTAGGGATGAACATATGTCGTCTGATCATTCTGTATCATGCTTGAAGGTCGATTTGCCAAACTGTGCGCCTGTCTTGTTTCGTGTATTAAATATATATATATATATTTATGCTTTCACTTGTGTTTGGCGTTTGCATTTTTAGGCATTGGACGTTACTGCAACGTGACAACCATCATAACGTTTGGGGAACGGAAGATGGAAATGAGTGAAGGGATGGTTGTATCTAGATGCATGGAGATTAACCTTCTCTTAAAAATCTTCAAACAAATTAAGAATATAGGTTTCTGGATTCTGGATTCGACATTAGAAAAGTATTTAGACTCAGAATCAGAATCAAAAACTTACTTTGAGAATATTTCGACAGGGTCGCCCTGTCTTCTTCAGCTCACTGTTGCTGTTGTGGCAGCGAGGCCTGGTGGGGTGACTGTTGTGTGGGGTGAATAGTTGTCAGGATCTGATTGTAGATGGGGGAAGTTCAAAACCTTCATCTCTGTTCAGGCTGGGGCGTCTGGTCTTAATTTCGATGGCTTCTTTAGCTTTCCTTTTTGTGAGGAAGGGCTCTGTAGATAAGATCTTGGTTTCTTGGGGGCTGAAACTGTGGCCTGTGGCTTGTAGGTGTTCATGTATGGCAGAAGTAGCTCGGTTTTGGTGTTCCTGTAGACGGGTGGTAGTGGTCTTGCTGTCTCGCCAATGTAGGTATTGGCACAGTCTTGACACCCTACCTGGTACACTACACCACACCGCTTGAGGGGGTCAATTTTGTCTTTGACATGGGTCAGTTGCTGGCATAGGGAATTGGTGGGTTTGTGGAACACTTTGCATCCATGTTGTTGGAAGGTCCTGGCCAGACGCTCTGAAACTCCTTTAATGTAAGGGATCCCCACTTTCACACTGTCCGTATCTGTAGAAGAAGGGTAGGGAACTCGAGGGTTGTCCCACATCCATGCAGGGTATCCATTAGCAGAAATGGCAGTCTTGTTGTGTTCTTCTTTCAGCTCTTCCTCCTTAGTGGAACACAGTACAGAGGCTCTGTGCATGAGGGTGTTAACAACAGATCTCTTGTGTTGGAGGGGGTGGTTGGAGTGAAAGTTCAGATATTGGTCAGTGTGGGTGGGTTTCCTATAGACACTGGTCTCCACCCTGTCGTCATGGGTTCGGAGATGAGAGTGTCCAGGAACGGGATCGTCCCTTCTGATTCAGTTTTGGAGGTGAATTGGATACTGTCATCAATGGAATTCGGGTGAGTGGTGAAGCTGTCAACCTCCGTCTCCTGTATGCGGGTTATGGTGTCATCTACATAGCGGTACCACATGCTGGGAGGGTAGGCAGCAGTCTCAAGGGCTACTTTTTCAAAATGTTCCATGTACAGATTGGCTACCACTGGAGATACTGGCGAACCCATGGCAACTCCTTGTTTCTGCTGGTAGAACTCATGGTTGAACGAGAAGTAGGTGCTAGTGAGGCATAGTTCCAACCGTTCTAGCACCTGTTCTGTAGTGAGTTCACACTGGTGACAAAGGTGGTAGTCATCCTCAATCTTCTCCCGAATGACTTGGAGAGCCTTGGGTACAGGGATGCTAGTGAAGGCTCTCCAAGTCATTCGGGAGAAGATTGAGGATGACTACCACCTTCATCACCGGTGTGAACTCACTACAGAACAGGTGCTAGAACTGTTGGAACTATGCCTCACTAGCACCTACTTCTCGTTCAACCATGAGTTCTACCAGCAGAAACAAGGAGCTGCCATGGGTTCGCCAGTATCTCCAGTGGTAGCCAATCTGTACATGGAACATTTTGAAAAAGTAGCCCTTGAGACCGCTGCCAACCCTCCCAGCATGTGGTACCACTATGTGGATGACACCATGACCCGCATACAGGAGACGGAGGTTGACAGCTTCACCACTCACCCGAATTCCATTGATGACAGTATCCAATTCACCTCCAAAACTGAATCAGAAGGGACGATCCCGTTCCTGGACACTCTCATCTCCCGAACCCATGACGACAGGGTGGAGACCAGTGTCTATAGGAAACCCACCCACACTGACCAATATCTGAACTTTCACTCCAACCACCCCCTCCAACACAAGAGATCTGTTGTTAACACCCTCATGCACAGAGCCTCTGTACTGTGTTCCACTAAGGAGGAAGAGCTGAAAGAAGAACACATCAAGACTGCCATTTCTGCTAATGGATACCCTGCATGGATGTGGGACAACCCTCGAGTTCCCTACCCTTCTTCTACAGATACGGACAGTGTGAAAGTTGGGATCCCTTACATTAAAGGAGTTTCAGAGCGTCTGGCCAGGACCTTCCAACAACGTGGATGCAAAGTGTTCCACAAACCCACCAATTCCCTATGCCAGCAACTGACCCATGTCAAAGACAAAATTGACCCCCTCAAGCAGTGTGGTGTAGTGTACCAGGTAGGGTGTCAAGACGTGCCAATACCTACATTGGCGAGACAGCAAGACCACTCACCACCCGTCTACAGGAACACCAAAACCGATCTACTTCTGCCATACACGAACACCTACAAGCCACAGGCCACAGTTTCAGCCCCCAAGAAACCCAAGATCTCATCTACAGAACCCTTCCTCACAAAAAGAAAAGTTAAAGAAGCCATCGAAATCAAGACTAGACACCCCAGCCTGAAGGGAGATCAAGGTTTTGAACTTCCCCCCATCTACAATCAGATCCTCACAACTATTCACCCCACACAACAGTCACCCCACCAGGCCTCGCTGCCACAACAGCAACAGTGAGCTGAAGAAGACAGGGCGACCCTGTCAAAATATTCTCCAAGTAAGTTTTTGATTCTGAGTCTGTAACTATTTTTCTAAGATCAAGAAGTGGTCAATGCCTTCAGTGTGTACTCTTTTTTTGTGGGAAACATTACGCAGAAATATTTCATCAGTGGATTGTGTATAAAAAATTTTTAAAGAAAAAAAATATATCACAAGACTTTTCATGAACACACAAACACAATGAAACCTCACCACTCTCAATTCCCCTGCAATATACTGCAAATGTCACAGCATCCAAAATAAATACACCACAAAACCCACTTCTTGACTATATATTAACAATACTCAAAACATATGTCTGTAAACCAGAACAATATCCAATATGTAATATCAAATATAACAATGCAGATCTTCATCACAATATAAACAAATAAAGATCCACACAGTAACAAGAATGATTTTGTCACTGGACGATTGTGCTTTCCCCTGTCATCACGAATACTATGTGTTATAGCGAATCAATAGCAAACAATATCGAACTGGAATCACACATTATCACCGACAGCCTGAACACACTTGGATATATATAATTTTTTTCCATCTCTCCCAAAGGCAGCATTTCATTTATCAAAATGACGAGATAAAAACTATTTTTGATGATGTGACCAAATTATAATAATAATAATAATGAATACTTATATAGCGCCTATTCTCGGCTAGAGACCAAGCTCTAAGCGCTTTACAATCGACACTCGTTTATCATATAAAAAGAGACACTAAAGGCACAGGCACTGGCTGTTTACCAGTTTCTCCCTTCTTCTTCTGTTTCTCTTGCTCTTCCTTTCACTCCCTCTCTCTCTTTCTTTGTTGTCAAAGAAATATAGACGATGGTGATGTTACAGTGTGCTCTGTGTGCTGCAGGCTCTGAAAGACCAGCTGTTTGTCAGAAATCCATCAATCAATTCCTCTTTAACACTATCAGCACAGACCCTCGTTATGCTCTGTGTGCCCAGTTAACACGGCAGTCACAGCACTGACATTCCCTCAGGCACCTGATTCTGACCGTTTTTAATTAATCTGTCCTTAAAAGCCTAAATCCGATGGTGACTTTATTTTTGTACAATGAAAATGAGCTATCTTTCATCTTCTTGATGATAAACGTTTTAAAAGTCAAAATGATTACTTTGTTGTTGTTTGACCGAGTTGAAAATGACATACTTCGAACAAGAAGCACTGATTCAGTGCAAAAAGACGCCAATGGGTTGGTCGCGTTCTCTTCAAATTAACCAATAAAATCGACTGTTAGCAGCTTGCAAACTGGTATGATATGACTTAGGAAGGACTGTATCTGTACACCTATACCACTGGTTAAAAATTCTCCCATAAACACGGTCATATTCATTTTTAGAAGATCGTCACTATCCTTCTCACAATGCGTCCCGAGTGACAGATCACTCGCCGCGAGTATTTTCGCCCCACGTCGCCGTGTGGTAAGACGGGTGCCGCAATTATTCTCGTGGCGTGCTGCAAAAAAGTTAAGTACACGGGCCAATCACCAATGTGTCAGTGTACATGTTCTGCCTTCATGCCCTCATTCCTCTTCCACCCTCCTTACCTCTCACAATCGCACTATTTTTTTTACTGTTGTTAGAAGAAGAAAGACAAAAATCCCCGCCCCCCCCCCCCCCCCCCCCCCAAAAGTCCTATACCCCCCTTATCCCCTCCCCCTCCTCCCCAGTTTCCCTTCCCCTCCTTCCACATAGTGACCGATTCACAGCCCATTAGGTCCAGCCTCCTTGCTGATGGATTAGCCTCCCATGCACACACTTCCGCTTCCCCACCCCCACCCCCTTCCCAAATCATACTGATCGAAACCAATCACAGTTCTAGACCATATGTTTACAACATTCCAAACATACACGTGTAATCCAAAACGATATCATACGAGATATCAAATATGAGAATGCAGATCATCACCACAATACAAAAATAAAAGATCCACAAAGTTGCAAGAATACTTCTGCCACAGGCTGATTGTGCTTCTTGTTTATCTTGAACACAAGACATACCCAGTCAATACCGGAAAACAAGATCAAAACTGGAATCACACATAAGATACTGACTGGTTAAGCAAACTGGATACACATATAGATCTCTTTAAAGGAAAACAATAAAATTGCTAAAATGACTAAAAGTTTAGAATATTGGTTTGGTAACATGCGCAAAATTATCACACAAAAAAACATCATTCTGAAGCGAACAATATCTAACTGGTATCAGAAGTCATAAATACCGTGACACATGAACCAAACTGGACATACACAGTTATTTTCAAAAAGGTAACATTTCAGTTGTTAAAAAGACTACTTTAATAAAAACTACTTTGGTAATGTGAGCAAAACTACCCTTTAAAAAAAAACGACATGGTGAAAACTCAGGCTGATTGACTGACCAGTTTCTCCATTCCTCCTTCGTCTCTTCCTCTTCCCTTTCACTCCATCTCTCTTTTTCGTTACTGTGAAGGAAATGTGAACGATGGCGAGACTATACCGTCCTGTTAGCCATGAGTTCTGAAAGGCAACCTGTTTGTGGAAATATGTCGTTCCATTCCTCCTAAGTACACAGGCCAATTACCAAGATGGCAGGGTTCATGTTCTACCCCCACCCCCTCAACCCCTCTTTGTTGTTGTTGTTATAATGAAAATGACTGGTCAACAACAACAACAAAATATCTCCCTCTCATCCCCCCCCCCCCCCCTCCTCCTCTTCCCCCAACTCACAGCACTTTGGATGAAGCCTCCTTTCTAACGGCTTGACTCCCATCCCCACCAACATCCCCTCCTCCCCCACAACCCCCCAAATCACACTGATCGACATCATTCATTGCACTCGATAATATACTAACAATACTCCATAACTTCATGTGTAAACCTGAACAATATCCAACACGCAATATAAAATATGACTGAAAATCTTTATCACAATGACAGAAAAAAAGAAAAAAAAGATGCCACACCCCTACACTGTTTCACTGTATAAAGTAAGAACATTTTCATCACAAACAACTATTTGTACATACAACCCTTTGCTGTATCGTCAAATTTCTGCTGACATGTTCTTGGAGCTTAAGGAAGTTTCCGCACAAATAGATTTCAGTTTGTACAGTCACGTTCAGACAGCCATTGTGCTAAAAAAAAAAAAAAAAAGCAGAACTAGATGCAGAGAAAATAGCCAGCTTCCAAACATCACTCCCTCTCACTGGTTCCTAATAATGACTGACACCACAAACGACTGGTTGGTAGTGGAGCGTGTTCTTAAAGCTGTGATGGTTCAATGATATTGATAGTGCCTGAAAGTCATCTACGATATTTCACCTGAGTGATCATAAATCCATACAAAATTCAACTGATCGGAAAGAGATACGACAAAAATGTGAGGGTTCATACCTCTGCATGAAAAGCTTTGAACAGGATTTTTTCCCTATATGAAATGCGCAAATAAATTCTCTCCTTGATACACCGCATTAGGAGGGCTATAAGGCCAACATTTTCCAAATCTAAAGTTCACTAATCCAAATCACCTCGCTTTTATTTCCGTTAAACAAAAAAAAAAAGGTTCATAAGAATCATTTGGGGTTTAGCAGGTGGTCCAGTGTAAGCCGAATCAGAGCAAGCACCACCGGACACCTTTGACATGATCCTGCAGCAGTGCAGTGTCTCCACCAAGGGTGGGGGTTGTTTCTTAAAACCTTCACAATGATAACTCCCTGTGGCCTGCCTGTGCTAGGGCTGTGACAGCACCACTCTGGATATGGCTACACATGGGGCACTTGGAAAGAGCAGCAATGGGAGTAATCCCATAATGGAGCATCAGAAGATGAGACAGATATAACAAACAAACAAAAATTTAACACTACTTTTTTTTTTTTCGTGATGCTTGCCCTCTCCGTGATATTACTCCAAAGTTTCTCATTCCATTCCCCCCCCCCCCACCCCATCCCCCCACACAGCCACACCATGAATCATTCTGTCACAGCCCCAGCACTGGTAGTCCACAAGGAGCTGTCATGGTCAGGTCCCCATGAGGTAATCGACCAGAGAAGACACCGCACTACCACCAAGCCGCATTTGATTCATTACACAGTGAATGATCACTACTAGGGACATACTGAAGGGGGAAAAAACCATTCAATATCACAGTCTGAAATCAATGTTGCAGGAAACCAGTCGTAATTGACAGGAATTGCTGCAGTAATCTAGTAAAGACTGATCGCTGTGTGTGCATTACGTCACTTTACTGTACATCAAAATATGTATTAAAAAATGCACATCTTGCAGGACTGACGGAATGTATCCACCAGTAAGAAACAAAATGGGAAAACATGCTTCCAATGCAGACCCACAGTAAAAACAATGTGTGCACACAGTGGAAATATGCGTAAGCATGTTTGCAAAGGCGGCCTCCTTCATTGATGCATATCAAAGCTAAAGAAACACAACGCCTGGTCAGTTTCACATATCACAGCTACTACACAACAGTGAAAGGCACAAGTCTAACTCTTTGGTCAATCCAAACAGTACTTTATAGGTTTTGTTTGTTTAGTGCATGTTATTACTATAGGCTAGTCCACTTGCTGACCACACTATGCCTTTTTCAGGGTCAGGAAGAAAAGGTCATATCCTGAAACAAGATCACATCCTGAAAAAGCTCATACCCTGAAAAAGGTCATTTCCTCAACAAAGCAACAACCAAAAAAAAAAATAATAAAATAATGCTAAAGAAGCTGAACCACTGACATGCGTAAGGGAGATAACACTAGGCCATGCTAAGAGCATCAGCCATTCAACTTGACTTTTTCAGTCCAAGATTTGAGAGCAATAAAAAAAAAAAAGGATGCCTACTGAAAAAGCATTCGACTGTCACAAAAAAACATTTAACAAGTACCTTACAGGGAAACAGACACTGCCAAATGGACAGCTAGTGTCTCCCCATAGACAATGTGTACAGTTTTCACTATCTAGTCCACCATATTGAACACAAAAGCAGTGTTATGATATAAATTGTGACCAGAAAAAAAATGTAGCAAGTGATACGACATAAAATGTGACCGGAAAAAAAATGTAAGTTCCAAATCGTGACCCTGTTGAAAAAAAAACAAAAAACCCTGTAAGTTCCCAGAACAAAGACAACGGCCCTCGAAAGTAGAAACAACAACAAGGTCCTCTCAATATTAACATGGTCGATTCCAGAAATCAGTCACCACTGAAAGGCACATGAGGAGCTATTTGGTAAAGGAGATCAGTAATTTGCAGTGGTGGCACTGAAACGCACATGTTTATGACACTAGAATTGTGATCTTGTCGCACACTCTCTGCTTCACCCAATACAATTACCATGTCAAATGCACAGTAACAAGACTGTGACATGATACAATATACCTTGACACCAAATGGGATATATACAAAAACCAAATGTTAAGATGCATGCTAATATTACGGATAAGTGCCCAGATCCTTTTCAAGTTTGGACTACAGTTTATTTTGTGTATGACCGCTGTCACTGTATTCCCTCAGAGTTTAAATACACACATCTCGGACATTAATACAGAAAACTGCAGAAGGTCCATTTTTATCCTTAAATTTGGTCTATTATTGTTTTTGTTTTTCTCCGTTTTGTTTTGTTCAGAATTATCTGTGTTCCTTGATATGATTTTCACCTCCTTTGGAGAAGGTTGACCCACATCCACGGTTTTCAAATGCAGCATCACAAATCTTCCAATCTAATAAATTAAAAGTTTAACTCTGCACACAAATGCATACAAACACTGCAGAAGAACTTTCATTCCATCCTCCCATTACTTCATAAATCTAATCTTTTATCTTTGGCAACACTCCTCCACCGCCATGTACTTTTCAAACATCTTCCTGCATTTCACACATCGGCTCATCAATCTTTTTTTTTTTACCTTCTCACCAGCCACTGATCCAAGGCAAAATCTGGCGATCGTGCCAAACATTCTTCACAATATCAAGGATTTCTTCGACAGCATGCAGAAGAAAAAAAAAAGAAAAATGGTCATAAAACCCTGCACAGAAAATACCCATTTTTCATACTGGTCTCCTGAGATTCATACTCATAACCTGATGAATCCGCACTCAGTGCTCTAACCATCCAAGCTGTTTGGGTTCCCAGAATTCCATGAAGAAAGACTGAAAGACTGACCTCCCTTCAAAAAACACACTTTTCTGGAATTTATTTTATAACTAATTTTTCTACACATGATTTGTCTTGCCAACAAAAGACTCGCTCTCCCTCGAGCCAAGGAGTTTTTTCTGCTCTCTCTCTTTTATTTTTTCCTGTGTTTGTCAGCTCAGGTCAGGCATTGCTGTATACAGAGCTGCTGGGGCCGGAATTTCGGTACTGGGGGATTTTTCCCTCGGAGTTAACATTGGTTCAGACTCCATTCCCCATACAGTCCTTCGAATGAGACTATAAACCGAGGTTCCGTGTGTGAACGCACGCACAACATCTTGCACACACGTAAAATCCCATCACCAACTTTCGGAAGAGGCCAGTTTGGCCATTGGTATGGATGACACATTACACACAGCATGCATCTTCCCCGAAGATGGAGTATGGCTGCCTTAATGGCGGGATAAAAAACGGTCATACACACAAAACTCCACTGCCTGTCTATACAGGCAGTGTCCGCAGGAGTATCAGCCTGCGTACGCAGAAAGAAAGAAAAAGACTGGCCAACATGTGGAATGTACCTCATTTCCTGGTGCACTACCACCCGCCTATCAATAGATACATAACTAGAGAGAAGAGAGAAAAGAGAGACAGAGACAGAGCGAGAGAGAAATACACCAACACATAGATAGACACATAGACAGACAGACAGACAGCTACATGTTGAAGACCTGTGGGCAGATTTTTACAGACTTTGAACATTACTATAAAAATCAAACATTCCCTGAGAGGGTGTTATCAAGTAAGGTACACCAAGTCAAGGGATATTGCTTTCACTTCAAAATCTTGTTTGAGGAGACTGCAATCACAGCCACATTACACAGTTCTCAGTCTAAAGGAAAGGACTGTACATCATCAAATGGTCAAATGGCGTGCGTAGTTTCTTCTGGATCGAAGTTCACATGTGCGTTACAACAACAAAAATAATCCATGCTTAACGCTCTGACAAGTCACACAGTGGTGAGCATCGCCCCATATACTGTACGCTTCAGCACGAGGCCACTGAATCTGCGAAGATCTGCAACACTGCATATTTACTAAATCTGTGAGTGAAGATTGATACATGAGCTATGTAAATGTCACAATTGTCTGTTTGTACTTCAAACAATGCCAAACACAATCCTTACGCATCCTCGTCCTGTTTCTGTCTTTTTTAATCCATCATCTCTAGAAACATGTGTTTCAGGTCGTTGTTGTTTGCTTGTTCGTTTGTTCTGGCACAAACAACGACAATTTTTAAGTAGTATTGCAAGGAATCATTGTGAATAAATACGATTAATTTCTAAAACAGTGATCTTCCCTGAAATAGTCTGAATCCGATGTTTTCTTTCAACATTAAGTAAACACTGCGCGATTGTCTTCAAAAACAACAATTACAACAACAACAAGTACAGAAGTCAACATTTACACCCTGAACACATTCCATAAACTCCTCACCAGCCTCATTTTTAAAAAAAAAACAACAACAACCAAGCACTGTCAGTTTCCAGCCAGCTCCGAGGTTTTACCCAATGCAGATGACCACCGGATCCCGAGACAGTGGCACCTTACTTTTGCATCTCAAAGAAGTTGAAGTCGATGAGGAATGTGGCTCCAAACAGCAACGCTTTCTTCATCAAGTCCATCTGCCCTGGCACTGAAGACAGCAAACATATACATGGCATAAAGCCGTTTCTGCAGTACTACTGATAGCTATTTTAACGCATGGGTGGGGCAAGTATTACCAGCAACACTGAAACACTAAAAAAAAAACACACACACACACACACAAAAAACAGTGGGGGATCCTAATAACACCCACCCCTTCCCTTGGATACATGAATCTGTTAGAAAAGATGCAAATTCAAAGCCATACAACATCCATGAGTAGTGCAACAGTTTGGTTCATTTAAAACCTTCCTCAAGCAAAACAACTGGTCCACCAAGTTCACAATGCAAAAACTGGGAGGTTGTAGACTAAAAGGTGTTCACATCTTTTAATTTAAAAAAACAACATGAGTCTTTCAGGCACCTTTTTCAACCAAAAAAAAAAAAGTCAAAATTGTCAAAAAGGTTGGGGGAAAAACGTAAAAAAAAATGGAGGTTGGCGAGGTAACAAACTGTTATTTCTTATCTGTTTATCCATAAAAGTATTAATCGTACAAAGTTGCACTAATCAAAAGTATCAATCATACAAAGTTGCGCTAATTAAGTGCAAGCAGCTTTGAATCAATACGTGTATTCTTCTGAACGCGTGAATATCGACAGATTTTCTTTTTATTTGCTAAACTCAATTCAGAATCTGAACTTAAAAGACTCCCAAAAGAACAGTTACGATTATAACCATCATCGCACCAATAACTACAGGGGCACTGAGGAAAACGCACACCCCCACCACAGTCAAACAGATCCTGGATCCAATCTTTAATCCCCATCTGAACCAAAATTCTCATGGCTTTGCCCTTGGGTCAAAATCCACCTGTCCATTAATTTTCATTAAAATCAATTCAGTGTTGTTGTTGTTGTTGTTTTTGCACAATCTGGAATACAGACAACCCAACCAACCAAGCAATGCAGATGAAAACATGACAAGCAAATGTAAACATAAATACTGAAAACGTTTATACATTCATAGGTCAGGTAAGTTACCTGCGTTGAATGTACCATTCATTGTACTTAATTCATCACACCAAGATCTTACTGAAGTCAAAAGTCAATCAAAAACATGTTGGTACTAAACAACAACAACAATTTAAAAAAAAACAACATAAAAAGATCTACTGGCCAATAACAATACTGAATGGACAGACAGAATAGCTGGAAATATAAACATTTCTAGTCATCAGATTACAACAGTAAGGCTAAAAAATGTATAACACTCTGTATTCAGCTTCATTACAAATGTACAGCCAGAATGTATAAACATATTCAATAGCAAAATTACAATAGTATAGCTGGAATGTATAAATACTATGTAGTTGCCAGACTACAACAACATAGCCAGAATTATAAATACTACATGTACATAGTTGCCAGATTACAACGGTATAGCCAAAATATAGTAATACCACGTCGTTGCCAGCTTAAAAATGCGCTGCCAGAATGTAAAACACTATTTAATCGTCAGATCACAACAGTATAGCCAGAATTATGTAATCATCAGAGTATAACAGTGGAAATATAAACAGTACTTAGTTGTCTGATTACAACAGTATACCTAGAATGTATAAACATTGTTTAGTTGCCAGACCACAACAGTACAGCTAAACTATAATTACGTGTAAACACTAAGAATTATACATAAACACTAAGTGGTTGCCAGATTACAACACTATAGCTAGAATATCATCATTATATATATAATATATAACCATGTGGTCAACAGATTAAACGGTATAGCAACAATATGTAAACACGATGTAATCGCTTTATCATGACAGTATAGGTAGAATATAATATACACACTTAGTAGTCACCAGACTGCAACTTTATGGCTAGAATAATTATATATCAATACTATGCACCCACCAGATTACATAAACGTCAGGTTACAACAATAAACACTACATACTTGCTAGATTACAAACATATCACTAAAATATATTTATATATGAATTCTACATAGTCACCAGATTACAACAGTCACCGGAATATATATGTATATATATATATATATATATATATATATATATATATATATATACTACAAAGTCACCAGATTACAACAGATTACAACCTGAGTATACAGATACCGCTTAACACCCATTTCCATGTCCCCTCGTGAAATTGTTAGAAAACATCCCTCACAAATGCTAAGGGTGAAAATGCTTCTATCGCACCACCTATTTCATTTCAATATGATTGCCCAGGTGACCACATTTAAGGCCTGTTACCTCACTGGCAGGTGAAATGTCCCATCCAGAATGAAAGTACAACCAACAAGACAATAACCATGCCATTGTTATGTATCTAAATCAATCAACAGCATGCTAGCAAAACTATGGACACCCTTAAATCTTACCGATTCAGACAGTTTGGTGCTATGCTTTGTTCGGAACCAGGATACATGTACTGATCTTAAAAATTATGCGCAAAACTGGGTCATTTGTACATCAGAATGGTACTAGGTTTTGTTCAGAATAAGAATATGTTTACTGATCTTAAAATTTATGCGCAAAAATTGGTCATATCACACATCAAATGTGGGTAAATCTCTGTAAATTTTGAGTTTTTAAGAAATTTGCTGAATGAGATCATTGAAAATGTGTGCGACTGCTTAAACACTCACAATGGTAGCATTATGAGAATGTATCACTGAATTAAGATATTCAATTTTAAGGAAACCAATTGGTAACAGAGAATGTATATTAAAAGTCAGATTACCACAACAACAAAACTGGCGCACATTGCGACCAGAAGAAAAACGTGTATCACTTTTCTAGAACAAAGACAAGAGAATAAGACACAAAGGCAGAAAAATAACCCATCCATCCACTCCACCCAAAAAAACAAAACAAAAAGAGAAGGCAATATGAAAGAAAAAGACAGGACCAGTGAAATCATTAACCATGAAACATGAAGAAAGCAGAGACAAATTTTGTCTTGAAAGAATCCCACCCCCACCCCCAGATATCCATGGGGCAGTTTAACCACGACAATCACTACTCCTGAAAATGGTAGACACAAGTGTGTAGCTTGGAATAACTTATCTCGGCACTGTACACAAGAACCACGCCACACGCCTTCTTAATTAAGGGGAGGCAAAACAGTAGAAAACTTCTTCTGAACAGAGACTGGATTCTCTCCCTTGGCCTTTCAATCGTCGAACCCTGTCCTTGCTTCACCTACCCGGGCTCAAGCCTCTTTGCACCTGATGAGGCAAGGGGAAGAGAGAAGGGACCAGGGTGGTGGTGGGGAAGAAGGGTGGGAAGGAAGAGGGGAGGGACGGACAGCACGGAATGAGAGACCTTACCACTGACTGCACAACAGATTTTACCAGCCCATCCTGCCCACATGCTCCGGTGCAAGACCAATGTTATCAAACACGACATACTAAGCTTCTGCAGTGGAAGGAAAGCCACAATCTACATCATAACATTGTTGCGCCTGCACAAAGGTCAGCAGAGACTGTAGACCAGCTGTTCACTGAGGAACACCAAAAGAGTCTTAAAAGGAACAGTGGTCAGAAACACGAGTGAAAATCGGCAATATCAACCTTTTCTTTTTTTTTCAAACACACCTGCACCTCTATAGGGAAAGAGAAACGGAGAAGGAGAAGGTGACAGTCAGACAGGTACTAATATTGAAGGGTGAAGTCAGTGGCCTTCTTACACAGCTCTCCCTCACTCTACCAGATAGTGTATCTACCTGACCCACTTCTGAAGAGAAACTGAGAAGCCAGGGGGAAAGGTGAGTGAAGACACTGACACTATGAATGGTGAGGGTCAAGTCATTGGCCTGTCCACCTATCCAACACACACTTCTGAGGAGCCGACATACCTGAATCACTTTCAGGTGGGCAAAAGAGGAGCTGAAGAAGAAGAGAGCTGGTGTGTGTGTGTGTGTGTGTGTGTGTGTGTGTGTGCATGTGCATGTGTGTCTGCATGCGTGTGCGTGTGTGTGTGTGTGTGTGTGTGTGTGTACATGTGTGAGTGTGTGTGTGTGTGTGCATGTGTGAGTGTGTGTTTGTGTGCCTGTGTGCGTGTGCATGTGTGTGCGTGCGTGCATGTGTGTGTGTGTGTACATGTGTGTGTACATGTGTGTGTGTGTGTGTGTGTGTGTACATGTGTGTGTGTGTGTGTGGCATGCATGCATGCGTATGTGCGTGTGTGTGTGTGTGTGTGTGTGTGCATGTGTGTGTGTCTGCATGTGTGTGTGTGTGTGTGTGCATGCGTGCGTGCGTGCGCGTGTGTGTGTATGTATGCATGTGTATGTGAGTGAGTGTGTGTGTGTGTGTGTGTGAGTACGTTCATGCGGTGAAGCAGTGTGAGGAAGTGGGAGGGTGGGGAAGACAGACGATGTACAAAGTCACTAACTTGCCCTGAGCACAGAGGGCGAGAGTGAGCGGGAGGAAAGGGGACAGGAGGGGAGGAGGCGGCAGTAGCTGCGGGATGAGAAGGTGGGAGAACAGACAGACCCAAGAGACAGACTGGGCAGAGTGAAGTCACTGGACCGTGGGCACAGCTCCCAACGTCCCGAGTACCAACCAATCTGACCCACCTCTGGAGCCAAAGATAACAGAGCAAAAGTGAAAAGGCGTGGGGGAAGGGGAGGGGGGGGGGGGGGGAGAGTGAAGGCAGAGATATACTGACAGACACAAGCACACTGTGAAGTATGTAGTCACCGGCCCTGTCCTTTCAGTTTCAGCTCTACAGCTGTTCAAATCCCTTCCACCTCCAGAGACACTGCCACGAGTTGATTCGCCAAACCATCCAAACCTCTCCTCCCCCCCCCCCCTCCCTCCCCACCCTAGCATTCCTTGTCCTCTCCCTCTCTTTGTTGTATAGGCCTCTTTCATCACTAGAACACTGTCAGTATACACACACTCTCCCCTCCCTCGTGCTTCCCTTCTTCACCTCTCTCCCTCCGTCACAACATCAACCATCACCAGAAAAAAAATCACGCCAGAAGAGAAGTTTCTCTCAACACAAGTAACTCTTGTTGGCCCACAGTGAAGAGTTATCCCCCTCACACCTCTCATGCATTCAACACTCCCATGGGGGTGACTACAGCCATCAACCGTGTCTTGTGGGCTGCCTCACCAACACTAAACACATGGCTGCCAGTTTTCACACTTAGGTGATGCACGCTGAAAGTCCTTCACATTCAGGGAGGTGGTTATGTTCAAGTTAGGTTGTGACCATGAAGAAATCTCACGCCGTAAGCCTAAAATAATACAGTCATCATAAGGCCCATGCGATGGGTCGTAAAGACACCTGTGGGGACACCTGCTCAAGTCTTTCAGCTCCCCTGTACCAGCCGGTCAGCTCACTTCACTCATTTCCAAAGTCCTAATCTGAGTGGACTGTCCTTGTCTTTTTTGACGCTCTGTCAATCAAAAAGCTTCCAGCTTGGTGAAATGGTTCCCTCGTCACATGTAAGACTTGTAACAACCCAGAACCCAGTGAAAATACCAGGTGTTTTCAAGACAGCTAAATGGTCATTTTACCACTCTGAGATCCTGTCCACATTCCACCAATTCAACCCAGGAGTAAAATAAATGGCACCTGTTTTCTAAGTCTTGTGAAAATTTTGAAAGAGAGGGGGTTAGTTACCGCCAAGGACATTGACAAACAAAGTACAGGACAAGACACTTGTGAAAATGTTCTGTGTGTGAAAATTCACTTCACATGTGCCAGTCCATTCCATGTTCCTGCAAAATCTCATACCTGTCCCCATTCAAATTCTTTCTGTCCACTCTCAGCACAAGCATTCTTACGAGTATAACCCAAGAAAAATTACACTTGAGCCATTCTTGCATAGCTCAGACATCCCAGATAAAAAAAAAAAACTTGCTTTCTAGGTACTAGAACCAGAAAGCTGCTCCTTTCAGTTTTACCTCTAGTCTAGTAAGAGAGAAGGTGGAAAAGAACTTTGCTCAAAAGTTACTGATACACGTGAATGGAAACTCTAAGTCCTACGTCTACAGGACTATATCTTCCAGTCCTACTCAACAACAGACATTTCAGGACGGGAGGGGGGTGGTAGGGGGTACGCGGAAAGCGTCAGACAGACGGACTTACTGTGTAGAGTGAAGTCGTTGGCCTGTCCGCAGAGCTCCCTCGCTCCTCCAAAGTGTTTACGTATCTGACCCACTTCCAGGTTATCACTCTCTGAGTCCCCTTCAAACACCTGACAACACGAGAATGTGACCTTTCAACCATGGACCAGGTCAGTGTATCATCCGTCAGTCTGTTACCTCCCTCCCGTCTCACTCTCTCGCTCGTCACACACACACACACACACACACACACACACACACACACACACACACAAGCACACGGTACTCAAAACATCAAACACAATTCCAAAAATGAAGACTCAACACTCACCCTGATCATATATATCAACACTGCATCCTATGGCATCAAACTAACTCTACAGATAACATCCACACAAAAAAAAAAAAATTTTACAAAGTACCATTTTCATGCTGAATGGAAATATGAATATATTTCAGCAGCCACAGGTCTTTCAATTGTTCAACAAAAGGACGCTACAACTCTCTCATGTCTCAAATGAATGAGGATAACTAGCCTCAGAGAGCAGAAGGGACACCGAAAGAAAATCCTGAATTCCAAACTTCAGTACATTCAAGCCATGGGAGAACCTTGTCTTCAAGGTCAACGTTATCCACAGTTTCAACAGAGTCCACCAACCACTGGGCAGCACAGAATGAGCTCTTCATCATCACCCAGAAATCTGCTTTGGAGAAAATATGCCAAAAGCATGCGAGCAGGCCTTGAACAGCCTCTTTCAGGATTCCCGCAATAAAGCAGACACACCATGTGTGTGCGTCTCCTTTTTCGCTCTCTAAAGTGTGAGCATAATACCGGGATAAAATAGTTCAGAATTCAGGCTGGCTTTTTTCCAACAGTGAATCTTAAAATTGAAATTAAGTTTGGGGGTTTTTTTTGTTTTTTTTTGCGTACGCAGACTGATACTCCTGCGGACACTCCCTGTATAGACAGGCAAGGATTGATCCCATCTGCCCGACAAAGGGAGTGGAGTTTTGTGTGTATGACAGTTCTTTATCCCACCATTAAGGCAGCCATACTCCATCTTCTGGGAGTGAAATTAAGTAAACAATAAGATTTCACATCTATAGTTTGGGTGTTCCTCAAAAAGAAAACCTTAATTAAACTAACTTCATTAGACAATTGCAATTTTCAGGGTAGCTGACTTTTTCTTTTTTCTGTTTTTGCCTCAGCAGGCAGGCCCTGTGCAACATAGGTCCGATTTCTTACACTGTGTCACATATGCTTGATGCTGCTGGTCAACTAACCCTGATGGTAACGCCCACGCACATCTCACGCCATGGTGCAACACTTACCCTGTGGGTAACACTCACACCGAGACCTCCATTCACACAGACAAGCCAGTCCACTGCGTCACACTTCCCTTGAATGCAGTTCACACTGACAACTTGCCGTCTAGGTGCCATGTCTACCTCGACGCTAATGTTCACACTCACAACTCGGGCCATGATCCAAACTTATCCTGAAGGTAACATTTAACAGATACCTTAGAGCCACACCTACCCACCCACAACAAAAATTCACATGATGTTATATTTGCCCTGAAGGTACATTTCACCTACACCTCATGCTAGTCCAATCCTGAAGGTACGATCTGCAGCTACTTCGCGCCATGTTCATAGCTGCCAACCTTCTAGTGTCCAAATCTGGGAATCAGGCAAAGAAAAGGATTAAGCTGGATTAAGAGAGGCAGTTCAGCTTTTCACTGAATGCATCTTCAAGCCCCTACTTCTCAAAAACGAGGAACGTGGGTTCTAGAAGGAAAACGCATTTCCCTGCATGTAATCCCCAACATTCACATGATAATTTGGGCTTTGTTTTCCCTGCATGTATTTGCCAAAATTCACAAAACAATTTTGGCATTATCTTGCAACGCTTTATCAGTCTTATTTAGAAATAACCGCCCGAAACCCTATCATTTTCAACAATATTTTGGAATTCTGGACTTTTCCCTCATTACTTTGGAATTTCGTGAATGATTTCTACAGCAGAGAAATTCTGAAGGGTGGCAGCTATGCACATTTCAACTGCAAGCATGTGCGCGCACGCACACACACACACACACACACACACACACACACACACACACACATGCACTTACACAAGCATGCTTGCACACACACGCACAAACCCTTTAAACCACTTACCTTGAAAGTAGCATCCAAACACCACCTCACACTACACTTACCCTGAAGGTAACATCCACACACAATTTGCAGTAGCAGCAGTCACCGACGATAGTGAACACACATCGCTCATTATTGTCGTACACCTTGTACTTTGGAATCCAGCACGTCCAGCTGCCAACACATCAAAAACCAGTGCAAATCAACCATCTGTAATGCACGCCGATCTCATCTTCTCTTTGATTCTTATAGATCTACAATTCGTTGACTATTATTTGTGCTGATGCAGATTTTTAACTCTTTCCAGGCAAATGAACGTTATAACATTCGTCATGCAGAACTGTTTACCCTGAAGCTGCTGTTGGAGTATTTCTTTATTAAAATGAGCGTATTTTCCTAAAAAATATGTGTACACTTGTGTGCACACACGCTCGTGTGTCTGTCTGCGTGTGTGAGTTTTTTCGGCGCATGTGTATGTGTGTGTGTGTGTGTGTGTGTGAGTGCATGTGTGGGTTTGTGACTGTGTGTGTGTGTATGTCTAAGCACCTGTGTGTGTGTGTGTGTGTGTGTGTGTGTGTGTGTGTGTGTGTGTGTGTGTGTGTGCGCGCGTGCACGCTTTGAATTAGAATTATAATTTTATCAAGTTTTTCTGAAATATGCGCTTTAGGCTCTTGCTAGGTAAAGCGCTCTATAAATATCCTTTTACATTACATTACATTACACTTCTTCCAAATTTTCTCTATTTTGTAAAAGCATGGGGTCCCTGCCATTGTTCCGTCATCAAGACGCGTGTTAGCTCGCACAATCTTGCGCCAGTTGTCACTCTTTGGTTGTAGCGCTCAAACACAATGGTTATACACCGCAAGTGCAACTACCACTAAAGAACTTCGTCTCCAGATTTTTTTTTTTCGACATATTTTTTCTGGTTTGTTGCATTCATCATGTTTCCACCCAGCATGTACAAAATACGGCAAAATCGTATGGGTAAACGGTGGTCATGTGGTCCACATTGTCGGACGAACGACCGCTGTTGTGGTCCTTCCATTTAAACATTTTACACGTGGTGACCATGTGACTGGCTGACCTCTGGAGCTAAACAGCATCATCAGCATGAATGTGGCCAAACCGAACGTTTGTCTGAGCGATTCTGTGTGTTGTGTGTTGGACAGCGGACATCCCTGCTCCCATCCCTTCACTGCAGACAAAATGAAAATGGCATCTCGAGCAAGCTCATCATGAAGAGCGCATGAATACAGTAGGCCAAGACTGCAACGGTTTGCTGTTGCTAAAGTGAGTGAAAGGCAACGAACCACAGGATCTGAAACTGAAACCGTGGGTGAAGACCAAGAGCAAAGTGTTACATGCACATACATGTACAAATGCAGACCAAGAGGCAAGCGTTGCACACACATACATGTACAAACGCAGACCAAGAGGAAAGTCTTGCACACACATACATGTACCAACGCAGACCAAGAGGCAAGCGTTGCACACACATACATGTACCAACGCAGACCAAGAGGCAAGCGTTGCACACACATACATGTACCAACGCAGACCAAGAGGCAAGCGTTGCACACACATACATGTACCAACGCAGACCTAGAGGAAAGGTTGCACACACATACATGTACCAACGCAGACCAAGAGGCAAGCGTTGCACACACATACATGTACCAACACAGACCTAGAGGAAAGTGTTGCACACACATACATGTACCAACACAGACCAAGAGGAAAGCGTTGCACACACATACATGTACCAACGCAGACCAAGAGGCAAGCGTTGCACACACATACATGTACCAACGCAGACCAAGAGGCAAGCGTTGCACACACATACATGTACAAACGCAGACCAAGAGGCAAGTGTTGCACACACATACATGTACCAACACAGACCAAGAGGCAAGTGTTGCACACACATACATGTACCAACACAGACCTAGAGGAAAGTGTTGCACACACATACATGTACCAACACAGACCTAGAGGAAAGTCTTGCACACACATACATGTACCAACACAGACCTAGAGGAAAGTCTTGCACACACATACATGTACCAACGCAGACCAAGAGGCAAGCGTTGCACACACATACATGTACAAACACAAAGGATTAATATTTCTGACAATCCTTTCTCCTGACACACTGCCATACCTGGAACGGATCTCACACACACGCTGACACAGACATACACGCGCAAAGTAGCCATGCCTGGAACGGATCTCCAACACACGCTGACACAGACATACACGCACGAAGTAGCCATACCTGGAG
>CM065748.1:26272852-26285352 GCA_033310375.1 Conus canariensis | reverse complement strand
GCTCCCTGGTAGATACCACGGTGCGGTGGCCACTGGAAAGCGACACAACAGAACCTCACTGAAGCGTTCCCATGGACGTGCCAGCCTGTGTTCCTTGATTGCAGAGCGCACTGGTAAAGAGCATCACCAACCAAGCAAACTGATGCATGCATCTCGCGGCTCCACTCTTTGTTGTTTCGCTGACAGGTAATACCAGTACAACCGCAGACACGCCCAGGTTTTCGCCATATGGTCTTACAAGCCATCTGAAGAGGATCCCAAATTGCGGTCCTTCCCATTGCCGATAGGACTTTGCCCGCGACCAGAATGTGTGTGTGTGCGTGCGTGCGTGCGTGCGTGCGTGCGTGCCTGCGTGCGTGTGTGTGTGTGTGTGTGTGTGTGTGTGTGTGTGTGTGTACTGCGTATGTGCGTGTCTTATCATGTATTGCAAATCATTTCGACCCGAACTCGGCAGAGAAGGTACTTCAGAGTAAGTGAAACTGGACTAAAGCCCAGTATACGAAACAGGTTATCCTCCATTTACCACTTACAATTCATAGCTGACATTGCCAGCACAGAAGATTTCTAGACCATGTTTCCACCAAGTCAAAAGAGAGAGAGAGACAGAGAGAGAGAGAGAGAGACAGAGAGAGAGAGAGAGGGAGAGAGTATCAACTCCTGTCATGAATCACACACACACACACACACACACACACACACACAGAGCAACATACACTGCACACACCTCTTCACAGAGAATACAAGTACACAATTCAAAATATTTACCAACATTTTTAGGTGGCTGCAGATAGTGTTGAGGGCGTCCACCATTCGGTTGGATTTGTCATTCCCACGTTATAAGGGGAAAAAAAACGAAAGGAGAAAAGACATCTATCAAAAACAAGTCAATGAAACACAAAACAAGGCTCTGTTGGCATAAAGCCTGCAGACTGCACAGTCAGTGCCTACCTCTGTGTTTATTATCAAACTGCCTAGGTGTCAGGCAGCAATGGCCAATGGAGGAAAGGGTTCTGTATGTTATATTAGGCATAGAAATAAAACATCCCGGGGCTTAGTTGTTCACAAACTAGCACTACAATTGATATGAACGACAACAGATTTTAACAGAAAAAACGGGAGGGGGAGGGAGAAAGTTGATCCACTGGGCTTGCAGGACCAGCCGTAGTTCTTCGTTCCATAGTTGGCAAAACGTTGCACTTTTTGCCGAGAGACTTTGCTTGAGATTGGCCTAAGCGTTTCCCATTTCTCCTGTGCTGGGTCCCCGATGCAGTTTGCACAATTCAAAAATGTGATTCAGCTTCTCTCGGTACAGTAGCCGGATCTTACCACTGACGCTCATGGTCAAACTTCTGCAGAACGATGTCACCTGGGGAAGTTCTGGAAGATTTTTTTTTCTAGCTCCATGGCGTCTGTCAAAGTCTTTCTTGTTTTAATTCTTTGCCCTTTCATCTTTTTCTTTCAACATTTTTTTCTTCCTTTTTTTCTTATTCCTTTCTTTTCTTTCCTTTTTTTTACTTTTTGAGTTTCTTTACCAGTTCCAGGTTTGCTGGAAGTGTAGGAAGTGTAGTCTTTAGTCTTCATCCATTGCAAGTTCAGCTGAACTTACTGCTGTCGGAGTTGTTGCCGTCGAGCGATATGAATGGATCCCCTTGCTGTAGAATCCCTCGGCAATTTGAACATTGCGCTCAGCTTGTCCATTTGACTGTGGGAAGTAAGGACTGCTTGTAACATGAACAAGATTCCATTTGTCGGCAAAGATCTTGAATTCAGAAGACACAAATCGTCTCCCATTGTCAGTAACTACCTTCTCTGGTATTCCATGAGGGGCAGATACGTAGAAATCTGTCTTCACGTCGGCCACAGCTCCGGTTTGGCAACATCAAAGCTCTCGGGCGGTTTGACTGCCATCCCGTTGCTGCCACCATCTAACATGATCTGAGTTTGTATTTGATTGTAGTTCCGTAGTCTCCTTGATCCACCACGTTGTTTACATCGTTGGCAAGCTATGCGCATGCTTCGTGACCTACCAGTTCCCGTGAGATTTACGAAAGCCATAGGCGTACTGTCGTCAGCTAAATATCATTACCCTTGTCAATGAATAAACAATGGCCGTTGTTTTGGTTTTGTGTTTTATCAACACACAGACATCATGCATACAGAGAGGGATAACAAACCGCACTACACACAAACATGACATGGATGTCCACTAAGGGGCAAAAATAAAGAACATGCGAGTGAATAGATATTGAAGCGCACACGCTTTCTCTCTTTCCTGAGAGTGTCCACTATCATCAAGTTGCCTGACACTTCTGTGTCTATGACCGTTCTTTTTTTTTTTATCCCGCCATTAAGGCGGCCATACTCCAACTCCGTGGAAGGTGCATGCTATGTGCAACGTGTCATCCATACCAACGGCCATGTTGACCTTCTCTTCCGAAAGTTGGTGATGGAATTTTACGTGTGTGCAAGATGTTATGCGAGCGTTCACACACGGAACCTCGGTTTATAGTCTCATTCGAAGGACTGTATGGGAAATGGAGTCAGAGCCAATGTTAACTCCGAGGGAAAAATCCCCCCTGTACCGAAACGGCCCGGCGGAGATTTGAACAAGCAACCCCAAGATTACGAGTCTGGCGCTCTACCAAATGAGCTATTCCGGCTCCTACACGCACACATACACACACACATACATCTCAGACACACTTACTCTCACCCAACAACAATACGCCAAATGACAGCCATTGATTTTGCAGTGCAACATACACGAGGGTGTCTGAAGCCTGCTTGGTGAGGAGAGACGGGATCTGCAAATTGTTGGTCAAGGGGTAGAATCTGTTCTTCACGTGGTCTGTTTTACACTTAAAACAATGGTACCGACTGCCTACAGGAAAAGGTTCAAACAGATAATAGGTTGGGTATGTGTTACCACATATGATGATGTTGCTGTGTGTTTTGTGCCAATAGAGAAGTACAGGAATGGTGCGAGTGACGACATGTTTCAATGTTGGGTGATAACCTGTTCTGCACTTACCATAGGACCTAACACTGGCACATGGGATTAAAGGAAGCTGTAGTATCTGCAAGAATCACAAGCAGATTGTGTGGTATTCCACACCTCTAAGCCAGTGCAGCTGGACTTCTATTGTGTAATTGGAAGCTAGTCTATGTGTGTGTATATGTCAGAGTGCGCACACGTGTGTGCGTGCCTGTGTGAGCGCGCATGTGTTTTCATGCAAGCTAGTGTGTGAGTCTGTATGTGTGCGTGTGTGTGTCTGTAATTGTGTTTATGTGTGTCCGAGTGTGTGTTTGAGAGAGAGAGAGAGAGTGTGTGTATGTGTGTGTTGTGTGTCTGTCTGCCTTTGTGTCTGTGTATGCCCGAGTGTGTGTGTGTGTGTGTGCGTGCGTGCATATGCATGTGTGTGTGTGCATGTGTATGCATGTGCGTGTGTGTGTGTGTGTGTGTGTGTGTGTGCGTGTGTGTGTATCTGTCTGAGCATGTATGGATGTGTGTATGTCATGCACATATGCACCTTGCATCCCAAGATCGCACCAAATTATGAATGCTATGTAACACCTGGTACTTGCCATTCATCCTTTGCTGTCCACTGAAACTGAGCAAAAAGCCCCCCCCCCCCCCCCACCCACCCCACCCCCCAATGACAAGCATGAAAGGCAGTGAGATGGGGGCTTGGGGGGAGAGAGGGCTGGCCATAGATGAGGTAATTGCTTCCTGCTGCACACATGCACTGTAAACTTGACATCAAGTAAAAAACAACAACAAAACACACACACACACACACACACACACACACACACACACACACACACACACACCAGCAGCAGCAGCAAAAAAACTGTATTTTCAGCTTTGAATCAGTCTTGTAGAAAAAGCTGATGACAGGAAGATCCAGCTCGTGGATTATCTTCTTGCCCACTGAACATTGACACCAGACAGGTAGAATGAGAATCTCGCTGAGATGGGAGGTGGGGAGAGATGAAAAGAGAGAGAGAGACAGACAGACAGACAGACAGACAGACAGACATACACAGAGACAGAGAGAGGTAGAGAAGAAAGAGAGAGAGTGAGAGAGAGAGAAATTCGATTCAATTTATGTTATGTTGCCTAGCCAACCATGAGGACCCACACCTGGTCTGTCATCTTTTCTATGTGAATTCCATACACAGCTTTTAACAACAAACGCAAAAACAGCAGATTTTTTTTTTTCGAAATCAGCAAGAAGTACTTTAATATCTTTTCTTCCAAATAAAAAAGCACAATTTTTTTTTTAAATACACAAAAATTATTTAAATATCGTTCTCCCTTAAAAAGCAGCATTTTTTTTCCAAATATGCAAAAATTACTTTCATATCTGTCTTCTTCTCTAAAATCCTTTTAGTTAACACAATACATTTCTAATTCTACTAAAAAATACAAACTGTCTGGGTTTCTGGAAGCCGTTCATAAATACTGTATATCTTAAAATCATCACAAACATGTATACAAGGTATATGTTTCTTGTTAAATACATCCTAAACGAGACAGAGTGCTTTTACAGTCATAAACGCTTTTCAGTAACGTACAGCTTAAATGTCAAATACCTTGAATATAGCGGATACGTTCAGTCAGCAGAAAGCTATGAATATCCATTCAAATGATAAAGAGTAATGAAACAAGAAGGGCATTAAAAAATAATATCCAGTATGAATAAAGGCTCAAGAACATGTAACGGTGTCATACAAACCAGTTTATACATACAACAGAGTACTTTGTCAAGTGGGAGGAAAAGCAAATTGTCTAAACAGACTAAGAAATTACAATGAAAGACTAAGTACAAATTTAATTTTTAAAAAAAAAGCAAAGTTAATTAAAAAAAAAAAAGAAACAATAAAAAACTGAAGTGGTTCCCAATTTGAATATGTAAACATTTCCATGATAAACAACATCCCAAGAAAACTGGTTGTAGCAGCAAATCATCTGTTTATCTTCTGAAGGAAAAAAAAAGAATGGAGATATTAACCTACATTCCTGATGATTTTATACATTTCCTCCATTCTGTTGGAGGGAACTAGGCAAAATAATGATTGAAAAAATGTGAAATTTGAGCAAATATAAAACTAAGCATTGAGCCTGGTCCATTAGCACATGAGATCTACAAACAGATTTAAGTCTTTCATTAGGTCATTCTGTTTGCTACACACTTCATCCATATGTGTAAGATAAACAACAACGTTTCTCTGATCGATTTAATTAACTGAATCTGAAAAGTGTTCATGCATTCTTTAAAAATCTCTTCTTGAGAATATTTCTGTAAATGGTATCTGTACAAAGAACCGATGTAGACTGGTTAAGGTGTGTGAAAACTCACTGCTTATGAGGACAAAATGTTTTTATTGTTAACCGAGATCTAATGCTTCATATCAGCTCTTGCACTTTACACCACTTAGTTCGCTACTTTGTGTCCAGAGAGTTGTGTTTTACCGTTATCTATTTCTCATATACATACACAATCATTTTGTTTAAAAAACATTCGTATACCTTTGAAATACTTCTTGAAGAAGTCCATGGTGTTACATGCTTTAATGTAATGTATATTTATACTTTTTGACATTTGCTGTATTTGTAATTTCATTTGTTGTTTCATGTATTTTCAAAACCATTTACATTCATTTGAAGTACCCTTCAACAAGTGGATGCGGTTACTTGCATTTTTTTTTTTTTTTTAATAGGTAATGTTGTCACTTTTTCCCTGGTTTGTTACATAATGGTGCAAAATACATCTTATTCACTTTAGGAAAAGAGAACCCTCCCTGAACAGGACAAAGAATGTAAAATGTCTTCATCTGAAAAGGAAAAAGCTCAAAGCACAACCATGAAAAAAAAGAGCAACCTGAGCAGGTGTGCATGTGTAAAGCAACACGTGATTTATTTTGTGGTGGCATTACGATTGTAGTTTATAATGTTACGCCTGACTGATCACACCACTTCCTCTCACCTGGTAGGACAGTAATGGCTGCCTGTCTGGCTGCCCAGGACAGGTGATCACTATGTCCAGCACATGATGAACGCTGCAACCTACTGGGTAGGAACTTAACTTAACTTTTCAAACATCTGCTTCAGAAAAACAGTATCATTTTGCCAATCTTGGATAATAATTGTGACAACCGGACAATTCGCTTCATGAAACTATCTCACAAAGTTACTCTGCATAACACTGACGCCATCACACATCATGCCAAGCACCTGTCCAAGTCAGAAGACACCGGCCAATCAGAATAAAGATCACAGGTCCTCTAGCTTTTGACTTTCGCTGTCAAAATGGCAGTCCATGGCAACTTGTGTTTTCCAGTTTCCCTGTCATTTTGTACTTTATAGATTTAAAACAAACACCAAACGATGGGCGGGTGGTTTTACACGGGGACAGGTAAAACCTTTGTCTACCCTGATGGCATCCATCTGTCTCTCTCGAGACAATGGTGTTGTGCCGTGGATCAGTCAGTTGTGGAGTTGCAGCACCTGCTGTGGCTGATCAGCCCGATCCTTAAGCAGCAGACTCTACCACACAGAGTAAATTTTTAAGAGTCTAGTTACTCTATGTAAAAAAAATTTAGAGGAATAACTGCTCATCAATTCTGGATGTGCAGGTCTATTTGTTTGTCATGTATAGGGCTAATTGGGGCAAAGGTCTGCAAAAAACAACAACAACAAAAACACCATCATGCTAATCACGAAAACACTATAGGTTTAAGTTTATATGTCACTTCTGCCCTGTGTGCTTAAGACATGGTCCAGTGTATGATAAGGAATTATATTTCAAATTGTGTAGCTAAAATAGCCAAGAAAATCATAATGCAATATCACGGATGTATATCTAATTTTAAGAAAAAGAGAGACAGAGAGAGAGAGAGCATGTACACATACAAATATGTTATAAAATCAATCCACCTTCAACTGTCCATCAAAAAATATGCTAAAAATGTTCAATAAGTTGCATATTGATCAAATATGTTAAAACACACATCACCCTCTTTTAAAACTTTGAACATTACATCTCCAATCCAACATCTCTGAACAGGATTTTACATTTGCTGTACGGTGCTGATGCCTCACGTTGTGCAAATACCATTGCTCAATAAGGAGATGGAACCTTGCACGTAACTCTCACACTGAACCAGTCAGTTAAGTAGATAAAACAGGAAAGGACTTGGGCAAATAATTCTGGAAAGTAGAGAGATACGTCTCAAAGAAAACAAAAACAAACTTCGGTAAAAGAAAGACAAAAATTTCTGGTCTGAAATTCTCAGAAGACAGGAGTACTATGTATAACCAAAAGTTAAAGAAACATTCATGTAGTTAACAACTAGCATGAAACAATCGGCTGTTATGTGTCAAAAAAAAAAAAAAAAGTATAACCAAAACGGGTATTCACCATTCCAGCATGCAACAACTTCTTGACAATTTAAAGGATAAAATGACAACTGCTGCAGAGAGGAGTGGAGAGTGCGATGGAAGATGGGACAAAAACAACAACAACAGGCAGTATTCTAGAGCATCTGTTTCACACTGCAAGAAATTCAGACGGAAAATAAAAACACAAAGTCAGCTGAAAAGAGGACAATTGGAAAATCTGGCATTCCCTTAAGGGAACAAAATTCATCACACATGAACTAAAAGAATGTTCACAGAAGAGTAAAAATGTGATCAACAAAGCCCTGGGAATCTTTGCATAAAGTAGACAACAATAAAGAATATATATTCTGGACATGGTAAGGTAACCAGCAGCACGACCTCCCACAGAGATTCCTAACAATAAATTCAAAAGATAGAAAATGCACATTAAACAACAACATCAAAAAGAATATCCTGTGTAACAGTCAACACTCTATGCAAAAAAAAAAAAAAAATGTACAAAATGTGAAATACCAAGATAAATATATCGACTGATGCAACCAGTCACTGTAAGGATTTTACATTACATTGCGTATAATAAACATGTGTATAATAAAGAATATTTCAATGAAATATATTAATAATAAATAGCAAGAACTGGAATACATAAAAAAATTTTTAAAAAACCTTACTTTATTGATATGTTACATGGAATCTAAATAACGATAAAATTTGCACATTTCATTTTTTCCAGGTTTGCAAAGTATGCATTTACAAAAAGTAGAATGCACAGAATAACACATGAAACAACAAGTGATACATTTGCTCAATATATTCCCCCCCAAAGGTAATAACATAAAGAAAACTCAGAAGAAGACCTTTTACACTTGCAGAATCTGTGAGAAAACAGACATAAAAATGTCTGAAACACAAATAGGTGAGACAATGTACAAAATCCAAACACATAAACATTTTTATGATTCTGGATTCAGAGAACCTGCTTTCGATACTGTGGGGGGGGGGGGGGGGGGGGAGGGGGGGGGAAGCATTTTGTTAGATGTCCAACTAATACAGTTGAAACTCCTGATGACACCCCCCCCCCCCCCCCCCAAGAAAAAATCTCCCCAAAAAGTCTTACTAAGGAGGGGTAGTTTTAACAACATTGTGGCTGGCACCACTTTTGTGTTATTTTTCTTCTAGCTCATTTCAGCTGCTGAGAAGCTAAAACATGAAAACCAGTACTCATAAGCAAACATGTTTAGCAGGCTTGATTTACCTCCCTTCACAGCAAAATTTGCGTTGTTAACCCTTTCGCTGCTATCGTATTTTGCTAAGGCCCATGCTGGACAAAACAGAATGAGCGTTGAATCATGACGACAGCGTTGCTCAACTAAGCATTGCAGACGACGTTTCTATGATGAACATCGTTCGTCAACAGCGCAGTGAAGAGGTTAATGAAAATAAGTCGACCAGTTTAGTTCCCATAACTTTACTAGCACTAGACCATCAGAGTATAGGAGACTACTTATATGTTTTCCATTATATTTCATTCTGAACTCTTGCCTGCTTTAGCATGAATATAAATCTATGTTTCTGTACTAAACATCTATGGCTCATCAGTGTGTTGACCATTTAGATTAGCTAAAACTTTACCAATATGCCCACAACAAAGATATAACATGGCCCCCACTTCACCTCCCCCCCAGATGATACATGAACACTCACAGATTTAAAGAGATCTTCTTGTTATATCTAAATTAGCAATTAACCAAACAAAAAACAAATGCAAATAAAACAATGTGGTAAATTTACATAACAGAAAGAGAACTAACTCTACTGGCACCTAAAATAGAAAACAAATAGTGAAGCAAACAGGAGTTTTCTGCCTTAAACCACTAACAATGATTCAAGGCATAGCTCGGTTGCATGTAATGTTTGGCTTTTCCATGTAGGATGATACCATTTCATGACTGTCATGTTGGTTGGTTTTCTTTTTAATTTTGGACAACTTCAAGTCTCCAAACTTTTCCATCAGGTAGAAATTCATTCTCCATCATTAATAATATTCTGAATCCAAGCCTTTCCCTTCTCCAGTATTTTCATGATCGAAATTGCACATTCCCCACTTCCACTTTTTTTAAAACACTTTGACTTGCTCTTCAATGGTCAACCGCTTTCTGTTTTCGCGATTGTGAACTACACTCTTCTTGATGGGGAGGTGCAAAAAGTGTTGCAGGGTAACCGAGTCTGAGCCACGTTCACTTTGGACAGCAAATCCCACGCACCTGGCAGATCTTCGCAACACAATTTCTGCATCATTTTCGGTTGTTCATTCACCCACGTTTTGTTAAAAAGTTCACAGGTCAGTCACAAGGAGAGTCAGAGAGACAGTCACAATACAGCGTTAATTCATGTAGTGAAGAAGGTTGGTCGTTTCCCATCTGATCACGTTAGGGAAGGAGTTTTAAAAGGGAATGTCAGAATAGGGAGATTCAATTGCTGTTAATTGCCTCTGCTCATAAATGCGTCCAAATCCAGGGGCAGTCAGCGCTGTCAGTAGTTAACCAAGAGTCTTTTATCAGGTTTAACAAAAACTGAGGAACACTGTTCTTCATAGCTGAAGTGAAGTCTCAATGCATGAACAAAAAATGTAGTTATCAAGCAGTTTCACATAGAAGTTGTCATTTCAATGAATCTGAGCAGACATACTGGACCCTTAACACCGACACAAGAATGGGAAGGGATGACATAATCTCGCACCTGCATGCAGACTTGCATATTTGACACTTGATCACACTCAGGTGTCAAAGATCGATGACCAAACACAGTAACAATGGACAGAACTTGCCTTGGAGGAGTTTCCGTCAATGAATTTATCATTCACACTGAGACAATTAATGTCTGTTATAAGGACTTGCAACAAACTTCCCAGTAACATTTTCCGCTTACCTCTACAGATGCTTATGCCATTTCACTTCTCGGTAAAAAATACCGTTATTTGTGTCACTTACCCACAGTATCCTTTTTCACTGAACATTTCTTACTTGACTTGAATTCTTACCTGACTTGAAAAACTTCACATGCTGGGTTTCACTTCAGCAGCAGTGATTGTAGCCACACCTTGGGGTCAGCTGAAGCGCTACTGGTTGTTTTGACTGGACTTTGAAGATTGAAAACAAAATTATCACAGACCTTGTAAAAGGCACTCTCAATGGTGATGTTAATGTTAAAGAAAAAAAAAGAAAGAAAAAAAAAAAGCAGTTTCAAGATCTTGATTACGGCAATAAACTTGTTAGCGAAATAACCAATGATAGTATTATTTATTCAGAGAAATAACCAATGATAGTCTTATTTCAAATAATTGTACTCAATCATGACATTCAGCAGTCTTTATGTTCAATAGTACTTCTTTTCTCCTTAAATCTGATAGTCAACGATGGGAAAATGAGGCATATTCCACTGCATCTGATGATTAATTCTTTTTTTTTTTTAACACAGTTATTTTTTGTTCCTTTTTTGCAACTTAAATTTCACTGGAGAAAAAAAATCTTTTCTGTTAAGGAATTCAAATCCCCTGTTACAATGAAACCCTCAACAACAAAACACAGGCGCACACATGTGCGTGCACACACACACACACACACACACACACACACACACACACACAC
The DNA here is from genome assembly GCA_033310375.1 of Conus canariensis. Taxonomy (NCBI): domain Eukaryota; kingdom Metazoa; phylum Mollusca; class Gastropoda; order Neogastropoda; family Conidae; genus Conus; species Conus canariensis. Next base: position 26,274,297 of record CM065748.1, on the reverse strand, counting down.
ACACACACACACACCCCCTGTGCACACACAAACTCATGCACATGAACACATGCTTGTTATCAAGATACAAAAAAACAAAAACAAAAAAATTCAGCAAATCAACACTGAATATTTTCCATGGCAACGGCTGTCACAACATGCTCTACTCCTCACAGACATAACCAGTTTCTGTACCTGACCTGACTCCAGATCCCAATTACTGGACAGCCTCAATGCAAATTTCAGAATTGTTTCTACGGTTTCCCCTTATCCCATACCCACCACATGGATCTGCCCAAGATGTTAGATTCCGACTGACCAAACCTTGAACATATATTACAGTATCACAGGATGTAAATCATGTTGATCTGCTAGGAACGACAATCTGATCCAAGTGTTGCACCCACCTCGCTCTTTCATCCAATTACATAAACCTTTTAAATCATGATTAGGATCAAAATACTTTCGTACTTGAGTGTTTGGGATCAGCAACAAAAAAGTTCAATGTTTGTGATTAAAAAAAAAAAAATACTGCTAAATTCTTCAACAGGGTCTAATATGAACATTTTCGCCAGCTATCAATTTGATCAAGAGTCTGCACTTGGCAAATTTGGTTGAGAAGCCTGGAAGGTTATCCCCCTTCCCCCTCCCCATTCACCCACGGTCAAGTGACCTCAACTTGCTTTACCTCCCTTGGGCAGGACCAAAAACGAAGCAAAAAATGCACGATGGAGTTCCAGCTCAAACTCTTTTCTTTGCAATTACAGTCCTGTACTTGAATTGGCAGGAACGACTCAGAGATGGAGCTGACTGCCAGTGAGAACATTTTATCATCTAACTCTGGCAGGTGTAAACCGCTTCCGTTTGCCAGGACTCTATTCGCGTTGTTCAAGGCTCAGCCGACAAGGAGGGTGCCATCTAAGGGATGTGTTTACCTAAGCAGGAAAATCAGTACTCTGGGCCTTACAGCCATACATTACTTGCATATTGGTCAACTCACTGTGCACTGGTTAGCAAAGATGAAAAAATCTGATAGGAATGTTCTTAAACTCTCTCTCAGGTACTCTGTCGACCTTTTGAACTTTCCAGCACCTGACGCCTCTCACAGAATCGACCAGTATATATTGTGACCTCTGACAAAATGTCATTTCTCGATAACTGAGCTATGACTGGCTAATCAATCTTAATATGACATGTTTCCATCAATCTAAGCTGACTTCTCTAAGAATAAAAAGAGCTATGATTGGTGGTTCAATTTTAGTATGACGTGTGTAGTTTCCATCAATCTTGGCTGACTTCTCTAGGAATAAAAGAGAGCTAAAGAGAATACAATCATTGAAACTGTTTTTCTTTTTAGCAAATAGTTGATATTATGTTACATATGTTCGGTTTATAAGACCTAGTGGGTGAATATAATAAAATACATGGCTCGCTCTGATGACATAACGCCCTATGACTCTAAAGAG
>CM065748.1:26262852-26265352 GCA_033310375.1 Conus canariensis | reverse complement strand
TATAAGGCTTACTACGCACACTCTATTTAAGTCCGTTGATAGAAATAGTAACGAATGAAAATTCAAGAAAAATGCATGACGTCAGTGGACGGCCCATAGGCACTGGGAAAGCATTTTTAATGCGGCGTCAGCTGACGGCTTAAAGGCACTCTACGGGTTAATTAACATTATCAATAAAAATCATTACAAAATTTACACCGACTATGCATAATTTGAAGCTGATGTTATGAACTGATAATCATCCACAAAGTTACAGATTTTCATAGCACATCAAAACCTTATTGTGATAATGACACAGATCTTTCAGAAAGAGGGGGGTTTACGCGTTCTTTTTAACACACACACACACACACACACACACACACAGAGGGAACAACTCCTTCAACAGTTGTTTCCCCTGGAGGAGGAAACTAATTTGGTTATCACTCATGACCTGTCTCAAAGGACAGATCCCAGACTTACACTGGTGCCATCCATTTTGTAGTTGTAGGCCTCCAACCCTCGCAGCCACAGCTAAGTCTTACAAACCAAACAAATACGTTGAAACGTAATTTTCTGGTTAACAGAAGTGAACCCACGTTGACCGAAAATGAATGTGCGCAATTCAAATGAACAACCAATTATGGCACAGGGATCCTGAAGTGGCACTTTATCTGAGGCCAGAACCCAAATAGGTTGACTCTGTGAGAGACCTCGTCTGCTGGCAAGCTCAAAACGTCAACACACGTTTCCAACTTTCGGTTTGAAAAAAAATACAATCAGATTTTTCTTCTCACCCACGCTACAAACTGATTTTGCAAGTACACAACCAAAAATATGTCCTTACAGGCCCAAATATACTCGTTTTCCGGTACACGTGTGTGTGCTAACCACACTAGCTGACATCAATGGATGTCCTTGACCTTGGTGAAGGTCTACACTCTCTTGAGTGTCCCTAAGGTTATTTTTCATTTCAAGGTCAAGGTCTGCACTCCCTCTAGTGCCCTTCTGGCTATTTTTAATATCAAGGAATTTCCAAGCTCTGACAAGATTTGGATGGGAAACAAGTCAAAAATTAAGAATGTGAATTAAATTGGCCATTGATTAATGACAGGATAATTTGGCAGACCTTGTAAGATCTCTTGAGTGATTCTGTATTTCGTTGAGAAGTTTGACACAAAACCAAGGGTGAATAGTGAGCGTGTTCTCTTGTCGAGGAGAAAAAGGAAACTGAACGACAAATTCATGTTAGAAGCAACATGTATTCCAAGGGAAGCCACACTGGTGACTGAATAGTACCGAGGTTATTTTGAGGTACAGTTTTAGCTGCTGCCTCTCCTAAAATGTTTTGGGGTATCCTAATTGGCTACGGCATTACATGCTTCGACAAGGAAGTATGTGTATTGATTAATGACAGGGTAATTTTAATGCTTGGGCAGAATCGGAAAGAACGGCTGATGATGAAATTTCATCAAAATCTGGCAAGACGCCTTTAAAAGCTGAACAGTCAAAATACATTATCCTGGTTTATAAATCTCTCACAATAAGAACACAACAACCTTTCTGAATTCAATTCTAAAAGCATCTTATTTTATCCTGTAAAAATTACGTTATACCTCTAAGTGCAAATACTTCTCATAATAAAACTATTCAATTAAAGTTTCGATCTTTTCTGAAAAGTGTAATGCTACTTGACAGCATTTCTGGACTCCATTTTCATCCTTTTGTTAAGCATTTGTTATCATTCTACATTACTTATTGTAGCCACTACATTCTTGTACTGTAATTTCAACACCTAGTTCTACTGATTCATGTGACCTTCTTACCCCCAACTCTGCCCCACCTTTTCAGTCACATCAATACCAGATACTCCATATTGCGAAGGTGTCCATTTTCAAAATTTGCTGCTGAATTTTTGCGTGTGTTAATTTCACCAGTTATTCCTATTCTAGCGCCAACGTCGATGGACTGCAGAGCACATCAAACGATTGAAAATCAACATTAATTAGCACTTGGCAGACAGACAATGGAGTATTGACAGACCTGTTGGAATTTGAATCCATCAAAAAAAAAGTGAAAAAATTAATCATTGTCTCAAAAAGAATGAAAAAATTAATCATTGTCAACACCTCATGTGCCTTTGCTCATTAAAGAATACTTTTTTTTATATTTTCAATAATACGACTGCCCTATGGCTTGTGCACATCTCTAAGGCACAGTGTGCTACTTACCCTGAACGCGACATCGACACATTTAACATAGCAGCAGTCGCCACGGATGGTGAAGACACACTGTTTGTTGGAGTCATAGATCTTGTACATGGGATGACAGCAAGTCCAACTGTTGACAGTGGGGGAAAAAAAGAACATGAGAGAATGAAGAGAAAAAAAAACTGAGATAAAAAAAAGTAAAAAAAAAAAAACCAACAAAAAACCCAGAATCAAGTCACTGTAGTATATATAGAGAATTAGAAACTGAGGACTGTGATTCAGAGAACGAATGACTGGTGTGTTAAAAGTGT
>CM065748.1:26237852-26252852 GCA_033310375.1 Conus canariensis | reverse complement strand
AATCAATCTAACACGGAACTGATTTCACCAAAGCAAGCTTTGAATTGGAGATCTCATTCTAAGAATAAGAGATCTAGTTGCAAAGCGAGACGACTGCAGGCGGAAATCTAAACAAATCTTAAATAATTGTTAGCGAACCGCCCAGAGAACGTGGACGAACGAGTCACAAGACGAAACACAACGCGTTTCAACCTCTTAAGTCTTCATCGGGTGAGACATAAACGAACAAAACAACGAAAATTCACTTAGCTTTGATCGCTTCAGATCACTTCACAGTGATCTGAAGCGATCAAAGCTAAGTTCAACGCCTTCTTCCTTGCGCTGAACCCTGTGAAGTGATCTGAAGCGATCAAAGCTAAGTGAATTTTCGTTGTTTTATTCGTTTATGTCTCACCCGATGAAGACCTAAGAGGTCGAAACGCGTTGTGTTTCGTCTTGTGACTCGTTTGTCCACTGGGCGGTTCGCTAACAATTATTTAAGATTTTTCTAAGAATAAGAGGACTGAAACTTTAAATATATACATGTATATATGCAACGTTTCTTCAATCAAAACGTACTAAACATCACTGTACCTTCCAGCATTTCCATGCGCTGATGAATTCGGACCTCATTCAGTCCTGCCAAGTACGCCAAGCTGGCAGGAAGGCCAGCGGGTACAGCAACTTCGGGCATGGGCATGAGTGCGAACCCTGTGTCACCTGCCACTTTGCCTGGCTGGGCGATCACTACACCTTCTGACATTTTGGTTCTGTTTGCAAACGATCCTGATGCACACGGATGAAAAAGGTTCTGGATATGGCACGGACTGGGCTGCAAATTATCAGACGTAAGAGAGAGCTGCAAGCACTTTCGGTACTGTCACACTGGGCTGGGTCGCATCGGCTTGGCCAGTACGCATGCGTGAACTTTGTGTGAAGGCCGTGCAGCTGATGAATGCCGACACTTCTTTTTTCTAATCGTAAAGATGTTGACAGAATCGGACGAATCCCGTGTTGGAAATAAAAGAAATGGAGATGAAAAATGAAGTCGAATTTCAAGAATTTATAGTGTAAATCACATCTGTCTGTTTAAAGTACTTTCATCTTCAATATGAACAAGATAAATACAGAGATAAGAGGAGAAGTCTTTCCTTGTCCCTGCACCTAAAAATAGTAACGTCCTCTGATTGGTAGCAGGAGCGCTGGTTGATTTCGCAACATTCTCCGCAGCTGAACGAACGGTAGACTTAATTTGCTTACGATCACCGCACCAAAACCTTCACGTTGAGGCCATGCACTCGATTTACGCTTGGTCGACATGCACTCCACCAAAGAGATTTGAAAACAGAGAGAGAGGAGAGAGAGAGAGAGAAAGCAACCACTTTGTCGGCCGCAGTCGATCGAGTCATGCTTGACTGGTTTTGTGAATGCTTTTAATATGTTCCGCCGTGTTTAACATATTTGGAGGGTATGCTTTACCTGACTGTCATGTATTCTATATAAGACAGTACGCGCTTGAGTCGTTCCGTGTCAGCTCGCGAATATCGTGATAAGCTCATAGAGTCAGTGACAGCGCATTCAAGTTGGGATATCATAAAGAACGCATCCGAGTCAAGTTGTCCATAGGAACGCAAATCAGTCCTCTGAAATGTGCTGATCATTGTGTAGGCCTACTGCATGCGCAACGTCCACAACAAAGAACTGCCTACCTTCTTAATCAATATGGTACACATGACAAGCGAAATTCTGTCCATGGTCATTAATGACGTGTTTGTTTCCTGGGCCTCTCTCTCTCTCTCTCTCTCTCTCTCTCTCTCTCTCTCTCTCTCTCTCTCTCTCTCTCACACACACACACACACACACACACACACATACTCTCTCTCTCTCTCTCTCTCTCTCTCTCTCACACACACACACACACACACACACACCACACTACTCTCTCTCTCTCTCTCTCTCTCTCTCTCTCTCGTAAATCTTAGATATCAAATAAAATTACTCGTTTTTTTCGTACTCTACTCTAGAATTCCCTTCCAATGGAACTTAATTAAGTCATGCATCATCCAGTGACACGCAGAATCCCAGTTACATGAAGATAGAATTGTATCCATACTTCGCACTCTCTCATTATTCAGTGTAAGTATACAGTGTAATTCATAATTATGACTAATGTAGGCTATATACGCTTCTGTAAGAGTAGGCCTAACGTAAGTAAACTTAACTCAGTCGCCGCCAGCCTCACATGTATACTTATGATCAATATGCATCTGTTGGCCAACTTCCTTACTCAGAGTGAAACAGTCTTAATTGAGGTAGGATAATACTGAACAGAAAATAACGAACAAGTTGCTCCCATGATAAAATACTTACACACCCATAACTCCAAACGAATGCTGCTTTACATGACACCAAATCGCCTAGCAGATATGCCAGCACAAAGCACACAGAACAAAACATGGAGACCCCCCCCCCCCCCCCCCCCGGAAAGAAATGGAGGTTCCAAGCTTGCCCGTGTACCGTGTACCTGACGCATATACACAGCAACAACAACCCGATAAATAAACAACAAAAATAAACATTGATCATGGCTGGCACAGCCTTTTTTTTATTTTGAATTTATTCAAACGAACACAGGGACGAACAGTCACAAATACAGGTTATCTCGTGTTGATTGGTATGAAAGGATCTCTTACACAGGACAGGGTATAGTAAACAGTAAATAACTAAGAAACTTGTTTTCGTGACGAAATGATTAAGCCTACACGTTTATAACTTTAAATGATTGATGCTTGCGGCACCAAATTACCGAGCAGAAATAGATGCACAAAAACAGAACACACAGAACAAACAAGTAGATCACACACACACACACACACACACACACACACACACACACACACACACACACACACACACACACAAAGAGGTGACGGGGAGAGTCCCTGGACTCTCTCTCTCTCTCTCTCTCTCTCTCTCCACACACACACACACACACACACACACACACACACACGCACGCACGCGCGCACACACACACACACACACACACTCTCTCTCTCTCTCTCTCTCTCTTCTCTCTCTCCCACACACACACACACACACACACACACACACACACACACACATTCTTTCTCTCTTTGTCTTTGTCTCTGTCTGTCTGTCTGTCTGTCTGTCTCTCTCTCTCTCTCTCTCTCTCCTCTCTCTCTCTCTCTCTCTCTCACACACACACACACACACACACACACGCACGCACGCACGCACGCACGCTTGCACGCACGCGCGCGCACACACACACACACACACACACACACACACACACACACACACACACACACACACACACACATACACACACCAGACCGAGAAAAAACACACCAAAAAACAAAAAAGAAAAAAAAATCTGGAAAAGAAATCAGTAAAGAGAAATTGCACAACCCGACATCTATCACCAAGAGTGATTGACAGCTGGCTGCTGACAACCGACATTCACCTATATCGAAATATAAGCAGTCTGGATATTAAACCGCGAGTAGACCGCGCATAAACACACATAAGGACAATGCGCCATTCCAAGAGTGGCAATAGCTGTCAGTATCATTAACCTGCCTGCATCTTCAGGTAACATACCATAAATTCATAACAATGATAATGATAACAATAATAATAATAATAGTAATTATTATTATTATTGTCATAATAATAACGGTGATAACAACAACAACATGGCGACAAGAAGAAGATAAGACAATGTTGCTTATAGCCCAGCCGACCACAAAGGGCCATATCAGGGCTGTCACCACGTTAAAATCAACTCACAAGTCATTCATTCACACAATTCTTTAAAATACATCTTCTAAAAACCCATCAGAAGAAGAAGGAGAAGAAGAAGAAAAAGAGTAAAGATAGTAATGATGGTGATAGGCCTACTGAAGATGGTGACAGTAAGGAATGAATTATATACGCTCCGACTTTGCTGTGCTCAGAAGGCTCACAAGAACAAAGATGTAAACGTTCGCGGACTGGCCATGTCACCGACACCGCATCACTAAGCCAGTGATGTTGATTCCTGCCCACTCATCCCGAACCCTTTCCACACACACACGCACACGCACACACACACACAGAGGTGCGTTGCACTGACACGGACACATACGCACACGCACACACACACAAGCAAGCACGCGCGCCTGTGCACACACACACACACACACACACACACACACACACACACACACACACACACACAACTGCATGTGCACACGCGCACTCACACACACACTTAGATACACGCACAGACACACAGACAATCACGCATACATACACAAAAGTACAAGCACGTGCACATCGCTGTTCTGCTCGATCAATATTATTACCACGAGCAGGTGTTTTCACTCCTCCATGTTGCTAGTCTGTTTGTCTGTCTGTCCACAGAGGCTACACTAAAAACAACGGAACCTATTTTCACACAACTTGGCAAGTGTACAGATGAAATATGGCTCAACGATAAAGTGATATTTTCACTCATATCAGTTGACAGTTGGTTTCTTTGTCTGTCAGCAAGGCTACACTGAAAAATAATTAAGTTGAAAAAAAGTAGCCTAAAAGTAATAAATAAACAGAACCGATTTTAATTAAGCTTGGCAAGTGGAAAGATGAAACAAGGCTCAACGATGAAGTGATATTTCACTCCTCTCTGTGACCGGTCTCTTTCTTCGTCTTTCAAAAAAGGCTACATTTTAAAACAAAAATCAAAATAATGATGAGATAAAACAAAATTAAAAATGATAAATAACCGGAACCTATTTTAACGAAATTTGGCCAGTGGGCAGACAAACTTTGGCTCAAAGGTAGTCACGTTTGCACTCCTCTCTGTTGCCCGTCTCAGGTTTCTTTGTCAACGGTAAAATCCATGGAACCATTACGAAACTGGAAAGAATAGAATTGGCCTCCTGCAAGATCGAACTCACGAAAGTTGGATGTGGCTGCACACCAAAAATTAATGCGCCAAGGCCTTGCTTAAGGAGTCGGGTATTTATAGACTGCCGGAATTGGATTGTTTTGAGAATTTGTATTGTGCCTGAAAATTGATTCTCCTCATTTTCTTTCATATGGCAATCAAGGTGTAAGCCAGGTGGTTCCAAGCAGACCGATTCAAATCTAAGGAATGGGATTATTTTATGCCCTTGAAGCTGGCGCAAAGATAGGGTCACGGGTGAGTGCGAAGGCCTGAAATGTGTCAAAAAAGGGAAAGGTCATGTATTTGAAGACTATGATATCATCGTGAAGACCCCCCCCCCCCCCCTTCCCCTCAACAAGGGGAATGGTGGGGAATTGTTCTATTGATCAATCATCATACAGTTAGTGCAAAATACTAATTGTGGCGTGTGGTCTGTATAAAAGTGCGACCATGCAGGACTGATTATGTTCGTTCGTTGATCTCGGTGGTGGAGCTTTCAAATGTCTTGCGTGGCCATTCTTCATAAATCATGTGGCAAGGTGGAATGGGTGTGTTGATTCGGTTGTGTGTGTGTGTGTGTGTGTGTGTGTGTGTGTGTGTGTGTGTGTGTGTGTGTGCGCGCGCGCGCGCGCGCGCGCGCACACATAGGCTTATTTGCATCCATGCGTGTAAGAACGTCACACGTTTGCGTGTGTGATGACAAGGGGCAGGAAGGGTAAGGGTGGAGGTTAAGGGTAAGGAGATAGCAAGAGGGTGAGGGTGGGGTGGAAGGGCGTCGTTCGATTGTACTAACTGTGAGTATGATAGAACTTCGCACGTGCCAAACACGTGTGTCAGTTTCCATGTGTACATGCCAGTGCACACGTTATACCCAGGTATACAGGAGAGAGAGAGAGAGAGAGAGAGAGAGAGAGAGAGAGAGAGAGAGAGAGAGAGAGAGAGAGAACACAAATGAAGCATTAATTAAAAAAACAACTCTTGTCAACAGAAACTGCGAAACGACGACAAGAATGTCAACGAGAAAAATCCAGTGGTCGGCTACCGATCTTTAGGCTTTGCAGCTGAAAGAAAACATGCGAAACATAAAACATATATGCACCAGGCTGATGTATTAAGTGACCAGTCTGCAGACTCACACAGATGACCACAGTCCAACAAACTGAAGTGTTTCAAGTTAAGCAGTAAATCTGCTGCTTTGATCTGGGCAGGGGTGGGGGTGTGGGGTGTGGAAGGGGACCTGGTAATTATTCAGTTCTGACGGCATCTGGCTCTGTGTGTGTGTGTGTGGGGGGGGGGGGGGGGGTATGTGTGTGCGCGTGTGTGTGTGTGTGCGTGTGTGTGTGCGTGCATGCGTGCGTGCGTGCGTGCGTGCGTGCGTGTGGTGTGTGTGTGTGTGTGTGTGTGTGTGTGTGTGTGTGTGTGTGTGTGTGTTTTTCTGTGTTTGTGTGAGAGCGCGTGCGTACTCGTGTATACGTGTGCGTGCGTTTGTATGCGCGTGCGCCTACGCGTGTGCGTGTGTTCATTTGCGTGTGTGTGCGCCCTAGAAAAAAGAAGGGGGATGCGAAGGCATGAGAATGAGGTGGGGGTGGCGTGGAATGTGGGGTGTGGGGTGGTGGTGAGGGGTGGAAAAGCAACTGGAATAGGAACATCAAGACCATCAAGAAACCGACAAACAGTATAAATCCAAATCATCTGTTGTCCTAGAACTCCAGACAGACACCACGCCACAATTGCCCGTTCGCAAACTCACGAACGTCGCCACCCACTGTGGTGGTGTTTTTCGTTGGTGCTGTTTTGCTTTGCTTTACTTTTACGTGCAATGATCACCACGACTCCACATTCCAACAATTTAGCCCATCTCCTTTATTTCTAAAGCTGCTTCTATCTCTGCAGCCAGTCTTTACCGTCTGTCTGTCAGGTTAGGGAAAGAGGGACTGGGAGAAGGGGAGAGGGAGGTGATGGGGTGATACAGGAGGAAATGGGTGAGATGGGGGGAGGGCTGGGGGCGAGCGATGTGCGTGTTCTTGAGTGTGCATTTACTGACTCAGTCGATCGCAGAGCCCCAGACCCTTCTCGCCGGGGCGTGGTCTGTTTCTCGAAGTACGCGTAGCTCGCAACCCCGCGCGAGACGGAACGGCAGGGGCCCGCGCATGCGCACCACACCCAAACCACTGTCCATATATGGGCATGCAGCGGTGAGTCCGCATCAGACATTCAACACCCCCCTCCTTTTCTAAAACCCGGCGCAGTTTTGCGGTGGCCGCCATTATTGCCTTCCTCTCCGTCCCATCTCCCCCATCCCCGCCCCTCTCTCTCTCTCTCTCTCTTTCTCTCTCTGTATTCATTTGCTTGAGAGAGAGAGGGAGAGAGAGACAGACAGACAGACAGAGAGACAGAGAGACAGAGAGAGACAGAGATAGACAGACAGGCAGACAGACAGACGTCTCAGACAGACAGAAGCCTTCCAAACACCCATTCATCGTCCTCACCCCCCTCTCCTTCCCAGCTCCACGCCTTCCCCCTCCCTCCTCCCTCCACTCACAGTTTCATCTTCTCTTCCATCCTCCCCTCTGCCACACTCACCCCCCCCCCCCCCCCCCCGGCTCCCTCTCCTCCCTCTTCTCCCCTCAGTCTTTCGCTTTCTATCGAGGCGGCTTTCGTGTTGAAAATTTTTCAGTCCTGCAGACGTGAAGAAGACTGTAGTGGTATTCTGCAGATGCAATGAGACAGATGAAACTAGAAACACTTTCTCATATATATAACTAGCCTTAACTTGTGAACTCGCTTCTCTCTCTCTCTCTCTCTCTCTCTCTCTCTCTCTCTCTCTCTCTCTCTCTCTCTCTCTCTCTCTCTCTCTCTCTCTCTCTGCATAGAGAGCCGCTAACCGAGATGCAAGTCATTATCTGTAAAGATAAAAAGGATCATGTTATGAAATGTCCAGGACGTTCAAAATAAATTCGATAATGAGCACACAATTTTTATTTTTCTGATATAATGCATTAGTGCTTGCAGTACCAGTTTCGTGAAAGATCTGGATGGTCCAAGAGATTTGGTCACCGAAAGGTGCAAGAGCAAAGGAATTTGGGTACAGTTCCCCGAGTCACTGCAACCCAAGCTATGCCTAAAATATCAAAAGAAATAAAGATGATTATGCACAGGCCACCTGCAGATCATGCGCACAGACAGCTTTTGGCTTAAAAAAAACAACAACAACAACAAACTCTGTACGGTACTCGAATAAAACTGTTTGCAGAAAATGGAAAGTTCAAGAGGCGATGGATTCTGCAAAAGAAAGTCTCAAGATCAGAGAAATAACAGGACACACACAGACCAACAGACAAGGACTGGGGGTGACCAAAACTGAATGGTGGTCAAAGGCCAAAGGAAAAGCCAAAAGAGACATGATGATTCAGGAGATGAGAAAAGAAGAAGACCAAAAAAGACTCCAAAAAGCAGTCCAGCAGAGCCAGCAAGGGCAATGGACAACGTGGGAGAATGCACTCCAAAGAAGTCTCACTTGGAATGACATTTGGCGCATGGCCCCTCTCAGGATCAGCTTCATTCTCAGATCGGCATATGACCTTCTGCCCTCAAATGCAAACCTGGTGAAGTGGGGGAAAACAGACGATCCTGCATGCCCCCTCTGCCATGAAAAACAAACAGTGGAGCATGTCCTAAGCTCATGTAAAGTAGCCCTGGCTCAAGGAAGGTACACATGGAGGCACAACCAAGTGCTCAAAGAGATTGTACAAGTAGTCTGGGCTACTACCAACACCACAAAAGGGAAAATCAGGACTCCAAAAGCACCCGCAACATTCTTCACGGCAGGAGGCAGCAAATCATGGCCAAGAACAACAGTGCAACTCGAAACATGCAGGCAGAGTCTGCTGGACGGGGCAGATGACTGGGAGTGCACTGCAGACCTCCCAGAATGGAAGAGTCACCCAGAGATCATCAGCAAGAGTGGCATGAGACCAGACATAGTAGTCCACTCTAAGTCAACCAAGCAGCTGATCATGATCGAGCTCACGGTGCCATATGAGAACAGAATGGAGGCAGCTCAAATCTACAAGACTGAAAAGTATGCTGATCTGGCAAACAGCCTGAGGAGAGAAGGCTATCAGGTCAAAGTCCTCACTGCAGAAATTGGAGCTAGGGGGTTTGTAGGAACGTCTGCATACAGCCTCATGAAACAGCTCTCAGTTGCAGGGAGGGAAAAAAACAGAGCCCTGAAAGCAATGGCAGAAACGGCAGAGGGGTGTTCAAGCTGGATCTGGTCAAGGAGGAACAAAAGTGAACTTCATAAGGCTTAAATTTCCCTACAAATAACAGGTGTCCCTGTGGCTCAGTGGTTAAAGCGCGAGTCATTAAGTGGAAAATGAGCATGTCCAGAGGGTCATGGGTTCGAATCCCAGCCATGGCTCGTCCCAAGATGGGAAAAAAAAAAAAAAAGGGGGGCAGCAGAGGGACATCCGGAGTCATGAACCGGGTGTGGCCCAACCCCCCTAGAGTGTCAGGAGATAAGGGCCGAAACACTTGCTTGAAGGGGGCTTCTCTTCTGAGGACTCTCTGCTGCCACGCTCTCCACGAGTTTCTTTCTACTGTTTGGATAATTCCGCACCTCAAGACAAAAATGAAAAATGAAAATACTCTGACTGAAAATTCTTCACATCATTCAACAAATATTTACAGCAGAAAATGTTTATGGCATACGACAGGGAATGTTCCTTGTTCAGTATTGAAACTGACTACTTCTTTTTTTTTTTTTTTCTAAGTGCCCTCTTGTAAAATAGATCTAGAAGAAAAGTTGGATTTTTTTTTGTATGGTCTGTAAGGAATACGGTTTGAGCTTAGTGTCACTGATGTTGTTTTTGTTTTAATCAAGTAATACTTGGCAACAATCTGAAAGACAAAATCAGTCGAGTGGTCTTATAACTAATACAATGTGCATCCGCATCTAGAAGAAAATTAATACATTAATGTAAGCTTAAATCTATCGTTATAAGGTATCTTCGAGCGACATTTGACATAAATATTTTTTGGTTTGAACATACAGTTATCAGTCTTATATGCCGCATATTTCTGAAACCATTGAAGGCCTAGTTATTGATGTTTATGTTGTTTTCTGCCAACTTGAAAAAAGGTCTATTAATACATTAACTTGACCACAATTGATAACCATTTCATACATTCGAACAACATAAATGAATATAGGAAGTATGTCCATGATTAGAATGAAACAAAAATTACGTCTGGATTTTTTTTTTTTTTTTTTTTCTGAGTGTGAAATATTGGAGTGTGACTATTCTTTACGAAAGAGCTTTCTCGACTTATGCATGACACCATGCAAGCACAAGCATCAATATAAGGTCGTTGGGTCACTATCAACCCAGACAATCATAGCTGTATTCGCTGAGGACACGAGTTCAAGAAAATTAAGATGTCCATCACTAGCGACATAATATTGATTATTGTGTATTTATTGCTTGAATTCCCATAGAAGTCGTTCTGTTAGGCAGGGGAACAATGAATTGTTTCTCCTCCTGAAGAAAGGCATATAAAAAGACACAAAAAAATGTAGTTATTAGTCACGAGCGACTGTGGTCATTCACACTCGCCTGAACGGGCACTACTCTACACTGATTTGTATAACCACGGCCATTGTCATCTTCGGAGTTCGAGATCTCCTGCTCTCGCACTTAGTTTGTGTTTTCTGCCCGTCAATGCATCGAATAAGCATTGAAAGGATGAGCTTATGCACACACACAGAGAGAGAGAGAGAGAGAGAGAGAGAGAGAGAGAGAGAGAGAGAGAGAGAGAGAGAGAGAGAGAGAGAGAGAATATTTGTATCGGAGGGAAAGGAGCTGAGTTTATAGGTCTGTTCTGATGGTAGAAATTTGACACATTGTTTACATACTCATGAAATGAGAGAGAGAGAGAGAGAGAGAGAGAGGGAGAGAAGAGAGAGAGAGAGAGAGAGAGAGAGAGAGAGAGAGAGAGAGTCGCTATTATACGGACGGAAATGAGCTGTGTTTATAGGTCTGTTCTGATGGTAAAATTTTGACACCCTGTTTACATACTCATGAATCGGCCATGCGATGCCAGTTGATAGAAACAGTTACCAGATTACACCGATCTCTTCAATCCCTCGTCAGAGCTTGTTATCGATGTAAACATACACGTAAAGAGGCAAGCTGCCTTTTTCGACTCACGTGTAAGTGAATACACACCACGTGAACTGATGAAAGGAGTTTGAACGGCAACAGGTGGGGAGTTGAAGCAGTTGAGAAGGATTTAAGGAGGGGGGGGGGGGGGGGGGGGGGGGGGGGGGGGCTTATTGTGTTTGCAAACATCTCCAGACATCCAAACAGTTGTAGAACCATAGTACAGTGTGCCGTGAAGGCCCAGACAGAGCCAGAGCCAGGATTTTACTTTAGTTTTTTTTTCTTAAACATCTTTTGTGAGGGTCAGATATGTTGCAAGCACTTTGGACACAAATCTTAAGTGTAATAGGAAGTATACTTGGTAGTTGTGTGCCTGATCTGTTCTAATGGAAAGGAACGAACAATGGCGTTACATTCAATCCGCATCTTATAGTGCTGGCATTATCAGCATCTGTAGACTGGAACCAAATGCGCGCGCGCGCGCGCGCGCGCGCGCGCGCGTGTGTATGTGTGTGTGTGTGTGTGTGTGTGTGTGTGTGTGTGTGTGTGTGTGTGTGTGTGTGTGTGTGTGTGTGTGTTTCCTAGCTCTGCTGCGTATTTAGTAAGATCATTATTTGTATTGACTCTTATGCATTGTAGCCTGGTAGTAGAAAGTGCATCACATGATTTGATCTTGACGGAACGTAATCTACTCTTTGTTGTACCGTCAGCATATCATTTAACAAATCGTTTATCCTTCTGTAGATACAAAATTATTATCATTGATCATAGAGTCAGAGACGGGTATCAATTTGGAATATCGCAAACATCCGCGAAAAATGTTTATCGACAGAAAGAGACACACACACACAAAAACTATCAATAATCACAGTTTCAGAGATACTAACAAATTTGTAAAATCGGTAAACATAGGTGAAAACGTTTATATATATAAAAAAAAAGTAGGCCAATGGCCTTTATAATTCGGTGACATCTTCTTGCACGGCTTGGGCGGAAAGATCCTAACAATATTCGTTGTTGTTTCAGTTTTGTTCTGCTAACCTTTGCAAATGTCGGGAAAATGCCACACCACACACACACACACACACACACACACACACACGCACGCACGCACGCACGCACGCACGCACGCACGCACGCACGCACGCACGCACGACACACACACACACACACGAATGCCCCCACCCATGGTCATGCACACACGCGCGCTTTCGCGCTGTCACACATACATTCACACACACGCGCGTGCGCGCACATAAGCATGCACACAGGCATGCACGCGCGCGCACACACACACACACACACACACACACACACACACACACACACACACACACACACACACACACACACACACACACAAGAGCGTGCGCGTGCGCGAACGTGCACACAGACAGCTGAAACTGGTGATATCATAGAGAATCATTAAAAAAGAGAGAAAAGCGGAGACATAAGATTTGGTACACCGTGTTGTAAGAGAACTAACAACAAACACATAAACGGATAGACAAACAATATAAATCAGAAGCAAAGAGCATCGATTAAAAACACTAGGCAAAGAAAGCTATAAATTAACAGACGCATGCACGCGCTCGCACACAACAACACACACACACACACACACACACACACACACACACACACACACACACACATGTACATACAGAGAGAGAGAGAGAGAGAGAGAGAGAGAAGAGAGAGAGCATATTCTATTTCCGTGTGTATTTGTTTGTCTGTTTGTCTCCTTGCAGCGAGAGTGTGTGTGTGGAGTACAGGCTCATGCGTTTTGCCAACACACATATGTTTAAATGCCTTTTGGATGTCCGTGTGTCATCTTTTACGTCAATTGTCGTATGTTTACTTGCAAAACATTACGCCTGTTCTTTGCATGGCAAGTACGTTAAGTTCACGGGGGACAAAAATCCATGATGATGATGAAGATAAAAGAAGCAGAAGAAGGAAGAGGAGGACGACGACGAGGAAGAGCTGGAGGAGGAGGAGGAGCAGGAGGAGGAGGAGGAGGAGGAGGACGAGGAGGAGGAGGAGGACGAGGAACAGGAGGAGAAGAGAGAGAAGGAAACAGGAAGGGATTAAAGAGAAGCATGCAAAGATTTAAGACGACCACCGTTTTTCTACGAGTTCAATGACGGTGTAGAAGAAGATCGCTGTTTGTTGTGAGAGACAACGAAGCAAAGGACGAACAGAAGCTTCTGGCATTGTCAATAAGCAGGCCTGTATTTTTCTCTGTGTTCAAAGACAAACGTAAATGTTCTGGCATTGTCTGCTGGCCTGTCATCTCTCTCTCTCTCTCTTCTCTCTATCGTCTCTCTCTCTCTCTCGTCTTTCTCTTCTCTCTCTCTCTTCTCTCTCTCTCTCTCTCTCCTCTCTCTCTCCTCTCTCTCTCCTCTCCCTCTCTCTCTCTCCTCTCATTCTCTGTTCTCTTATCTCTTCTCTCTTCTTCTGTCTCTTGTTCTCTCTTCTTCTTTGTTCTTGTTTTCTTCATTCTTGTTCTTCTTATTTTTGTTCTTGTTTTTCTTCTTGTTCTTCTTATTTTTGTTCTTGTTTTTCTTCTTGTTCTTCTTATTTTTGTTCTTGTTTTTCTTCTTGTTCTTCTTATTTTTGTTCTTCTTCTTTCTTCTTATTTTGTCTTCTTCTTCCTCTCTTCTTCTTCTTCTTGTAGTTTTGTCTGTCTTCCTCTGTTCATTCTCTTCAGTTCTATCTCCCTTTGCGACCTTCCTTCCCGACATTCTGAACAAAAGTCTCGTTGTCTTGTTCAGTTTCTCCTTTTGTTGCTGTGTCCGTTTTTTTGTTTGTTTGTATGTTTGTTTCTGTTTTGTTTGTTTGTATGTTTGTTTCTGTTTTGTTTGTTTGTGTTCAGCTGCCTCCGTCATTTTCATTTTTTTGTTGATGTACTCCAACATAACATCGCACAGCCTGGCTGCCGGTTGCCTCCCATCCCCCATCCCCACCCTCCACCCCCTTCCATGCTGGCTTTCCCTCCATCGCCCTTTCCGCTCACCTCCATCTCTTATTTCCCTTACTAACAACCAGAGAGAGAGAGAGAGAGAGAGAGAGAGAGAGAGAGAGAGAGAGAGAGGAGAGAGAGAGAGAGAGAGAAGAGATGCATCTAGCATTTTGCTATCGCAGTTCCAAAGGCCAGATTACCACAAAAAAGAGAGAGAGAGAGAGAGAGAGAGAGAGAGAGAGAGAGAGAGAGAGATGCAGATGTTTATTCAAAAAGGCCATAGCCCCTTAGAAGGGGGTATATTAATAACAAACCGCGCAATTCATTAATATAAATTCATTTAACAAACTTAACACAACATTTACTGTCTTAACACATCATTTCGCATTCTGAATGCTTTATACAAATACAGAGAGGATTGTTTAATAGTTTTTTCATTCGATGATGCCATTAACATAATAAGTTTAAAGAAACAAGGATTTCTTAGGTATTTAGGTGGAATCAGTTGCTGTCTAACAGTTCGTAGTTCAGGGCAAGACAGAACAAAACGAACTTCATTTTCATCACCTTCATGACAGAGCGGACAAGTACAATTACAATCATTCAAAGGCCTGTAACGGTTAGAATTTACACAAATATCCGATACACCAAATCTGAATTTTGTCACAATACATTTGATATGTCTGTTAATCTGCATAGACAGATACTTTGGAATACAACGTTCAGGGTTTAATACTCTATAGATACCAAATCTGTGACTGTCTTCAACATGGGAATTCCATCTCTGCCAGTTGCAATCGGTTAATCGTTGCCGAAACATACGAAGAAAACTATTTATGTCATCTACACCCTGATTCTCCCACACAAAGCCAAAACCAAATTCGTACAATTTCAACCTTATTTTAGAGGCCCAATTGCTCTTACCCCTAGCTGTA
>CM065748.1:26222852-26232852 GCA_033310375.1 Conus canariensis | reverse complement strand
CAAAGATGGCTTCCTAGTCCTCTTGCAGCGGCTGTCCTCTTTCTTTTACCAGTTGGTCAGCTTTCTCGTTACCTCGTCAGTCTCATAATCGTGACATGATCTTCTCTGGGTAGGAGATCGTAGGCGTCTCTTCTGATGTAGTCAGGGCGCTGCTGAAGCCATCTTTTCTTCTCTTTCACCTTCACTGTTGTTTTAACCTTTTCAAAGAGGGCTTCCTTAGTCCTCTTGCAGCGGCTGTCCTCTTTCCTCTACCAGTTAGTTGGTCAGCTTTCTCGTTGCCATGGATATTGCAGATTGATGGGAATTCTCTGGACAGCTGTGCGCTAGGTGGACTATTGCAGGGTAGCAAAGGCGAAGAGAACAGCATCACGTTCCCTGTTCTGAGGGGTGTGGATGGCTTGTGATGCAGACAATGCATCTGAAAAGATGATGGTTCCGGGATGGATTGTCTCCTTGTTGCCACAGTGTATTCTGGTCGTTGTTTTCGTGACTGTACGTCTGTATCGGCCTTGAAGTTCGAGAACTTTCCACGTGGAATAATTTCACAGATCACTGTTCCATCTGTCAGTGTGATGAGCCGGAAATTCCGCTGCCGCTATTCGCGGTTGCCTCTTCCGCTGAGCTGTCTGTGTAAGCATGTCACGGTGTAGATCTGTCCTGAATAGGCCTGTTCCGTGCACTCGAGTGAAACAACTTTCTTCTTAAGCTCCGAGTGTATTCATTTTGCAAAAATGCCGGGAATGGCGCGTTACATTCTTAGGAAATTAGACTGTCCCAAGCTGGCACTGTGCTGTGCGTTGGAATGTCTTTGTTCTCTCGCTGCGTCAGTTCAGACTCTTGCTCCTCTCAGTCTTCGTGTGCTGCAAAGCTGCTGGTATGGACTTGGGTCTGCGTTATGTGGGCTCTGACATTCACCAGTGCAAAGGACGGGGGGTCGTCATGCTCTTTGAATTCAGCAGCCTGTGTTAGGACTTTCATGTCGTGCCTGCTTTCAAGGCTCTCCGACCCGCCAGAGTCTATGGCCTGGATAGGGGGTGATTTGAGAGTACCAGTGATGAAACATGATGCCTTGCTCTGATGTTTCCAAGAGAAGAGCATGTTTCTTCTAGGTCTTAGTCTTGGTCTTGGTCGTCTTCTTCTTCTTCTCTTTTTCCTCCTTCCCTTCTCTTTCTTCTTTTTCTTCTCTCTCCTCCTCCTCCTCCTCCTCCTCCTCCTCATTCTTCTTCTTCTTCTTCTTCTTCTTCTTCTTCTCTTCGTCCTGTCCCTGCTCGGAGCTCTTTCAGAACCATTAGCTTCCTCACTTTCCTATATGCGGAAGTTCTTTGCCGTTAGCTTTCTCGTGTCGGTCACTCCCTTTGACTCTGTGTGTTGTGTGTGTGTGTGTGTGGTGTGTGTGTGTGTGGTGTGTGTTGCGTGGGGGTGTGCGTGCGTGCGTGCGTGCGTGCGTCTGTGCGTGCGTGCGTGCGTGCGTGCGTACCTCCTTTCTCCTGTGTGTCTGCTGTTCCTGTTGCTGCGTTGCGTGCGTTGACTCACTTCTTCCTCTCTTTCCTCTTTTCTCCTCCTCTTTCTTTGCTGTTCTTCTTTTCTTTTTTCTTTTGTTTTTGTTCTCCTTCTTCTTTTTTTTTCCCTCTTGTTCTCCTTTTTTTCTGATTGTTCTTTTTCTGTTTCTTCTGGTTCTGTTCTTTTTATTTTTTTTCTTTTCTTTTCTTTTTCTTGTTCTTGTACTTCGTTCTTCCTCTTCCCCCTTCTGTCCCCTCCTCCTCCTATCTCCTCTTCTTCTTCTTCTTCTTCTTCTTCTTCTCTTCTCCTCCTCTCCTCCTCCTCCCTTCTCTTCTCTCCTTCTCCTCCTCTTCTTCTTCTTCTTCTTCTTCTTCTCCTCCTCCTCCTCCTCCTTCTCTCCTTCTTCTTCTCTTCTTCTCCTCCTCCCCTCCTCCTCCTCTTTTTCTTCTTCTTCTTCTCCTCCTCCTCCTCCTTCTCCTCCTCCTCCTTCTTCTTCTTCTTCTTCTCTCCTCCTCCTCCTTCTCCTCCTCCTCCTTCTCTTCTTCTTCTTCTTCTCCTCTCCTCCTCTCCTCCTCCTCCTCTCCTTCTCTTTCTCCTCCTCCTCCTCCTCCTCCTCTTCTCCCTCCTCCTCCTCCTCTTCTTCTTCTTCTTCTTCTTCTTCTTCTTTCTTCTTCTTCTTCTTCGTCGTCGTCGTCGTCGTCGTCGTCGTCGTCGTCTCCTTGTTCTCCTCCTCCTCCATATGCTTCTCCTTCTTCGTCTTTTTCCTCCTTCTCCTCCTCTACTCCTCCAAGCAACAGACCCCGCTGTACTGCTAGCAAGCAATCCATGCAGGACCGGTCTGTCAAGAGTCGCTGGGGAAAGGGGGGGGGGGGGGGGGGAAGAAAGGAAAGGGGGGTTATTCACCTTGATGAGCACGGCAGTACAGGCCCCTTACCCCCACCTCCACCACCACCACCACCACCACTACACCATCACCACTGCCGCAGTCGGTTTGGGGGGTTACCTGCAATGCTATCTTGCCTGCTGCCACACCCCCTCCCCCAACCCTCCTCCTTCCTTTCCCTCCCTCCCCCCTCCCCCCTCCCTCCCTCGCCTCCCTAGTCTCTCTTCCCCGGCTTTCCCATTCTCGCACATTCTATTTTCCCCCAACACTTCAAACTTTTCTTTCCACGCCCACGGTTTCTTCTGATTTTCTCTGCTGTAATCTCTCTTGTCTCAGTTTCTGATCTCTGTGTCTGTCTGCCTGTTTGTCTGTCTGTGTGTTTGTCTGTCTGTGTCTGTCGCTCTGTCTCCGTCTCTCTCTCTCTCCTGTTTCTGTCTCTGTCTGTCTGTCTGTCTGTCTGTCTGTCTGTCTGTCTGTCTGTCTCTCTCTCTCTCTCTCTCTCTCTCTCTCTCTCTCTCTCTCTCTCTCTCTTCCCGCATCCCCATCCTTGTTCCTGAGTGTTAACAAAAAAAAAACAAAAAAAAAAAACAACACCACCCGCACTCATTTATAATCCTCCTAGACACATCTAATAATTTGTCATTGTCGTTGTCGTTGTCAATAACCTCAGCTCATTCCCACATCCACCCTCAACCCCTTCCCCCCATTCCACCGCCCCCCCCCCCCCCCCCCACGTCCCTCCCACCTTTTCTCCCGTCATCACAGTCATCATCATCATCATCATCATCATCATCATCATCATCATCATCATCATCTCTCTCTCTCTCTACTCTCTCTCTCTCTCTCTCTCTCTCTCTCTCTCTCTCTCTCTCAACCTGCCCCGCACTCCCTCACTCTCTCTACCCTTCTCTTGCTCTCTCACTATCGCCTCTACCACGTCTTTTCTCCCCCCCCCCCCCCCTCCCCCCCTTCAACTATAATTTTTTTGTCGGCCCTACGCATGTACCGACATGTCATGTGTAGTGAGTAGTCTATCACTTTGAAGTGTGATGTTTTGAACATCTTGTTATATACTTTACTCTTCCACTGTTGGGTTCCTCTAGAAGTTGTCTCTGTACTTTTTTTTTCTTTTTTTTTCTGAGGGCAAGATGGTAAGAATACTTTATGTGCTTAATTCTTACCCCTCAATAAAAAAAAAAAAAATCGTTCGTTCCGTTCGTTTGTTCGTTCGTTCGTGAGTTCTGTCTGTCTGTCTGTCTGTCTGTCTGTCTCTCTTACCATCCCAGCCCCAGCATACCTTTCCGTCCGTCTGTATTTCTGTCTGTCTGTGTGTCTCTCTCTTAGGAACTTATTCTTTTCCATCAGTAAAAGAAGAAAAAAAAAACCGGTGGTCGTTATGATAAAAAAAAAAAAGATTTGTTCGATTAGTTCGTTCATTCGTTCGTGCGTTCTCTCTCTCTCTCTCTCTCTCTCTCTCTCTCTCTCTTCTCTCTCTCTCTCTCTCTCTCTCTCTCTCTCTCTGCATGCGGCGCTTTTACTTTCCAATTCATTGCCCAGAAGAGAGGACAGCGAAAGGGAGAAGTGTGTGTGTGTGTGTGTGTGTGTTGGTGGGGGGGGGGGAGGGGGAGGGGACGGGGAGAGAGGGAAGGGGGCGGGAGGAAGAAATAAAGAACGCAGAGACTGGAATGTAGACCTGGATAGGTGAGGAAAGTGAGGAATATAACGGTGATGCTTGCTTCTATTCTCCTCCACCCTCTCCCCATACAACCCCCACCCCTCTACCTCCACTCCTTCCCCTCCTCCTCCCAGCACCGATCTCCCTCCCTCTCTCTCTCTCTCTCTCCCTCTCTCCCCCTCTCTCTCTCTCTCTCTCTCTCTGGTTCCTCTCCAAAGGTGTTGTTAGGGCGTGCACGTGTAGCGCACGCGCCGGCCGCTCCTCTCACCTCCCTTCCCCCCAACCCTTTAGCCCCCTCTCCCCAAATTATTTTAACCTTACTATCCCACCCCATCCCCACCCCTCACCCACCACCCCACCCGCCTCCAAACGCAGAACCGCTGTTCTGGAACTTGCTGCCGGCCGGCGCGGGGCGAGCTTAGCAGGGGCTGTGTACTAGAGCTAGGCCTAAAGGCCTACCGGCAGAGGTGTGGTGCCGTGATGTGGTGCGGTGTGGTGTAGCCAGCCCCTTTCTCCCCCACCAGCAACAACCCCCACCGCCCGCGCCGGCACCTACCTCTACCTGCCTGCCTGCTTGCCGCGCCCTCTTCCTCCCTTCCTTCCTTCCCTCCTACCTTCCCTCCCTCTCTGTCCCCGATTCTCTCTCTCTCTCTCTCTCTCTCTCTCTCTCTCTCTCTCTCTCTCTCTCTCTCTCTCTGTGTGTGCCGTGGTCTGCACCCCTACCCTGGTTCCCCCCAGCCCTGTTCCAACCCTTACCACTTCCTCCACACAGCTCTTGGAGTCTCTTCTCCTCTCCTTCGTCTGCCTGCAGCTCGGCTAGTGCCTACCCCTGTTCCTGCTCCTGCTCCTGCTGCTGCTGCTGTTGCTGCTGTTGTTTGGTGGTGGTGCTGCTGCTAGTTGTACTGCCGCTGGTGGGTTTCGTCAACAGCGTTTTGGTCAGTTTTGGGGGTTAGTGCCTCTCCCACCCACACACATTAAGAGTGTCCCCTGTCCATTTGTCCGTCTGTCCATCTGCAACGTGTCGACGTGTCTGAGTCCTGTTCAAGATGGCCAACCGTGAGAAGCCTATGGGGATGGACCGGACCCTTCACTCGAAGGTCAGTGTCTCGGGCTGCAGCTGCCCGCTTGGTAGGTTGGTGGGTGGGTGGGCGGGTGGGTGTGTTTTTTGGTTGGTCAGTGTTGACCTCTCCCTCTCTCTATCTCGCTCTTATTCGTATTCTCTCTCTCTCTTTCTCTCTCACACAATCTCTCTCTCTCACACACACACATATTCGTATCCTCTCTCTCTCTCTTTCTCTCACACAATCTCTCTCTCTCTCTCACACACACACACATATTCGTATTCTCTCTCTCTCAATTCTCATTCGTATTCTCTCTTTCTCTCTCTTGTATTCACTTTCTCTCTCTCTCTCTCTCTCTCTCTCTCTCTCTCTCTCTCTCTCTCTCATAAATGACATCTCTCTCTCTCTCTCTCTCTCTCTCTCTCTCCTCTCTCTCTCTCTCTCTCTCTCATTCGTATTCTTTCTCTCTTGTTTTCACTTTCTCTCTCCTTCACTCTCATAAATAACATCTCTCTCTCTCTCTCTCTCTCTCTCTCTCTCTCTCTCTCTCTCTCTCTCTCTCTCTCTGCTCTGCTCTGCTCTGTGATACATCACTGGTAAGGTTTTTTTTGTGTGTGTTTGATTTTTTGCGTATGCCGTCATTTAAAAAAAAAAAAAATCACCAATATACTAACCCTATTTGGGGATGGTGTTTCAATACAAAACAAGTGTGTGTGTGCTTTTAATTTTCATGTTATCCGTCACACCGGCGCAAGATGGCCGGATGCCGGTGCACTGAAGTTTTGTTATGGCGGCCTGCGCTCACGCAAGGGACCCTGGGTTAAAAGTCCCAGCTAACGGACTAGGTAGAGTGGGACTGGAGTGGGGAAGACCTACCAGATGTATAACTCCGACGGGAAAATCTCCCCCAGTTCAACATTACTGTTTTCCAGAAAAGAAATCACAGGAAAATGGACTCCCCCCCCCCCCCCTCTCTCTCTCTCTCTCTCTTTTCTTCTTCTTCTTCTTCTTCTTCTACTACTTCTTCTTTCTTCTTTTTTTTTTTTTTTTAACTTCTTCTTCTTTCCCTTTTTATTTATAAAATATGCCACCAAAATACTGGTAGGAGATGCCCAACGTTATCCCTCGAAAGCATAAAGGAAATATTCTTCTTCGTCTTCCTTTTCCTTTTCCTTTTTTTTTTTTTTTTTTTCTTTGAAGGTCAAGTAAGTAACGTCTATGGTCCTTTGGCAGAAGAAAAATAAACGACTGTTATCTTAATATCAAGACTTGAGGTAGCCGCTTCACGTCAGCCATTGCCCAAACTTTCTGTTCGACAAAACCTCGGATTAGGGGTTTCAAGAAAAGCCTTTTAACAATAAAACTCTAGATCTATCAACTGACTGTTAAAAAGAAAAAGAAAACAAACAACCCTCACCGAGGGAGATCTTGCCTGTGTGTACTAGATTTAGTCCCCGTCTCGTCAGACGTACTTTTGACCCCCCCCCCCCCTCCCCCCAATCCTCATCCTCCCGTTCTTCTTTTCCCTCTCCTCTCTAACAGACCTAGTTTTTAATTATGTTTGAAGGCCGTTATAGACGAGTCCGATAGCATTTTTTTGTTTTCATATTTGATGTCGGTCTTGCAATCTGATTACGGTTTTCACCAAATTATGCTGCGCAGGGTGCTGGTTTTACGAAGTGTTTAGTTAGGCCTACAGTTCGCGTGCAGAGCTTTGAACATTGAACTGTACTGTTTTGTTGTTGCTGGCTTGGTTTGTTTGTTGGGGTGCAGGCTACATGTCTGTTTTTGAGGAATCGGTGTGCAAAACATACAAGCGGTCAAAGCGTCAGTAAAATGGTAGGGTCCCCCCCCCCCCCTCCCTCTCTCTTGGTTTGTGTGTGCCAAAAGTTCTCTTTCCTAGCGATGCCAGTGTGTGTGTGTGTGTGTGTGTGTGTGTGTGTGTGTGTGTGTGTGTGTGAGAGAGAGAGGACGCGCGCGCGCGTGCGTGTGTGCACGCGTGTTTGTGTTTGTGTGTGTGTGTGCGTGCGTGCGTGCGTGCACGCGTTTATGTGTGTGTGTGTGTGTGTGTGTGTGTGTGTGTGTGTGTGTGTGTGTGTGTGCACGAATGAATGTGTGTGTGTGTGTGCACACGAATGTATGTGTGTGCAAGAATGTACATATGCGCGCAAATGTGTGTGTGTGTGTGTGTGTGTGTGTGTGTGTGTGTGTGTGTGTGGTGTGTGTAATAAGGGCAGGATTCTTTTTTCATACCTACTCCCCTTTCAAAGCAAAGATGGTCATTTAACGAACGAATCTTTTCGACCTGGACTGGTCACTTTTCGAAGGTCGCTCCTCTTCCCCTCTAGAACTTGCAGACATCAGGAGCCGAATGAATGAGTTATCTTTTCTGCGTTTTCTCTCCCCTGCATGAACCTGTCACACTTTTAACCTTGTGGACAGCGGTGTTCATGTTCTGAAACTTGGATATATATTTTCTAACTTGCCACCCAAGATTTGCTTCAGAAAGGGAAACAATTCTAAGTCACCTGAGGCTGAGTCTGGTCTGTAGGATGGGTGATGGAGAACCTGGGTGGATTGCGAATTGTTCACAGTGCCCCTGGACTCCTTGTGCGTCAAGGTTGCCATGTAGGCCTGGAGGGAGCATTTCCCTGGGGTCAACATTCGGAGGCTTTTCATGGATGGACTGCACAGTTTTGGGCAAAGCTTTCTTCATCATATCCTGCATTTTGAGTCGACTTTTCACGCAGAAATTGAAACGCCGCTGCAGAGTTTTGCGAGATGATGACAACGGAGAGAATTCTCTTCGGGTCTAGAGAACCTCATCTTAATACCACCGGTCATTCCTCAATGGTGTCCGCCAATCTTTGGTTGTGCTGTTTGTGCAGGATGCTATGGAACGTAATGCAAGTTTCGTCATCTCTGATTACGTCATATAGTCATTTAGGAACTTCTGACGCAAACTTTTCAAGCAGTCGCTTTACTGGATCTCTGAACATTCTGGGTTTTGTTATTGCTGTTGTTTTTCTGCTCCTCTGTTAGATGATTAGGTACCCATGCCACTTTCCTCATCACAAGATCATAATTATTGCAGGATCCCTTCGACTGGGCTACACACACACACACACACACACACACACACACACACACACACACACATATATATATACATACATATATATATATATATATATATATATATATATATATATGTATATATATATATATATATATATATATATATATAAAACAATCAGGTTTCGAAATATCGGTATCTGACCAGGAGTTATATGCTAGTGAGTTTCCTCCCCATTGGAGAATGTCTCCTCCTTGGAGACAATAAGCTTGCTGAAGGCTTGTTTTGAGAAGCATTTATTTCATTTTTTCCCCATTCACCCACTCAAGCACATACTGTTAGTTAGGCAGAATAATCTACCACTACAGATATGAATGCTTATCCCCCCGTATTTCTTCAATCTAAGACATAAGGGCAAGCTTTGTTTATTATTGAATATTTCTTGCAGTCATTGCAACACCAAGCTGCTCTGTAAGTTGCTGGAATGGTGCGGTATTTATCCTTGGAATTTATTAGTTTTATTATATATATATACGCGCGCGCGTATGTATGTGTGTATGTGTGTGTGTGCCTGTGTGTGTGTGTGGCGCGCGCGCGCGTTATTACTATTAGCAAAGGAGTTAGATTTTCAACATCAGTAGCCAGAACCTCACAAAAATGGAGAAAAAAAAATTAACTAAAAAAGAAGAAGAACAAGAAGAAGAAGAATACCAAAGAACCTGAATATACCTCCCTATTCCCGGTGTGCGTCCAATGTTCAGGAACTGCCGAGATTATTTCCAGGAGCAAGCTATGTTTATCTCTGGAACGTCTGTTGTTTAGCGGTGTGCTATATTTATCGTGTTACACTTGACGCCTCTTTACCTTCTTGGTGAAGTACGCCGCCACGAAACCGGTTGGCGAAGATTGGATGCTGGGGGAGAGGCTGAGGTTACAGCGGAGGGGAGCAGGGACACAGGATGCAGAATAAGGGGGATTGGGGGGGGGGGGGGGGGGGGGGGGGGGTTGAGCATAAAAATTCTGATGTCTTTGGGTCTACTAGAGCCGTTGTGTACCTCAACATAGACTTTTTCATCGATGAGCCGTTCAATGGAGATCAATCAGCGTGCCCATCAGTTGATCGGTTGCTGTATTAATTAATTAATCATGCAGTCAAGGTAGTTCCCATCGATGCACGGACAGGCTAATCACTAAATCATCTTTGTTTATTAGACCAGTTCATCTATCCACCATCCATTTACCGTTGAATTAATCAACAATCAAGCACAGACAAGACGGTTCTTCCTATGAATCAGAGAATGTGATATTTTAAGTTAGATGCGTGGGGTTAAGAGGGGGTGGGGGTGGGGGGGAGGGGGGGGGAGGGCTGAATATAATTAGAAAAGTTACTTTTTTTTTTTTTTTTGTCTGTAGAGAAACGAAAAGAAGCTGAACTAGAAAGTAGATTGCTCTTTTTGTTTCTTCCTCTTTGTTTCTTCCTCTTTGTTTCTTCCTCTTTCTTTGTTTTCAATGTTATGTTCGTTGTTTTGTTGTTGAATTCGACAAGGTAAGTGAGTGCTCGTTCTTCCTTTTCCTGGTCCTGAATGTTGTTTGTCTTGCCTGAAGAAGACCTAAGAGGTCGAAACGCGACGTGTTTGGTCTTGTAATTGGTTTGTCCACGTTCACCGCCGGAGTCACTTCAGATTACCTTTTAAAATTCGTTTCAGTTGCCGCCTGCAGTCGCCTCACTTTGAAACTAGAAACCACGTGGTTTACACTTCCGGTTTTCAGTTATGTGTTCGTTCGTTCGTTCGTTTGCTGTTGTT
>CM065748.1:26200352-26212852 GCA_033310375.1 Conus canariensis | reverse complement strand
CGCAGCGGAAAAGGAAGAGAGGGCGACCTCGCAGCAGCTGGAAGCGAGACACTGAGGCAGAGATAAAGAGGCAAGGGACCAACTGGACAGGAGAGACTACCGTGAAAGAAAAACATGTCCCTAAAAGCTTTCGTTATGAGGACGTAAAACTCAACCATTACCAACTGGACAGGCATTCAGCGAGCAGCCCAGAACCGAGTGCGATGGCGGAGTGTTGTCGATGGCTTATGCTCACCCTTGAGCTATGGGCCTAAGTAAGTAAGTAAGAACCGTTACAACTTAATTACGTCTCTTGAGAAGACAGTAACGGTCCACCAACAGTGCCACCAAAGAGACTTATGAGCACTTATATATACAGTCTCTTTAGAGTCACACTTTCTCGCTATGCAAAGTCTAACCAGTGCGTTGAGCTGGCTAATGCGTAGGTCAGACATCTGCTAAGTTGTAGCCACGAGATCCTCTTGTTAAATTCTCTCATCTTAGTCATTAAGTAAACTATAACTATATCCATCTGCTTCAAATCATGCGCGGTGTGATCTCATAACTTCGCGCATGTGATGTAGCGTATAATTATGGACTTCGTCCGCACCTCCCTTGGTGAAACGTCCTTGATGAAACTGAAACTGGAAACTCGCTATGCAAAAACTGTCAGAGTATAGGTCAACTGAAAACTCGCTATGCAAAAAGTGTCAGAGTCTAGGTCTAGTCCGCTCGCTACCAGCTGACTGTGAATGCCACCCTCCTGCACCCCCCCCCACCCCCCACCCGGAAACCCAGTTCGTTAGGAGACGTCAAGGCAGACGATAAATAGTCTTCCATAGTCGCCTCTACTCACCTCTCTTATCGCAGGATAACTCTCGTCTACACAGCACGCCATTATCTCCCTTATCCGGTCACTTCTCTCTTAAGGTTTTTCGTAGGATTTTGCGTAGCCCACTGTGAAGATCTCTGTTTCTGCCGAGAATTGGGAGTGTTTCTGTGTAAAAAGTGCATATGATATAGTATGAGCGCGTGTAAGTTGTCGCTCCGTCTTAGCTTCAATCTCTGAACGCTTTGGTTTCGATTTGCAGCAGTTTGGTTAGGGTTTGCGACATGTGTATGAGCGTGCGTGCGTGCGTGCGTGCCTCTGTGTGTGTGTGTGTGTGTGTGTGTGTGTGTGTGTGTGTGTGTGTGTGTGTGTGTGTGTGTGTGTGTCTATGTGTGTGTCTGTGCGTGCACGCGCGAGCGCGTGTGTGTGTTTGAGTGTGTATGTGTGTGTGTGTGTGCGCGCACGCGTGAAGAGAGAGAGAGAGAGAGAGAGAGAGAGAGAGAGAGGAGAGAGAGAGAGAGAGAGAGAGAGAGAGAGAGAGAGAGAGAGTGCCTGCGAAGTATAATGTGTTTCTAATTACTGTAAAGGAGAAAAAGTGGGCGTGTTCACATATGTTTGGGGGATTTGGGGGTGGGGGGGGGGGGGGGGAGCAGGAAAGAAAGAGAAGACTCCAAAGACCGATGTTAAAGTGTGAGTATCAAGTCCTTCACCACTGAGTTCTGTGATTTGAACAGAACGGTTTGCTCATGCCCGACTGGTGTCGTACGTCTTTCTTCTCCAGCAGGGCGAGAACTCTTCGGTGGTCATGACTGGTTGCAATTGTGACAGGACACGCATGGACTCTAAACATACAACAACACCTGCAATTATATGACCTCGTGGAACTCTCAACACCACGCTGGGGAGAGGGGAGGAGAGGGGTGGGTGGGTACCGTTCGTAACGGATCCCCCCAAAAGGGCAAGTGAATGATAGAAAAGGGAAAAGTAAAAAAAAAAAAAAAACCGTGATCAAGAAATGATCAAAAATAGATCATGAGTGTAAAGAGCCAGTGACTAAATAGAACAGTGACATGGAAGAAACCGACCTAAAGAAATAATTGACTAAAAATAAACCATAAAATAATCGACAGAACAGAAGCCAACGCTTGACGATCCCAAAAGGAAACAGAAAAGGAAATACCTGGATACAAGAGAAAAGACAAAACACGACGCGTTTCGACCTCCTAGGTCTTTTCATTCAACGCCTACCTTGCGCTGAAGAGATCAAAGCTAAGTGACAACTCGTTCATTTTCATTGTCCTATTTATTTGTGTCTTGCCTGGAGAAGACCTAAGAGGTCGAAACGCGTCGTGTTTTGTCTTGCGACTCGTTTGTCCACGTTTCTCTTGGCGGTTCGTTAACATTTATTTAAGATGTGTCTCGACTTATTGGTTTTCTTCAGGCAAGACAAGAATAAACAGACATACAATCAAAGTAAGTGCATACCAGGTGCAGCTGAAGTTAACCAGTCCTTAGTGACCAGGGGAAAAAATGACTTACAGGGGCTGGGACTGGAAGGAGAGCGGAAAGGAGAGGGAGAGACGGGGGAGGAAAAGGTCAATGTTGGAGGAGGAACATTCAATCCTTCATTAACCAGCAGCTGGAACCATTTTTGAGTTTTGTGTTCTGAACAGAACCCTTTGATGATGCCCAAATAGAGTCGATTTTCTCGTCTCTTTTTTTTGGTGAGAATTCTGTGGTGATACTGTCTGTCCACCTATGGTGTCTCACACAGAATACCACCTATAATTTTGTAATATTCTGAACACCAGGGGAGAAAAATATAAGTCCAGTAGACTCCCCCCCCCCCCCCCCCCAAAAAAAAAAAAAAAAAAAAGGCCAGTGAAGGATAGAAAAGGGAAACGGGAGAACGATAGAAAGAAATGTTACCAAAAATAAATCAGAATTAATCAAGAACACTCTGAGCTAACGCTCGGGGATCCCAAAACGAATAAATGAAAGGGAAGTCACTTGGATGCAAGACACAACACAACAAAAAGTAGCAGTCAGTTTGAAGAAAAATTTTAAAATAACACTGAAGATTCTGCAGGGAATTATATAAGTTCCCCCGTGTTTCCCAGGGGAGCCAACCGACTACAACTTCCTATCAACATGATACAGTAGTATAGACCCCTGCTGCACGCTTATGTCCCTTGAGATAACGACCCGGATAACCCCGGGCTTGCATCGATAACGGGCGCAGACGATAGGTCCTTGCCTCCCCCCTCCCTCCGCATGTGCCAGTGGATCCACTCCCCCCCCCCCCCCCACCTCTTCCATATATTCCACCCCCTTCTTCTCTTCCTCCGTCTATCTCTGTTGTGGTGTGTCATCTGTTTTCACCTCCGACATTCACGTGCCGTTCCGAGATGGGGGGAAAACTTATGGAAGTCAGTATGGAACCATGTTAGCGCCAAAAGTAAAGAGCTCTTTGCAATAGCTTTTTTTTTTTTTTTTTTTTACGTTTTCAGGAGGGGGGAAATCTGTTATCTTTCAAGAAATCAGTGATAATTGGGAAAATCAGCTATTATTACTGTCGGTGGGTTTGGTGGTTGCTTCTTTTTTTTTTTTTTTCCTTTCTTTTTTATTTATTTTGTTTTTGCTTCTCCCCTGAGAAAAAAACAAACAAACAAACAAACAACAACAACAACAAAAAAGTTATTACCATGAAAAAGGAACCATTGATGTAATAAGAAGAGCTTACATGTGGAAAATAGATTCAGTGCTAAGCTATTTGGTTGGTTTTTCTTTTTTTTTAGGTTTTTTTTTTTTTTTTTAAGCATGTTTGAAATAAACCACTCTACTGACATCAATTTTCTGTAGCAACAAACAACACCAATGGAATTGATTTTGACCGTGTGAAGGCGATTGGCTAGGGTATAAGCAACATGCACTGAATTGAACAGGTAGCAACACTGTTTCTTTCAAACAAACAAACAAAACAAACCACACAAAAAAAACAAACGGGTTTCTTTGAAGGATAAAATGGCCCGTGGTCAAGTGGTCAGAGGGTCCCCCCCTCCCCCCCCCCCCCCCCCCCCCACACACACACACACACTCCCCACGGAACTGATGGTCGTGAGTTCGAACCTCCGGTGGGATCGGATTTTATCGGTTGTCCACCCAGCGGTAAATGAATGGGTAACTGAATCAGTGCAGAGAGAATCAAAGGCGGCGGAAGGAGGAATGGGCCCCGTGTTCCGTCCTACCGTGCCTCACACGCAGTGGATCTCTGACACTTCACCACCAGTGGTGGTCATCAGTCTATGGAACATGAACCTTCTGACACCTTGAATGATAATGACTGCTTTCATATATTTAAAAAAAAAAAACCCTGTAAAACAGGTATTATGGGCTTATAAATTGATGACAGTTTTTTCTTTTCTTCTTTTTTCTCTCTCTCGAGGAAAAAGAGCTCTCGTCATTCAAACAAGGCAAGTTAGTTATTACCACTATTTTCCAGAACAAAGAAGTCATTTTTCTACAAGAAAACTCTGATAAAAAGCGATTTTTTTAAAAAGAAAACGTGCTTTATCGCAATTAACTGGAAAGATGATAATACCTTGTTTCTGTTGTTAAAAAAACAGGGGGGGGGGGGGGGGGGGGCATATCAACATGTCCTAACAATGCTCACACGCTTTCATAGTCTCCGTATGAGTTATCTCCGGCAGATGCGGAAGTTGATGGGTGAGAGGGGTGGGGGGGGGGGGATTTAGGAGAGAGGGGAGGGGCGTAGGGACCAGAGGGAGGAAGGGGAGAGGTAAGGGTCGAGAGTTTTTTCGGGTGAGTCAGTCGAAGATCCTATCTGGGGTGTATAGTTATTTTGAGCTCGGCGTCTCGGTGTGTAATGCCAGATGCGCGGTTCCAGTTTCTTTCTTTCCGCTCCTTCGGTCCGTTAATTAGAGAGGTCTGAACAGGCTGGGCACTTTGTGGACGGATTATTTTAGGCGATGATAATGCATTACACCTGTGCCTGTACAGAGAGAGAGAGAGAGAGAGAGAGAGAGAGAGAGAGAGAGAGAGAGAGAGAGAGAGAGACAGACAGACAGACAGACAGACAGACAGACAGAGACAGAGACAGAGGCAGAGAGAGAGAGAGAGAGAGAGAGAGAGAGAGAGAGAGAGAGAGAGAGAGTGTTTCAGTTTCATCAAGGAGGCGTCACTGCGTGCGGACTAGTCCGTATACGCTACACCACATCCGCTAAGTGTTGAGACCACACTACGCATGATTTTAAGCTGATGGATAAATGAATTAACAACTAAGATGAGAGAATTGAAGAAGAGGGTCTCGTGGCTACGACTTAGCAGATGTCTGACCTACGCATTAGCCTAATGCGCTGGTCAGACCAAAGACTGTACGCCTACGTCCGTAGGGCGAACTATCTTTGGTCAGACCTTGAGTGCCTATCTAACATTGGTTGTCTTGAGAGAGATACTCAGTCAGACAGACAAACAGATAGGCAGACAGACAGAAAGATCCGGATGGCTGGTGTCATTGTAAGGCCTCTTCTCCTCATAGAGGGATGACTAAATACAGCACATGAGATGAGATGAGGGTGGATCTGAGACAGAGAGTGGGAATGGTTTGGGGAGAAGTGAATGATAATTTACAGTTCATTCTCGTTTTCTCTGATGCCGTCCGTCTGTCTCAGTCTTTCCTTTAATTCCACAGTGGTCAGATCTGCCTCTCTCTTTCTAACTCTCTTTCCATCTCAAGAACATTTGTTGTCAAGTAGCCAAATCAATAATTCAATCAATCAATCAATCAATCAATCAATCAATCAATCAATCAATCAATCAATCAATCAATCATCACTCACGTCTTTCATGTTTAAAAGTAGCCAATTTTTTTAATAGCTTTTTATACATGAACCTTGTACAATGTTTTGCATAAAAAAGGACAACAAGAAGAAACAAACAAACCTCCACCCCACCCCCCCTCACTCTCACAAACACACATCTACCCACTCTCTCCCAACTTCGTCCCCTCTCCCTCTTTCCCCTCTCTCACTCACCCAGTGGCAAAGTGTTTGTTTATCAGCATTACTCATATGCATGCATCTATCCTTATGCATGGTTATGATGTGATATGAAATAAACCATAATTAAATGAAAATGTGCACGTTACAATTACGTCATAGTAGATGCATGCCCGGGGGGGGGGGGGGGGGGGGAGTCAAGCAGAGACAGATAAACACAGATGGACACAACAAAGGAAGGAAGGCACAAACAAAGACATGGTCAGACACAGCGGGCTGGATGTCAATCAGCTCAAAGAATCTGGCGTTGTCAAACAGCCGATCTTTATTCTGTACAGTCCGATCACTTCACCAGTCATTCTTGAAGCAGTCGACCAAGCAAGCTCACCATTGGAGATTTGCGAAATTTATGTAAAACTTGTACACAAAATCTCTCTCTCTCTCTCTCTCTCTCTCTCTCTCTCTCTTCTCTCTCTCTCTCTCTCTCTCTAGTATTGTTGACCAGAATGGACCCACACTTTTAAAACTGGCAACAACAACAACAAAATGAAATAAAAATAAAAAAGACGTCGAAGTTTTGACAAGATTACGCTTGCGTCCTACATGTTCACAGTAGTAATTTCTTCCGTTGTCAATACGTCTTATGCAAGTAGGTGTGAAATTTGATATCGAAATGAAATTATTGTAGGAGGGTCACACACACACACACACACACACACACACACACACACACACACACACACACACACACACACACACACACACACACACACACACACATTTATGTGATACATTTATTCGTATTCGTTCTCTCTTTCTCTCCCCCCCCCCCCTCCACCCTATCTCTCTTCTTCTTCTTCTTCTTCTTAATCATGGGCAATCGCCGTGTTTGATATCAGAATATGTAAAAAATCAACAACAACAAAAAAGACAAAACAACTGACAGACAAGCAGAAAATGGGGAGGATGCGTAGGGGAGGGAAGGGGGTGGTGAAAGAAGGTGGCGAGGGGGTGGGGGTGGAGATGGGACAAGGGAGGGAATTACTCGAACACCAGAACACCTGGAACTCTGGAAATGCACTGGAATGCCATGGGGTTGGGGGAGAGGGCAGGAGGAGGTGGGGGGGGGGGGGAGGAAGGTGGTATTTGAGGGCACCTGCTTGGTCGTTTTACCTGTAAACATGATTAACTGGACGAGCACTGGGCAAAGACCAGACCTCTGCCAAGGTCGAATGAGTCTGGGATCCCTTGTTTAAGTCAGTTCTTCAGTGAAGACCAAACTTATTTACTCTGCCAGGGGAAGTAATTGTGCGGACGGAAGGAGTTATTTCCCATGTTTTTTCTTTCTTCTTTCCACTTCTCTCTCTCTCTCTCTCTCTCTCTCTCTCTCTCTCTCGTTTCTCTGTGTGTGTGTGTGTGTGTGTGTGTGTGTGTGTGTGTGTGTGTGTGTGTGTTTAATATGATATGGAAACACAAGACGTCCACGTTTCTATCACTACAAAGTTTTAGCATTCTATAAAAAACATTTTCCCTTTATAGATAGCTGTAGTTTGCGAGTACTTCATTCTTGTTTCACAAACAAAACATTGAAAACTACTGAATGTCAAAAATTTATATCGCTAGACAGTCTTCATATTCCACGAAAATTTAAATTTTCGTTGATAGTTATCAAGTACCTGCGTAGTGTCTACTTCCAGCGTCAACGTTGTTGTTCTTCTAGCGACGATATCAACGGATCCTGGATCAGTTGTTTGATCTGGATCCGTGGCATGGATCCGTTACTGATTTAAACGGGATGACATTCCATTCTTCTGCCAGGCTGGATCCACATCAAACTGTATTAGGTTCGTCCCTAGGCCAAACTGCATCTTCTGGTAGCGTTTGGTTAAAGTGGGTTCGGTACTTTTTTTTGCATAATGTTGTAATCTAATAACATTAACAGAAAGCTGCAATAGTAGATGTTTAACAGATAGTAATCATCAGTTCGTAAACAGAATTTCACGGTATTCATCTTGAAAGCACAATCTGTGATAATCTTGTTGCACGAATACAGCCGTTTCATAAGGATTTGCACGATTCGCCTCTAACCCTAAACGCCTTCGTCCTGGATGGAGACAGAATCCATCTTCTGTACGAAGGTTGGTGGTGAAAATGGGTTCAGTGAGTTGTGTGTAATCTTGTCGACAGATAGACAGACAGACAGATAAACCAACCGACAAAGTAAGGAATGCCGATTAGAACTTAACCTCCTCTGCAGTGTTCATGAACCGGCGCTTGAGCAGCGGGCATGGAGATGATTCTCTCCGAGTCTCTCCCGCTTCGTCCGCGCATCTGGTTTGTGTACCTCTATAAACTTCATTAAACCCTTCTAGTAGAAGAGAAGAGGGAGGAGAAGGCGGAGGGAGGACGGGGGTGGTGTGTGTGTGTGTGTGTGTGTGGTGTGTGTGTGGGAAGAGGGTTAGGGAAGAGGAACCTTGGAGTGGGGAGTGCTTTCAGCCCGATGAGGGAAGGAGGAAAGAGGGAAGGAGGGGGTATCATATCTTACACAGCCGTCGGCTCGTACAACCTACCCCTAAGGGCCTCCGGCCAATAGACGCTAATCTTCCACTGACCCAACGATCGTCCCCCAAGAGGCCATGAGCTCTGGCTCAGATGGGAAACGGAAACCATACAGTTGGCGGTCATTCTCTGAGAGTGATGCTCAAAATTTCCTGACTAGCGCTGCAGGTTCTGTATCTCCCAGACGGTTAAAATTTCCCTGATAGCAGACAGCTGGTTCATAATGCTCTTTCGAAAGCAGACCTGGTTCATAATGCTCTGAAAGCAGACCTGGTTCATAATGCTCTGAAAGCAGACCTGGTTCATAATGCTCTGAAAGCAGACCTGGTTCATAATGCTCTGAAAGCAGACCTGGTTCATAATGTTCTGAAAGCAGACCTGGTTCATAATGCTCTGAAAGCAGACCTGGTTCATAATGCTCTCTGAAAGCAAGAACCTGGTTCATAATGACTCTGAAAGCAGACCTGGTTCATAATGCTCTGAAAGCAGACCTGGTTCATAATGCTCTGAAAGCAGACCTGGTTCATAATGCTCTGAAAGCAGACCTGGTTCATAATGCTCTGAAAGCAGACCTGGTTCATAATGCTCTGAAAGCAGACCTGGTTCATAATGCTCTGAAAGCAGACCTGGTTACAAATGCTCTGAAAGCAGACCTGGTTACAAATGCTCTGACAGCAGACCTGGTTAATGCTAAGGTGTGACACAGCTGCGTTGTCAGTGTAGTATAGACCTTCACATCACCACTGTGATCATCCTCTTCTTCACTGATCACTTTTAAAAAAAAAATCAAAATAAAAAGTAAGTCTCAATCTCTGTGACTCTTGATGCCCTGCTCACATGATGAGTGAAGTATGCAGGTTCGATTTGTCTTCAATCTAGATTTTTTTCTTTTTTAAGTCAGCAGTGCACTTCTTGTTCTGTTCCTCCTCAGTTCTATGGGGGATCATTGGGCCGCCATTGGAGGCATCCGTTCACCAGTATCTGTTGTGTGTGTGTATGTGTGTGTGTGGGGTGGGGGGTGGGTGGATGTGTTTCGTGTGTGCAGGTGTGTGTGTGGGAGGTGGGGAGGGTTGTTTGAGTGTTGATGTATATACAAATACATATACTAACACAGGCATTTATGTAACGATTTATAATGTCTTTGTAACGTTCTTACGTACTTGTGAAATATGATGTGGAACAGAAGAAAAAATTTTGATTTGATTGAATTGAATTGAGTTGAATTGAATTGAATGAATTGATTGTATACCAAGGCTCGGACTTCTGCAAATCAAACTTTTCCTTCACCAGTCTGCGATGTTGCCAGTTCATCGATTTTTTTTTATTTGTTTGTTCGTTTGTTTGTTTGATCATTTGTTTGTTTGTTTTCGGGGTAGTAGTTTCGTCTTTAACATAATCTCCCTCGCTCAACAGTTCTCTGAAGGATCGTTTGAGCAAGGCTTTTGGATTCAACGGCCAAGGAGCTTCAGCATGTCTTTTTTTTATTTTTTTTTTTTACTAAAGCACTTGTGTGGGCCAACTGTTTCTTGTACGGTGAGCGATGAGGTACACAAGTAGTATAGAGAGTAGACATAACTGGAAATAATGTCCGATCGAGGACCGATACAATCGTGGATGGTATGGAGCCAGCAAAAACCGAACCCAAGAAAGCACGCAGAAGTTAGACGCTAGCCTACCCGGTGAGCGGTGCCGCAGAGGGAAGGGGGAGGGGGGGGGGGGCGGGGGGGAGGACAGGTGAGGTGGACTGGAGGAGAAGGAGGGAGGGGAGGAGCCAGGGGATGGAGAGGAGGTAAGGAAGGGAGAGGGGGGGGGGTTCTCTCTGTGGAATGGAAGAAGCCAGAAGCACAGGGGCACGGGAAGGGAGCAGAAGGAGGAAGAAGAGGAGGAGGAGGAGGAGGAACGTTCCTGGCGCCCTGAATAGGAAAGTGATGAGCTTGTTCACCTGCGTTGCCATAGAAACCCGCCTCCAAGTTTAAACACCGACCTGCGCCGGTTTTTGTCTGTCTGTGTGTGGAGGTGGGGGGTGGGGGTGGAGGAGAATGGGAGGGTGAGGCTGGGAAGAGGAGGGAGAAAGGAGAGGGTAGCTCTGGCCGACGAGGTGTACGTGGCAGTGTGTTGAAGGATTTGTTGCCGTTCATGTTGCCCTGTTCTCGTGTACATAGAAGGGTTGTTGTTTTAGCCCTGCACCCACCCGGATCTTCCCCCCCTACCCCCCCCCCCCCCCCGACCCACCCACCCACCCAAGTCAACGCAAAACTTGCTTGCAGTTGTGTTGTTGAGGGCGAAGGGGAAGGACGCTCATCCTGATCTTCTGATTTGCTTTTTTTTTTTTTTTATCCCTACCCCACCCCCACCTCCACCTCCTCCTCACTATCTCCGTCTTCTTCCTCACCATCTCTCGTTTCCTTTACTCTGTGAGATGCGGTGTTGGGTCTTATTGGGGGAGGGGCAGTTGTTGCGTCTTTTAAGGCAAGAATGGCTGTCTTTCTCAGCTCTTCAGCAGTAGCCTCGTGGAACATAGCAACAATAGGAGATTGGGGTGAAAAAGTTATTAGCGCTGTTATCCCTGGGGTTCACGATCGTTCTCCTTTGGGTTCACAACTGTTTCCCTTAGAATCACAACTGTTTTCTCTGTCTTCTTCTTCTTCTTCTTCTTCTTCTTCTTCTTCTTCTCCTCCTCCTCCTCCTCCTCCTCCTCCTCCTCCTCCTCCTCCTCCTTCTTCTTCTTCTTCTTCTTCTTCTTCTTCTTCTTCACCTCCTCCTCCTCCTCCTCCTCCTTCTCCTCCTCCTCCTTCTTCTCCTTCTTCTTCTTCTACTTAGAATCACAACTGTTTTCTCTTTCTTCTTCTTCTTCTTCTTCTTCTTCTTCTTCTTCTTCTTCTTCTTCTTCTTCTTCTTTTTCTCCTCCTCCTCCTCCTCCTCCTCCTCTCCTCCTCCTCCTCCTCCTCCTCCTCCTCCTCCTCCTCTTCTTCTTCTTCTTCTTCTTCTTCTTCTTCTTCTTCTTCTTCTTCTTCTTCCCCTCCTCCTCCTCCTCTTTCCCTTCTTCATCTGTCTAGTTTTAATCATCGACCAGTCATTATCCTGAGGCTAATGACTGTTATCATCACCTCTAAGGAGAGCGGTGAGAACAGGTTCATTAGTTATTGCCCTTGTGTTCCCTGACAAACATATTATGGATACTGGTGTGCGGAGTGCCGGTTTGAATAGGAGGAGCCGTTGTAATCCTTAGGGCCACAACTGTTTCCCCAATCTTGGCCGTTTACCTTAGAAATAATTACTGTTTTCCCCCACGAAATAAGGAAAAAAACAACCTGTGATCCAGTGAGATAACAATGCTAATAACTGTTTCCCTCGGGAAAACAGTTGTGATCTTTAGAGAAAACAAAGAAAACAGTTGTGATCTTTTAGATAAAACAAAGAAAACAGTTGTGATCTTTAGATAGAACAAAGAAGACAGCTGTGATCTTTATGATAAAACAAAGAAAACAGTTGTGGTCTTTAGATAGAACAAAGAAAACAGCTGTGATCTTTAGACAGAACAAAGAAAACAGTTGTGATCGTTAGATAAAACAAAGAAAACAGTTGCGATCTTTAGATAAAACAAAAGAAAGCAGTTGTGATCTTGAGATAGAACAAAGAAAACAGTTGTGATCTTTATGATAAAACAAAGAAAACAGTTGTGGTCTTTAGATAGAACAAAGAAAACAGCTGTGATCTCTAGACAGAACAAAGAAAACAGTTGTGATCTTTAGATAAAACAAAAGAAAACAGTTGTGATCTTTAGATAAAACAAAGAAAACAGTTGTGATCTTTAGGAGAAAAAAACAACAACAAAGAAAACAGTTGTGATCTTTAGATAAAACAAAGAAAACAGTTGTGATCTTTATGATAAAACACAGTTGTGAGCTTCAGATAAAACAAAAGAAAACAGGTGAGGAATTATTGTGGTCTTTAGAACAAACAAAGAAAACAGTTGTGCTTCTGAGGAATAACGATGGTGATACCTGTTTTCCACAGGAAAACAATTGCGATCTTTAGATAAAACAAAGAAAACAATTACTATCCGAAGGAAATAGTTGGGGTCCTGACAATGATAATAACTTTTTCCCCGAGGG
>CM065748.1:26192852-26195352 GCA_033310375.1 Conus canariensis | reverse complement strand
CAGTGTGTGTGTGTGTGTGGTGTGTGTGTGTGTGTGTGTGTGTGTGTGTGTGTGTGCGTGTGCGTGCGTGTGTGTGTGCGTGTGCGTGTGCGTGTGTGTGTGTGCGTGCGTGCGTGCGTGTGTGTGTGTGTGTGTGTGTGTGTGTGTTCGCGCGTGCGTCCGTGCGTAGACGCACACTTATCTCTGTACTGCTGGGTCTGGCGTGGCGACGTTAACGCTCGGATTAAAGAGACGGCAGGCAGGCTATCATGCCCCTCCCCCCACCCTCTCTTCCATTCCCCCCCCTGCCCCCCTCTTCCATCCCCCCCCCCCCTCCCCGATTCTTCCCACCCTCCTGCTCAGTATCTACAGCTGTGTAACCAGAGTTTGCGTATGTCTGGTAGGGATAGGTTTCCGTGTGGACATTACTATTTCACCAATGCAACAGATAGTGACAGACTGACTCTGCCAGCAGGCTGTGTTCATTTAATTATTACACTCCACGTATTAGAGTGAAAGGGCCCCATGGTCCAACGTGGTTAGAGCGTTTGTCTGCAAGAACTGACGATCCTGAGTTCGAACCTTTCGTGCCGGGAGGTCGGTTTTTTTTTTTTTTTTTTTTTTTTTTTTTCGGTTTGAAAACCCTCTCTGTCCACCCAGCGACTAATTAGTACTTGATTCTCTTCAGGGAAGGTTGAAGGCGGCGGAAGGAGAGAGATAGTATTCGCCTTCCGTCATGCCGTTGCTCAAGACACTGAAAACCTGACTGTTCACTGCTCCCTACGGTCGATAGGCTATGGGAACTGATCTGTAACGTACCAGAGTAGTGTGACTGTCCTCAAACAAGCGTAATGGTCTGTATTATATAGTTCAGAGCCATGTTTACATACAGTGGTATGAACCTCTGTAAAGAGGTATTAGATTCAGTAAAAAAAAAAAAAATTAATTAAGACATAACAGCTCAAACAGAAACTTCAGACTTCAGTAGTCTTTCCTTATCACAAACCTGTGAAGTGGTCTTAGATTGAGATAAACTGAGACATGAAAGCTCAAAAAGGAAATACTGATCAGACTTACCAAAT
This sequence comes from Conus canariensis, assembly GCA_033310375.1. Classification (NCBI taxonomy): domain Eukaryota; kingdom Metazoa; phylum Mollusca; class Gastropoda; order Neogastropoda; family Conidae; genus Conus; species Conus canariensis. The sequence goes on along the minus strand of CM065748.1, from coordinate 26,194,291 downwards.
CTTTTCCTTCCTTTCTTTTCATAAATGAAGAAGAAAAAAAAAAGAAGAAAAGAACGGTGTGATGAAATTGTTACCCCTTGTGCAGCTTAGTCCGGACACACAGGCTGTCGCATTGAAGTTAATTTATCGTTCATGATGCACAGTGCCACAGCTAGGTTAGATTATTGTTCATAACTCATCATCGTCCAGTGAGTGAGTAATCAGAAAAAGAAAAAAAAAAAATGCGGTGACTGGTGCTGGCAGACGCGCGACTTATCTGAAGAAACCGCTGAAGGGGGAATAGGAGGACGGGTGTGAGGGATGTTGGGGTGGGACTGGGAAGTGAGTGGTGGGTGGGGGGGGGGGGGGGGGACATTAGAATGTTCTTCTTCATCTCAGAACGCCGTTGCCAATGGTCCGTTTCACAGAGGCGAGGTGGCCAGAATTCTCGCTTGCTTGGCGAGCGTGAGCGTTTCATAGCACACCTATAACGGCGAGCGGGGCTAGGGAAAGGCGAGAGGTCGCTAGACCGACTACAGGGTTGTCTCCCATGCGAGGAAAAATGGCTGACAATTTTTATGTCCTGTAAATTGGTGAAGGAAAAGGAGTGATGTTCTCTGACTGATACATAAAAGAACCAAAACGCTGACCCTTCAACAGTAAGAGCTCGAAGAGGTAATCCTGACATTGACAATAAGAATGTTTGTCTTTCGCCCGTTTCTTTACTCCCTTTGCCGCTCACATCCCTCGCAAGGATATAGGCCTAATAAGCTAGCCCACCTTTTGACTTATCACGTGTCTATGACACTTGCCCCAGGAGACCAGCTAGCTCTCAAGACAAATGTAATGGTCCTGTGAAGAGTATCCACAGCGTCTTACAGTCTGTCCACGTCCACAAAATACTGCACACTTCAGTGTCCCAGCTGATGTCACTTTCTGACGAAAAACGTCGATTTGAAGAAATATCAGTAACGGAATATCCGGCAGATCGAGTGCTTAGGGCACTTCACCCTCTGATTCCGCTAGTCCTGGAAGGGGGGGGGGGGGGGGGGGGGGGGGCACTCTTTGCTGTTTTGGTGGTCTGCTTCACCACAGACACAGAGTGGGGCTGGGATGAGGTGACATCACCTGGGAGGGGGTGGGTGGGGTGGGGTGGGGTGAGGTGTTTAATCTGTTGTGTCCCTGTCACACACTACATTTTGCATGCACTCAATCACAAACACAGCATGTTCACTCCATACGAGCGCATCTGCTCCATTCATTGAAAGGAGAAACTGAGGAAGCAAGAATTCACTTTTTTTTGGTGCTCCCATACCAAACCACAACAAAGAATTCCACAATTACAATCAACATCACATGAAAGTGTAACGCGCATTGTCCAATTTTCATGTTTATCAATCACATAAACATTTCCAACCACTTTTCCATTTTGCACATAAACATGTCCAGCCACTTTTCTA
>CM065748.1:26172852-26180352 GCA_033310375.1 Conus canariensis | reverse complement strand
CGCCTCGCACTTTCTACCCACTTCCATCCCTCCCTCCCACCCACCCCCTTTCCCTTCCTCTCCTCTCCCCCCTTCCCCCTTCCCCACACACCTGCCAGTCTATCTGACCTGCATTGAGTGCTACCTCTGTGTGTGTGTGTGTCTTTCCTGGGGCCCTTTGTTGCTGTTGCTGCTGCTGCTGCAGCCTGGCCAAGGCGGTGTACGAGGGCACCTCCAGCCTGCCCAATGCTGCCCGCGGCTACAAGATCAAGATGAACACCATGGCCGCGCCCTTCAAGCAGGTAACTCAGCTGTCCAACAGGTGAACGCAAAGGTCTCTCCCCCACAGCCCCGATACCCTCCGCCCACCCCAATCGGAAGGAGCTTTAATACCACTAGCACCACACACACACACACACACACACACACACACACACACCACACACCAGGCCGACCTCGACGACGGTCTCACATACCCCGTTGGTATACGATAATATCTGTAAATAAACGAGATGGAGATGAAGAAGAACAGAGGTGCTGCCATGATTGCCTCTGTTGGTACAGTCCTGGACGATGGCCGGCCCGGCCCCCACAAAGCCGATGGTGCACGATCATATTAATTTATACATAAGGAGGATGGGGGATGAAGGACATTGGTGCCTGACTGGCTCCATTGGTAGACCATAGAGTTCGTAGGCGAATGTTCAGAGTTCCGTGTGGGGATTACTGAGGCCCAGAGAACGTGGAAAAGTTGTTCAGGTTCTCAAGTTGGCGCTTCTAAAGTGGAACAGCGCCGTGGCAACAGGCAAATGATGTAGCCAGATGTCCTGACACCAGCTCTCCCGGTCGGGGTTGATGATCTTCACGTACACGGTGAAGTTGGTAGATGAAATTAACTGTTGAATTCCCGTCCTTTTTCTTTCTTTCTTTCTTTTAATTTTGTTTGTTTGTTTGTTGTTGTTGTTTTTTTGCACCCTTCTTGTTGTTCTCGTACCCTGGCTAAAAGACTCCAGGGATCATCCAAACAGCCGAACTACTTGAACACTATGGTACAAATGCATCAGCTGGGGATGAGAACATTACGTGTGTGACCGTTTTTGATTACCCCGCCACATGGGCAGCTACACTCCGACTTCGGGGGATTTTGGAGACTGATAATGTTATGCTAGGAACTTGTCACAACTGAAGACAATCCCCGCATAACTATGCAGAGCATAACAACATGTTGATGTAGCCTTGGTGTTCTTGCCTATGTCAACTGGCCTGACACAGCCTTAAGCCAAGGCGGTTTCATCTTTCCATGAATTATTTAAATTACCTCCCGTCGTAGTTGACATTCCACAGTTACAGTTTATTTGAATTACCTCCCCTCAAAATCGACATTCCACATATATGCCAAGGCCTACACATGGCCCACAACACCATGGGTGCATGGGTGTCTCAGTTGGTTAGAGCATCATGTTTGCAGTCAAATGTTGTGAGATCGAACCATGCTGGCGCCTGACTTAAAAATCACTGTCGTTACTACCTATCTTAACGTGTTGTCATTCAGGTGGTGTATCATAGCGTTAGACAGGCCCAGTTCCTATCCACGAATCTCACTGGATGCTTATAACCATCTGACATATCACCCATCATAGGTGGCTATGAACATTAATGGGTGAATGTACCAACTGCCTGATGAAGTGGTAAGCATCCGGGCACTTTCGGCTTGGAGGTCGTGGGTTCGATTCCCATCAGAGCGATTTATTTGTGGGATTTTTTTCTGAACCGATCAGCTACTACCCAGACGAGTTTGTTATGGATTCTGCTGGGAAGACCTGAACCACAGTGTCCGACTTCTTCCACTTACAGGATGTACCTTTGACACTGTTACTCAAATGTCCAGACCAACACTGCAGGTGTCTGTTTATCTCGAGCCTGGTTGCCATCGGGATATATCAAAGTAAGCGTGGAGTACAGGTCTGTCATGCAGTCTCAGACCTGAAAGTAAATCCATGGCATCATCTTCGTCATCCGCATCCTCACCGATCAACAAAAAAAACCAGAAATGTCTTACATTCTGCGGCTCTTCATGCCTTGCTTTCATTCTGACCAGTTTCGATTTCCTCTTCACGTCTGTACCCTTCGTGAGATTCTGTTGGGATCGCCAATATGGGGACTGTCGTTGGACGGATGTGGTTGCGCCCCACGCCCTCCCCCCCCCCCCCCCCCCCCCCCCACACACACACCACACGCACACACACACTGAGGGAGAGCTCACTCAGACTGGCTCCACGACTAAGCGATTGTTGTTATCAATAGGGGGCTTGGAGGGAAGTGTCTGTTGGATCAGAACAGGTATTACTACTGAACACCACCGAAGTGATTGGGCAGCAATGCATTGTCTCTTCTGCTGGATCTCCTCATGACAACTTAACATGAACAACTCCCTGTGGATTCCCGATGCCGAGGCTATGGCTGTGGACGGAGATCCGCAATGAGCGGCGTGGATGCAGTGCCACTGAGGTGGTAAAGAAGATGAGACTGCAAATGAATGAACGAATGAATGAATGAACAAATGAATGAATGAATAAATGAATGAATGAATGAATAAACAAATGAATGAACAAGTCCATAAATTAATAAAACAAACAATTAAATGAATAAATAAATGTAACTTCACACGACGCATAGACTCCTGCATGGACATCCATATTAGGTGCTTGCACCAGGCCAGATCAGCGAGTTGGATGGGAAAGTCCGGCATCTGAAGTCTCCCCCTTGAGGCCCGCCCCTCAACTTTCCCCCTATTTCATGTGTAGCCTCTGTGTACAGTCCACCTCAGGGTTTGGCGCAGGTCAGTGTTCTGCGTACATGGATGAGTCTTCATGCCTTAGCGCGTCTTCCTCCTTGACGAAACTACAGCTGTCACTTAAAGACAAGTAATAACACACGATCTCTTCAATCTACGATCTCCCTCAAGGGAGAAGTCTTCCACCCCTTTCACAAATACAAACGAAAATTGCGTGGGCAGCGGGTGATATGAAGGGTGCGAAAAAACAACCCCCAAAAAACAAAAAAAGATAAACTAAAAGTGAATTCAGCAGAGTGAACACTTCTCTGTCAATGCCAAACGGATCCTGGAAATGTATTTTTCGCCAGAGGAAGTTATAGTCGAGTTATTTCCCATATGTCTTTTTTTCAATTTTTTTTTTTTTTTTTTTTTTAACTAGATATGGGGAACATGTACTTTTCTTTCACTACAATATTTGAATATTTCATGAATATTTCATGAATATATCTGAATATTTCATGAAAATATGTTAGCTCACAGACAGCTATCAACTCGTAAACAGTTCCTTCACATTCTCATGTTTAGCAGAGAATCAGAATGCTTATTAATCATGTCTCTGAACATAATTATCTTAAATCTGTCAGAGATCCATACCCAAATTTAATATATTAGCCTTCGATTCCATCCTGCCTATTAAGTTTGGATAAAGTCGGTGCAGAAGTTCTTGCACAATCTTGTCTTCAGACAGACCAAGAAATCAGCGAACGCTGGTGAAAACATATTCACCTTCTTCAGCGCATGTGCACTGGAATACACCTACTCTGTGGAAAAAAATTTTTTTTTTGGTCACAGGCTTACAAGAAACACGACATTGGAGAAAAGGGCAATTACTCTATCGCAGTTTCAATAGGCTAGCTTGAGAGGGTTATATCTGCCACTGGCGTAGGAAGTTAATACAGGATGAAGGTTTGTTCACACTCGCCGCCCCCCCCCCCCCCCCCCCCCCCCCCCCGTACGTCCTTCCATCCTTTTTTGTTTAACAGGGTAGCCAAAGATGAAACGGACTGTTAATAAAAGTGCGGTTTACTGTCTCATTATGGGAACGGCAAACTGGCTGCGCGGTTACGTGCACACTTGATCCTCATTGAATTCTGTCTTCAGATCTTCTCACCTGCTCTAGCCATGAAGAGAACGATCGGGTGCTTTTTCACCGTCAGGTGCAAGTTGCCAAGATGAAACAGCCAAACTGTTTTCTCCGCGATAGGGGAAGCATAAAAATTTACAATCACGTGAATGTTTGAAATAGATCTGAAAACTTTCCAAGCCTACGTTTTTTTTTTCTTCTTAGATCTCTCAGCAGATTAAAACATTGCAAGAGTTTTCATGTCTTCCTGCCTGAATTGAAACTGACAAAAACCGCACTGCAGTCTTCCAAATTGTATAATAAAAAAAAAAAGAGAAGAAAAAAATAGGCGGGGGGGGGGGGGGGGGGGGGGGGGGGGGGGGGGGGGTAGGAGGGAGGAGGGGAAGGGGTGTGTGGAAGGAAGGCGGTAAGGACGCAACGTAACATGTCGTCCATGTATTTCTGGCTTCAAATACTACGAGGGGTCCCATGCCACTGCCAGTTATAATAATTATTTATGTATTGATTGAAGTGTATTGATTATTTCTGTCACTACCAAGGCATAATGGCTACCTGTGTTCTTCGGAGAGTCTCACAGAATCCGTCTGAGGAGTTTGCCCGGTGCTGTGTCTGTACAGATGGAGAACATTGAGGTGTTTCTGAAGGCCGTGGAGAACTATGGCGTCCCCTCCAACAGTCTGTTCCCCACCGCTGACCTCTTTGAGGGCCGTAACATGGCCATGGTCATCTCCACAATCCTCCAGTTCGGCAGTGAGGTGAGTGGTGATGATGATGGTGATGGTGGTGATGGTGGTGGGGTTGATGATGATGATTATGATGATGATGATGATGATGATGATGATGATGAAGATGATGTTACTGCTGACCTCTTTGAGGGCCGTAACATGGCCATGGTCATCTCCACCATCCTCCAGTTCGGCAGTGAGGTGAGTGGTGATGATATGATGGTGATAGTGATGGTGGTAGTGGGGTTGATGATGATGATGATGGTGATGATGATGATGATGATGATGTTACTGCTGACCTCTTTGAGGGCCGTAACATGCCCATGGTCATCCCCGTCATCCTCCAGTTCGGCAGTGAGGTGAGTGATGGTGGTGATGATGATCGTGATGATGATGATGATGATGATGATGATGATGTTTGTGCTGACCTCCTTGTAACGTAGCTATGGTCACCTCCACCATCCTCCAGTTTGGCAGTGAGGTGAGTGATGACAGTGACGATTGCGATGACAATGATTATGATGATGATGATGACGATGACGACGACGACGATGATGATGACAATGACGACGACAATGATGATGATGACGATGATGATGGTGATGATGATGATGATGATAATGATGGGGAGGGGGGGGGGGGAGGAGGAAAGTTCGAACTAACATGGAACATTTTAGCTGGGTCTTCATTCTTGATCGCATGAAGCAGTTAAGATGAGCGAGCGCTATGACATGAAGAGACGAAACGGAGGAGGAAAGATCAATCTGAAAACATGGCGGAATATATTGTTATCGACTGCTTGCGCCGTAACCTATGAACTTTGAATAAACGGGACAAGAGTAAGCCACGAATGATGATGAAACAACAACGCGTTGCGGGGTTCAAGGCAGGAATAGATGAGACAACCTCAATGAGCAGGAAGGCGTTTGGCCATTGAAAAAAAAAAAAAAAAAAAAGAGGAAGTGGCGAGTGACTCCGTGCTGTCCGCTTGAGATGGAAGACGGGGAGGGGCGTCTTTTTACTAGGTTAGCCACGAAACGTCGGCCAAAGAGAACTAACTGCCATGGTTTGCAAGAGTTAAACATCATACAGTGACACCGAAAGGCAGTTTGCCTCTCTCACTTCTTTTCACTTTCGTTCCTTTCTTAGGGTCAATACTGAAGGTATGGAATGGTGTGATATTGGTGAGAATATAACACACACACACACACAAACATATATATATATATATATATATATATATCTCCAGCGGACGAAAGGCCTAGGAGCAGGCAATGCCAATAGATCTGTCTTCAGGAGGGATTGTGATGGTTCCCTCATGCAGCTAGTGAAGGAGTGAAGGGTTTCCTAGTTATAATATATTTTCTTAATTTTATGTTACCAGTTTCTTCACCTTCAACCCCCACCCCCACCCCCTCCACACACTTATTTATTTATTTTATTATTTTTTTTTTTTTAGTTCAAATCTTTGCCAAGTCATTACTAAAATGACGGAAGAATTGTTAGCCTGCACTTGTTTTCCCCCACTATTTAATTGTTCGGCATTATATATATATATATATATATATATATATATATATATATATTGGCAACATATTGTATAGGAGAAGAAGAGTATTGTTTGTTGGTTTGTTCTTGTTTTGTTTGCTACTGGTGAGGTCAGAAAACATTTTCACTCTTTAGTTTTTGTTTCTTCTTCATCTCCTTATCATAATCATCATTATCACAACCATTGTCATGAAAACAGCAGTATCTGCACTCCCCTTACTCGGTGGACTGTAGTCCATCACCTTGAATTTGATTCTTAGGATGCATACACTGGATAACCATCAGTGGTCAGCTGGAAGAACTAAACAACGATCATCAAAAATACTGCTATCACTGTCATTATAGCTATCACAATGATTATTAGTATGTCTTTCTACCACAGGCTCAGCGACATGGTTTCAACGGTCCAACCTGCGGTCCCAAACCAAGCGAACGCCATGAGGTCCACTTTACAGCGGAGCAGCTCCGTGCCGGACAGGGCATCATCGGACTCCAGGCAGGCACCAACAAGTTAGCCTCACAGTCCGGCATGGCCATGGGCGCCACCCGCCACATCGCCGACATCCGCGCCGACGACATGTCCAAGGAAGGCCAGGGAGTGATCGGCCTTCAAGCCGGATCTAACAAGGGCGCTTCCCAGTCCGGCATGGCCATGGGCGCCGTCCGTCACATCGCGGACATCCGCGCCGACGACATGTCCAAAGAAGGGCAGGGCACGATCGGTCTGCAAGCCGGTTCCAACAAGGGTGCCTCCCAGGCCGGCATGGCCATGGGAGCGGTCCGGCACATCGCCGACATCCGCGCGGACGACATGTCCCGGGAAGGTCAAACGGTCATCGGTCTGCAGGCGGGTTCCAACAAGGGCGCTTCGCAGAAGGGAATGGCAATGGGAGCGGTGCGTCACATCGCTGACATCCGCGCCGACGACATGTCCCAAGAAGGGCAGACCGTCATCGGTCTTCAAGCCGGGTCCAACAAAGGAGCCACCCAGGCGGGCATGTCCATGGGGGCCGTCCGACACATCGCCGACATCCGTGCAGATGATGTCTCCCGGGAGGCCGCGGGAACGATCGGCCTTCAGGCTGGATCCAACAAGGGGGCCTCACAGGCGGGGATGTCCATGGGCGCTCAGCGACACATCGCGGACATCAAGGTGGACGACATGAGCCAGGCCTCCAAAGCCGCCATCAACCTGCAGTACGGATCCAACGTCGGCGCCAACCAGGCCGGCATGAGCTACGGCGGTCGCCGTGACATCATGTGAAACTAGGTCATGGTCGATGGATGAGCACCGTGACATTATGGGAAACTAAGTCAAGGTCACCAGG
>CM065748.1:26087852-26167852 GCA_033310375.1 Conus canariensis | reverse complement strand
TTCTTTTGCAATGTTTGTCCATGCTGCAGCAGTCATATCTCTGTTGAAATGGTTTCTATCAGACTTGTCCCAAAGAAACAGTCGATTTCTGACTGCAGCAATCATGAATTATTTGTCGTCGTCCATCTTGAGGTATACCAATGAAACGAAACACATGCGAACGCGCACACACGCGAGCGCGCGCGCGCACAGGAGAGAGAGAGAGAGAGAGAGAGAGAGAGAGAGAGAGAGAGAGAGAGAGAGAGAAGCACTATCATATTACAGGTCATATATTTACTAAGTCTCCTTCTCCTCCTCCCCCCCCCCCCCCCCTGCACGCACACACTCACACGAGAGAGAGAGAGAGAGAGAGAGAGAGAGAGAGAGAGAGAGAGAGAGGCACTTCATGTTACAGGTCATATATTTATTAAGTCGTTCACGTCTGTATTTTCGCTGCAGAAAATATCTACACTCAGTGCCCGTACGGTCGCCGGCGACCTTATGGGCAACTGGCGACCGTACGGGCACCGAAGTCCCTGACCATATGGTCGCCGGCGACCATATGGGCACCAGCAATAGTCCTATCTTGAAAAACAAGTGTGATCTTGACAGAATGTAACTGAATATGTGATACGATATTTGACTATTGTGTCACTTATCAAACCATTTATCACTGTAAAGGGCAATATTAATAAGAGATAAAAATTTGTAGGAAAATGTCAAATTTGTAACATTGAAAATATTGCTGAAAATGTTAGTAACAGAGTGACTGCCGGCAATGACTTCACACTTGGGATAGCTGGCAAGGTTTTAATGGCATTTATTGCTCCGCCAAGTTTGGTTACTTAAGCACTACTGTTGAGAAAATGAATGTATTGACATTTACTATGGATCCACGCGCGCGCATGCACAGACACAGACACACACCAGAAACTGTGTATTTTCATACTTTTTCCCCCTATACATGGAAGTCACAAACAACAGATAGGACCGAGTGTGTTTTATTTGTGTACATTTACGTAAGTGTGTTTAGATCTGTGCCTGTCGTGATGTACATGCGTATACTACAGTCTAATACATTTTCAGTAACTGTCTAGCCGCACAGGAAAAAAATACAGAGGAAGCACAATGTGCAAGTTTGCAGGGACCGGATGGCGTTAATGACCAGAGACCGGCTGTATTCGTGGTGAAGTGATTAAAAATGCCCACGCATGCAATCTTCACACACCATAAAATTCACTCAACTGACTGTGCAGCACGTCCAAAGTGTGCATTACCATATAGGACGACTTCAGAGGTTTCAGCTAGGGGAATGCAACCAACTACGGATTCATTCTGTCAAGGAAATTTCTGTCTGTCGTATCAGTTCCAGCCGAAATCTTTCGGCATGATTTGTAAAGGACTATCGAGTACCCCTGTATTCATCCTCATGAAAAACCGCTTCTAGAATGTGGGCAGGCTTAGCTAATACACTTTCCTCATGCATCCACATTGTCTCATACATGAATGAATATTTGAGGAGAAACTGAAGACTCACTCTTGAATGCCGTGTTAAAAAGAAGAAAAAAAGGTCAAGGTATACGGCAAACAAGACCAAAATCGTTATAGTTAAATCAATCCATGAGGATCAGAAGTAATTCATATCAAGAAGGTACACTGGAGATAGTACACGGATTTCATACTTCACACGTGTGCGTGCGTGTGTGTGTGTGTGTGTGTGTGTGTGTGCGTGCGTGCGTGCGTGTGTTAAAATTATCTAAACAAGCTGGATTAATGTCAGTTGACTTGGAGTGTGTGTGTGCGCGTGCGTGCGTGCGTGTGTTAAAATTATCTAAACAAGCTGGATTAATGTCAGTTGACTTGGAAAGAGCCTTTGACTCTGTTGAACTGTAATTATATGGGAAAAGGTATGAGCATGTTCTGCGTTGGTGAGTACTTAGCATAATGAATGCACATATTCATAATGGAAATGTCAAGGCCTATGTAAACGTGAATGGGGCAACAAATTCACAAAGCATTCCCCACAGACAGAAGACATTAGCAAGACGACCCAGTTTCACCCATCTATTTATGTCATCGGAGTCACTGACATGCAAGACAGGTAAAAATGAAGAAATGAGAGGAGGACATATACTGGACAGATCATTTAAACTGAACTCATGGATGACAGACAACAACAACAAGCAATCTTTCTTTCTGGGTTTTATTTGCAGTTTCCGGAATAAGTACAGTGTGTCAAGACTAGCAGCAGCAAAATGAATAAAGACATGCAAAAATAAACTTCTGGATTATTGAGAATCAACCATGTTTTAACAGTAAACTGAATGTAATATGGCAGTCATACGATTTGACACTCCACAAGCAAAAATTCTGTACTGTTTCAAGAAAATCAGTGATGCATCCTGTAACAACTCGACAAGAAAAACAGCTTTGATGCTGCAACATGATAATCATATAGTTTACATATGAAACATGCAAGATACTGCATTGTTTCTAAACATTGGCCTCTTTGCTGTGAAATCTGATCCTGAAAATGATAGAGTTGGCGCTCCGTACGAATACTTCTGCAATGCCTTTATGGTGTCGCCCCTTTATCAGGAAACTTCTTCATCTTTATCCATTGAACGTCCTCAGTCATCATGTTGATTATTCTGACATTTTGACTGTGGGCTGGCGCAGCACAAGAAAAAAAAAAAAAGGAGGAAAAAAAAAATGAAGAAGGTTTACTGTAGTTTTCTTGTCTTGATACAAACATGTCAAGAGTCTTTGCCTCGACAACTGTGTCGGGCAGGGCGTTCCAGTCCTTTATAGTACATGGATAGAAGGACCCCTGTCGATACAAGGTTCGGCACTGTGGTTGTTTAATTTGATGTTCATGTCTTCTACGCTGTCGGGTTGGAGCAGGAATCAGCTGGGATCTATCCATGCAGACCAAGCCATGTATGATTTTGAACAGCATGGCCAAACTTAACCGCTGCTGCTTTACTGCAAAATGAGAAAGTCACTATGCAGTGAAACTAGTGACATCTTGTCTCTTTCTTTTTTGCCCATTGTTCTGTAACCTTTGCAGTGCACTGCTGCTCATCAACATGGTCAACACAGTCCTGACTCTCCACAAAACATGTACCTTTGATAAGCATGAGCTCCACACTAGTCCTCTCCCTCTTCGATCGTTCCTTCCCCATGTCCACTATAGGAAATACTGCTTCCTCAGGTATAGGAGTCTGCCATCGTATTCCCTGATATGAGTCTCCATGAATCTGTCAACTCTGTGGACTTTGACACACAATGACCACAGCATGTGATTTTGATGCACACAATGACCACAGCATATACTGATATGGAGCGGGGATCAAAAACCGGTATCTCCACGCGAGCTGGGCATGAAAGGCCATGGAACCTGAGAACAGCTTCATCATCAAACATGAATTCTAGAACGAAGCATAAAAAGACTGCTTCTGTAGAGCAGCGTGACAATCCCCTGCGCCATGATGTTTGCTTCCCTTCCAGCGATCAACGGAAACAAGAAACTGGGCTAGGTATCCCAGACGACACACCAGGGTGGGGCCGACGAAGGCAGAGAGAAAAATGGCAGGGAAGACGAAGAGTATGACCGAGTCTTGTGTCACCATTCTTATCTTTTAAAGAAACACTGCCTAAAAGTAGTTTAAATCCACTATCCAACACCTTAAACCTGCTTTGAAATGCGATAAATTGTCCCAGTGATACAGTCCCTTAAAGAACATGCCCTATATAAACTTTATCCAGACAACTTTGAGTCAGTTTTCCAGAAGTCCTTTGCGTATTTTGAAATATTTCCTATCATTTGTGCCTCTCATCTTTAAAACAATGAAGAAAAGTGGCTTTGATATTAGAACTGACCCATATCCGATCAGTTCCACACAGTGACAATCTTCAAGACTTGAAATTTGGGAGCCTGAAGAGCTCCATGGTCTTTATCTGGATGCATTTCTATTTCCTTAAGCTTCAAGAGCTAAAAAAAAAAATCAGGCAAGAAACTATAAACGTAGTACAAGAGGGAGGAGCGGTTCATCTTCCAAATTTTAAATGCTGGAGGAGGCAATGGGAAGGGAGAGGATGTGGTTGTGTGTGTGTGTGGAGGAGAGTGGGTGGGTAGTTTGCCTTTCCTCCTTTTCAGGGACAACACTTCGCTCAAATCCGTCTTTCTCTGATTTTTTTCCCTGTTGATTTTCATTTTTAGCCAAAATCAATCCCCAAAAAGCATCAATCAGCTGACAGGGGGGAAGAATTTTATGTATTGTCTGCTGCATGTAGCAGCTGACATTCACATAATATACATCATTCTGGGTTTATTCTGCAATATCTTATCAACAGTCAACACTCCCCCCCCAAAAAATAAACCCTAAATTTTATGCATTTCACCAAATCTTGAACTCTTCAAATTTGGGGTTTGTGAAATTCTTTTGAAAGAGGGGCATTCCTTAAAAATTCGAGCATTTTTGCTGCTCTTTTGCTTACAATGTATACCTCCATTTCCTTTCTATTTCATTTTGTGAGTGCATGTGTGTGTGTTTGTGTGTGTGTGTGTGTGTGTGTGTATGAGTGAGAGCGTTTGTGTGTGTGTGTGTGTGTGTGTGTGTGTGTGTGTGCGCATGCGTGTGCGAGCGTATGTGTGCGTGCGTGTGTGTGCACGCGCACATGTGTGTGTGTGTGTGTGTGTGTGTGTGTGTGTGTGTGTGTGAAAAGTGTCTGTGTTGCTTCTCAGTGGAAGAAAAATGCTAGATCACATTCAACTTCCAAATCACTCTTCACTGACCCCCTATCAAGATATTTCTGCCTGGGGAAAAACTGCTAGAAAGAAAACCGAGTCAGGAAAACCCTTGTTGTAACACTTCTGTCATGAAAACCAATGCCACAACACTTCTGTCAGGAAGACCTATGTCACAACACTTCTGTCAGGAAGACCTTTGTCACAACACTTCTACAAAATGACCTATGTCACAACAACACTTCTGTCAGGAAGACCTATGTCACAACACTTCTGTCAGGAAGACCTTTGTCACAACACTTCTGTCAGGAAGACCTTTGTCACAACACTTCTGTCAGGAAGACCTTGTCACAATACTTCTGTCAGGAAGACCTTTGTCACAACAACACTTCTGTCAGGAAGACCTTTGTCACAACAACACTTCTGTCAGGAAGACCTTTGTCACAACACTTCTGTCAGGAAGACCTTTGTCACAACAACACTTCTGTCAGGAAGACCCTTTGTCACAACAACACTTCTGTCAGGAAGACCTTTGTCACAACAACACTTCTGTCAGGAAGACCTTTGACACAACACTTCTGTCAGGAAGACCTTTGTCACAACACTTCTGTGCGAGGAAGACCCTTGTCACAAACACTTCTGTCAGGAAGACCTTTGTCACAACAACACTTCTGTCAGGAAGACCCTTTGTCACAACAACACTTCTGTCAGGAAGACCTTTGTCACAACACACTTCTGTCAAGAAGACCTTTGTCACAACAACACTCTGTCAGAAGACCCTTGTCACAACACTTCTGTCAGGAAGACCTTTGTCACAACAACATTTCTGTCAGGAAGACCTTTGTCACAACACTTCTGTCAGGAAGACCTTTGTCACAACAACACTTCTGTCAGGAAGACCCTTTGTTGCAACTACACTTCTGTCAGGAAGACCTATGTCACAACACTTCTGTCAGGAAGACCTTTGTCACAACAACACTTCTGTCAGGAAGACCTTTGTCGCAACTACCTTCTGTCAGGAAGACCTTGTCACAAACACTTCTGTCAGGAAGACCTTTGTCACAACAACACTTCTGTCAGGAAGACCTTGTCACAACACGTCTGTCAGGAAGACCTTTGTCACAACAACACTTCTGTCAGGAAGACCCTTGTCACAACACGTCTGTCAGGAAGACCTTTGTCACAACAACACTTCTGTCAGGAAGACCTTTGTCACAACAACATTTCTGTCAGGAAGACCTTTGTCACAACACTTCTGTCAGGAAGACCTTTGTCACAACAACACTTCTGTCAGGAAGACCCTTTGTTGCAACTACACTTCTGTCAGGAAGACCTATGTCACAACACTTCTGTCAGAAGACTTGCAAACTTGAGGAGACCTTTGTCACAACAACATTTCTGTCAGGAAGACCTTTGTCACAACACTTCTGTCAGGAAGACCTTTGTCACAACAACACTTCTGTCAGGAAGACCCTTTGTTGCAACTACACTTCTGTCAGGAAGACCTATGTCACAACACTTCTGTCAGGAAGACCTTTGTCACAACAACACTTCTGTCAGGAAGACCCTTTGTCGCAACTACACTTCTGTCAGGAAGACCCTTGTCACAACACTTCTGTCAGGAAGACCTTTGTCACAACAACACTTCTGTCAGGAAGACCCTTGTCACAACAACACGTCTGTCAGGAAGACCCTTGTCACAACACTTCTGTCAGGAAGACCTTTGTCACAACAACACTTCTGTCAGGAAGACCTTTGTCACAACGCTTCTGTCAGGAAGACCCTTGTCACAACACCACTTCTGTCAGGAAGACCTTTGTCACAATACTTCTGTCAGGAAGCCATTGTCACAACAACACTTCTGTCAGGAAAATTCTTGTCACAACAACACTTCTGTCGAGAAGATTTGCCACAAAACTTTCTTGAGGAAGACCTTTGTCATATCACTTCTGTCAGGAACTCCCTTGTCACACACCATGTTTGTCAGGATGACCCTGGTCATAACAGTGCATCTCCCAGGAAGAACCTTATCATACTACCACTTCAGCCAGACTGTAAGACTTTGGTCAGGAAAAAACACCACCACCACCACATCTGTTAGAAGAAAAACTACATCAACAATTTTTTTTTCATTTTTTTTTTTCTCTTTTTTTTTTGTAAGGAGAAAATTGTTATTAAAAAGGGGGTAAAAATGTGTTATGAGAAAGCCTTCTATCAGGAAAACGCAGCTTCTGTCGAGAGAAAAACTTCCATCAGGAAGTTAAAAACAATATAAACAACTTCTGTATGAAAAAAAAGACTTCTACCAAGAAGAAAAAAACCACTTCTGTCAGGATTGAGAGATTTATCAGGTTGAAGAAATTGTGTCAGGAGAAAGAATGTAAGGATAAAACAAAAAAACATCTACTGAAAACCAAAACATTCCAGAAGAAAAACAAATCCTATCAGGACAAAAAAACCCACCATCAGGAAAAGAATTATCATAAAGAGAAAAAAAAAATTCTACAAAGGGAAACAAACTTCTGTCAGGAGAAAATAACTATCAGGATGGGAGGTGAAAAAAAAAACTTCTGTCAGGAAAAAAAAATAATTGCAACGAAAAAAAAAAAGTCCTGTTTTGATAAAACCTCCCTCAGGACAAGACCACTCCCTGAATGATGAGTCTTGTCACAATTGTGCCAGGATAAGATTTGTCACCAAAAAAAAAAGAAAAAAAAAATCTTTCCAAACACAACATGGAATGTGAGCAAAGACTACTCTAAACGGGAACTGCTCATGAGACTTTAAACCATTGACTCTGGGGGTCCTGATGTAACAAAAACTTTGACACAACTACCATCTACAGGAACAAAACAACGGTGAGAAAAGAACAAAAGAAATCAGATATTCAGCAACAGCCAGGCAGACAAATGCAAAAAAGGCAACAAGAGAATAAGTCGCAGGACATAATAAAATGAAGCAACTCCATCACCAATGGTCATATAATGATCAGCGACATGACGCTCTACAAAATGGTGATCAATGGTGTGCCAAACTCCAATCCCACAGTGCTTTCCCTTTCCAAGAGAGAGAGAGAGAGAGAGAAAGAAAGAGAGAGAGAAAGAGAGAGAGAGAGACAGACAGACATAAAAAAGTGTAATGATAAAAACAGAATTTCATATCAAAAAGAAAAATAGGACAATAAACCTCTGTTCACAATCAGAATTACGATACATCATTCAGGAATATTGTAACAACTGAAACTTCACGTCTCGCCCACTATAGTCCCTTTATGAAAGAACTTGTCACAAAATACGTGCAAGTCACTTCACAAATGCTCACTGACCAGTACAGAGAAAGCCAGACTTCTCATTGTCTGATATGCTTAAATTCAAGAAACTGGCGTAAAAGATTTGATTTCAACATAGCTGACATTCAAACTACTCCTTCACATAGAACAAACAATCTTCCTCTAATATTTCACTTGGTAACTACCACAGACTGAAGAAAGCCGCCTGGTATTTCTTACCAAGCCACAAAAATTGTCACTAACTGTTATCGTGTGCCATCGTGTACCGGTGGAAATGGAGGACACGTATAAAACATCGTATGCATCCTATGTGAGAAACTGGAGGAATAAATGAGATAAATGAAAATGAGTGACTGATATTTGAATGGTACGGGAAACGACTGAATGAGCGCCAGTAGGCTGCTCTTCGGCCGGCTCTACCTGGGTAGGCAGCCCGTTGAGTGAGTGAAGTAGTGTGTTTATTGTAAAGCGCTAGAGCTCGGTCTGTGACCGAGGATAGGCGCTATATAAATACCCAATATATATATATATATACAATGGGAAATAGATACAGAAAAAGGCAGATGGACAGACAGACAGACAGACAAAAACAGAGTGACCAGGAGAAAGGGGCAATACTTGACGTTCATAAAATAGCAATTTCACTTGCTCTGCCCATCCCACCCCCCCCCCCCCCCCCCCCACTTCTTGCCCATTGTTATTTGAAAATCACCATACAAAACATTTCAGCAGCAAGTAAGAAATAAAGCAGATATCAAAACAACAAAAGTAGTTATAAAAATTCAATAACTGATACGGAGAAATACGTACTTAATTCAAGCAGCACATCCGGCATGACAGTTATTTCAAACACACCCTGCATTAAAAAACAAAAACGAGAAGACACCAATAAAGTTTTCTTCTGCTACTTTCAAGCCTGGGTTTAAAAACTGTTTTCTTACACACACACACACACACACACACACACTCACACAAACATACACACAGAGGAAGTTTTCCTAATACTGTAAATATAAAAAAATGTGACCCCCCTTACCACCCCCCCCCCCCCCTCTCCCTCACATACACTGAGGAAGCTTTCCAAAAACTGGGTGATACAAGAATGGCACAGGGTCTCAACAAAAAAAATAATCTGCCAACACAAAATGCAGTATAAAAACAAAAATTATCAATCAACAAAGAAATAATCCGCCAACACAAAATGCAGTATAAAAACAAAATCATCAGTCATAGAGATATGTAGTATATTAAGTAGCTAGCTCCAGAAAAAAATTACCTGCTCCATGTTTTGGCTTTACCAGTCCCTTGGCATATAACTGGCATTAAAAAAAAAAAAGTCCATGTTCTGATATGCTTGAAGAAACCTGTCAACCATGATCTGGGCATTTTAATGATAAATATGTGATAAAAATCCTGATACAGAAAAAAAAAAAATCTGGAAAATATTCAAACATTAACTGTTCAAGCATTAGTCTTAACAATCTAATTACAATCTATTACCAGACTAACAGTCAAGATTGCACTGATATTTTTAAAAAAAATCGCTTTCTCAAACATGAATACAAATATAGACTTTACCTAATTTCTGTGGCAAAAAAGGCAACCTTTTCATTGCAAAGTTACACTTTAAAGTTCTGACTAATTTGATTTTATACATTATATATATATATATATGAAGTCTCTTCGTCATTATACGGTACTGTGCTTCGGATATTAACATGTTCAAACACACGCACATGCACTTACCACACACATGTACTGTGCTTCAGTTGTTAAATGCTCACACACACACACACACACACACACCACACACACACACACACACACACACACCAACACACACAAACAACACACAGTGTGTGCATTTAGTGAAAGCAGAGGAGGAAAGAATATACCTTAAAAACATACAGACAGGAATAAAAAGAAACATCTAAACATATTCAATTAACATTCATTGTAATTCATCAAACCTTTTTGTGTATAAAACAGATACTGCTTTCTTTCCACTTTGTAAATATCTTCAACTAGTAAAAAGACAAAATTCTCAAAGTATGCGTAATTTTGCTAACAAACAGAAATACAGATGTAATTAAAAACACACATCAACTTTTATTGCCTTCTCACTGGTATTCATAACAAACAAAAAAGGAAAAAAAAAAAAAAACACAACAAAAATTGCACAAACTTTAAATAGGCCTCACAGCTGATAACAGATTTTCTAAATCTGAGTCGACAACTGGGCAAGACTACTAAAAAAAACTCCTTAATTTCATAATATGTAGACACAGGCAGTCCTGCCTCATAAATTTGCATATTTTCATGGGGCAATATCCATTAACCCATAATAACACATCATTTAAAGAATACAAAAAAAAAAGTTTCTACAAACTACTGTTCTACAAGTTAGGAGCGGTGGACGGTGGGAAGGAGAACAGGTGGTTTTGTTTTCCTCTATGACTGAAGAAACAGTCAAGTAACTCACAAAAAAACAAACAATACAGGATACAAAAAGCCCAACACAGGCAGAATCTGATGTGACACAGCCAATGGCTGCATTGTCATATTCATCAATGAATGGCTTTCCATCAGCTGGCATGGTTACCTAGAAACTCTTCCAAAGTACAAGTCCAGCAGACCTCTGGGACAAGCAGAACGAACAGAAAACAAAATGCTACCAATGTGACAGTCACACTGATATGATAAAACAACAACAACAACAAACACAGCAAGACTGACAACTTTTCCTCCTATAGTGAAATACTTGCAGTCCCAAAACTAAAAATAAATGATGTTGTGTTACCAATTCACCAACTACATACACACCCAGGCAAGAGACCAAGAGAACAAAGAAGAAATCCCTCCCCCCCAAAAAAAAACTGAAGCTGCAAGCTTGCGTATACCCCCTCCTCTCCTAGTTGACATATATACACAAAAACAGCAGCACAAGAAAGGTAACACAGTAAGAAATTTCATGACCTGGTAGCAAAATGACTAGAAATATTCAATATGACAATCTACAGAATAAAGGATTCTGGTAGTATAAGCCATTATCATTTTTTTTTCATTTGGCCAATTATATATAATTTCATGATCAATACAACTGTTCTACTGACTGTTAATACTGCTTTATTGACTATGCGGTCACTGCCACTGTTTGTCAAAGGCACTACCACATGTTTTTTCATGAAATTTCGTAGTTACTTTCCTGCTTAGCAACTTACTTCACCATCATCAAAACTGTCGACATCTAGGCCAGACAGACCATTATTTCTCGACACATCCCCCCTCCCTCCCCCCCCCCCCCCCCCCTTTTTACGCCTAAGAGATGCACTGACTGCAGTCAAAAAGTAGCTAAACATTTTTGGCGGTAGGCTAGCATGGGAGACAACTTCTACGTAAGAGGGGAATGAAAGTGAGGTCGACCACTTTCACTGGCAACTTTTTGATCGATGCTTCCTGTCCACAATGGTGGCAAGCATGCAACAATTATCGACGCTTTCGTCACAGATGCGTTAATCAAGACTTGAGTAACCTTCTGATCTTGTACATTGTTGTTACACACAACACACAAAAGAATAGAGCAAAAGTGACCATTTGTTATTTACTGTTATGTCCCCCCCGGCTTCACTTACCAGATCTTAAAAACACTACTCAGGTAAAACATTTTTTTTTCTTAAACTACAGGAACTGGGGAAAAGTAAATGAATAGCAAAACAAGGTTGCATGCTATATATGATTTAACTCTAGCCTACTGTGCAGATTGAAGAGAAAAAATCCACCACCAAGCCTCAAATCAAACTGGATTGCTTTGTAGTCTAGTCAGCACAACACACACACACACACACACACACACACACACACACACACACACACACACACAGAAAGGTGACAAGAATAAAATCTGCAAAAAAAACCCTATTTACATTTTAATGTACACTTGTTAACGACTCTTCATTACTGTTCTTTTTCTTTCCATAATCAATTTCATCATTCACAACAAATTCAATGAAAAGGAAAATAAAATAAAGGGACTCCATGCCCTAAAGTCCAAGAAAATTTTCAAGAAATATTGATTTAAGTTTTGAAGAAGTAGAATTTTAAAAAGAAAAAAAAAAAACAGAGAAAGAAGACAGAGCAATAAACCGAGAGAACTAGAACCAGACATTGAGACTAACAAGAGACGTAAAATGGGACATATGTTTTCTTCAGGGAAAAAATGACAGTGTTTATACCTCTTCCGAACTTTTCAATATCCTAAGTGGATTGGTTCCGCAGCTGAATCAACATCGTTTCTGAGAGTACATATACTGAAGCGAGCATGTCAAAGCATCCCAAATCAAAAGTTCATGCAAAGCAGTGAGTAAAAACATGATCCTGACTAAGGGGGGGGGGGGGGGGGGGGGGGGGGGGGGGGGGGGGGGGGGGGGGGGGGGGGGGGGGGGGGGGGGGGGGGGGGGGGGGGGGGGGGGGGGGGGGTCCTTTCTCTGTACAAATGACTGAAAGGACTTCACCTTTAAATGAAAAACATGATCCAGTAACAAACGTAAATAAATGAAAAAAAAAATCACATGCAATCTTGACTAAACAAGAGATTTTTTTTTTTAATGAAAAATGGTTAAACTGTAGTTAGACAACAAAAAACAAGCAAACGATTCAGTAAAAAAACAAACAAACCGTAAACCAGCTGAAAGACAGATGCACAAAAACCAAAGTTACGCAAACCAGGTGCCATCTTGACTAAAAGAAGTATATTTCTGTTTAAAAAGATAAACTGAAGACTAGCTTTGACACATTGATTTATGAGCACAAATACATACATACAAAACCACAATAAACAGTCATCAAAGCAATTCCATAATTTCTTTTGCCCAAGACAGCCACAGTACTTTCGGCTGCAGAGTGTCCTGCAAGTGGTTACAAATGTTGCTAGCAGATGACTTGGGCACTTACCTCACCCTCACTAATACAAATGGAGTAATGTTGCTTTACAGCAACTGAATGGGCAAGACACAAACATCGCTTTGTGTACTCTAAATACATTTTCATCAATATCAAAAGGCTGTTATGACTGAAACGACATATCCAAAACACAAGAGAAGATAGTCTTCTTTGCGTCTGTTAGTCAGTATGACAGCAGCATAACATGGGCGAAAAAAAAAAGGACTTGGGGTGGGGTGGGAGTGGATGTCAGTCTAATCTTAAAACAGATGTGAAGAAAAGGTAGAATGTAATCCCAGCAAATCACCAACAATCACACGCATACTTTTGCCTGCCTTGACATGCTGCCAAGCCAGAACAATCCACAAATACCTCTCTAGGGTATTCCCAGTTGCAGACAGGGTTGCCTTTGTTTTTGAGACCATTTGGGTAAAAAAAGGTCATCTCAATAAAAAGAAATAGGTCTGTCCAACGGCTAGGATTCTACACTGAGCATTCAACATGCTTGGTTCCCTTAACAAACAGAAAAAAGGGGGGCAATGTTTTGTAGACTGACCAGGCACCTGCAGCAGGCATGTCCCCAGGACACAGCAGCCTTACTGCCTCATGGCGAGTCTGTCACCAAGGAACTGTTCAGCGACCCACCACTAGAATGTGGTTCATCGGTGAAAAGCTAAAAAGAAAAGAATATTTTAAAACCTAAAATGGCTGTACTGGCAGCTGGATTTTTCAAATCTGAAATTTTCAGGGACTCAGACATTTGAGTAAGAGCTTGCTGATCGTCAAAGATCTACAAATAAACTCATCACTGGGCAGACAAACAAATTCTCTTTGCAGTTGTCACACTCTTGCCATGGGCATGTACCTGACCACAGCTTTGTCCAAGGTAATTCTGCCGGAACCAATGGACAATAGCAAACCTTCAGACAGAAGTTCTACACTGAACACACACACACACACACACACAAAATAAGAAACCAGTTTTGATTTTGTTCCGACTTTCACTACGGTGATGCAGTCTTTCAGTTTTGCAAGTCTTCTATGACTTCAGCAGGCCACAGACTAGTGCATTTTGTGCAGTCTGCATACATTTCCAGAGTTTACTCAGCTGCAAATTTAGACACTACATGTTATCAGCAAGACTTCTGCTTCAAAGGCTTCTGGGACAATTCATGAAAATCGTCTTAAAAATTATTCAGTGATGATGATCTGCCATTCATTTCACCACAAAAAAAAACAAAAAAAACCAGCTCTTGAGATGATGTCTTGCTGGACTGAAAATAAGCATCTCTGATCGAGACATCAAGCTGCAGAGGTTAGCCACGACCAGAATATCCACCACTGCAGCACCCCGATGAACACAGCTGTAATCATTTCAAGATGAAATATGAAAGCAAAGGGGTTCAGCTGATTTCCAACTAATGGCAACTTAACTCCCTACTGCTTCAAGCCACTAATTTAAGGCTCGCACAGAACATGTGTCTGTCACAACATGTAGTTGCTGAAACTCTGCGAACACTGTTTGGCTTCAGCTGGCGATATTTTAACAACCCTTTTCTAAAATGACATCCACCCACTCCCCTACCTGGTCCATCTTTTAACAAAATTGTAACATTCTGGATTTCTTTCTTCCCTGCCAATGGTGGGGGGGGGAGGGGGGGGGGAGGGGGGGGGGGGCATTAACAGGTAAGCAATGTGATATGCAACAGGACAGCTGAATCAGAAAATCTTACCAGCCCAGGAAAAAGAGGCAAACTGGACACATCAAATATTAACTGTACATCTCTCATGAGCTGAACACGCACGTTGTCAGCTATGTTCCAAAATAATCACACAGCAATGACACCGATTCAATTGTGTGCAATGACAGCGGTGTGCTAGCACATCAACATGCTCATGCATGTGTTTTGACTCACGGAAACGAGGTGTTTAGGCAGTCTTTGACAAGACACTGCATAACAAACGACCATGCATAACAGGAGGATATGTATTTGTAAAACTGCAAGGCATAACAATGAACATGCGTTAACAGGTGAAAATGTGTTTGTAAACAGCACGGAATAACATATGAACATGCGCATGCGTGGATATGTATTGGTAGATAGTATGGGGGGCACGAATGAGCATGCAAGAGTCAATACGAATTTTCAGTCCTCACAGCATAATCAATGAGCATGCACAGGTGAATATGTATTCGCAGACACATCAGTCTGTAACAAAATCAGCATGCATACATGGACAATATGTATTTGTAGACAGAGCTGACAAAGGGACATTTGGAAATCACTCATAAAACCGTGGTACCCACCAACAGCGAGTGATATGTGGCTGACCCAGAAATGCGTAATGACCAAACCTGAGCCATGTGCACAGTCGGCAGTATCTCTCATAGAATCCTTTTCACACAACACACACACGCACCCACACACACACACACACTTTCTCTTCTCTCCCTCTCTCATATACGGATAACAGACTCGCTCTTACTAATCAAACTGTACTGATCCTGGTACACTTGGAACTATCAGCGTAACTGACTTCCAGTTACACACACGCACAATCTGTGATGTTTCTCCAACAGCTCTAGATCATATATCTTTCTATAAACATAAATGTTGGCCACTTGAACATTCAAACCTCAAGGACTTTCCAAGAATTTTCTAAGGCTGCATAAACCCTGTTGAACATTTCACGGTATGTTCTTCCATGAGTAAAAATGACGTAAGGGACACAACAACTGTAGACTATCAAATGTCCTTTCAACAACATGTGAGCCACGATAGAGCGATTCAAGGCCACCCCCACCCCCACCCCACCTACCCTTTAATGTTATTTCCAGCAACATTGACATATGTCTGATGATTCAGCAAGTACTGCATGATTCTCTCATGAGTCAAGTAAATCTGGGATATACATGCTAAATCTCAGACCTCCCTACCAACCCCCCCCCCCCCCCCCTCCCCTCCCCACTCATTTTTTTTTTCCAAATGGTACACATACCCTAATCCAAAGCTTCTGACAGCAGACCCTGCAGAGTATTCACTGAATGCACCCCCCCCCCCCCCCCCCCCCCCCAAATTTCAGTCAAAGCAAGCACATGAACAGTTCCCTGCCTACGTGGTTGTGA
This sequence comes from Conus canariensis, assembly GCA_033310375.1. Classification (NCBI taxonomy): domain Eukaryota; kingdom Metazoa; phylum Mollusca; class Gastropoda; order Neogastropoda; family Conidae; genus Conus; species Conus canariensis. The sequence goes on along the minus strand of CM065748.1, from coordinate 26,151,769 downwards.
CTGCCGCTGAAAGGCCAAATGACATGATTCTATGGAGAGCAACACACCCTGGCAGTGGTAAGTTCTACCTGTAAGTTCCAACTTGAGAAGTCTGCCCTAAACCAGACATTTCACCTTGTCGATGAATGTGTCACAATGAATTTCACTGGACTGACCAACTTCTTCTTTAACCTTCATTAAACTGTGTTTATATCGACTTCATCAAGTATGTTGTGTCTGAATGTGCTTGTGACTTTTGAATCGGTTAAATCAAGTATTTTTCAAACACATCAAAATTGCTACAGATAAGCAACGCTCCCCCCTCCCCCCACTCCTTCCCCATACAAAAAAAAAAAAGAAACGGCAGTGATGTGATCCAAATATCAATATACAGGCCTCTTGCAGACCTCCAACCCCCCCCCCCCCCTCCCTTCCATACCCTCCCCACAACATCCAGGAAAAACTTCAACCCAGCAGTCCATAAAGTCCTGTCACTACAGTCTTTGTTGTGACTGTCAGTTTAACTTTTCCTTGAGAGATTCCGTTTCTCTGCCTGCACTGAAAAACATACGCACACTCTATTGTTTCATGCTAAGATGACATTAAAAAATATTCAATCATGATAAGGGTCGTGATACGGGTAATCAGAATGAATTTTCAAAATAAAACGAAAAAAAAAAAAAAAGCATCACACTTGGGGCATGCTGATGTCGGCGTACTCTGTGTGTGAATCGTCAATAGCCAGCGGGCGTCGGCTGCGCGGCTTGTTGTCGAATTGCAGGTCTGCGTACGTCAGTCCATCTTCATTCGTGAAGCCAGAAGTCTGCAATGGCAGAGAACATGTCTTTAGGTCTTCATTTTCACGTTCCTTTTTCCCTTCAGAGAGTGGAAGAAGATATAAACATTGAGGAAAACTTCACGTGGACGGGGGAATGAGTCATTACAAATACGCACTTGCAAAATCGGCAGTCACCCTAACCTGATGTCTTTCCATTTCCTTTCGTTTGCTCAACAAAGGGCACAACTGCAATATGAAACTTTTGACCATATTTCTTTTCCAAGTTTCTATGAAGGAAATGATTTTCAGAGACCTCTCTTTTTCAAGGTGGATCTGCTGCAAATTCAAAACAAGGAAAAGGAACACACACACACGCACACACGCACACACACACACACACACACACACAAACCCAACAAACACCACAGGCAGGCCTGTCTTTTCTGCCATCAGTCACAGTGAATCTTTAAGTTTTCAGTCATCAAGAGCATCGGAGTCTTGAACAATTCCCTGTGGACTGCAGTGCAGGCCTTTGATGGGACAAACCTGGTTGTGGATGGGGGAGGTAGAAAGAACAGCGTGGGAATCATGCCACAGAAAGAACACAGAAAAAAAAAAAACATAGAGGAAAAGCTAGGCAAGCAGTACCATGGGGAAAGCAATACACAAGAGCTAGAAACACACACTGCTGCTGCGTTTGTGAACATGAATTTAAACAGTGTACGCACATATGGATACAGGCATTTGATCAGGAGTGTGTGCACGTGTACATGAGTTTGTGTGTGCATGTGTGTGGAAAGGTGCGTGTGTGTGCATGTGTATGAGTGCATGCAAGTGTGCGAGTATGCTTGTGTGTAAAGATGGAGATGTCTCAGTGCATGCACAATACTCTGTGTGTGTGTGTGTGTGTGTGTGTGTGTGTGCGTGTGTGTGTGTGTATGTAAAACAACACTATTTAACACCAATAACATAACAAAAACATCCCATCCGCTCCTCCCTAAAAAACTACCACCAACAAAGATCACAGCTTTCAAACTGACAGGTCAGCAAAAGAAAAAGACAAAACTGTCAACTGAAATCGACACTTACATTTTTCTGGACCTGATCGTTGTTCCCAGAGGGCTCTGGCTGCATGGGCATGGAGTTAACCTCCGACTGATTACTATGGGCAGGACAGAACAGCAGAACATGCAGTGACCAACAGCAGCAAATGCAAAAAAAAAAAAAAAAAAAAAAAATTGTGATAATGAAATAAAATGTAAAAAAGAAGAAAGAAAGAAAGAAAAAGAAAAAAAAAATGATGATAATGAAATAAAACGTAAAATAGAAAAAGGAAATAGATTAATGTATGAAAACAAGTATGAAATACTGGTAACAAAATCTAGAAATAAAGGATCTTTTGAATTGTTCCTGCTCCTTCTTTTAAAACTGTACTCTTGTAAATTCATATACACGCCACACATGCAGCATAACCTAACGGAGACATTGTTTTTCTCTCTTACACTCTAATCATATTTCAACTTCTGACAACCGCCCCACCCCTTACCCCACATCTGCCATAAACAGGTGACTATTGTTCCAACCAATACCACCCCTTGAAAGTGACATTTCATTCGGATTACTTGGGAAATTGAGTAATACTGGCTTTGCAGAAGTGGCTGTCATTAGCAAAGTGCTTCCGGTTCTACTCTTTAAAAATGTTTTCAAGCGCTACTTTTCAACTCTTGTCAATTGTGAGTTTGAATGACAGTGACAGCTGACTGTCCGTTCAAAACGATTGTGAACAAACAAGCTGCTGCTGAATCGAAATCAACAGCTGAACTGCTTCCTCTAAAACTGTTATTGGAGTACCTCTTCATGTATCAAAACTGAGTGTGTTTTCAACAGAGTGTGCACAACTCTACCAAATTTTTTAAACAGGGGTTCGGGAGGAGGAGGGGTGCGTGGACATTCGTTTTCACTGCCATCACACAGGTGTCACAGGTACGGATGAAATTCTTGATCTTGCAGTAACACAGCAAAAAATACATCCTTCCAACACAAGTTTCTTTCATACTTGGTTCGTCTGCATACCCTGGCATTTCTTTCTTTCTACGTACGCAGGCTGATACTCCAGCGGACACTGCCTGTATAGACAGGCAGTGGAGTTTTGTGTGTATGACCGTTTTTTATCCCATTAAGGCAGCCATACTCCATCTTCGGGGAAGGTGCATGCTATGTGTAACATGTCATCCATACCAACGGCCAAACTGGCCTTCTCTTCCAAAAGTTGGTGATGGGATTTTACATGTGTGCAAGATGTTGTGCGTGCGTTCACACACGGAACCTCGGTTTATAGTCTCATTCGAAAGACTGTATGGGGAATGAAGTCAGAACCAATGTTAACTCCGAGGAAAAAATCCCCCTGTACCGAAATTCGAACCCCCAACCCCATGATCACGAGTCCGGCGCTCTACCAACTGAGCTATTCTGGTCCCCATACCCTGACATGCATTCATGCTCTCCAGCTGCTTTTTCATTGATTCAGGGCCAGCAGTCCTGACCCTTGTTTCAAAGTTTCGGCATGTTGTTGCAGACGACAGCCTGACATGGTTAGTTGCAAAGTGAGGCGACTGCAGGCGGAAATCTACCGTAAAGTTCGGACTATAAGCCGCGACTTTTTTCCCCAGCTTTAAACCCTGCGGCTTAAACAACGATGCGGCTTATTTGCGGATTTTTCCGATTTCAGAAGCATCACACCCTCGTCTATTCTTAGCTTCTCTGTAACTCACCATATCGTGTTTACTGTTCATGAATTTTTATGATGCTTTTAACTACAATTTTCTCTGTAATCGTGTAATGGAATCAGTAACCCGTTCAGAAATACAGGAATCGACATAAGTAAAGCCCATTACTGATATCTTTTTTCATCAGTTTGTCTTCTACAAAAATACGATCGCTTCGAACGGCGCAATGTGTGGGCCATTTCCGACCTGTTTAATCTTGACTAACACTAGCTGAATTATGAACAAAATAACTAAGCATTGGCACGGTATTAAGTGAAATAAAACAATCGAATCGTTTCATTAATGTTCTGGTTTGTTATTATATGCGTTATCTTACCAAGTGCATCTTGCAATTCAAAAACGATTAGCGCATTCGACTCGGTCATTGTCAGACCTTGGCTTCGATCCGCCACTGTTGAAATCGTGGACAGGGAGTGAAGGTTTGCATTTGATACCTTCGCTTTGATTGGCTTGCGCTTCCGAGTACTCAACCAATCGCTTAGCTTGATACACCAATGAATGCAGGAGAGAACTGCCTTTCTAGTGCGTCGTTGATGTGTTGGTTTTTTCGGTATTTTTTTTAAAGCAATGATGTTGGAAAGACAACACTTGTAAGAAGCCTCATAAAGAACTTCGATTCTAATTGATTTAAAACACATCGTACTAAAAAAAAAGAAAAAAAAAAAGACTGAAGTAAAGCTGGAAACATGCTCTTGTATTCTGACCTATTTAAACGCCAATGAATGCAATGAACACATTGTATGTGTTGATTTTCGACACTATGTTAACTCAAAGCACGGCCAGCTGCCGCCTGCGGAACATCAGACTGTGCGGCTTATAAACCAGTGCGGCTTATTTGCAAAAAAAGTTCAGATTTTTAAAAAATTTAGTGGGTGCGGCTTATATACAGATGCGCTCAATAGACCGAACTTTACGGTATCTATATCTTAAAAATACCGTCACTACCATTAACATCACCATCGCCATCGCCACTAAGACTGTTGCCACGGCAACCATCCTGTTTAAGAATCCTCTAACCCACTCTCCTTTCTCCCATACTACAACTGCTATTGCCTTATTATCATGAAAAGTGGTAGTAATCCGGTCTTTATTTATTTTTTTCAATATTTTGATCATCATCATTACCATTATTAGTATTCCTATCAGTAATATAATTATCATCAATATTACCTTGACTCACACATGATCTCCCTTCTGACAGCCTCGTTTTCATTCAATTTTGTTGTCCCAATTGTTTCGTATCTTGCCTGAAGAAGACCTATGAGGTCGAAACGCGTCATGTTTTCGTCTTGTGATTCGTCTGTCCACCTTTTTTTTTTGCAGTTCGTTAACATTTATTTAAGATTCCTATCTTAAAAAGTTTTTTTTTTCTTTTTAAGTACCGTCTCCACCAAACATAAACAAATGAATCACAAGACAAAACTAAGGAAAGGTAAGGTAATGTTGCTGGCATGATTTAGCATGCAATAGTTAACAACTGTTGTCACTCTTTGGTCAAAAATGCCAAAACTGGCACACAAAGACAATACCATTTTTACACTCCACAAGTGTAAATTACCGTTCAAGAACTTTCGTCTAATTTTTTTTTTTTTTAAATTCATTGATGTATTCTTTGTTTTACTTCATCATATATGTCACATTTTCATCAACATGTATACAAAACAAGGCAAAATTGTCTGGGTAAACAGGTCTGCAAAAGTTCAAAATGCCATGCTGACTGCACAACTTCGTCTGCTGTCACTTGAAGCTTCAGCTCCAGTCAGTACAACAACTAAGAAGTCGGCAGTCTGCATTGAAGATTTGCTCACTATGGGACAGAAACCAGACTGATGGTGTGAAATTCAGTGACCAAAATGGTCAGCTTTAAATCTTACCAGTTCAGATATTCTGAAGCTAATTTTTTCTCTGACTTGGGTTACGACAGTTCACTACTGACTGTAAAATGAAAATTATGTGAAATTGTGCATCAAATATAGGTTATTGTCTTTAAATGTTTTTTTTGTTTGTTTTTTTTTGTGGTAAAGAAATCTTTAGAATGTGACCACAGAAAATGAAGCAGTGAAAACGGAAAAATTCTGAGGGTGAAGGATCAAATACAGACATTTGATATCAAGGGAGCAAACTGGTCATATTTAAACATCAACGACAAGCACAAAGACATATGCGAATCAAACTACATCCACTGCTAGATCTGTACACAGGGTTTGGCTTGATTTATTACATTAAAAAAGTCTGGCTAGCGTTTTTCTAAAAATAACTGTATCAAAAGTTCAACTTATAAGTTCATTCTGCACTGTAAAACATTAATTTTGTAGTTTCAAGAAATGTTTTTCTTTTTAATGGTTGTTTAAGAGTTAAAGAAAGTATAATTACACTGATAAAAGTATTATTACATAGGTAAACACAAGGTACTTACTTCATAGATTTCTCTGATGAATCTGAAAAAACAAAAAGAGAACATTTAATATAGTATTCAGCACTAAATCAATTCATTCATAAAGTGGCAGCAGAAATGAGCTGCCTAGCCCAGTTCTACCCTCTCTACACCCCCCCCCCCCCTCCCTGGTGCTTCTCCTGACCTGTGTGTGTTGATAAACTTTTTTAAAAAGTACAATCATCTTTTCTTCTCATATCGTAAATACAGCATATACCTTTCTTATCATTTAAATTCATCATAACCATTGTCATGTAATTTTCAAACTTAATCTCTGTAACTCTGCAGACGTTATAAATGCTAACTATAAACCTTGCAATGGGTAAATATCGTTAAAACACAAACAAACAACAACAACCGTACAACAGTACATTCAAGTTTCTGATGCAAAACCCTCTTGTATTTTATAGGATAATCTGAGTGGGTGGGTGTGTTTTAAATAACACTCTATTTCTTCTTCCTAAGCTATGCATGCACACATTTCCAAGACTGAATTTTTACACATGGACAGCGTGTCATACATTCTATTGCTTTTTTTTTTCTCCTCCTTTTTTTTTCTGCTGTGATGCTTCTTTTAGGCAGATTTTCATTTCTACATTTTGGTGAATCCACACAAACTTACAGAGAAAGGGGAGCCTTGCTAGGATCTTAACTGATGCTGCCCCGACTGCTGGGAAACATCTCCATATCTTATGCATCAGACTCAGCAAAGAAATTTGACAAACCTTTTAATTTCTAGTTGCAAAGTGAGACGACTGCAGGCGGAAATCTAAACAAATCTTAAATAAATGTTAGCGAACCGCCAAGAGAAACGTGGGCAAACGAGTCACAAGACAAAACACGACGCGTTTCGACCTATTAGACCTAAGAGGTCGAAACGCGTCATGTTTTGTCTTGTGACTTGTTTGTCCACGTTTCTCTTGGCAGTTCGCTAACATTTATTTAAGATTTCTTTTAATTTCTGTTGTTCTTGCTTTCAAATCCTATCACCTGCCCTGTCACTGTTCCTACCCGATTGTCACTGACCCCATCTTCAACAACACTGGTTGTGTGTCACAGTCCCTTCCCTAGCTGTCTACATGGCTCTGTCGGTGTCAGGCTGTCATAAGATCATTAACCAGAGAAGGCGCTGTCACGAGGAGACCCACCAGGGGAGACTCTGCTTTGCTGGCGAGTCTGATTACCAGCCACTCACTCACACTGTGCATTACCATTCTCCCTCCCACCTCCCTTCTCCCCTAAAAATACACACACACACACGCACGCGCACATATACACACGCGCACACACACACACATACACACACACATGCACACACAGGCACACACACACACATATATGCACACACTTTAATGTAAACTTGGAATAAGCATCCTTACCTTCAAACTGTTTTTGAACTCTGCGTCTGCGAATGATGATGACGACAACAATGACCCCAACGATGACGACGACACCCACTAGGACCACCACGATAATGATAACTTCATCATCACCTGTAAAGAAAAATTATACAAATACCTAGACCACCAAGATAATGATCACTTCATCATCACCTGTAAAGAAAAATTACATAACTACTAACACCACCACGATAATGACCACTTCTTCATCACCTGTAAAGAAAAATTACATAACTACTAACACCACCACGATAATGATCACTTCATCATCACCTGTACAGAAAAACTATAAATCACACATTGCCAGAATCTACAGAGGCTACCATCAACTGACCTGCTCTTCCACAAGTCATAATTCAATCGACAATGAGCACAACTTGTAGAAATGAACAACTTAAATAAGCAGCAGCCGATGTTTTTTCAGAATCAGTTTAGAAACAGTGCCACCCTACTGCTTATCGCAACACTTCTGAGGTGTGCAGCGATTAAGTATGTACTGTTTTGCAGGGTTAAAAAGCCTCGTGACTGACTGATACATTAGAAAACTGTTTAACAAAGTTTTCTTGAATAAGAAATCCAGAGCACACACAACTGTTCAAGAATCTGATGACTCCGTAACCCATGCCAGTAGAATGACATGCGTGGCAGCAAGCGTCTTTTGTATCAGATCATTCTGTGACACACAGATCATATGAGTGCCATGACAGACACGTGAACAGCAATGCCACTATCTTTTTTTTTCATTTTAAGTCCATCTCATCATTTCCGTGGGCCGTGGGTAGTGCTTGGCATAACAGTAACCTGCTGCATGCTGGGTATGTTTGCGTTTCCTTTTATCACTGAATACTGACTAGGGAAAACAGAGCCTTTAATGTGTGCATCTGACCTTGTGCATGAGTATACACACTGAAGTGGTTCACCTACTGTCAGATCTGCACATATTTATGTTAATCAGAATCTCACTTCATACCTTGTAACTTACCCGCCAGCCACTACCCCAAGGCCCCTCAGTTTGACAGTCAACTGTTCTAACCATTCAACAGTAGCATCTTTAGCTGTACTGAAAAGTCAAAACACTGGTACTGGATGCAAAATTCTCGTGGTTTCATTCAGTCTTTTTTCACAGCTTCCACACAAAAGAATTCATTATAATTCTCTGATCTGTTTCAGTGTCGATTTCAGGAACTCTTACAGTGCCAAAGAACAGCTACTGGAAAGCATGACATGTTGATGAAGAACAGACTCCTGTCCACATTCAGGAGTGTGAAGATCGTCATATACGGAGCTGACCTTGATCAAAGATGCAAAGGAGGAAAGACCAGTATCTCCCTTAGCTGGCCCACACTTCGTTTTCGCTGGAGTCCCAATTACTCGCCCAGATAACCAACCACAAGCAGACAAGAGAAATGCTCAATTGGCTGAGCTGCCCTTAATGGTAAGAACGTATGCCTCCTTCTTGTTCTCTGCTGTACAGCTAAGTCGGCTACTGCCAGCATGCAGCCTTTGCCTGTGAGCCAACCACCATCTATGCGCTTCAAACATGATATTTTGACATCATCGGCTGCAAAGTGTAGCGAACAGCCAACCAACCCAAGAAGAGGTGGCAGACACAGAGCCAATCAGATCATCAGAGAGGGACAAATTGCTTCAACGTGCGTAACTGGGTTTATGATTTCCACAACAAAAAGAAATTGAAGGACTTTTCTGGTAGCTTTCAAGGACTTTTACAGCAAAATTAAAAGGACTCTTACAGCAAAATTTAAAGACTGCGACACAGAAATTATAAGCCATTATGTATACTTCAGCTGCTTCGTACAACCACTTAAGCAGAATCTGTTTAGTAGCAGACCACTGGGAAGTGGACTCTTTCGACAAATACAAATGAACTGAAATTTTGTTGATATTAACCACCAATTCTCTGTGAAATTTTGTCATTTTGTATCCAAAATATAATATTAACTGCTCTGTCAAAATCTTCCCTTCCAAGCACTCTGGGATATCTGTATGCACTAAAGCTAAGATTTCAAGAACTTTTTTAGTCCTTGAAAGGATGTCACCAACATTCAAGGACTTTCATACTAAAGACTTTGAAGTACTTATATAACCCTGGCGTAAAGGAACTTCAATAAGCAAAAGCAAAGATACTAATCCTGTTCACTCTACTTCCTTGGCTTGGCTGACAGCAGTACCTACATATAACACTCCACTGCATGTGCCTACTCCACATGGACCTCATGGTTCAGCTTGTGTTAACTCTTTCATCCCTACCACCCCAATCCTTCCCTTCCTTCCTGCAGCCCGGAAAATCGGTTCTCGCGGTAAGCGCTTTGAACTTCGCGCGAGTCGCGTCATCGGTACACGTCATGACCCGGTCGCTCGTGCGGCAGTGTTTGTGAATGGAATGGATGCCAGACGGCCCCTACAGCGTGGGAAAGTGGTCGCCACTCTATTCTGGCCAGCTTGCTACTGCATACGTGGCAGTTCTCATTTACACTTTTTCTTTTTTTTCCCCTCTAAATCAGGAATGAAGGTATTGCTCGTTATTATAAGAATCTAGGAACAAGAGAAAGTAATGATTCATAGAAAGTAGGAATAAAAGAGTTAAACTCAAAGCTGTAGGCATATGTCACGATGTTAGTCCTGCTGGTCCTTGCTTTTCTGACCATCTATTATTATTGTAAACATGATCTTACCTGCTCACCAGTCAAAGTCAGTCTACATTCCCATACCAAATTCATTATTTGGGAAAACTTCAGGATTAAGACAAGATCTTTTTTAAAAGCAGTTTCAAATCCTGTGGCAGCCACTTGCTTTGCCTCATTAAAAAAAGTAAATTTTTTTTTTAATCTTATATTGGGTGTGACTGACGCTAAGAAGTGACAGTGATAGTTATAGTATATTTAGCCAAACTACTGACGATGTTCTAGCCTAAGTGTCACTTCAAAGATGATGACTAAGTCATCTTTACGAGTGTAACTGAATGTCATTCAAAGCAGGGCAACAAAGAAGTAGTTAACCCTTTCTGGTATGGACATTCTCAATCATCCCTATGCAGGTAATGACTATATCAAATACACAGCTAATTTGGACAACAGAAAAATACAGTAACTGCTAAGTCAGTGGACATCATTATTGAACATAAATAGGGTTCAAATTTACTGGTGATCAGTGGTATTTCACTAATTTTGATGACAATATACCAAAACAAGTACCAGCGACAATTTGTTGTTTGACCAGATGATGGTGGTAGGAAAATGCCTTCATAAAACTGGACTTTTACCAATATTGCTACGACCAGAATGCCAGTTGTCTTTCACGCATTTGCTGTTGCTGAGTTTGCTGTTTCAGCTATAAAAATCAGTAAAACAGTCATTACATAAAAATTAAAACCATTATCCACCATTATGCAGAAAGACTGAGAGCAGAGGATAAATACATTTGTACACTGAACACAGAATGTAAATAATCAGTTCTAAAAGTTTCCCCCTTTTTTTTTTCTTCAACCTTTCAAATGAGCTATGAGAGGTTAAAAACACACACATACCCCCTTTAAACAAGTTAACCCAGGTTACTGCATCAGCATCACATTGCTTCTTTCTCTTTCCTTCTTCTTCTTTTTTTTTTTTTTTTTTTTTGGTTGTTGTTGTATAAGAGGACTATCCCAGAACAAATGATTTAGGCATGCCTACACCAAATTCTTTCCATGGAGAACAGAAGCTGTAAAAATCAGGAACAAACTGAAATTGTCAACATTTTCATGGAACACTATACGTGATGCTGTACAGATATACATGTACGCATGTCCACACACTCATATCACCATAGACATCATGACTGATAGACAAAAACAGAGTGCCCACTTGCAGATCATGCACGAGCCAAAGTTTTCCCCTTTCTTTCTGCGCTTGTAAACATGGCTGCTGTTTATGGTATCATTTCCTGAGGGTCTGACCGCCTTTTTTCTTCCCCTGCCAAAGAGGCTGGATTCACCTTCAACTTTTTCATCAGTCTTACACATTCTGACTTGTCTACCACAGCTAGTTACTGGTTCAGTGCCTTCTCTTAACTTCAGCTCCATTCTGTTTCCACCCAAGCCAGCTATGGACCAATGTGCATGTGCACCGTGTTTTGAGTTACAATTTCCTGCCTGCTGTCAGGTTTGTCCACTGTGATGTGTAAATAAAGATGCTCCCACTTGGTTTGAGGGCGATTCTCACCCCCTCCTCCCCTTCTTTCCCCCTCCATCCTCCCCAGTAACATGCCATACTCATACGTAACACCCAGAATGGCCACTGATTTTTTTCAATAGCATTGATGCCTGCTGCCATTCCGTGACAGCAGGCATCACTATTTAGTGCAGTCTGTGTGGATGAGGTCTGCTCTGACCTTCCTCATCATCTTGTGGAGCTGTGACAGCAGGCATCACTGTGTAGTGCAGTCTGTGTGGATGAGGTCTGCTCTGACCTTCATCAACATCTTGTGGAGCTGTGACAGCAGGCATCACTGTGTAGTGCAGTCTGTGTGGATGAGGTCTGCTCTGACCTTCATCATTATCTTGTGGAGCTGTGACAGCAGGCATCACTGTGTAGTGCCGTCTGTGTGGATGAGGTCTGCTCTGACCTTCATCATTATCTTGTGGAGCTGTGACAGCAGGCATCACTATGCAGTGCTGCCTGTGTGGATGAGGTCTGCTCTGACCTTCCTCATCATCTTGTGGAGCTGTGACAGCAGGCATCACTATGCAGTGCTGTCTGTGTGGATGAGGTCTGCTCTGACCTTCCTCATCATCTTGTGGAGCTGTGACAGCAGCATCACTATGCAGTGCCAGTCTGTGTGGATGAGGTCTGTTCTGACCTTCATCAACATCTTGTGGAGCTGTGACAGCAGGCATCACTAGTGGTGCAGTCTGTGTGATGAGGTCTGTTCTGACCTTCATCATCATCTTGTGGAGCTGTGACAGCAGGCATCACTGTGGATGAAGTCTACTCTGACCTTCATCATCATCTTGTGGAGCTGTGACAGCAGGCATCACTATAGTAGGCAGTCTGTGTGGATGAGGTCTGCTCTGACCTTCATCATCATCTTGTGGAGCTGTGACAGCAGGCATCACTATGCAGTGCGTCTGTGTGGATGAGGTCTGCTCTGACCTTCATCATCATCTTGGGAGCTGTGACAGCAGGCATCACTATGCAGTGCCGTCTGTGTGGATGAGGTCTGTTCTGACCTTCATCATCATCTTGTGGAGCTGTGACAGCAGGCATCACTATGTGGTCGATGTTGGATGAGGTCTGTTCTGACCTTCATCATCATCTTGTGGAGCTATGACAGCAGGCCATCACTGTGGGATGAAGTCTCTCTGACCTTCATCGTCATCTGTGGAGCTGTGACAGCAGGCATCTACTTACTGTGGGTGAAGGGTCTTCTGACCTTCATCATCATTGGAGCTGTGACAGCAGGCATCACTGTGGGGATGAGTCTACTCTGACCTTCATCTCATCATGTGGAGCTGTGACAGCAGGCATCACTATTAGTGCGTCTGTGTGGATGAGGTCTGCTCTGACCTTCATCATCATCTTGTGGAGCTGTGACAGCAGGCATCACTAGTGTAGTGCAGTCTGTGTGGATGAGGTCTGCTTCTGACCTTCATCATCATCTTGTGGAGCTGTGACAGCAGGCATCACTATGTGGTGTAGTCTGTGTGGATGAGGTCTGTTCTGACCTTCATCATCATCTTGTGGAGTTGACAGCAGGCATCACTTTTTGCGATGAGGTCTGTTCTGACCTTCATCATCATCTTAAGGAGCTGTGACAGCAGGCATCACTGTTTAGTGCAGTCTGTGTGGATGAGGTCTGTTCTGACCTTCATCATCATCTTAAGGAGTTGTGACAGCAGGCATCACTGTTTAGTGCAGTCTGTGTGGATGAGGTCTGTTCTGACCTTCATCATCATCTTGTGGAGCTGGGACAGCAGGCATCACTGTGGATGAAGTCTACTCTGACCTTCATCGTCATCTTGTGGAGCTGTGACAGCAGGCATCACTACTTAGTGCCGTCTGTGTGGATGAGGTCTGTTCTGACCTTCATCATCATCTTGTGGAGTTGTGACAGCAGGCATCACTATTTCGTGCAGTCTGTGTGGGTGAGGTCTGCTCTGACCTTCATCAACATTTTGTGGAGCTGTGACAGCAGCCAGCTGACTTACCCAGTCCTGCCTTTGAGGATTCTGAGCCTGGATCCTTGGTGACTCCATGGGTCGATGTGGCCGACGGAGTGGTGGTGGGAGGAGGGGTGGTTGTCTTAACTGAAATCAGTTGTAACAAAACAAACACTTTCACTGTGCAAATATCACCCGCTTCTTTTCTTAACTTCTTAACTTCTTTACTTCTCTGTGTGTGTGTGTGTGTGTGTGTGTGTGTGGTGTGTGTGTGTGTGTGTGTGTGTGTGTGTGTGTGTGTGGTGTGTGTGTGTGTGAGGTGGAGGGGAGGGGGGGAGGGAGGGATCGGGAGGAAGAGGAGGGGAGGGGGACCGTATTGTGTGTGTATGTATTTATGTCTCTTTGATAAGGGGGAGGGAAAAAAAAAAAAGTCAGAAAAATGAGCATTAACAAAAATTACAATCAACTAGTCTATAACAAATGTCCTACAGGACTATGAAGTAAACATTTCGCAATATTAAACAAACTAGTAGCATTTTTGAAAACGCCTTCAATACAATTTTCAGAAATCACTGGTAAGATAGGTCTTAACTTCTGACATTCAAACATGATGTGCTTGCTAGAAATTTGTTCACCACATAAACATCTAACATTTTTGCTGTATTTTGTGATGAACGCATTAAGTTTTATCCTGTAAGATAGCGAACTAATCTGTCTGAATTTGATTACGCCAGTATGATTCACGTATGATTTGTTATCCAAACCACGAGAATCAATATACTTATTCTTGGAGAGTCTATCTTTTCTCATGGTATAGCCTTTAATTCTACTCCATACTGCTTGTTCCAGCAAGTGATAACCCTCATGAATGGATAAGGGAACATGAATTTCAGTGGATTCTGTGCCTTGCCTTGCGCCCTTTTTTGCTACTTTGTCAGCCCACTCATTTGAAGAAAATCCAAGATGTGAAGGAACCCAGCAGAAGGAAACGTTGGTCCCTTTTAAAGTTAAGATATGAATTAACTGACTGATTTCTAAGATAATTTTGGTCTTTTTCTTGTAATCTGATGATCTTAAAGCATAGAGTACCGATTGAGAATCTACACAAAATAAGATTTGAAATAACTGTAATGGAAAATCAACTATGTAATTGAGAGCCATAAGAATAGCAATAAGTTCAGCAGTAAAGATGGATCGATTTTTGCCAATGTAGTATGACTTTTCCTTTTTTAACGCTGGTATTACAAAAGCTGAACCTGCCCGGTGATCTTCTAGGAGTGAACCATCTGTATATATCTTTAAATGATTTGGATAAGTGTTCTGTATATGTAATTGGACTTCAGTTTTCATAATGTTTGGATTCTCATTTTTCTTCATATCAGTATAATTAGTCTTGAAACATCTCTCTACGTCACTGATTCGATCAAAATTGTCCTATGGACAAGAGGTATTTTTTAGTGCCCCGAATTATTTACTTAAGAAACTTCAAAGTATAGATTGCAAGGGTTATAGGCTTGCTCTTGGTGTGCCTTTTCACGCATCAACGCTTGGAACTTATAAAGAAATTGGAGAATTGCCTTTGGACGAGTACCGAAGTCTTGCATGTGCTAAATACGTTCTTAGAAGTTCGACAAGTAACAACTTTGCATATGAGGAACTGAAAATTACATCTGAAAAATCTTTTCCTAAACAGCTAAGCAGATACCATCATTGAAACCAATTGCCACTTACGTATCAGATCTACTCAAAAGGTCCGATATAAATCCAAGTAAGATTGACACAAATCAAGCGGCCTCCCCTTGTCCTGCTTGGGAGATGAATAAAGCGCAGTGTGCGTGTGTGCATGTGTGTGTGTGTGCGTGCGTGCGTGCGTGCGTGTGTGTGTGTGCTCTCTGACATTATTATCATGTTTTTTCCCTTTTTTTCAAATTCATTAGTTTGTGAATCTGCGTTCACTAACTCAAAGTCCCGCATTATACTGTACCGAACTTACATATGCTGCGACACATTTCTAACTGACTCTGGCCCAGATGCGTTAACCCAGAGAAAGAGACAGACAGCGAGTGACAGACAGACAGACAGACAGACACAGACAGAGAGAGAGAGAGAGAGAGAGAGAGAGCGAGACAATGAAGCTAAGAATGAGGTAAATTTACAAAACAACACTCATGTACAACTGTGAAAAGAACATAACCCACATTATCATGTGTTTTTAACCCACATTATCATGTGTTTTAATCCAACAAGCAAATACATTAAAGCCTCAGACATGTACGAAAAAAGGAAGAGCATTTATTCACACTCTCTTTTTGGCTGGGTATACTTACATGAAACTGAATGCAAGCTGTAACCAGTTTGCTAGCTCTGTTTGGCCGAATTTCATGGTTAACATAGTAATAAGGCACACCACAGATCCTCTAAAAAAAAATAACTAACTTCATCTTGCTCATCTAATTCTATTCAGTAACACTAACTCTCCTTTCTCTCTCTCTTTTACTCTTCCTCTCTCTTTTACTCTCTCTCTCTCTCTCTCATTCTCTCTCTCAACAATTCCTACAGAACTCATTTTCCAGAAGTAAAGTTCTTTTACTAGTTTTAGCTAAGGATGTTTCCACTAAGAAGAGAGATATGAATCTTTTCAGACCCTTCTTGAGGTGTGCAGGAAAAAAAAAAAAGAAAAAAAAGGTAGACAACTGTACAGATTACCAAACAGAACTTGCATATTACCGAGCAATAAAGTGAGACAAACTCAGAGATGAAACCAAAGCTAAACTTTATAAAGGCCAAGACAAACTGAACAATGAAGTCAATCACAGTGATAAAGCTATGACAAACTTAGTGATGAGGCCAAGATCAACTTTGAAAGAAACCAAAATAAATATACGACTTTGAAAGAAACCAAAATAAATATACGACTCTGAAAGAAACCAAGAAAAATATACATCTTTGAAAGAAACCAAAATAAATATACAACTTTGAAAGAAACCAAGAAAAATATACATCTTTGAAAGAAACCAAAATAAATATACAACTTTGAAAGAAACCAAGAAAAATATACATCTTTGAAAAAAACCAAGATAAATGTACAACTGAGAGAAACCAAGATAAATATACGACTTTGAAAGAAACCAAGATAAATATACAACTTTGAAAGAAACCAAAATAAATATACAACTTTGAAAGAAACCAAGAAAAATATACATCTTTGAAAAAAAAAGAAGATGAATATACAACTGTGAGAGAAACCAAGATAAATGTACATCTCTGAAAGAAACCAAGACAAACATACAACTTTGAAAGAAACCAAGACAAATATACAGCCATGTGAACCTCAGTAAAGCAAAATCATGAATGAAGTGGAAGTAATGAAACAACGTCAGACTCGGTAATGAAGCAAAGTCGAATTCAATACAGCCACGACAAACACTGTAACGAAGACATGACACAGTAATAAAGCAAAGTGAAACTGCACACAGCCAAGTCAAACTCTAGTCAAGTGATAGAGCCAAGACCAACTCAGTAATAAAGATAAGATCAAGTCAATAGGAAGCCTAGACAAGAACGAGTAAAAACCAAAACTAACACCATAGAGCCAAGACACACTCAGTAACATAGTTATCAAAGCTCTGTACTGTTCAAAGCCAAGTCACACAAGTTCCAAGAAGTAGTCTGAAAATGGGAGTCACCAAGGATTTCAAATCAATTGTATTGGTGACAGGCATCATTGTGGCCTAACACTTGCCATGAGAATCACGATAAATAAAGAGTAATTCACTACTCACCATAGACATGTTATCCCCACATGCAGAAAAGCCCTTTCTGAACACGTCACATACTAAAATGAAATACAGATTAAAAAAAAAAAAAAATCATGCTTTTAATACTGACCTACAGTAACAAGTATCGAGTCAGATGCCTGATGTGTAACACCGGTGATGATGTTGTAAGCTGTGCAGACGAAGTTGCCTGTGTCGTTCTGAGTCACGTTGTGCAGCGTCAGTGTAGCCCCCGTTGCCAAGGTCTCGTTTTCGTTTTCCCTTCTCCACTCAATCCTGTGCAGAGAAATGATATCAACACAGTTCCCCTTTTTTCAACTGAGCTAAACCCTCTTGGTCTCACATACATAAAAATTCATGAACATATGTTAAGTCATATTTGCACATGCTTTTGCACAAGTACACAATTAGCACTTAGACACTGCCGTCCGTACACAAATATCACACATTCACACCATGCTTTGCTTGATACTCATATTCTGCAAAAACATGTTGTATATTAGTTGTTTTTTTTGTAACAACAAATAGTCTTCTGAAAAGAGAACCTCACGTGTATATGAAAAAGATGCATTGCACAACAGAGCCAAAACACACACACACACACACAACACGATGCATTGCACAACAGAGCCAAAACCACACACACACACACACACACACACACACACACACACACACACACACACACACAGTTTCATGAAGACACTCACTTTTGAACACAATCATAAATCAAACACACCTTCAAGAGTAATGTATATACACATTACTGCTGAAACACACACAGTGTACAAACTTTACCCACCTCTTCCCTCTCCATCCACATCCGTCCATACACACACACACACACACACAAATGAGGGCATGGGTTTCCCATGGTAAGGCAGATGATAGACGTATCCGTCCCTTCCAACACCTCCATGGGCGCAACGTTCATACTGACGCTGACTGGACACACACACACACACACACTCACAAATGAGGGCGTGGGTTTCCCATGGTAAGGCAGACGATAGACGTATCCGTCCCTTCCAACACCTCCATGGGCGCAACGTTCATACTGACGCTGACTGGACACACACACACACACACACACACACACGCTCACAAATGAGGGCGTGGGTTTCCCATGGTAAGGCAGACGATAGACGTATCCGTCCCTTCCAACACCTCCACGGGCGCAACGTTCATACTGACGCTGACTGGACACACACACACACACACACACACACACACACACACACACACACACACACACTCACAAATGAGGGCGTGGGTTTCCCATGGTAAGGCAGACGACAGACATATCCGTCCCTTCCAACACCTCCATGGGCGCAACGTTCATACTGACGCTGACTGGACACACACACACACACACACACACACACTCACAAATGAGGGCGTGGGTTTCCCATGGTAAGGCAGACGATAGACGTATCCGTCCCTTCCAACACCTCCATGGGCGCAACGTTCATACTGACGCTGACTGGACACACACACACACACACACACACACACACTCACAAATGAGGGCGTGGGTTTCCCATGGTAAGGCAGACGATAGATGTATCCGTCCCTTCCAACACCTCCATGGGCGCAACGTTCATACTGACGCTGACTGGATCTGAAATGCCACAGATCCACAGGATCTCAAATGTGCGATCCACAATCACACTGCTCATACCAAAAGATCTGAAATGAAACAGGATCTTAACTCTCTTCAGTTCTTTCCCTTGAATTTCGATCACCGGTGATCGACAGTTTTATTCCCAGAATTATGGTATTTAAAACAACATTTTTCTTATATGAAGCAATATGTCACCTAAAAAAACCTGAAACAGACACATTCATCACAAAAATATTATTATTTTAGAAATAATTCGCAGAACATTACGAAAAAAAGAACATCCGTCATGCAAAAATCTCAAAAACTGTGGAGCGTTAATGGCCATCATGCAGATCTACAATCAACACTGACGGCTGTCAATCTGAGCTGTCACAGTGTGATGAGCATCAAGATCAGAACAGGATATGTCAATGACATTAGTGATAATTATGACGCACAAAGGTATGTCTCTGATGCATGAAATTCCCATCCGATGCACTGGAATTCAGGCCAGTGCATTACTAGAACATGCCAAAATTTACAGTGACACAATGATTTTCTCCTGTACGTGTTACAGCTTCATGAGTGCTTCACATAAAAGCACCTGATCTGCCATGATCTAGGTCAATGATAACATAACTTTTCTTGACGTTTCAGAATCAATAAACAACTTCCGCTTGAGAACTTTCCGTACTGAAAACTAACAAGTCTTCAAAATAGACTATCCAGCCTATCTGATTAGAAAAACTAACAAGTCTTCAAAATAAGACTACCCAGCCTGTCTGATTAGACCACAAGATCACGTTATTCAGCCAAACAGGAAAAGCATAGCAGACCTCACGGGCTTTTCACAATTCTAACTACTCCTGCCTGGACTTTCTAGCGATAAATCCAGTGCATGGAACAAAAGTCTAGCGATCTTTGCAACATGATCGGCTCTGACAAGTAAAATGGCTGTGTTACACGGATGTATGAATGTGTTGTGCACAGTGCAAGAGTGGCCAACCTATAAAGTTTCGTCAAAGGTTCCACAAATTTTCATTGCTTGCAGCTTGTTTGTCACTGGGCTTCCGATTATCGTTGCATGGCAACTGGAATTTGGTCAAGCAATAAAATATTTCAACGCTTATGAAACTGGCTCATGTAATGGAAATTCTGATAAACACAGCTGTGATAATAATCGAAGAGGACATCCCACATATCAAGTCTCTCTGTTAAAATCCTAATAGGGTATGTGCTCAAATTCATCAACTTTAGTTGATAACATTTTACTAATCGTGGAACATAAATCTGAATAAATTATGTTTAGCATTTAATAAATCATGTTTAGCATAATCTTGACCGTTTCATGAACACTGTCATTTGCTTCTCTTTTCTTATCCTCATTCTCTTCCTAAGTTCCTTTGTGTGTTCATGTGCATGAGCCAGTTAGAGAGAGAGACTGAGTTAGAGAGAGAGAGAGAGAGAGAGAGAGAGAGAGAGAGAGAGGAGAGAGAGTGTGTGTGTGTGTTGTGTTCATGTACATGAGCCAGGTAGAGAGAGAGAGACTGAGTTAGCGAGTGAGAGAGAGAGAGAGAGAGAGAGAGAGAGAGAGAGAGAGAGAGAGTGTGTGTGTGTGTGTGTGTGTGTGTGTGTGTGTGTTGTGTTCATGTACATGAGCCAGGTAGAGAGAGACTGAGTTAGTGAGTGAGAGAGAGAGAGAGAGAGAGAGAGAGAGAGAGAGAGATGTGTGTGTGTGTGTGTGTGTGTGTGTGTGTGTGTGTGTGTGTGTGTGTGTGTGTTGTGTTCATGTACATGAGCCAGGTAGAGAGAGAGACTGAGTTAGTGAGTGAGAGAGAGAGAGAGAGAGAGAGAGAGAGAGGTGTGTGTGTGTGTGTGTGTGTGTGTGTGTGTGTGTGTGTTGTGTTCATGTACATGAGCCAGGTAGAGAGAGAGACTGAGTTAGTGAGTGAGAGGGAGAGAGAGAGAGAGAGTGTGTTGTGTGTGTGTGTGTGTGTGTGTGTGTGTGTGTGTGTGTGTGTGTGTGTGTGTTGTGTTCATGTACATGAGCCAGGTAGAGAGAGAGACTGAGTTAGTGAGTGTGTGAGAGAGAGAAAGTGTGCGTGCGTGTGTGTGTGTGTGTGTGTGTGTGGTGTGTGTGTGTGTGTGTGTGTGTGTGTGTATGTGTGTGTGTGTATGCACATGCCTATGTTTTCAGACATTTTCTAGCAGTTACAGAGTGTAACCCCCCAAAATATTTCTGTGACATCCCCCCCCCCCCCCCCCCCCCCCCCCCCCCTCCGAAAATCTGGGAAGGAGTTTTGCACACTGAGCCTGACCCTCAACTTTCAAGGAAATAATCATGACAGGATGAGCCAACTGACACTGCACATTGATGGGAGAACTACTGCGGCAGAAATCCACACTGGGGTCTGAGCAGTCCCGCACCGCAGGGTCCCCCAGAGTCTCCTGACGGACGAGGCACAGAACCTGCAACGGCTCCTCCTCCTCCGTGCGTGTCACGTTCAGCGTCAGGGAACTGCTCCCAGTAAACGTGCAGCCATCCCCTGATGGAACGGAGTCCTCCTGTACAGCCTGGGAGAGATTATATACAAAATATTGGCTAAAATGGAAAACATGACTTGAAAAAGGCTAAAGAAAGTACAGTTTTTTGTTAATATGAATAAAAGAAAGAACAAATAGTAAAGAGCCACCACATGATGTTCAAATACTGGAACACAACATATCCATCTCATCAGAAGCATTCATTGGTAAGATTTTTCCTCCCATGCCAACTTCTAAGCATGACTACAGGTTCACATGGGAAGACTGCAATGAGACAATTGAGTTTAAAGCACTTAAGGTTCCATATAGGAAAATATGGGAAACTGGGAACACATGCACATCAGGAATGATTTTCATATGTGAACATGTGAATTTTTTCAGAACTGAACTGAGTATTCAGTAAATCCGAAACAAACGTTAGGGCATTACGGATTCCAGACACACAGCCTGTCAAACCGAAAGGTTTTGAAAATTACAGCAATGTCAAGAGAAACAAAGGGTTAATGAATGGGTCTCTGATAGTGTCGCTCAAGTTTCCTGACCAACACTGCAGTTGTCATTACCTTTTTGATCTGGCTGTGGCCAGGATATATTACAGAAAAGGTAGTACAGAGTATACCCCTGCCATGGACTCTCAGACCAGAATGGATTACCACAATCACTTTCCTAAACCTTGCTAAGCGTCAATTAGAAGAAAAAAAAAAAGTCTTCAGTTCTGTTGCCTGTCATGCCCAGGCCTCAGGGTGATCTCAGTTTTGATTTCCACTGCATGTCTATCCTTTGGTGAGTTGATACAAGCCGGAATTCTCCACGGGGGAATGCTCCACGGGGGAATTCTCCACGGGGGAATACTCCACGGGGGAATGCTCCACGGGGGAATTCTCCACGGGAGAATTCTCCATGGGGGAATTCTCCATGAGGGAATGCTCACTCACACAGGATCCTCGACAATGCAGTCATAGTTTTCAACAGGAGACTCGGTAGGTAGGGCGTTTAACACAAGCTGGATCAGAACAGGCCCCAGTAAACTCCACTGAAGTGACTTTGCAGCAATGCAGCGTCACCTTTGATGGGTAGCCTTCTGATGACCTTATAGTTCCCTATCAGCGACTGTTAGCGCCGGAGCCGCGACAAGACGAACCCGGGTAAGACTGTGTATAGGCTAGCCAGAACGAGCAAAATGAGAGTAATGCCAAAGAGAAGGCAAAGACAGGAAAAACATTTCTAAAATGTAATGAATCCATATACTCTATACTGTTCGTAAACTAAGAGACATGGTAGAGGACACATGCATAGAATACTGCAAACACCTTTGGATGAGCACAGAATTATGAATCTGCACAGATTTCTAAGTTTCTGTGTAAATTTCCTGAACAAATTTCTTTCGGTTTGGAACCCTCAAAAGTATGAACATGAAATTAGAGAAATTCAGTTCTGAATTTTTTTTTCCTGTTAATTAAAAATTCATTAACCCGAAGAGTGCCTATAAGCCGTCAGCTGATGCCGAAGTAAAATGCTTTCCCAGTGCCTATGGGCCGTCCACTGACGTCATGCATTTTTCTTGAATTTTCATTCATTACTATTTCTATTAACGGACTTAAATAGAGTGTGCGTAGTAAGCCTTATATGTCTGTAGTATTAAAATGATATGCAAATGACCACACGTGAGGGGAAAGCCCATTTATTCTCATCACTGACTGGATGACCAGCCAGCACTTCGTCTCGCTTGCAAAGATGGCGGCGCAACCTTCGACAAGCGTAGCGACCAAATCAACGTATTTACACAGCTGAGCAGGCTCTGCTAATCATTTTTGACAAAGACAATAATCTTTTATTCAACAACTTATTCGAGCATGAAGGTGAGATGATGATTGTGATGGAATTGCCGACCGTATTCGTCAATTATTGTGTCGGGCTGTGTGACCTCAGTGTGTGTTCAGCTGACTGGTTTGCCAGCGTCGAACGAGCTCGCCTAGTGTGTACTCTGCACTGCGTGCCAGTGGCCAGTGATGTGATAGTCAGCGCGAGAGGGGAGCGTAGCTTGCTCGCAGCGTGACACGGGGCAGAGGGAAAGGTAGGAGAAGAGGAGGAGTGAAAGAGAGGGTTGAAGTCCAGCAAGGGGGCGTGGTGGGGGGAGGGGGGCGTGGTCGTGGACTGACCTGTCTGCATAGAGTGTGAGCGTCTTGATAGACTTCTAAACTGTTTTACTTTCATTTACATGTGTAATGTGACAATACAAACTTTATTTTCAACTTTTTTGCTTTGTGTTCTTTTTTGGATGTGAAGCTGTAGTGGTAAATACATATGTTTTTGATCGTGCAAAAAAATCTATCCAAATCTAAATGCCTAAATATTTTTTTATTATCAAAATTAAAACAAAAGAAGCCCAGATTCAAAATCTTCATTCAATTTCCTTCAAAAATCATATATATTTCATTGTTATATCTTTGTAGTTTCTCAGCTAGAATTTTTTTGTTAATTATTACCCCCAAATCATTAGATTTCCCTGGCACTGGGAAAGCCTTTGTTTGTAACATTTTCAAGCAGTGAACAGGTTAAAACTTTGGCTGACACAGAATACTGCAGTGGCCTTTGGATCTAGAACAAACCTGCAAAGGTTTATCACTTTTTACTTTTCTCTTTTTCTGTTCTTTTCTCTCAAACTTATGAAACATGCATCCATAACTAAAACGTTAGCAAATATCATGAAAAATTGATAATGGTTCATTGGTCGGCAAGTTTATGTTGTCTCCACTTCTAGCCAGATCTGAGCAGCGACCGGTGTTGTGTGTGTGTGTGTGTGTGTGTGTGTGTGTGTGTGTGTGTGACTGTGAGTGTGTGTGTGTGCGTGTGTGACTGTGAGTGCGTGTGTGTGTGTGTGTGTGTGTGTGTGTGACTGTGAGAGAGAGAGAGAGGTGTGTGTGTGTGTGTGTGTGTGGTGTGTGTGTGTGACTGTGAGTGTGTGTGTGTGTGACTGTGAGTGTGTGTGACTCTGTGTGTGTGTGTGTGTGTGTGTGTGTGTGTGTGTGTGTGTGTGTGTGTGTGTGTGTGTGCATGTGTGCACACGTGCGAGTACCTGTGTGTTCCACTGTTTGTGTGGACACAGTGTCTGAGTGTGCAAGCAAGTTCCCTGACCTGTTCTGTAAGACTCAGCCGTCCACCTGTCTCCCCGAGCACAGTAAACCAGCTGAAGCTTCCCGCCGGCATCCCCACATTGCCGCTGCACCGGAAAGTCATCTCCGTATGTTCTGTCACATTCTCCGTCTCTGACGACGCTGAGGTCACTGACATTGGGTTCGGCGCCAAAGGACCAGCTGCAGAAAAGGGGGAACAAATATGGTCAACATCATTGACAAGAGTTTGAATAGCATTACATTGAATCTTACACTGCCAAATGTATTACAAGCAAAAAAACAACAACAACATGCATTCACAAAAACGGCCTTCTAATAATATGAATGTGTACAAAAGCAACTGAGACGACTGAAAACATAATCATATTTGACTACAATTAGTACCAACAGAAAGCTGAACTACAGAAAAAGTCTAACATGATTCCACTTATTAAACAAGTGAAATGTAATATTTCTAGCATCTTTCTCTAAATATCCCTACATCAAAGTACAAACTGGGGGTGGGGGGGGGGGGGGGCAGACAGAGAGAGACAAACTAACAAACAATGTTCAGGGAGACAGAGAAAAAGACGTGAGAGACAGACTGATAGGAAGACAAAACAACTAGACTTTATCATATCAGACTTCAGTCATAACAGGCTTCACACAACAGCAACAAATAGAGTTCAGAGATGAAGCCAACACTGAAACACAAAGTGCTAAAACTTCATGCAAAGTTTGTATTTCAGTTTGCAGCTCACTAACATTATTTTTTCTACCATGAGATATAAACAAATTGATGGATAAGTCGTTTCTCATTATGGTACAGCATTCAGAGACAGACAGGAAATACTGAGAGTGAAACAGCAAGTGGAACAATGAGAGCGAGAGAGAGAGAGAGAGAGAGAGAGAAACAAACTGATGGATAAGTAGATTCTCATTATGGTACGGCATTCAGAGACAGACAGGAAATTCTGAGGGTGAAACAGCAAGTGGGACAACGAGAACGAGAAAGAGAGAGAGAGAGAGAGAGAGAGACTTGAAAGAGAAAGGAGCAGTGGTGTAACAGGAAGAGCAGATGCCCCAAGCAATGAAGACTACAAAGAGGTACAATAACCTCCAAAGAGAGCTTTCTGATCTTCAAATCGAGACAAAAAAAAAAAAAAAAAGGAAACAGAACAGGCAGACAAATCCTTTCAATCACATTTATCCATGCATCATTCTGACCTTGTATCTGAACACTGGTCTCGCTCTCCTTCACTGGTCCGGAGCCAGCAACCTGATACGACATCCGACACATGTAGGTGGCCCCCTCGTCACTGCATCTTGTGTCATTGAATGTCAACGACATGTACTTGGAACTGAATGATCCATATATATCCCCCCGTGCCTTCAAACTCGTAGCCACACTTCCCGTGTTCCACACAGGCTTTGTTGCCGATGCAAAAAGGTTAGCAACCACCTGGTCACTGGGTTTACTCAACAGCTGGACGTTCATAATCTGTTCATCGGCCTCCACACTGAAGTTGCACTGAACTGCATGCTGGCTGTTGCCTCCCTTGAGAGCGGGGTTAGGGGTGAAGGACGCCTTCATGGTCGCTGAAAGGACTGTGGAGATTGCTGCCCACAAAGATCATGTCACAGTGTTAAGCTATACATCAAATTGAGAACATTTGAATTAATGGCTCTGAAAAGGTCCGTAAGCTGTAATTTAAATTATCAGAAAATTGTTTCTTATTGCTTATTCATGCCAATAAATAAGGATATATCACTTAGTAGTAGTACATACTTACGGGAACAACGTAACACTATACCAGTATCATTTACCATATAATTTGTAAATTTTTTTCTTTGACAAAACAAGAGGAAAATATGAACTACAATTCTTTTCAAATAGTCTGACTTCAGGTTGATGACATCCATGTTCTGTTCTCTTGATTCTGAGACAGGTGTGCAAATTTCACAATGTATAATATGACTTGAAAATATCCACTGAAATTTTTGGACTCCATAACTTTCACCCTTTAACACAAGTCAATAGATGTGTCTGTTTTCATCCTTTATCATCATCAAAGTCTGCATCGTGAATGACACTTTCAGTTTCATCACGTATGCAGGTATAAAAAGTTTGAAAGTCACCTGAATTTCTCTTTTTTTGTGTGCAATGGATCTATCAAGAAAATGAGGTGAATGAAACAATGAAATTATTACTAAACTGATATCAAGCTACATTCCTTTTTTTTTCTTCCAAAATACGCCATGAACTATCTATTGTCAAACATAACTATATAAAATTTTTGGAACAGAACTGAACTCTGAGCCTCCTGTTTCTGGAGATTTTTCTACATACCAGAATACAATTTCTATTCACCAGTAAGAATTTGTGGCAGAACAAAAGTCTGGGAATAACCGAGCAAGCAAAAACTCTTTTAAAAAACCAGCTGGAAAAAGTCAAAACTGCCCGTTGTCAGCAATAGGTCTGCTTCTGAGCTGATGATATTAATTATAGACCTTCAGTTGTTTATTTGTTCATTGCCTCACCTAGCAACTTCAAATGTGGGCTCTTAGTTGTTGCTTTTTCCACTTTATTTAGAGTATTAGTTTTCCAGTGAGGTTAAAACAGTATCTAATTTCTAATGGCTGTATGGAACAGAGTTATTGAGCGCTTGGTGTTAAGAGAGTGAACTCCCAACCCAGAAAGATACATTGGGGTGTATGTGTGGCTTGCATGATCAATACAAAACTATACACTGTGGAGAGTGACTATAGCATCATGTATCAGATCTTTGGTTAACCATTGGTATTTCAATTTCATCTAACCATGTTATGAATATATACTGTTTTGTCTGTCATGTTATTTATCACATTTTGTTTTGCTTCTTTGGGCACTGTCTTCCCCTTGTCTTGTAAAAAA
Source organism: Conus canariensis (assembly GCA_033310375.1). Classification (NCBI taxonomy): domain Eukaryota; kingdom Metazoa; phylum Mollusca; class Gastropoda; order Neogastropoda; family Conidae; genus Conus; species Conus canariensis. Next base: position 26,124,288 of record CM065748.1, on the reverse strand, counting down.
AAAACACCAAATTACAACTGATTTGAAATAACCAGTTCACGTCATATCTATGTTGGAACAGTTGGAACATAGAAATACGTTTTACAAATACAATAGGCGGAAGTAATGATTGTACACCAACGTACAGAATTTTGACAAATGAAGAAAAAACAGGAGAATGACACAGTAACAATCATTTCATGACAGAGTTCAGATCAAACACTTGGTTCTAGTTCTGTGACTTAGACTAGAGATAACAGTATTTCATCAAATTTATTCACATGATCAATACATGCAATTCAGGCACTGATTAGGCTATAGAAAGGACAAAGCACTTTTTGTTACTGTGATGGCTATTCAAATCTGAATGACCTATGCATCCATTGAAGCATCAATTTTTGTATCGGGTAAGTTTGTCACCATGTCGTGAGTCACCAGTTGAAGGAAGCTGGCAACAGCGAGCGGTGTTTACCAGAAAAAGTGGTAACTAATAAAGCACACTTGGTTACATATCAAATACCTTTATACCACAATCATCAATCTTTTAAACAACTCATGCCAAAGGCATACCCCATTCCTGAAAAACTTCTGACACTGAATATGAATGATCGAGGCTATGATTCCAGGAATGTCTAAATGACACGGATCTGCAATTTTTCTGAGGACTGATTTTTCTGGACCACTCTTATTTCTCGTAAAATAACAGAATAACTCTGACCGAATGTCTGTACATCGGTGTCACAAAAGTGAAATAATTATGACAAAAAACTTCTCACAGAGGCTTTTAACTTTTATGACAGGATCTCTACCTCACAGTCACATTAATGTACTATGTGAAAGCTATGCAAAAAATTAAAGATTTTTCTTATGTCATTCAGCCCTATGCCTGAACACTGGTCAGGTGCCACTGAACATCATTCTCAACAGGTGCCTGAAAAGTTTTGACAAAGTACCCATCTGCCGTTTATTTGAACTGTTATAAATCACCTCTTACTTTTTGCTTAGCAAGGGAGATAACTTGCACAGAGAACCTTCTTTCTTGAACACACACACACACAATTTTGCTCAATTATTGAAGGTACACAGTTCTCTCTTTGTGTGTGTGTGTGTGTGTGTGTGTGTGTGTGTGTGTGTGTGTTTATGATACACGCAGAAGTGTATCACACTGCATGAAATTTTCACATGAAAACAAAAACCATTATTTGCCGTAAGAAATTGTTAGCCTCTCGACACAACTGTGTTTTAGAGTTTAAATGTATTTAAATATTTAGATATTTGAGTTTAAATGTAGCATTCTTCCATTCCTGCAGGTAAGTCCCCCCCCCCCCCCCCCCCCCCAAAAAGAAGAAGTCCAAACTTGCCGGGCTGAAGGGGTTGTCGATGTTGTCGACTTCGGTTAAAACTTTGTCATAAAAATTTTAAAAAAATTAACAAAACAATGAAACAAACCGAGCCTGACAGTCTCGTCCAATGCAGTGACCAAGCTGAAGCTACACATAAGCTAGAGAGGCTTTGGGCTCGCTTGGAAACCCCCCCCCCCCCCCCCCCCCCGCCGCCGCCCCCCCCCCCCCTCCCCCCTTGGCTGTAGACAGCTTCTTTGCATCTCATTGTCAGTTTGACAGAGATTGAATACACCAAGATGACGTAAATATCGTCATTACTGTGAATGGCATACATCATATTTGCACAGTGAACAACAGACATGGGTTGTGTTGCAACAAAAAAGTAACAAAAAGCCCCCATACCCCCACCCCCAAACAAAAAAAAAGTTCTCCCAACTTCGAAAATGTTCCTCAGACTATCGTCTGCTTTTACCTCACCTGAAAACATGAAGCACAAAATCTGTAATTTTGATTTCTTAGATTCCATTGTCCTTTCCTGTCCAAAACAGTCAAAAACTTAATGCTGATCACAAGTCGTAATCAAACAGCGTCCGGGTTGACGATCGACAAAGTTTCGCTATCTGCTGGCCGCCATGACTCATTCCCGTCATACTTTGCGCTAGGCCAATCGCACAATGGGTGGGCCTTTGCTTGCACGCTTTCAAAACAATACAAAGGATCGTGCGGAGGTCTTTGGGGGATTAGGTCCATGCGTTCGGGAGGACTTGTGGGGAGGAGAGGGTGGTAGCTGCAAGGAAGGGCATTAAGAGGCTTTATCTCCCCGGAAACTCAGTGTGAGCAAAGGGCTGCCCCACTGGTGACCGACATAGGGAGAAAGACAGAAGTCAAGTTAGGTTGACGGAAGTTGGGGCTAACCCACCGACAGGTCATGTGGGTGTGTCTAAACTTTTCACTCTCTCTCTCTCCTCTCTCTCTCTCTCTGTGCAGCTAAAATAGCCCGCAAAACACGCGCATGCGCTCGAACTTGGTTACACACATAGTTATTCAAATTACGTTGTCTGTCCTTTATTCTAAGAACATGATTGTGATGGCGCTGGATAGTGTCAAGCAGGCGGGTTGTGACCAAAGAATATAGCCTTGAATTTTCAAAGCACGGCATAAATCACAAGGGCAAAGCCGGTGTTCCAGCGTAAATTGCCCCTCACCGTGGCATGTCCCCGGACAGTCTAGGCAAGCCCAACCAGTTCGGAGCCAAAGTGCTGGGTATTTGGAGACCATATTGTCCGCGACACTTCAGAGGGGTCTGCGCCTTTAAAAAAAAAAATAAATAAATAAAAAATTCCAGCTACCCTCTTCTCCTCCAAAGTATTCCTCCACTTTGGACCCTTTTCTCCAAAGAATATATAAAGAGGCCAAACGCACAACGCATATGCTTGTGATAAGTAGGCCCATGGACAAAAGAAAACAGCATTGCTGGACTGACTCGTGAAATTTCATTAGTGTCGGATTTCTCTTGAACTTTGTTGCTCATGGAAATGGAGAGAATCCTGGAGATCATAATTTGTTAACACATGTGAACAGTTATTCTTAAACATAGAGCAAGACACTCAATTCAATTCAGAAATGCGAGACACAAGAGTGAAAATTCCACACAAACTGGCTGTGCTTTTTCAAAAAGAAATTTTCACAAATGCTGCACACACAAAAATAGCACATTTTTATCATGAAATGTTGTTTGGACTGAAGATATGTTTTGTTTTCCATGCTTTATTTCACTTACTTTACGCCCCCCCCCCCCCCCCCCCCCGCACCCCCTTCCTCCTTCCTTGTTTCACCATCAGTATATGATCTCCCTTGTTTGTCTACGTGTTGTCCTGTTTAAACTCTCTTCACCCCAACCCACCCCCCTCATCAGCATATTATATCCCTTGTTTGCCTACGTGTTGTCCTATTCAAACACTATTGGCAACAATCCTACGTCAGTTAGACCCCTGGAATTTGCTGACGCATTTGTCTCTGTTTTTACGTTTCTGCTAGAAAGAAACATAATGGAAAAGTCCGGTTGTATTGTTACCGAAATAGCACGTCATTTTCTTTGATTTTTGTTTTTTTTGTTTGTTTTTTTCAAAATCCATAAAGGTCACAGTATTATCGCAACTTAAGAATATAGGCTGTGTAAAGAGAAACCAAAAATACACACAAAAAAAAACAACCAAATATCTCAATCCGAAAAAGAGAAATTAAAAAAAAAAAGTGTGTGTTTGGTGGCCATTTTAAATTGTTTCCATGACACCAAGCACGCACAAGTTTTTTAAATCAATTTTTTGTTGTTGATATATTAACCCATGACCATTCCAATAACAAATGACTGGTGAAAATAGGCATTTTTGACAATTTTCAGTTGTGTCCGTTATGGATAATGCAAGGTATCTTCTTCATTTTCACTATGAATAAATCAAAATGACACGCATACTTTCATGCATGGAAGAAAGAGACACTTTGATACTTTGACACTTTGATATTTTATTGTCATTACCAACTGACAAATGGAAGAGAGAGAGAGAGAGAGAGAGAGAGAGAGACTTGAATATTGAGATCGACTTCCACTTGCATCTCATTTCAGGCCTTAGAACTGACAGCTGGCAGTCACATAAAAATACTGCCATTCCTTTTATTTTAACTGTATGTGTATGTAACCATTTAGCATATATTTTAATGGGCAACTGAAGAAAAGTAGGAAAATCAACTTTCAGACTCAATAAACATTATCTGAACAATGTGATTATGTCTGTCTATATCAGGCTTTTGGACATTAACATTTTGTGTGTCCAAATGGTGTTGTTGTAAGCTATTTCCATTGTATAAAGACAACAACAAAATAGAACAAAAGAATTTAAGGTGGTTGCCATGTGCCATGTGAATAAATGACGTTGACTTCAAGAAAAAGCATTAGCAAGAAAATTTAAGTTTAGTTGCTGCGGCCATGTAAACAAAGACAGCATCTACTGTCGCTTTCTGTACATTTTGGCAGAGAGACTTACCTTCTTGGGGATGACAGCGGTGATATGATGCCAATTACTCACTGACCGAGAGATCCGCTCATATTCGAGGCTTCTCACAGCAGTCGTTGTGTGACACCGACAACCATATGCTGAAAAATATCGTATTTAGTTTTTTTTAAGAGAGAGAGAGTCTGCCTGCATTATGATTCATTCATCTGAAACGCCTTAGTGCTGCATGGTCGATGTTCGTTTTTTCTTTTCCAGGGTATTGTTTAGTGTAATACTGGCTGGTGAGATCATATGTTCTAGTAAGTATAAACTGGGAACTTCTGCCTGAATTGCAAAACTTTGTGGTTTTGCAATTCAGTCGATTAGAAATGAGTCAGATGTTCACTTCGTACATTCATGCAATTTTGTTGTGAAACAAGGAATAGGCAGGCCGGTTAGTTTTGCTGTGTATGTTTAAGAACATTTCATGACGCAAACAGATTGACAATCAGTCTACTCTGGCAACTACAGTAAATGTGGCATGTTCAAATGTCTGCTGGACCTGTACCACTCATGGCAGATTTCAAGATGGCCTACACTGCCAACACACAGTATTGGAGAGATACTTACTAGGCATTTCTCAGTTGCTCTATGGAACATGATACACCTTGTGGGCCTGTTGAATCATCGTGTGTGGAACTGATCCACACACACATATAAATATAGATATAATGTGTGTGTGTATGTGCGTGTGCATGTGTGCGTGCACGCGCACATGCATGTGTGTGTTGTGAAATGTAAAATGTATTGTGAAATCACTCCATACGTCCAGTTCGTTCAATTTTATGTTGTTGCTGAGTTTCTTTGTAATTTGCAGTAAATATCTTTTATTTCAAAGAGGGGTGTGTGTGTGTGTGTGTGTGTGTGTGTGTGTGTGCGCGCGTGTGCGTGGCGCCATTGTTCATGTATGCGTATGCATTGAATGTGTGAGTTTGTACCTTTATTGTCTTGACAAGAATGGGAGGGGGAGGGGCAGGGGGGCTCTTACTTTTTCTTTCTTTCTTTTTCAAAAACATGTTCCAGTTTGCTTCATTTTCATGTTCGTTGCAATTTGTATAAATGTAAAGTCTTTCGAGCTCACTGGAGAAAAAGTGCTCAATAAGCCATCAGTATCACTTTTCATCAGCTGATGTCAACTCCGGACTAAACTGGGCATGATCTCTCCCCAGGATCAACTATATATATCCCAGGACTGTCAAGTGTACTGGGCTTGGGTATTTACCAATGCTGTTTTAAGCCACTTTCTGCGATGCCTGTAAAATCTTTTCCTTCGAAACAATTTGAAAAGGTATCACCATTAACATTTTGTTGTACTTGATAACCATATCTACGATCATTCACTTGAAAGGCCCCAGTCTGGTTTTCAAATTCTCTGTCAGATGAGGCTTCTTATGAAACATAAACAAGAGAGACAAGAAGAGGGAGAGAGAAAGTTCAGGAGGAGGAAGACAGGGAAGAGGAGGAAAGAAAAGGAGTGAGAAGAAAAGGGAAAGGTTTTCCTTTAAGGCAAGAGGTGGCACCAAAATTAAACCATTGTTCTTTTAATACTTCTTCATTTTTTCATATTGTTTATGTTTAAAAAAAAAAAAAAACATGGAAAAAAACATATTTGGGTGATTTCAAAGCTCTTGTGTGATTTAGGGACCACGAATGGGGGCAAAATGATGAAAAATTAAAAAGAAATGGTTCATAACAAGAACTGTATTTTTATCATAGCAGACATGTTAAGCACTTGAAACATGACTTTTCTTGTTTTGCTGAGCTATAGTAATGCAATTACAAAAGGATTTCTGTATATCTAAACTGCTTTTTTTCAATAATTTTTTTCCACATGATGGCCATCATGCTTCGCGTTTCATTGCTTTTGAATTTTTCAAATAGAAATAGCAAATGGTAAGTGCTGTTTTGACTTATAAATAAAATGTAACTGCATGCAGAAATCATTTCTGATCAAAAGAAAAAAAATTACCAAGCTAGCTAGTCTGGATCCAGAGATATTGTGTTCCTTGCACATCAACCGTTGTTGAAAAAAGTGATTTTGAGAAAACGACGTTTGAAAATAAAGAAGTTGAGCAATTTTCACACACACACCTCCTTCAAATAAAGTCATTTTTTACTAAGAAGAATGTGAAAATAGACAAGATGAACACCACAGATGGTTTCAACAGACTTTCTTGAGCACAAAAACACATAAAACCCAAAACATGATTTTTGAAAGAAAATGGTCAAATTTTCGTGCCACCTCTCCCCTTAAATACCAAGCGCCAACATGCATCCAGATACTCTGTCAAATTATTGTAATGCTCTGTTACCAAGCTTGAGGAACACAGATCTGAATGTGGTTAACATGTGGAGAGGGATCCCCCCACCCCCCTCACACCTTCCAGTTTCCCTGGTCTAATGCAGACAGAGCTACCAAGCCCTCAAATAGAACGATGGGTAGTTGACTTTTTGAAACTGTCGCATTCCAAATTCAAGGAAAAAACTCACATGCAATGTCACTACAGTTGTGGTGGAGATTTCTTTTTTTTTCTTTTTTTTACTGGTTTCTTGTTAGAGACTGCCTTTGTGATGTCTTAAAGTCGGACTCGATGCTGCTTTCAGTCCAACTTTGCTTCACACAAGACATGATGCCTGGTAAAGATGATGGAAATCTCACCAGCTATAGAGTGGTTTTGACTTGAACTATGGAAAATGCAAATGGACAACAACCAAACTAGTTGATAAGGCGACGAAATCGTGATTGTCTTTAGTGATTTTTCTTCTGCTTTTTCTTCCTCTCCTTGATGAACTTGGCCATTTTTTGACGAAATAAGATTACCCTCCACAGATTTATATTGTTTCTGTTCCGTTTAAGCCAGTGTAAATCTGTGAAGGTTTTTTCTGTTCGTTTGTTGTTGTTTTTTTTAACACAACTTTTCATCGCAGAGTGTAGCAGCACAGTAGTGTCATCAAAATCATAGCATGCAATAGCAAAGTGTTGAACTTGGCTCTTGCATGCATATCTGCTAGTGGTTAACCCATGTGTATATGCGCAGATCGTCAGACACGTATGTTAAGGAGATACTTAATTCATGTCTGCATTCCATATGTTTACATACATGTTCAGCATACACATGGACACTTGGCGAGGAGATCTATGGAAATGGCACCAGAGAGAATCCCTAATTGCAGACTTCATCTTCTTCTTCTGCGTATGCAGGCTGATACTCCTGCAGACACCCCCTGTATAGGGAGTGGAGTTTTGTGTGTATGACCGTTTTTTTTATCCTGCCATTAAGGCAGCCATATTCCATCTTCAGGGAAGGTGCATGCTATGTGTAAGGTGTCATCCATACCAATGGCCAAACTGGCCATCTCTTCCGAAAGTTGGTGATGGGATTTTATGTGTGTGCAAGATGTTATGCGTGTGTTCACACATGGAACCTCGGTTTATAGTCTAATTCGAAGGACTGTATGGGAAATGAGTCAGAACCAATATAAACTCCGAGGGAAAAATCCGCCTGTATCGAAACAGCCTGGCGGAGATTCGAACTCGCAACCCTTGGATTACGAGTCTGGCGCTCTACCAACTGAGCGATTCCGACACCCCCTCCAATGAACAAGTGCATCAAAGCATGATCAAGCAGCACTACAGACTTAGAAAATAACAGAAAGATCCAGCTGCCTTTCTGAAACAATCCTGTGGGGAACTGTTAAAAGGAGGGGGACAGACCAGAAAGTGGATGGACCAACAATGAAGCAGAACGGACAGGGAGCAGATCAGCAGGAATCAAACCCCTAGCATACAACTGACAGAACTGGAGGAACCTGGTGAACCCTTCCTTAGTGTTGCACCCCTGTGAGTCTCCATGGGCTCGGGGAAGAGAAGATGACGCTGACAGATGTAGTTGTATTTCAGCGCAAATGCTTATCTGTCTGTGTTTGTTTTTTACATCCACCAGTCTGGATGATGGAAACAAAAGAAAATATATTAAAAAAAAAAAAAAGATACAAGCAGTTTGATCATCAGTTGAGAGTCAGGCAGAGGTAAAGGGAGATAAACAGAATAAAAGAGAAAGGCATAATCGGAGATGGACAGAACACGTGATAGTTGAATAAAGTACCACAAGTTAGCAGATATGTTTGTGACTCTATAATTCGCAAACGAATAGAAACACTGCCACTACAGATCAGAGCAAATCAGTCAACAGTATGCCGACAATATGTTCTCGCACTCACTCACACATACACATTTCACCACACTGTCCACAGAGGATTTTTTTAAAAAGAAGAAGGGGGTGGGGGGTGGGGGAGGAGAACATGCAAGCAAAATACAGCAACGCAAACAAAACTGTTCTTTTCTGCAGCTGGCCAATCACATTTCAGGAGCTGTTGGCCACTAGGACCCCACCCCCCGACTTGGAGTCTGACATGGAGGCTTCGGATTTGGCTTCGTCCTCGCCCGTATCCTGATGTTGTTCTCTTCTCTGTAGGTGTTGATCTCCTTTCCCTTGACCTCCAGCTGCTTGGTCATGTTCTCCACAAACTGAGACATCTGAAGTACACAGCCAGAATTCTCACATTATCATTCATCACTGGTTTTTCATTAAAAAAAAATTCAATTAAAAAAAAATTCCCATTTTCATCAAAATGACCTGAGATTTTAGGTAAGCCCCAACTGCTGCTTGCCAGCTATACTTACACAAAATCGTGTTTTTGTCTACCAGTAAACAAATAAATAACCTTTGCTTTCTGCACAACCTGTTCACACATCATGGGTCTCATGAACTCACTCTTTGTAAAGAAGGAAAATATTTAAACTTCTCATTCCAGCCTTGTGAGTTCCACAGAGCCACACTTTCTGAAGGATTATCGTAAGCAGACTGCATCAGACCCGTTTGCTTGTTTTCTTTTCAAAACACCTTTTGCATCACAGTGCATCACATATTTCTATGTTTAGTGAATCAACCTGCCTGATGGTAAATCAGTTCCATTCTCCTCTGCAGGTGTGTGTGTGTGTGTGTGTGTGTGTGTGTGTGTGTGTGTGTGTGTGTGTGCGTGTGGTGTGCGTGCGTGCGTGGTGAGTGAGTGGTGTGTGTGGTGTGTGTGTGTGTGTGTGTGTGTGTGTGCATGCATGTGTGTGTGTGCTGGTGTGTGTGTGTTGTGTGTGTGTGTGTGTGTGTGTGTGTGTGTGTGTGTGTGAGTGCATGCGTGGTGTGTGTGTGTATAAGGGAAAAGAATGATATACACACAGTGCAGGTGTAAATGTGCATTTGTCTGAGAAACGTAAGTGATAACTCATTAGCATGTCATTTTAGAGCTATATCTTCATGACAATTCACGAGCTACAAGCAACACATCATGATGGCAAGAAAGAATACTTCAACAGAAATCAGAAGATTCAGATCTAATGAGTCGTCTATCTTCACATCCATGTGACTGTATTTTTTTCTCAAACTCAAAGCCTCAAACTGTGTATCATGCAGAAGATAATATCAGCAGTGGAGCTTAATTTGAGACTGATGATGAAGAGGGAAATGCAGTAATAGAAAAATGAGGAGACAGGCGGACAGCAATACTGGAAGAGAGTAGGGCTAAAACAGCAACTGGCAGCTATGCTGGTAGAAAGGTAGGCAATCATACAGACAGAGAGGCAGCCAGCAATGGCTGAAGAAAGGCGGGCTAGAATACAGAGAAACGGGCAGCAATGCAGGATGACTGGAGATGGAAGTGATTCAGGCAGAGAGAAAGTTAGCAGCACAGGAAGAGACAAGGGTGGCAACAGTGGGAGAGGGCAGGCTGCAAAAATACAGGAAAGGAAGCAGGAACCGAAGCAGGAAGAGAAGGAGGCAAGCGATACTGGAACAGAGGCAGACAACAATATTGGGAGAGGGCCGGATGCAATGCAAGAAGAGATGCAGGGAGCAAAACAAGGCAGGAAACAACACAGGAAGAAGTACAGGATATAATAAATGCTGGTCTAAGTAGAAAATCTGTCGTCTATCATTTCTGGTTTAACTTAGCAACAACAGTGTCAATCAGTACGTTTTCATTTGGTAAGGCCTCTAACATAGTTTAAACAAATTAAATATGTGTAAGCACAGTATATAAAATAAGTTTTTATACTTGTGAATGCTTTGATTTAGAAGGGCAAATAACCATGCTAATTTAAACAGTAAACAAGTTGGGTATTTTTTGCTCCCATAAGAAAACCTAACACAGAATAACTTTTATTCAAGACTGGCACAGCCTTTTAAACTTGAATAAAGTCAGACAAATACATAGACGAACAATCTAATAGTGGGGGCAAAAAACAAACGCAGGCCAACAACTGAACTATCTTCATAGTAATGACTTGGCAAACATTTGGACTTAAGGAGGGGGGGGGGGGGGGCGGAATTTGAAGATGGAGAAACTGGGAACATGAAATTAAGAAAATATGTTACAGATATGAAAACTCTTCACTAGCTGCATAAGGGAACCATCGCAATCCCTCTTGAAGGCAGATATATTTGTATTGCCTGCTCCGAGGCCTTTCGTCCGCTGGGTCGGACTCATCAGGGAGACACGGCTGGTTGTGTCTGCGCTCCTGGCGTCAAATAGAGACACACCACAGTCCATAATACTGTGGTGTTCTCCACCACCAAGAGTGCAAAAAAGAATCCAATAGCACCCCCAAAGCAGCCAGCGAAGAGTAGTAAATGAAACCAAACGAAAGTGTGGGGAGGAAAAAAGTTGCTGAAAAAGTAAAGACATTATGCAAACAGTATAAAATATAGGGGACAATCTTTGAGCCTACGCTTGAGGATCCACCCAAAGATGCAAGGGAGATCAAAAGACAAACACACAGACGGACAGAAACAAATACAAATAACCTCAATTTGATCAAAACAAAATCGGAAATGAAATGAGGCAGGGAACAGTAAACGATAAACAGTAAACAAGTTGGGTATTTTTTGCTCCCATAAGAAAACCTAACACAGAGTAACTTTTATTCAAGACTGGCACAGCCTTTTAAACTTGAATAAAGTCAGACAAATACATAGACGAACAATCTAATAGTGGGGGAAAAAAGGCCTCGAGCAGGCAAACAAATATCTCCTTCAAGAGGGATTGCGATAGTCCCATTATGCAGCTATGAAGAGTTTTCATATCGTAAGATTTTCTTAATTTTATGTTCCAAATTTTCATCTTCAAATCCCCCCCCCCCCCCCCTCCCCCTGTAAGTCCAATGTTTGCAATCATTACATGAAGATAGTTCAGTTGATAGGCCTCTGTTTTCCCACTTTAGATGTTCGTCTATATTGTCTGAACTTTATCAGTTAAAGCTGCCGTCTTGAATAAAAGTTACTCTGTGTTAGGTTTTCTTATGGGAGCAAAAAATACCCAACTTGTTTACTGTTTATCGTTTACTGTTCCCTGCCTCATTTCATTTCCGATTTTGTTTTGATCAAATTGAGGTTATTTGTATTTGTTTCTGTCCGTCTGTGTGTTTGTCTTTTGATCTCCCTTGCATCTTTGGGTGGATCCTCAAGCGTAGGCTCAAAGATTGTCCCCTATATTTTATACTGTTTGCATAATGTCTTTACTTTTTCAGCAACTTTTTTCCTCCCCACACTTTCGTTTGGTTTCATTTACTACTCTTCGCTGGCTGCTTTGGGGGTGCTATTGGATTCTTTTTTGCACTCTTGGTGGTGAGAACACCACAGTATTATGGACTGTGGTGTGTCTCTATTTGACGCCAGGAGCGCAGACACAACCAGCCGTGTCTCCCTGATGAGTCCGACCCAGCGGACGAAAGGCCTCGGAGCAGGCAATACAAATATATCTGCCTTCAAGAGGGATTGCGATGGTTCCCTTATGCAGCTAGTGAAGAGTTTTCATATCTGTAACATATTTTCTTAATTTCATGTTCCCAGTTTCTCCATCTTCAAATTCCGCCCCCCCCCCCCCCTCCTTAAGTCCAAATGTTTGCCAAGTCATTACTATGAAGATAGTTCAGTTGTTGGCCTGCGTTTGTTTTTTCCCCCACTATTAGATTGTTCGTCTATGTTTTGTCTGACTTTGTTCAAGTTTAAAAGGCTGTGCCAGTCTTGAATAAAAGTTACTCTGTGTTAGGTTTTCTTATGGGAGCAAAAAATACCCAACTTGTTTACTGTTTATCGTTTACTGTTCCCTGCCTCATTTCATTTCCGACCATGCTAATTTAGTCATCTATCAAACAGCTACATCAGTCATGTCTGTCACTTTACATGAAGCATGAAGGTTCACTTTCATTTAAAAAAAAAAAAGCAAAAAAAGACAAACAAAAAATCTAAAACAAAAACAACAAGCAGACACTTACAAAAAAAAATATTTCACAGTGAATTACAAATTTTACAACAGTACAGAATGTAAATTTTCTGCATCAAAATTCAAAATGTTTGTCACTTGCGTCCAAAACAAACAACAGACAAACACACTAAAACAAAAACAGCTGGACAAGCACATAGTAACGACAAAATACTTCACAATGACATACAACAGACCTGAATAAAGAGAACTGCATAAAAATATAGAGCGTTCGTCACTTGCTTCAAGGTATGTCCTTCACTCCTTTTCACCATTTCATCATAAACACTAATTTAAAATGACTGATCATACATATCCCTTTTTAAGTTACTCTCTCACATTTTGTATTTGTTTTTTTTCCACCCCCCAAAATGTTTTAAATGGAAATGAATGGAAAACAAAAACCCAGAAGTCTGCCAAAACGGAAAACGGGAACATCAGTCCACTAAACATACTGATAACATATCATATCTATATTACTGGGTTCTCTGAAACAGGTACGAAACAGTAATTCCTTGTCTCTGAGAAGTCTCACAAATGTGTCAAGATATATTGTTTTTGGTTACAAGTGTGGGTTTCATTTACTTCCACATCTGTGCAAACTGAGGGCAAACATGAATAAGGATTGTCTTCAGATTGCGCAGCAAAGTCATTCAGAGCAAAAGTTTCTATGCAGATTAAACGTTTGAAAACTGAAATGATAAACAAGAAAACAAAATAAAAAAGAGAGCGAACAGAGCCCTGTTCTTGGTGGGCACAGTGATCCCCCCCCCCCCCCCCCCCCCCCCCCCCGCTTCCCTACACACTTCCTCCCCCATGTTTTCCTACATTATGTGCGATATTCAATTCCCTCATCATTTATTCATCAGCTGCTGACACCACTTTTCCTGCATTGTAGTTTTGTACCTTCACTGGCTGCACAATTGCTAAACAAACAACAAACAACAGCAGCAGCAACAACAAAATGTTTTAAAAAGGCAGAATTTCTTGACTTTTGTTTTGTTTCCTGGAGAACTTTGCACTCAAGAATATTCATAGTGATGCTCTATTATGTTACAAATCTCAGATGGATATGCCTTGAACACTTCAGTAGCACTATGGCACATCATGAAAAAGTAATGGGGTCAGTGGAGGTAAAAAATGTGTACTGGACTGTAATATCTCTTACGCATTTTTCTATTTTAAATTTCTAACATTGTTTCATCTACACATCTTCCCATCTTTAGATCTACTTATCTATCTACATATCAATACATTTAGTATAAATCAATTGAACTGATTTTTGTCTAATTCATGCAACTTGCAAGAGTTTCAAACTTTTACCCAAGGTAGTGCTGCACTTGGCTAGATTGTATTTGTATACCTGTTCTTTGTTGGTGGTCAGTGTAGGCAGCACATCTCCAACTGTTCTCTCCACCAGCACACCCCCCACCATACGATAGCAGCGCCGGTCTGGGGCCACTTCTTTCAGGGTTTCAATCACTAGCCTGGAAAACACACCAGAATCTGTCAACATGATCATGGCATCCATACCACACCATGCTACAAACACCAGGGGCATATTTTATCACAAGCAATTCCACATATCATTATCAGTCACACTGTCCCTCCCCATCCCCCTGCCCTCAACCCTCCCTCCCCTTCTTCAGTCCTTCACTGGATAAGGAACACTGTGCAACTACTATCACGCACTATACTGATTCTGGCATGTGGCATTTCTCATGGAAAAACTGCCAGAGGTCCATGGGGCCATGTAAGTTTCCTGCAAGGACCACAGGTTGAATGGGAAGGTTTTGTAATAATTACATCACAGTTTGCTCACCTCTCCAGTGACATGGGATGAGGTAAGCCGTGGTAACTGGTAGTTCACTTGTCTGTCACTCTGTGCCCTATCCCATCGGCGCTTCATTTGCCCAAATGACCAATAGCATTTTGACCATCTCTGTTTTGAAGCAACATGTCCATACTTCCCCAGTATAATTAAAGTCAAGTCTCAAAGCCTTGTTCTTTTGTTTTATGCACTCCTCTGAGCCTGGTCCTTGACTGATATCTGCTATACTATGGGATGTTACTCTGAGCATTACCAAACAAAATAAAACGCTGAACGTTACCAAACAAAATAAAATGCAGTGGTCTAATGAAAACTTCACTGACCAATCAAAATTCCTCTGTTTAACTTCTACTGGTTCTAATACAATGCCGGCAATGTTGACTGGCTAGAAAATTCTGGAGTGTCTGAACGCACTGCAGAAGATGTGACAAAAACTCATTCTTGGTCAAGGAGAACTGAATTTCGGGACAGCTTCAACCACTGAAATATCATCATATGTTAGTCATGTGGTGGACATTGCTAATGTTGAACTTGAAGTGATGACAGTTGACACTGACAATTGAAACAAACAAGAAAGAAAGTTTCAATCATCTTGGCTCCATCCATACCCATGGCTTGTATACAAACTGAACCAAGCATTTGCATATTGTAAGCTGTGCTGTAGTCATGAGAAAACAAATAACCTGACAGTGACAGATAACATGTGATGTATGCTGACAAGACATGCAATTTAAGAGATCATCAACATTTGATTTCTGCTCCTAAGACATTTCTTTCCCTCATAGTTATATCACAGACTTTTCAGCAGCCCTGTGGAAAATGAGGACACTCCAACGAGACTCAGAATTATAGGAAGCAAACAATGTATGTCAGAAAGAGAAAGTAGTATGTTTGCTGAGCATATGAATATCTGAAATGGAATCATGTAACTGACTTTTTACTGTTAACTCAGTAACTGTTACTGCACCACTGACATCACTCCACATTTCTTGCAAAAGATTATGGATATTTCTCTGACTGTTCAGTTTCTACATGATATATTACACAGCTTTTTTTTTTTTTTTTTCAGTCAGCATAGGGCACGTCACGAGTGATTATATCTGCTGGCAGCTTAAAGTGTGGGGACACTCTTAGATATATCCATAAATCTACTTCAATTATAATACTTTGAAAGAATGACGATCGTTTACATGATAGGGCGTGTCTCTCCAACATCTATTCGGCGCAGGGAACCAATCCCACAGCCTGAAATCAGACTGCAACTCGCATGTCCAGGCAAACACCAACGGACAAACAACGTGACTAAACCATCCATTGTCGCATGGGATAATTATAATAACCCTGAAACCACTCAACAAAACATACTCACTCGTGCTCTTTCATGTCCATTTCGACTTCGGCTATTCTGGACGCTATGTTTCGCTGCTGTTGTCGCAGCTCTTGAAAGCCAGCGACGATTTGTTCCTGAGATTTTCCTTTCGACGCTTTGCTTGACGACATCTTGGAAATTAGTGAGGCGAAACGGGAAAAGTCGTTTTACTCAAACCCAACGGAATAATTTGTAAGTGAATGAAATCTGCGCTCAATCATTCACTAATGTGTACGTCTAGACTAAAACCAGCATTTAACTCTCTTTGCTCGTGTCTGTGCATGTATGCCTGCATTTTGTTTGTCTGGATGGCCGGCTCTCTTCTCTCTCTCTCTCCTCTCTCCTCTCTCTCTCTTCTCTCTCTCTCTCTCTCTCTCTCTCTCTCTCTCTTCTCAAAGTAAGTGTGTGTTTGTAAACTCCGAAGAGTTTATCATTACCTGATCAAAGTCTACCTCCCGGGGACTGCTAGGCTCCAAGTACTTCACTTCGGATAAAGGGTAAAATCAATACTCTCTGCTGTATTAAAAGCATTAACCGCTCCGCCCCTTCCTGTCTCTGTGGCTGTCTGTACTTCTACATCACATCCAGTTCTTTACATTCCGCATCAGATTCCCTCTCCTTCAGATGCGTTACCTGGCCACACTTTTCTTTTCCTTTTCACTCCTCTCGTCTGTCTGTCTGTCTCTGTATTCTGTGAGGTGCAGTTCAGTTTAAAGAAAACCGTTTTGAACGTACACAAAAGTGGAGGTATGTTCTGCCTGTACAATGGCTTTGGGATAGTTCACCAGGTTCCGTTGATTCTTGATGGAAAAGCGGTTAAACCGTTAGTGTCATGTTGGAATTAGCACTAGGGTGGTGGAGGAAGGCGTACTGTTGATCATGGCTGCATCACAGAGTTGAAGATAAAGGGTTCAGCTTTGAGGACAGTCTCCATCTCCTGGTACTGACTTGACCACGGCGGATTTTCGTACAAAAGTTAACGTGGCAAGAGGTGTATTCTTCACGAGTCCTTGAAGTGTGGACCACTGCGGTTCAGTGTGCATGTTGCTGACCCTAGAGATAGTGCGCTGGATAGCATCTCATGCAGCTCTGCCGTTGAACTGCCTCGCGGGGACCACTGCGGTTCAGTGTGCATGTTGCTGACCCTAGAGATAGTGCGCTGGATAGCATCTCATGCAGCTCTGCCGTTGAACTGCCTCGCCTAGTCGATTTTCTTTATGTGTACGGAAGTCCCATATGGCCTCATGTGGTGAAAGTTCCGTACATTCATTATACACTGGGGGCCGGAATAGCTCAGGTGGTAGTGCGCCGGACTCGTGATCCTGGGGTTGCCGGTTCGAATTTCGGTACAGGGGAATTTTTCCTTCGGAGTTAACATTGGTTCTGACTCCATTTTCCATACAGTCCTTCGAATGAGACTATAAACCGAGGTTCCGTGTGTGAACTCACGCACAACATCTTGCACACACGTAAAATCCCATCAACAACTTTCGGAAGAGAAGGCCAGTTTGGCCGTTAGTATGGATGACACGTTACACGTAGCATGCACCTTTCCCGAAGATGGAGTATGGCTGCCTTAAAGTCGGGATAAAAAAACGGTCATACACACAAAACTCCATTGCCTGTCAGTACAAGCAGTGTTCGCAGGAGTATCAGCTTGCGTACGCAGAAAGAAAAATTTATACACTTAGTTGGCGGGAGTCCTATACACTAAGCTGATGGCAGTTCTCGAGGCTACATTCAGCTGACGGGAGTCCTATACACTAAGCTGATGGCAGTTCTCGGGGCTACATTCAGCTGACGGGAGTCTTATACACTAAGCTGATGGCAGTTCTCGAGGCTACATTCAGCTGACGGGAGTCTTATACACTAAGTTGATGGCTGTCCTATAAACATAGTCGACGGATAGTCTATACACTTAACTGATGGCTGTCCTATACGCCCAACTGATGGTAGTGCTATACTGTCAGCTGAAGGCAGTCTATACACTAGGCCGATCGCAATCCCGTACACACAGCTGACGGGTATCCTGTACATTTAGCTGATGATAGTCCCACGCACTCAGCTAATGGGAGTCCCACACACTCAGCTGATGGTAGTCCCACACACTCAGCTGATGGTAGTCCCACACACTCAGCTGATGGTAGTCTCTACCACACACTCAGCTGATGGCAGTCCCACACACTCAGCTAATGGCAGTCCCACACACTCAGCTGATGGGTAGTCCCATACACTCAGCCGATGGCAGTCCCACACACTCAGCTAATGGCAGTCCCACACACTCAGCTGATGGTAGTCCTATACACTCAGCTAATGGCAGTCCCATCTGATGAAAAATTTTTACCTTCAAGGACAATGTGTGGAATTCATTCCACAAATGGCTCGCCTGTCTTTTACGTTTATTCGCCTTGTATGTGTGGTTGATCGGCCTTTTGTTGTGCATGTCATGAAAGAATCTTGGAATTGCCAGGAGAAATGAATTCCAAATACTACAGGCCTACTTGCAGGTGGCACAGTACGCGTCTACAGATCTCAGGTGCAAGTTAAAAGTCCGAATTGTGACAATCGGCCTAAAAAAGAGGGACTCGAAACTGACGTTTTGCTGCATTTCCTGTTGGCCTTAACTGCTCGAAGTTGTGAAAGTTCTATTTTCAAATAGAAATTTATGCATGCATTGACCATCCGCCCCAAATCTATACAGTTGAGATGGTTACAAAATGATGTGATGTTATAACAGGCTTAATTTTTTATTTATAGATATAGAATTCATGACATAAAAACTATGTCTAGCACCATGTAGTGAACTGAAATACAGATGCACTACAGTAAAGCATATATTTGTTGGAAATGTCACTCTGTGATTTACCAAATGGTTACAATATAATACATTATTGAATAGTAAGCATTCAGCATCTTATCATCTTCTCTGCAGTCTTTTAATGCATGTGGTTTATTCCTATACAGATTTATAGCTGTCTACCCTTTTTTTAAAATAACGCTCCTAGCAACACATTTCTACATAGGATACTAATAATCATGGGAGAAAATGAAAATTGCCATGGATAAAAAATATCATTTCATTTCATAATTTTTTTTTTGGAGGGGGGGGGGGGGGGGGTGATGGCAGAGGGTACATCAATATTAATGTTTCTTTTTTTCTTTCTTTATTTCTCTTTAATTCTAACTTAAAACGAGATGTAACATCCTAGTGACTCTATATCATGTCGGAAAACAGTAGATGATGGACACACTCCGATTGCACCTCAATTGAATCGTTGAGGTAAATGTTTTCCTTGTTTATATCATGAATACATTGATATATAACATGTTTTCATGTTAGGCCCTTCACTGTAAGGGGAAAAAAAAGATAGTTACAAAATTAACATTATAGTTCTTCTTCTTTAAAGGTGCCCGCCCAACTTCTTTACAACGAAGTAAAGGTTTTGTATTTAAGGGGTGTGGCCATAGAAGAAAGGAGGGGGAGGGAAGGGGGGGGGGGGGGGCAGTTGCGGATGATATGCAGTTGAAAACCAGATGATTAACAGCGTTTTGTATGATACAAACCATTCATTGGGTTACAGAACAGACTGTTAGCAGAGCTAAGAATATTATAGTGATGGAAGATCCTCGTGGCCAAGGAGAGGAGAACTTCAGGAAGCTGCCGGCTGCTGCTGCTGCTGCTTTGCAGCCTCAGGCTGCACACCAAAAATGAATGCGCCAAGGCCTTGCTTAAGGAGTCAAATATTTATAGACTGGTACAATCAGATTGTTTTGAGAATTTTCTATTGTGTATGAAAGTTGATTCTTCTTATTTTCTTTCATATGACTATCATGGTTCAAGCCCTGCAGGTGGTTCCAAACAGACAATTTGACATGAAAGGAATGGGGCTATTTCAGGGAGACCACCTGGCCCAAAGAGAGGGTCACGGATGAGTGCGAAGGCCTGACACATAACGTCAGCTGAGGGGAAGGGTATGTGTTTCAAGACTGTGAATGATGTCATCGGTGGAATTCCCAAAAAGGGGCGTGTGTGTGTGTGTGTGTGTGTGTGTGTGTGTGTTGTGTGTGTGTGTGTGTGTGTGTGCGTGCGTGCGTGCGTGCGTGCGTGCGTGCGTGCGTGTGTGTGTGCGTGCGTGCGTGCGTGCGTGTGTGTGTGTGGGGGGGGGGGGGGGGGGGGCTCCCGCATATTGAGTTTCTCTTTTTCTGTTATAAATATAACATGGAACTGATCACGTAGCCTTCCTCACCCCCACTCCCCACTCTCGCCCTACACCCCAGCCTTCCTGTTGCGGCAATGCGCACATCTATATTATAACCCATAATATCGCCAGCTAGTCCAAACCACCCGAATGTCGCCTCCGCCATGGGGAGTCGGTTTTTTTTTTTTTTTTTTTTTTTTTTTTAAGGGGAATTTCAGTATACGTCATAATAACAGGTTGATTTTCAACCAATACGCAAAGAGCTGGGGAAAAAAAAAAAAAACCGCGGAAAGAAAAGAGAAAGGGACGGGGAAGACTGGAAGGAGGTATGGTGTGTGTGTGTGTGTGTGTGTGTGTGTGTGTGTGTGTGGTGTGTGAGAGAGAGAGAGAGAGAGAGAGAGAGAGAGAGAGAGAGAGAGAGAGAGAGAGAGAGAGAGAGAGATGCGGGTAGGGAAGAGTGTTTAAGGAAATTTGTGAAGGCGTCACGTTTCGAAGAAAAGTGTATCAAGAGGATTACGACTGACAGGTCAGCTACATGGACCAGCGAAGCGTGGCGGGTTTGTCATGTAAACTCTAAGCCTTTCAGCTGTTGATTTATCGCTTTTGTTTTTCTTGGTCTAAAGTGGGTATTCTCTCTCTCTCTCTCTCTCTCTCTCTCTCTCTCTTCTCTCTCTCCCCTCTGTCACACACACACACACACACACACACACACACACACACACACACACACACACACACACACACACACAGAGAGAGAGAGAGAGAGAGAGAGAGAGAAAAATGGGAAGGGCAGGGGGAGGGATTAACCCCCCCCACCCCCCACCCACCCCCCCCCCCCCCACACACACACACAACACACACACACACACACACACACACACACACACACACACACACACACACACACACACACACAGAGAGGGGGTTGGGGTGGGGGTTACAGAAAAATAGAGAGGGGGGAGGGAGAGAAAAGATCCGCAGTATTTCCATCACTATGGGTCATTGAGCTCCAGTTGTTATTACGTCCTTCACTGGCCTACTGGCCTAATTA
This sequence comes from Conus canariensis, assembly GCA_033310375.1. Classification (NCBI taxonomy): domain Eukaryota; kingdom Metazoa; phylum Mollusca; class Gastropoda; order Neogastropoda; family Conidae; genus Conus; species Conus canariensis. The sequence goes on along the minus strand of CM065748.1, from coordinate 26,103,153 downwards.
GAAGAACACGTTTTGTATGGCGAACAAAGAATGAGGTCGTCACTCAAAATAGACAGCCGTGAGCGAATGTCTGCTTAGGAAACTTCCGCATTCTCTAAGACAGCATTGTGCGGGCCTATGAGTATGAGAACTTGGTGACGTCAAAAGCCTTTTTATAGCCTTTTCTTCATGACAACGGTAACGTTCAACAAGAAAACAATCATAATTTGCTGTTTTCAAGTGAAAGAATTATCTGGAACAGAGACGTAGGTGGGAAACAACGAGTGCAAACAAACTATTCCCCGTCATCGTGAAAGTTGACTGTAATCATAAGAAGAGAGAGAGAGAGAGAGAGAGAGAGAGAGAGAGAGAGAGAGAGAGAGAGAGAGAGAGAGAGGGAGGGAGAGAGAGAGGAGGGGGGGGGGGCTAGAGCTGTAGTACAAATCTTAACATTTTACCAGCCGCCGTGGCGAAGTGGTTAACGTCGCGGACTCCAGGCTGGGAGGTCGTGGGTTCGAATCCCATCAGAGTTATGTGGGTTTTTCTGCCCCGACCGGCTCCTACCCAGAGTTGAGTTTGCTGCGGACTCAGTTGGGAAGACTAGGACCACATAGTCGAGTTTCATCCACTTAATGGGTGCGTTTCTGAGAGTGTTGCTCAAATTTCCTTACCAACACTGCAGGTGCCTGTATCTCTCGGGCCTGGTTGACGCCGGGATATATTATGAAAGGAAGCGTAGAGTACAGCCCTCTCATGTAGTCTCAGACCGAAATGGAAATCCGTAGCATCATCTTAATCATCCTCATTGTCATCGATCAGCATTGAAAAAATAAATGCCTCAAATTCTGTGGCCCTTCATGCCCTGCTCTCATGGTGACCTCAATTTCGATGTCCTCTCCACGTCTGTGGCCTTGGTTTGATTTCCGTCGGGGTCACCGGTATCGGCGAGTCCATGGGGCTGTCGTTGGACGGAAGTGGTGGCGCCCTCCGGAGGGAGAGCTCACTCACGCCGGCTCCGCGACTAAACAATTATTGTCGTCAGTAGGGGGCTTAGTAGGTGGTGTCCTGCGTATGTTAGATCAGAACAGGCGCCACTGAACACCACCGAAGTGACTCGGCAGCAGTGCAGTGTCTCCTCCGGTGGGTTGCCTCTTGACGACTTGACATTGACTACTTCCTGTGGATTGCCGGTGCCGGGGCTGCGGGGGGCCGACCAGGCTGTGGCTGTGGACGGGGTGTCGGAATGAGCGGCGTGGGTGCAATGCCTTTGAGGTGGCGCAGAGGTTGGGACAGCAACAACAACAATAACAACAACAACAACAACAAAATCTTAACATTTTGACTTATTTAGACAGAGAGGGGATTAGTTACCGCCCAGGACATAGACAAACAAAGTACAGGACAAGACACAATGCATTTCGACCTCTTGGGTCTTCTTCAGGCAAAAACAAATAACATTTAGGACAGTGAAAACGAAGAACGAGAAACCACTTATCTTCTCATATTCGGCGCACGATCAGACTGAATTATGGAAGCAGGTCGAATTCTGAAAACATTTAGAAAGGAGAGAAAGAGTGGAGCTGTTGTATAAATTAAAAACCGTTACCAGCCGCCTTGGCGTAGCAGTTAGCGCACCGATTCCAGGCTTAGAAGTCGTGATTTGGATTCCCTTCACAGCCTTTTTTTTTTTTTAATGGGACTTTTTCTGCCCCGACCGGCTCCTACCCACAGTTGAGTTTGCTATAACAAACCAATATAAAGCAAATGGATCTGACCAGAGGGTTGCTGAGGAGGCAAAGCTAAATGTGGGTGGATCAGATCGTGTATATGACAATAAAATGTAATCAATAACAGCAAACTAATTATGCCTAACATAAATCGGAGGAAGATACCAACTGGACGGGGGGGGGGGGGGGGGGGGGGGGGGGGGGGGGGGGGGGGGGGAGGAAGATCAGAGAACTCACGAAGCAATGAATAATCATTTCAATTATTTTCGATGAATAATGGTACGGTCGTCGGCGATTGATTCATGAAGAAATAAGTAGTTTACAGTCATCTGTTTACCACATATGCAATGTATGTGGGTAGAAAACTTTGCACGACAAGCATCGAAACGAAAGAAACTTGTAATAAATGTGCCTGGCATACGTAAAGGTTGAATTGTGTGTGTGTGTGTGTGTGTGCGTGTGTGTGTGTGTGTGTGTGTGTGTGTGTGTGTGTGTGTGTGTGTGTGTGTGTGTGTGTGTGTGAGCGTGCGTGCGTGCGTGCGTGTTTCCCCTCTAGTACTTCCCTGAATTGTACACTTTCCCAATAGCCAATCCTACACTAGCAGCTGGCTGCCGTGACTCATTCATGACCGTTTCTTTTGAAGCTCATCGTCTCTACAATTATTTCCCGGTCACTGGGCCGTGTGGTGGCTTCCGGGAATTTCCCCGCCGATGACGCTTGAGGGGGGAAACCCGTAACAACCTTTTTTTTCAGTGTGTGCGGAATGAAAGCTGGGCTGTGTTCGCATGCATTGAGATTGGATCCGGGTCAGTTTGCGCGCGCGCGCGCGGACACACACACACACACACACACACACACGGACGCGCGTGCACACGCACACACACACACACACACACACACACACACACACACACACACACACACACATATGCGCGCGCGCACGCACGTGCACGGACGTACGTATATACTCATAATTCACACATCATTTTGTTGGCTAAGTTTATTTTGTGAGTGAACTTCACAGCTGACTGGTCATGTGCTTCATATATTCACGTGGCCACTGTGGTCAGCTAAGGTTAGGCCCTACAACAACATGACGAGACGCCTCAGCGTCATAATTATTTTTGCGCTTCGCACTTCAAGCGCCTGTGTTCCACTTTTCCCTGCTTTCTCTTCGCCGAGTTCCAGGAAATCCTGAACATGTCTGGGGAAACATGGGGAAAACACGCTGACTGCGTTGAGTCAGAGGTCGCGTCCTCCATTGCCGCTGGCGCGCGTGCCCAGCTCACTGTAAGTTCGCGGGCGGCGCCATTCTGTGTAGGAGTACTACATTCATGCCCAGTGTGTGGAATGTTTTCAGCAAAACCCCGCCGCATTCTTGTTTAAAGGCTGGAGTGTTTGTGACGTCACCGGAGCGTGTCGATTACGACATTTATGAAACGGTGACGGACAGGTAAAGTTTCAATCGTGGAAGTGAGTGTGATGTGTGGTGGCAGCGACCGGGAAGGAATTTTCCCCCCTCGGAATTAGTCTTGGGAGAGATAAGCGGTTTTTTAAGTTTGGTTCTTCGGTGTCCAGTCTGTTGACTCAGGTATGTATGTATGTATGTATGTATGTATGTATGTATGTATGTATGTATGTATGTATGTGGTGTATGTGTGTGTATGCGTGTAGGGTGTATGTATGTATGTATGTATGTATGTATGTACCTGCACGTAAATCTATGTCGATTTATAAAATTAATCATACAGCGTCATTTACTAGCTCAAAAACGAAATACATACATACATACATAGGTCGACAAACATTCATACATACATGCACACATACAGGCAGGCAGATAGACTGACATACATATATACATACGTACATACATACATGCATACATACATAATACATACATACATACATAATACATACTACATACATACATACATACATACATACATACATACATACATAGGTCGACAAGCATTCATACATACATGCACACATACAGACAGACAGATAGACTGTCATACATATATACATACGTACATACATACATGCATGCATACATACATGCATACATGCATACATACATGCATACATGCATACATACATACATACATACATGCATACATACATACATGCATACATGCATACATACATACATTACATACATACATACATACATACACACAAACATACATACATACATACAGCTCGGTAGAGTATTATTAGAGTTCACAAAAGGATAATACATAAGAAGAACACCAAAGTCAGTGAAGCAGTAGGCTCTACCATCCTGCCACATCGTCAAGGGGAGTGCCAACCAGTTAGTGCAAGGACTGACTTCCAGCTACCAGCAGTCGGTCAACACTATCAAATGACTGGACCAGCGCCAGTGTACCTACACTGGTTTCAGCTCCAGGGGGTGGAATTTCAGGCACTACAACATTCTCACCACCCTTAACTATAAATTTCGTTCTGGCATCTGTGAGACGTGTATCTAGTTGTAACATACCACGATTTTTGCCAAAAAAATTTTGATGAAAAAATTCCGACAGGCGTTGCCCTTTGGATTTCCCCAAAGCATTCAATGCAGCGGCCCACACAAAGCTATCGTCTAACCTGGACATCTGTGGCATGAAGGCAAACCTACTCCAGTGGCTAATCAATCACCTTTCTCACCCATTGACTTACTAAAGTGGTAGGGGCGGGTGAACAATCCGGAGAAGATCCGGTGGAGCCAGGAGTACTGCCAGGGCATGATGCTTGGACCCTTCCTCTTTCTCTGTCATATACATGACCTGTCAGAAGCTGTGAGATCACAAGTCTACTTTTTTTTTTTTTTAGCGGACGACTGCCCACTCTGTCGACAAATCCAAACAGAGGCGGACCATAGAATCCGGCAAAAAAATCAGGAAAGTCTCGAAGCGTGGGTAAAAGAATGTGAAATGAAAGTCAGCGCGAAAACATTTCATCCTTAGCGTCTACATCAAATCACGAATACATTATATGTTTCTATGGCATGGGCAAACATATCCTTCAAACAGGTAAACTGAAACCAATACCTCAAAGTGCAAATTGATTGAAACCTGTCCTGGTCAGAACTCATCAGCAAAATTGAAAAACAAAAAGGGGCCGGAATAGCTCAGTTGGTACAGCGCCGGACTCGTGATCCTGGGGTTGCGGGTTCGAATTTCGGTACAGGGGGATTTTTCCCTCGGAGTTAACATTGGTTCTGACTCCATTCCCCATACACTCTTTCGAATGAGACCATAAACCGTGGTTCCGTGTGTGAACGCACGCACAACATCTTGCACACACGTAAAACCCCATCACCAACTTTCGGAAAGAGGCCTGTTTGGCCGTTGGTATGGATGACACGTTACACATAGCATGCACCTTCTCCGAAGATGGAGTATGGCTGCCTTAATGGCGGGATAAAAAACGGTCATACACACAAAACTCCACTGCCTGTCTATACAGGCAGTGTTCGCAGGAGTATCATCCTGCGTACGCAGAAAGAAAGAAAGAAAGAAAGAAAGAAAGAAAACAACAACAACAACAAAAAACAGAAAGGAAAGCGGATGCTAGTTCAGGGCTACTCAGAGGGAACCTGCGGTTCTGTCCACAACAATACAAGACAGTGGTGTACACCTCCTTTGTCCGATCAGTCCTGGAGTACAGTTTTATAGTATGGGACACCAGTCTGCGAAGGACATTGAGAAGCTTGAGAGTACTCAGCGTCGCTCAGCCCGCTTCACTTAATACGACTACTCCCCTCGACTCCCAGGGTACGTGGCTGAAATGTTTCATAATCTTCAGCTGCCACCCCTTCCAGAAAGACTGAAACAACAACACCTGTGTCTATCCTAAAATGTCTCAACAGTCACTTTCTTGCACTGAGGACAGAGGGCAGATGACACCATTCCTGTGTGTCAGAGACTGATGTCACCATTCCTGTGTGTCAGAGACAGATGACACCATTCCTGTCTGTCAGAGACAGATGACACCATTCCTGTGTGTCAGAGACAGATGACACCATTCCTGTGTATCAGAGACAGATGACACCATTCCTGTGTGTCAGAGACAGATGACACCATTCCTGTGTGTCAGAGACAAGAAGCTTATCAGACAGATGACACCATTCCTGTGTGTCAGAGACAGATGACACCATTCCTGTGTGTCAGAGACAGGAAGCCTATCAGGCAGATGACACACTTCTTGTGTGTCAGAGACAGATGACACCATTCCTGTGTGTCAGAGACAGGAAGCCTATCAGACCAACGATATCCAAACTAAAAGCAGTCTCAGGACACTCATGTCTCAGTTTGCATGAACTAACTAACGATGTTATTATATAAAGACAGAGTGCATACAGGGATATAGCTTCTTTCCACGAACTGTCAGAGACTGGGATGGCCTTAATGAAGAAACTGTAAGCCATGAGACAGCTTTGATTGAACATGAATAGAATGTGTGTGTGTGTGTGTGTGTGTGTGTGTGTGTGTGTGTGTGTGTGTGTGTGCGTGCGTGCGCGCGCGCGCGTGCGTGCGTGCGTGCGCGTGTGTGTGTGTGGATGATGGTGCTTTCCCCATTTTTTCCCCATTAGTGCGCATGTGCCAGAACTGCTTCCTGCCAACGCACTTAATGCACATGCGGCTAAAATCAGTGACGAGTGAGGACGACGTGGAAAAACCGGCTTTGCGAAGTGCGAGCGTGTGAGACGACCCAGCCATTCGATTGATAATGGCGCACCTGTATGAGCAAGGAGGAATACTACTGTTTCACGCAGGTTATCTATGTTAATATTATTACAGCATTGGTTTCTTAATGTTTACATCTGACCGCTGCGAAAGCTTCGTTCTGTGATGGTCTCACTACGCCCTAAACCTTTTTGTTCGAGTGGCCGGCTCGTGCGTTGGAGGCGGAGGGCGCGCACACAAAGCGAGGTGAAAGGTCAGGTATGCTTTTGACTTCATAGCGTGCTTGTTTTGTCTGCGGGGTATGTTACCTGCAGTACCCTTGCTGAACACTAGCTTAGCCATCTTATTTAACTCCCTTCTGTGTCTGCGGGCCGTCTTAAGAAGAGGAACGTTGGCAGTGTTGACGTAGCGGTGCGTAAATTTGAATGATGTATGTCTCACACTGAGGTGTGGCCTAACACCTGTAATGGAGTAGAAAGGTGAGAGTATCAATTTTGTCCCGAATAATGAAGTAGAAGGTTAGAGTATCGATTATGTACCGAATAATGGAGTAGAAGGTGAGGGTATCGATTCTGTACCGAATAATGGAGTAGTAGGTGAGAGTACCGATTTTGTACCGAACAATGAAGTAGAAAGTGAGAGTAGTGACTTTGTACCGAATGATGGAGTAGCAGGTGAGAGTCAACACACCTCTTTGGCCTGGACTTCCTCTAGACAGGTGGTCGAAGTGGCCTACTTCGATCAAGCGGCTGGTCGTGTGCATTGCCCTAGCTGAGGCTAGAAGGCGGCGGCTTGTGTCAAACGGGGTTGAGTATCAGCCTGCGTACGCAGAAAGAAAGAAAGAAAGAAATATTACGCCTGTTCTATCTGCGGGGTCCGAACCCGCACTCCCTCGCCAAACACCGGCTTGGCACTGTAATTTCTCCCACGTCTGAAGGACGCCTGAAGGAACACGATTGGGGTTGGCGTGGGGGTGCGTAAATTTGGATGACGTCGACCAGATATTGAGTGACAGCACATATGAAAGAGTGGAAGGTGAGAGTAGCGAATTTTGTACCGAACTCGTGCAGAAATTGGGACGAGAGCACAGAGGCGGAGGTGATATGGTCTGTCTTTTTGGATTTGCAGGTAAATCTTGTAGAGCATTTTGGACCTTCTTGAGTTTTTTTTCTTCTTTTTAATCAAGTTTTGAGGATCACAGAAGTGAGTTACATTAATTAACTCTGGACAAGGCACAAGATCACGTGACAGCTTGTGTTGCTGGGATAGCGAGGAGATTTTGCGTGGAAATGATCTTTTGTCTTTTTAAGTATGCAGCTGTGCAGAAATGCTTTCACATGTTTCTTCGTTGACCGGTCTGAAAGAAATGTGACGCCATGATTTTTGTTTGTTTGTTGATACAGCAAGTACAAAACTTACATCGGAATCTCAAATTTTAAGGGAAGAAGGTTAAAAAAAAACAACCGTTCACATCAACCTGTTTTAAGAAATGATGATTGTTTAGATAGTTTTTTTTTTCTCTTACACTAATGCACGAGACTCAAATATACAAGAAACAGAGTGAGAGGGGGGTGGGGGGTGGGGTGGGGGAGACAGACAGACAGATAGACAGGCAGGCAGACAGACAGACAGACTGACTGACAGACAGACAGACAGACCGACCGACAGACAGACAGACAGACAGAGACACAGACAGAGAGAGCCTGTACACACAGCTCGCAAACCGTGTACACACACACACACACACACACACACACACACTCTCTCCTCTCTCTCTCTCTCTCTCTCTCTCTCTCTCTCTCTCTCTCTCTCTACACAGTGGGCCTTTCCGTTGTCACCGAAATAGACGAGGGCCGAAACTCGATCGATGAAGTGCACTTAAAGCACGCCCACACACTGTCCGCACCCGCACACACACACACACACACACACACACACACACACACACACACACACACACACACACACACACACACACACATCCTGATCAGTTAACTGAATACATCCTCAACAGGCCTACCACACCTGTCCGTGCACGTTCATTGCCATCGCGACCTCCACGCTGACAACTGGTAAGCTTACTGGATGATTAGCAGACATCAGTCACGTACATGACAGCAAAGATCGGGTCTGATCTCCTTTTTTTTTTTTTTTCTTTTTCTTTTTAGCCGACAGCCAGCGCAATAAACTAAGAGTGAGTGTTTACTACTGCGAGACGATACAGGTAAATGCCATTGTCTCGTTGGGGGGTGAGGGTGGGGGGGGGGGGGGGGAGCGGGAGGCGGGGGGGTGATTTATGAAGGGTGTTTGCCGGGTCGTTTCAACGCTGCTTAGTTCTGTACATCTTCGAAAAGAAAAAAAAAGAAAAAAAAAAAGAGTCAATAGTTAAGCTATCGTTGTATGAATTGAAAGGTGATGTGTTGTTGGTAATAATTCTGTTTATTGATGATTTTCATTCCATATATTTATTTATGTAATTATTTATGCCCTCATCTGAATGAGCAGCAGCGCACTGCATCAGCAGATAAGACGTCGGAAGACCAAGGCCAGGATTTAAACCACAGTGCCAAGGACATCCACGCTGTTGGTTCGGATGAAGAATTTGCACAGGCCCTCGATGCCAGGCGCCTGAAACTCAACCTGCCACGAGCAAACGAAACTGAAGATTGGGAGAAACTGGATGCAAAAATCGTCCAAAGACTCGATGCACTGATAGGGAAAAGCACCCTGGAACACAAACTAGCCACATATGGGGACATTGTGTATGCCACATGTAGAGACGCCTATGGAGCAAAACTACCCAAAGAGAAAACACCTCCAAAGAAATCCAGACGCCAAGAAAAGATGGACAAGATCAGGGTCCAAAAGAAAAACCTCAAGATGCAAATGAAGACCGCACTGCCAGCTGAAAAACAAGGCTTGGAAAAACTGTGGAAAGACCTGAAAGAAAAACACAGCGCCCTCAGCAAAGCGGAATCTGCGAGGAAGAGGAAGAGCAAAAAGAAGAAGACACAAGAGCGCTTCTTCAGAGACCCCTTCCAGTTTGCCAGAACACTGTTTGAGCAGCCAAAATCTGGGACCCTAAGTGTGGACAAAGGAGTTCTTGAGCAGCATCTGAGGAAAACATACTCTGACCCACAGAGCAAAGCACCACTCGACATTCAAGGTCTGGTGTGGCCAACCAACCCTGAGGAACAGTTCAATGGCAAGCCTCCAACGTTGGCGGAAATCAAGAAGGTGGTCGACAAAGCCAGAGCCAAATCATCACCAGGGCCAAACGGAATACCTTACCAGCTTTACAAGAAATGTCCCAAGGTGCTGGAGTGGCTCCACAGGCTGCTGCGATCGGCTTGGAGAAACCAGAAGATCAGCGGCCAGTGGATGACGGCAGATGGTGTGTACATCCCCAAAGAGCAAAACTCAAGTGACATCAGCCAGTTCAGGCCAATATCACTACTGAACGTCGAAGGGAAAATCTTCTTCTCTGTCATGGCAGCAAGGCTGACCAAGTACCTGATGGAAAACAAGTACTTGGATGTGTCAGTCCAGAAAGGTGGCATCCCATGCGTGGCTGGCTGTGTAGAACACGCCACAATGATCTGGGACGCAATCCAAAAAGCAAAAACAGAAAAGAGAGACCTGGACGTAGTGTGGCTTGATCTGGCAAACGCATATGGATCTGTGCCCCATGAGATGATACAGTTGGCTCTTGAGATGTACCATGTGCCAAAGAACATCCGCGACATGCTCAAGAAGTACTTCAATGGCTTCTCAATGCGGTTCTCTACCAAGGAGTACACAACAGACTGGATCAACTTGGAAGTGGGTATTGCAATGGGCTGTGCAATTTCCCCAATACTGTTCGTGCTGGCAATGGAACTCATCTTGAAAGCAGCAACAAACAACGCGAGACAAACAGACCTTGGCGATGGATACAAGATGCCTCCTCTCAAGGCCTTCATGGATGACACTACAGTGATTTCATCCAGAGAAGACGAGACACGTCATGTGCTGGAGAGGCTGGACAACATAGTTGCCTCATCCAGAATGAAGTTCAAGCCAAAGAAATCACGGAGTCTCTCACTGAGGAAAGGAAAAGTGGCCGGATCTGTGGTCTTCAGTGTTGCCAACCAGGCCATTCCAACAGTCACAGAAGAACCAGTCAAGAGCCTTGGAAGATGGTATGATGATACGCTGAAAGACACACAAAGAGCAAAAGAAACCAAGCAGATGGCGGAGGAAGGCTTGGAGACCATTGACCAGTGTGGGCTCCCTGGCAAATACAAGGTCTGGTGTTTGCAGTTCATGCTGATACCAAAGCTCCTATGGCCTCTGATGATATACGACATCTGCACCAGCATAGTGGAGGCAATGGAAGCCAAAATCAACAAGTTCACAAGGAAATGGCTTGGTGTCCCACCCTGTCTGACTGACATAGCGCTGTACTGTCACCAAGCAAAGCTGAAACTACCACTGAAATCCATCCTGGAGGAATACAAAGCAGGGAAGATCAGACTTCAAAGCATGCTGGAGGACTCAGGAGACAAGGTGGTAGAAGCAATCAAGCCCCAGCTGAAGACAGGCAGAAAATGGAAAGTTCAAGAGGCGATGGATTCTGCAAAAGAAAGTCTCAAGATCAGAGAAATAACAGGACACACACAGACCAACAGACAAGGACTGGGGGTGACCAAAACTGAATGGTGGTCAAAGGCCAAAGGAAAAGCCAAAAGAGACATGATGATTCAGGAGATGAGAAAAGAAGAAGACCAAAAAAGACTCCAAAAAGCAGTCCAGCAGAGCCAGCAAGGGCAATGGACAACGTGGGAGAATGCACTCCAAAGAAGTCTCACTTGGAATGACATTTGGCACATGGCCCCTCTCAGGATCAGCTTCATTCTCAGATCTGCATATGACCTTCTGCCCTCAAATGCAAACCTGGTGAAGTGGGGGAAAACAGACGATCCTGCATGCCCCCTCTGCCATGAAAAACAAACAGTGGAGCATGTCCTAAGCTCATGTAAAGTAGCCCTGGCTCAAGGAAGGTACACATGGAGGCACAACCAAGTGCTCAAAGAGATTGTACAAGTAGTCTGGGCTAGTACCAACACCACAAAAGGGAAAATCAGGACTCCAAAAGCACCCGCAACATTCTTCACGGCAGGAGGCAGCAAATCATGGCCAAGAACAACAGTGCCACTCGAAACATGCAGGCAGAGTCTGCTGGACGGGGCAGATGACTGGGAGTGCACTGCAGACCTCCCAGAATGGAAGAGTCACCCAGAGATCATCAGCAAGAGTGGCATGAGACCAGACACAGTAGTCCACTCTAAGTCAACCAAGCAGCTGATCATGATCGAGCTCACGGTGCCATGTGAGAACAGAATGGAGGCAGCTCAAATCTACAAGACTGAAAAGTATGCTGATCTGGCAAACAGCCTGAGGAGAGAAGGCTATCAGGTCAAAGTCCTCACTGCAGAAATTGGAGCGAGGGGTTTGTAGGAACGTCTGCATACAGCCTCATGAAACAGCTCTCAGTTGCAGGGAAGGAAAAAACCAGAGCCCTGAAAGCAATGGCAGAAGCGGCAGAGAGGTGTTCAAGCTGGATCTGGTCAAGGAGGAACAAAAGTGAACTTCATAAGGCTTAATTTCCCTACAAATATCAGGTGTCCCTGTGGCTCAGTGGTTAAAGCGCGAGTCATTAAGTGGAAAATGAGCATGTCCAGAGGGTCATGGGTTCGAATCCCAGCCATGGCTCGTCCCAAGATGGGAAAAAAAAAAGGGGCAGCAGAGGGACATCCGGAGTCATGAACCGGGTGTGGCCCAACCCCCCTAGAGTGTCAGGAGATAAGGGCCGAAACACTTGCTTGAAGGGGGCTTCTCTTCTGAGGACTCTCTGCTGCCACGCTCTCCACGAGTTTCTTTCTACTATTGTATGTCGTTCGTTATATTCCATATAAGATTATTTTTATTCATTCATTTTTATGTATGCATGTTTGTATGTATGTATGTATATATGTGTCTATGTATTATTTACGTATTCAGTTCTGTCTTTATTGATGTATGTATTTATCTACCTGTCTATGCTTTTATTGCCGGACGGGATTTCTTTTAAGCCCTGTGGGGTTTGATAGTTCTCCAAAGGCCGTGGACTGTTCTACCAAAGGTAAACTAAAGGGTGAGATCGCACACGCCTTGGTCCGAATGGCTCTCTACCGTAAATCCGACAAATAAACGGACGTCTCTTGTGTTAGATAAGCGTTACTTTGTACTGGTTTTGTGTGTTAAGTCATATTTTTGCTGGTTTTCGGCAGGACGGCGGTGTGTTTCAGTGTTCAGATGAAAGCAGAACAGACTGCTGCAATTGGTCAAGTGTGTGTAAGGGGGGGGGGGGGGGGGCTTCAGGTTCCAAGACTCCATATACTGTTAAAGGGATTTGTGTCACCGAGTATAAGAAAACTTAACGTGGAGATTATGTTCCAGAGCCACAATTGTTTTGTAGAATTTGTGCCATTAGACAGCCTTTCTATTTTTGGATGTTTCCAGATTTTGTGACTTGATCATATGTACTAGGGCTTCTAATTTGAACGAAATGATCCAGAAACCAATTGGCAACGTTATGATTTCCGTACTGGGATATTATGACCGTGAGTTCAGTATTGCGCCTCATTTGCCTTCTATTATTGTTCTTTTTCTGCTTCTCCATCTTCTTCTTTAAGGCTGTTGGCGTGTCATTGGTGCACCACATGGAAGACAATTTCACGAGTTTCATCTAGTTCTTTCGGCTGTGTGCCAAGACCTGGGTCTTTTCATCTGTTTTTGCACTCCCAGTTCTTACAGAACAGGGAGTACTTTACAATGGGAACGAAGAAATGCTGTCTGTGTGACTGTCTGTCTGTGTCTCTGTCCGTGGTCAAAATGTGTTCCACTCACTCCAGACAAAACTTCTGGGCCGATCTTTCTGAAAATTTGTAGGTATGTTCATTATGGTCACGGATGATGCCCGATGTTTTATTTTACTAGAATAGCCGTTACTAATGGCTACAACGGCCCAAAACGGTTTTTCTTCTTTATGGAATATCTCAGTGACGAAATACATTCTGACGCATGTTTGATTGTGACGTTTTTTTTAATTTGACATATCTATGAAAGTACTGTATTTGACGGATTTTTAAAATAGCTTTAGATCTTATAACTGACCGGTAGATCATGGGTATTTTCATAGTAAGCATGCTCTGGACACGTACACGCGTATTCAAGATACACTGGGAGTACGTTTATATGCTTTGCATCGTGTTTTCTTTGTGCATTCTACATTGTTGTCAGACCATCGTCTTTTTCTGTCTACCGCACCGACTTCTTTCGTCAACAGTTTCCAGGACGATTTTTTGCCAGCAAGGCCTTTCGATCTTGTTGCTTGGTCGTGCCAGTGAAGTCTTTTCGTGACTGATGTCAGTCGGTCTCTGTACGGACTCGTTATTGCTAGGATTCGTGTAATTGCGTAACATTGCCAATTTATTTATTTATTTTTTTTACGAGGGTCCTAAACCATTGATATTTTCTTTTTGAAAACAGATATTTCCTCTTAGGAATTTCTAAAATTAGAACATGACTTCTCGTATGTTGTTCATAATTATAGGAATTTCCGTTACTGGATATTTTCCGGTAGGGGAATTCACTTAACGAGACATCGATCATTATTGGGATTTCCGCGTTTGTAGACTATACTGCAATTGAGTTTTTTTTGCGAAACAAGCGGATGTTTCAGTTTGGGGAAGGTTGCATGTGAAGCTATTGACGACGGGATTTCTGTTGATTGGACATTGAGAACACGTTCCATTCGTCATTGAGGAATATGGGGGCTTGGACTTCATGATTTTGGTGCCATGGATCTGTCGCATTGCTCGCTGTTTTTTTTTTTTTTTTTTTTTTTTTTTTTGTTTGTTGTAGGGGTTGGGTATTAAGACTTTTTGCTTTTGAGGACACGCCCTGATTTTTTGTTGGAAGGGTTGGGTATCGATTTGGACGATCCGCCACGTTCCTGACTGAAAGGGATGCGTCTTTTATTTTTTTATTTTTTTATTTATTTATTTTATTTTATTTTATTTTTTTTAGGCGATATGCCTTTTCAGTTACCGGTTATTGAAAGGACTGGGTAATTTTGGTTTGTGACAGTTCGCCTCATTGGTCACTGATTATTACAGAGATCGGATATCAGGCCTTGGGTTGGGTGATACGCTTCATCAGACACTCTTTGTTGCAGGAACTGGATGTCAAGTCTGGTTTGGGCAATACGTCCTACCAGTCGCTATTTATTTTAGGGACCGCATAATTTTTTTTTGTTTTTAAAAGACAAAATGCCCCAATTAATCACTGATTGTTGTAGGCACTGGATATCAGGACTTTGATTTGGACGCCGTGCTCCATTAGTCACTTGTTGATGCTGGCATCAGAGATCATGATAATTTATTAAGACTTTCGTTTGGCTGATAATGCCAGTTACTTGCACGTTATTGAAGAGGGTGGCTGATAAGAGTTTTGGTTCAGGCAACACAGTCCATGAATTAATAATTCTTGTGAGGACGGGATATTAAGACATTTGGTTTGGGAGAAAGCTGTTGGTGTATTTGTGACTGGACATATCTTATTTTTTATTTCATTTTTTAAAAATATTTTCAACAGCTTTTGGTTTTGAGGAATAGGCCTATGGATGAGGAACAGCTACGTAACGTTTAGATATCTGTGACTGGATATTGCGACCTTGGATTAAGATTAGGGGCTTTAGAAGACGTTCAGATCCAGAGAACAATTATCAGTCCGCCAGGTCTATCCGAGCCCGCCCCTCCCCCCACCCCGCCCCCTCTTCTTCCACCCCCCCCCCCCCCCCCCACACACACACACAC
>CM065748.1:26052852-26082852 GCA_033310375.1 Conus canariensis | reverse complement strand
AGTTTTAGGAGTTAGCTTCCGGGGCTTGTCCAGGCTGAAGACTTTGTTGGTGAGTCACTGTCAGGTTCGTCAGCTTGGCAGCTTCTTCCATCTCCCCGAGTTACGTGTTCTCCTACTTCGCTCCAATGTTCTGGAAAGCTTGCCCCTGCAGGTGTTTGATGACCTGACGCACTTGTCAGTGCTGGACCTCAGTGGTAATGTGTTGGAGGCACTTCCGAAGAACGCATTCCACGGCCTCAGAGAGCTACGATCGCTGAATCTCAGTCACAACAAACTGAACGACATACCCCCTGGTTCTCTACGAAGCTTAGAATTTCTACAGACTTTGGATCTGAGCTCTAACCGAGTGGAAAGCATTTCTAGCGGTCTGTTTGAAGATTTACAGACACTGGAACACCTCACGCTGGCGAATAACGAAGTGCACGCCATTTCTTCGGACACGCTCAAGGGCTGAAGAGTCTGCAGGACCTAAATCTGAGTTACAATCAGCTGACGACTATTCGCAAGGCTTCCTTCACTCATCTCACCAAGCTGCTTCGCTTGAATTTGAAGACGAACTCGTTGAAGCGCTTGCACGAACACGTGTTTGCGGGCTGAAGTGGTTGGAGCACCTGGATCTTTCGGACAACAAACTGCAGCTGGACTTCCAGAGTCTGCCGGAGGAGGTGTTCAGTCCGCTGCACAACCTGCGAACATTGTTCATCCACAACAATGACATGCAGGCTCACAGCGTTCACCACGCCAGTGTTTTCACCCACCTGCTGAACGTGAGTCACCTCTCCCTGGACGTGGTCAGTGAAGCCACGTTCCCCCAACAAGCTACTGCGTTTCCCCGCCTAAGAAAGCTAGCTCTGCCCAGCTGCAAGGTCACGTCTCTGAAAGAAGACGCGTTTAAAGGACTGAGAGACTCTAACGTTGAAAAGATACTCATGTCCGGTTGCCCGCTTCATGTTGTTGAGGAGTGCGCCTTTTGTTGGCTCCCCAGGCTGGAATGGCTGTCCATGACTGATGCCTCGTCAGCTGCACCTCTCGGGATCCCTGGCAGACTGTTCAGTGAAGGCAGCCCTCTCCGTCACCTCAATCTTTCCGGCATGAACCTGCGTTCCGACGCGGTGCAGGCTCTGGCTAATCACACGTTGAAAAACCTGGATCGGCTGGAAGTCCTGGACCTGTCGCGGAATCAGCTGACCGACCAGAACATGACTCTGACCGGACGGCTGAAGGAGCTCCTCCTCTCGGGGAACAGATTCCAGTCCGTCCCGGTCAACCTGACCGTCCTGAAACGCCTGGCGCTGCTGGACCTCAGCGACAACAACATCTCGTCTTTGACACCGGCCGAACGGACAGCCATGGACAGGCTGGCAGACAGGTCCACCTTCAATCTGCGTCTCCATGGAAACCGGTTGCCCTGTCCTAGGGATGACTGCAGTCGGAGAGACTTTTGGGCGTGGCTGAACTCCAACCGAGTGAGACTGGACGACGGTTCGATCCCAGGAGGAGAGTACCCCTGTGTGACGGAACAGGGAAAGGGGCTGACGGTAGCGGAGGCTCTGAGGGATTGCAGCCCATGGACGACGGGCTGGCTCTGTGTTGTCCTTCTGACGGCCGCCTTCTGTCTGGTGACCGGGCTGGTGATACGACGTTACGCCGACGGTTCTGCCGTGGTGAAGAAGCCAGCGCAGTCGGTGACGCTCGAGGCCGAGGACGATGCGATGACGGAGCAGGAGGCTGCAGGTCGTCTAGAGTACGCCCAGGTAGACTGTCTGTGTGTGTGTGTGTGTGTCTGTCTGTCGGTCTGTCTGTCTGTCTGTCTTTCTGTCTGTCTCTGTGTCTTTCTGTGTCTGTGTCTGTCTGTCTCTGTCTCTATCTGTCAGTCTCTCTCTCTCTCTCTCTCTCCCCTCTCTCTCTCTCTCTCTCTACTTCTCCCCACAGTTTTTACGGGGCTGAGAAGCGGAAAAGAAGATGACTTGAGCAATACCTACACTTTAACAAGAAGGATGCATACTATCTCCTGCCCAGACCAGACCAAGCGAGCATCGTGAGACTGAGGACAGGGCACTCCAGACTCAGACACCACATGCTGAACAAAATTCCACATTGGCGAGTCTCTAGGAATGCCTATGCGGTACAGCTCCAATGGCTGTGGAACACATCCTGCAGGACTGTCCCACACACATAAAAAAAAAAAAAAATCTAAGAGCAGAGACCTGGCCTGCCGACACATCGACGAGGGAGAAGCTCTATGGGTCTCTGGTGGGCCTCCGCTAGACGGCAGCCTTCGTCAATGCCTCTGGGGGTTCTTGTCTGAGTGTACGTAGAAGGAGAAGTTACGTGGCTTCCTGAGAATCCAGCATCTTTTCAGTGATGGTTATGTTAACGATCAAAAGGTGCAAGGCCTTTTTCCATCCCTCCCCCCCCCCCCCCCCCCCCCCCCGTCCCATTTGCAGGGAATTCCTCTCGATTTGACAGGATGGCAGCTGGTCCAGTGCCAATACCCAGCTGTGAATGCCGGCGGTGGGTGTAAGATCAGTTTATATACATTACACCAGGACTTCGATCTTTCTGACCAGACACTAGAAAACGTGTCGGTATTCAGTTCGTATGAAAACGAAAATGAAAGACATGATCACTTCGTCGTGTGCTTCGTCCGATCTAACTGTTCGTCTCTGTCTGTCTGTCTGTCTGTCTGTCTGTCTGTCCTCTCTCTCTCTCTCTCCCCCCCTCTCTCTCTCTCTCTCCCTTTCTGCGCGCGCGTGCGCGTGTGTATGTGTGTGTGTGTGTGTGTCGTACCACACATACATTCACATCACCACATCCACCACAACCACCGACACGACTATGATACATGCGCCCGCACACGCACGTAAGCGTGCACATGCATACACACACACATGCGCGCGCGCGCGCACAGACACACACACACACACACACACACACACACACACACACACACACACACACACACACACACACACGCACTACATAAAAAGCATATGAGCAAACAGACACTGCTGAATGGAGAGCTTCTGTCCCCCTTGGACAGTATGTACATTTTTCACTGAATTATTGCCACGTTACAACAGCAGCAGCAGCAGCAGCCGCAGCAACAACAACAGCAACCACAACAGCAGCAGTAGCAGCAGCAGCCACAGCAGCAGCAGCAACAACAACAACAACCACAACAACAGCAACAACAACAACAACGACAAAAACAAAGCTTGCATGTTATAGATAGTTATCACATAAGAAAGGAAAATGTACAACAGGTTTTTTTTTTCCAGATCAAAGAAGGGAGAATGACCGAGAAAGGCAGAACAATTCCTGATAATAGTAACGAAAGAAAAGAAATGTCACAAAAGGCAGAATCAAGACGAGTGATAGAAAAAAAAACAAACAAAAAAAACCGTTACCAGCACAGAACATGTAGAAGGCAGGGGAGCTAACTGGAGCGGAGAAGCCCCCAAACATCCCCCCCCCCCCCACAAGGTATATTGATCATGAACAAGCACAGTTGTCAGAGTGGTAACCCGATGGAATTAGTATTTATTGTCTTCATTCCCTTGTTTTCTTGGCTAAAGAATGTAGTTTGGCTACAAACGCAAGCTCCCCCCGCCCAACTCCCTCAGCCCTCTTCCTCCTTTTTCTTTCCATTTACACACACATACGTGCATGTGCGCATGCGCACACATGTAATCACATAATGAAACACGTACACTTGAATCCAGACAAACATATGCATATTAAGAGCAAGCGAATGAACGAGAGAGAGAGAGAGAGAGAGAGAGAGAGAGAGAGAGAGAGAGACAGACAGACAGACAGACAGACAGACAGACAGACGGACGGATAGACGGAGACAGAGATCCAAGCAATTTGAATGAAGACAATGTCAGAGACATTAATCAATGTTCTCCCTTTTCTCCTTTTTTTGTGTTTGTTTGTTTTTTCAGCTGCCCATGTCCACGAAGGAAGGGGGACATAACGACGATGATCTCGTGCCCTCAATAAACATGGGCTGGAGTGACCTCCCCTCTCTGAGTTCCCTCCCGTTAATACCCGCATCTGCTGGTGACACCGCTTCCACGGCTAGCTCTGTGGCGCTGTCGACCTCAGAGTCCACTTCCGGTAGCAGGAGTTCCCCAGGTTCCGTGTCCAAGAAAAAAATGGAAGAGAAGAGGGCAGGCTACAGTGCCTTCTTTCGGCCACAGTCCTGGCCTGGGGTGACGGACAGCCATGACATGAATTCGGCCAGCTCTGAGGCCAGGACTGAAGAAGGCCGGACAGATGACGTGGAGCAGAAGATCCCCATGAGTTCTGGCCAGGTGCCCTTTTCCTCTGCCGTGTCCCTGGACCAGCCTCCCAACAGCACGTGCAGCTACGTCCGCAACTACAATGACAGAAACAGGACGGAAGTGAAGCTCCCTTTCAGCGCTGAACCAACCGAATCTCCTGAATCCTTCCCCGAGCAAGGCGGCTACGCCCGCAGTACTGCAACGTCCTTATTCCACCCTGATCCTTTAGAATCATCGGCCCATGCTGGTGAAAGCTCCTTCGTCAGAGAGCACTACCGTCAGCATAATACAGAAAGGAAAGTGCCGGTCAGTGCCCGGGAGAGTGTCTCTTTTCCTGAGCAAACTGCTGCCCCGGATCCAGACGCTGATGATCTGAATTCAGACACCTCGCTGAGGAGACGGTACCATGCCCAACGGTCTGAACGAACTTTAGAAGATCGACCCGGCGGCCCGGCCTTCAATCGTCCACAGAGCAAGAGGCATCACTTCCTCAGAGAAGCTCCTCAAGACGTCCGTCTGGTGAACGCTGGAGGGTTCATGAACGGACTTCCAACGTTCCAACCTCCCAGTCCCCCATGTCTGCCGCCACGTCCTGAAGAGGGGCCTCCGTACATGAGGGACTTGCCGCCGCCCTATTCGACTCTGCCGCAAAACGTGACGGACGACGAGCGTCAGCTACGGCAGGAGCAGGAGGAGTTACGACAATAATGCGCCACTGTGTCCTTTTCCCACGTGCCAAAAACACTGCCGTGCCAAAAACACGGCCGTGCCAAATTAACTGCCTTGGTGCTCACGGCGTACATGCTCACGGCGTACAATCTGAGCACGGCGGTTAGTATTGTTTTGGCGTACGTTGTGGAAACTGTGTTCATGTGGTAAGAACTCGGCTGCCCGTGCAAAATCCACTGCTCCTCGCGGCAGATCTGACAAACCAAGTTCAGTTTCAGTAACGTCTATACATAAGGGATTCTTAAAACACTTACACACACACACACACACACACACACACACACACACACACACCCATGCGCGCGCGAGCGCGCGCGCGCGCGCGCGCACACGCACACGCACACACACACACACACACACACACACACACCACAACACACAACACAACACAACACAACAAGAAGCGGATTGCCGTATCCGGGCGGAAAATTGTCATCCATGGCATTTGTTTTCATTTTCCTTGCACCGTAAACAGAAACGCTGTCTTTAGGGACAGATATTAGGCAATAATTATGATCACAGTCCTCACGACCCCGGTTTTCTGAGCAGAGAAGATGGCCGCCAGCACGTGCAGCAAAGCCACGCGCCACAATTAGGATTTTACTCCAAATCACCATAAATCCATGGAAACATTTTGAGGCCTAGCGTAAGTTTGAGGCAGCATATGATAATTGTTAAACTGATAATTGATCGAAAGAACAAGTCCCACCAATCATTTCCCTTGTTTTGGGGGATTTCCACCGATGACATCATATACGATCTTCAAACACGTGACTCTCCCCTTAGCTGATGTCACATTTCAGGCCTATGCACTCACCCGTGACGCTATCTTTGCGTTAGGCGGTACCCCCAAAACAGTACCATTCCTTTGATTTTAATCTGTCTGCCTGGAAGCACCTGGCTTGTGGCTTGATGGCCATAATATGAAAGTAAACGAGACGAATCCACTTTCAGACACAATTAGTCATCGAAACAATCTGATCGCTCAAGTCTGTAAATACTAGACTCCTTAAGCAAGCCCTTGGCGCATCAATTTTTGGTGTGCGGCCACAACTGTGTGAAGTGACCACCGTTTCCTGTCGTTTCTCTGTGTGACTGTCGACGATGCATTAACAAAGACGTGGAGGAGGCGGGGATCAGCTCTTTGCGTTTTGCAAGTGAGAATTTCATTACGCATATTGAAGTTTTGTTGTTGTTGCTGTTCTCTATGTTTACTAATCCGTTCTCTGTACCACCTCAGTGGCTTCGTACCCACGCCGCTCATTCCAACCCCCCCCCCCCCCCCCCCCCCCCCCCCCCCCCCGTCCCCACAGCCACAGCCACGGCGCCAGCAATCCACAGGAAAAAGTCGTCAAGAGGCAACCCACCGGGGGAGACACTGCACCGCCGCCTCGGAGTCACTGTGGTGGTTGTTCATGGGTTCACTACCTTTCTGTTGGTCTGATGAGCTCTGTGTCTGCCTCCTGTTCACAAGGCTGGCTGGCTGTTCGCCACAGGTAGCCACTGAAGCACACACACGGTGATACACTCGCGGAGGGAAAAAGGGCACGTACAGGTAGTAGACCGACCTCGATCAACAGCGGGAGTTCAAGAAGCTGGCCTACGTTGTTACCTAAGAGGGCGGACCGGCAGACTGAACGATTCATTCACCCGTTAAGTAGTGAGTGACCCGCGTGACAAGAGCAAATTGTGGGAAGGCGGAGGGGAGGGAGATACGGATTCTTCCTCTCACCTCTGCGTCTCTGGAACCGAGAAGATGGCAGCTAACCATATGCAGACACAAGTGTGTGACGTTCTCATCACCATCTGACATCATCTCTCTATATATAACTGTCAAGGATGTATAGGCAGAAATTCTGCCTTTAAAGGGATGCAGCTGATGCATAGTCACTGTAGCCGAATGGGTGGTAAACCACTGGGAACTGAACGTGAAGCGACAAGGTTTATTGAACGGAAAGACCATCATACATTCACAAGACCGCTGAATGAACGGACAAGAGCGGATCGTTTTTCTTTAGGATGGGGGGAAGAGAAGGAGGAGGGGAAGGGAGGGGGGGGGGGGGTAGGGGAAAGGGAAGAGGGGGGGGGGAAGGGAGAAGGGGGATCGGGTTGTGTCAGGGTGTTTATTTCTAGGGGTGTAAGTGTTCACAACCCCTATAATTGCCCGTTTAAAAAAACAAAAACAAACACTGCCAGATGAGCGTGGGTATGTTTTGGGAAGGGAGCGGGGCATTAAGGGTGGGGGGGGGAGGGGAGGGGAGGGGGTGGAAGGGACAGGGGGAAGAGATGGGGGAAGAGAGGGGTGGGGGTGAGATAGGGTTGTGGAGGAGGTAAGATAGTTTGAGGAGGGTAGGACTGGAGGTGACTGAAGAGGTGGAGGGGGGTGAAGGGGGGGGGGGGGGCACGTATCACAGGAGCATGATCACCGTCTAACTAGGGATTAAGTGAGCACAATAAAAGTGGATACATGTGTCTGTGTATATATGTTGTGTCAGGTTGTTTTTATTTTCTGTATTGGTCTTGCTGTTGGCAACTTTATAATCATTCCTTACGAAAAGAAAAGATACCGACCTATACTGGCCTTGCTAGGATAATGACAGTTTATACATGTACATAGGTATATATACTGTGTCAGGTTGTCTTTATTTTCTGTATTGGTCTGTTTCCAACTTTATAATCGTTCTCGTTAAAAAGAATGTACTGACCTGTTTTGACCATTCACCACTTTGGCTTCACAAGGTGGTTATTGCGCATGTTAATGTCTGTACTGTTTTTATTGTTTTGTCGCTGAGGAAGGCATATTGCCGAAACTTTCTTGTCTTGTTTTGTGTCGTGCATTAAAACTGCGTTACTTCACACTTTGTTTTGTGTGCTCTTCCGCTTTTTCGTCGTGTTTTGACCTTGTTAACATAATGAAAGTGCACACATTTACTTTGGTTTATATACTGTGCCAGGTTTTCTTTATTTTCTGTACTTTGTCAGGTTTTCTTTATTTTCTGTACTTTATCAGGTTTTTAAATTTTCTGTGCTGGTCTGTTTACACCTTTGTAATCATTCCCGTTTAAAAAAAAGATGTAATGACCTATTTTGGCCTTGTGTCCTCTATATAAAAAAAGCGCGTTAATATACTTTATGTGTACACATTTGTTTTCGTTTTGGCTTGTTGCACAGCTGTGTACATCCACACCCCTCACACCCCACCAACAACGAGCAAAAATGTCATCCACCCATCCACAATTGATAACTATGACTTTTTGTAGCTTAAAGTTTCGCAAAATGCACGCATGCACAATTTTAGCCTGAAAGCATACACGCACGCACGCACGCACGCAGCACGCACGCACGCGCGCGCGCGCACCACACACACACACACACACACACACACACACACAAAAGAAGAAAACAAAAGAAGAAGAAAGAAACTCCCGTATTTAGCACAAATCATGACTTTTGATACAGCCACCTTACGGCCAGTAACGTGGCTTGGAAATTTAATGACTTCTTGGTCTTTAACATTCCCCTAACCTGTCCACACTCACGACAAGTCAGCATGTGAACTCCAACTAATTTCCCTACCAATCACAAAGAAGTTTGCAAAACTCGGTGAAACACGAAGCTCTACACATCAATGAAAATTCATGAATAGAAGAGACAGAAAATGAAAAACAACGACAAACAAACAAAAGGCGAAATTTTAACAATCTAGCTTCTGATTCAATTTTCCCCGTTTAAATCCGCTTCGTCTTCAACATAAACCCAGATACACGAGTCTTTACAAGCCCAAAGTGAAGATTCTTTTATTGTATTTATGTTCAGTTATTATCATCCCTTCTCGTACCCCTTCCCCAACCGACATCTCCCTTCCCATGCTTCTAAAACGGTAGCGTCTTCTAACTGGTAAGAACAACCGGCGAAATTTGAAGTTTTTATTTAGTTGTTGTAGTCGTATGTCACGTGGTCAGTCATATGTAGGGTCGTACAGTCTCCATGTTGGACGTAGAAAGGATCATTAAGTCTGCATTTGCAACTAATCAGTAATTATTCATCTTGACATCGGGAGGTTCGTGTGTGGTGTTCCCAACATGCTGAAACCAGAATAGACGCTTTGGAATGCCCCCACCGAGGGAACTCTTCACGAGTGGCAGCGTCTTCTCTTGTCGGGGTCCTCGTGGCAAACTGTGAGCCATTTTGTAGAGACCGCTGCTTCTGGGACTTCGACTGGACAATCCAAATGGAGAATGGTGGGGGTGGGGGTGGGGAGGCGTGTATTTGATCGTAATTTTGTGTTATATATGCTGTGATAGTTAAAAAAAAAAAAAAAAAAAAAAAGGGGGGGGGATGAAAAGAAATGGTTCAGTTTAATTGAAAATACTGACACTGTTATGGCATGTACGTACACAAGCACAAGGAAAACAAACATACAAACAAACAAACAAAAAACAACAAACACTAACAACTTATGTTGTTTCGTCAGAAATACAAACAATAATGTGATGTGGTATGTACGTTCACTGGCATGAAAAACAACCAAAGAAACAAAGAAAAGCAACCAACCACAATTTCGCTGCCACTAATGTTCTCTTCTCATGTTACATTTTTTTCTTCTCACTGCGAAGTCTCTTTTTATTAACGTGAAGTGGAGCCGATTGTGCTGCTTACTTATGTCAAAAGACTGACAGTACTGCGCTGTTCGGGAGGAGGGGGAGGGGTGCCGCGCGGAAACGTAGTTTATGTATGATACCCCCTTCCCCTTCCCCCCCTCCTTTTCGGTCTCATTTTCTATGCCCCCCCCCCCCCCCCCTCCCCCTTCTCCATGACGTTCATAGGCTGGTTGTTCTGTCTCCCCAATACACGGCCAAACACCGCCCCAGTGCCGCGCTTGACACGGGGATACGTGTTTCAGCTTGGCGTGTGGCATCTTGCCAAAGGAGACGGTGCAAAGTGTTGAGTATCTCTCATAGAGTTCAGAGCTGGCTGACCTCACGCACGCGCGCACGGCAGAACCAACTCAGGCCTCTGGTATTCGTACCGACGACAGTCACTGCTTGGTCGCGCAAGAGACTTGCCCGAGTGTTTCCGCCCAGATTCCGCCACCACATCCGTCCAGCGATAATCTCTACGAGTTTGTCTACACCGACAGCCTTGACACTAACTCAGCACGGGCAAAGACGTGGAGAGGCAATTGACACTGGGGTCATCACGAGAGCTGGGCATGGAGGGCGACAAGTGTGCGCGCGCGCGCGCATGTGTGTCTCTGTGTTCGGTAAAGATGATCATGGTGAACTTTGTTTTAGCTCAGTCCCTCAGTATCCAGTGTATGCTTGGTTTTGCATCTTAGTCTTGGCATTTCAGTCTTGTACTGATCAGAACTTGCTTGATAATTACATAAAAGAATCAAGGATGGAGACGAAGAGCAAGACTTTGACGAGAAGGTTGTTACGTTTTTTTTTCTTTAACATTAAGCAACAGAAAAAACAATAGGCCCAAACAATATAAGCGGTAGACTGCTGAAGATGTATACCTCTGAGCTCTGCGATGTGTTTCACCAAAGCTGATATAGGTCTGTCAACGAATGCTATGTGTTAAGTATCTGAGAGGCACAGCGCAGGCTTCCAAGGGTGGTGCAGGACTGCTCCCTGCTGGTTTGTTCGGCAGTTGAGGACAGTACTTCTCTGGGTCCCACCCCCACCTTCGGGTGTATCTTTTTCTTCTTTCTTCAGTACCTGGTAAAACTGCATTGTCTGTCTCATCCCGAAGGAAAAAAAAAGTCCAGCAACTTTGAAAAATTACTGTGCCGTAGTTCTGACTTCCTTAGTCATGAAACGTTGTTAAAAAAAAAAAAACAAAAAAAAAAAAAAAAAAAAACCGAGTTCTCCGTCGCCTGTTAACATTTACGTTGACCTCTTCCAGTTTGCTGACCAATTCCGTCGAGGCATTAATGCTGCTGTTTTTAGCCATTCTTAACAATGCTTTTATGCTCTTCAACACCTAAAGATCTTGTCTGCGAATTCTTTTGATTTCTCCTCTGCTTTGAACACAACACGAGCTCACCTCTTGCTAAAACTCTGTTTGATCTGGATATTGATCCGAAATTTACTCGGTGGATTGTCAAATTTCCACTGAAGAGAGCAGAAGACAGTCTGCTTTTTTCTATGCTGCTATCTCCTATCAACGCTTCACCTCCGCTTGGTGCAGTTCAGGGTACAGTGCTGTCCCCTATTCTCTTGACTCTTCATACAAATGACTGTAGAGGCACGGATAAAGCTGCCAGCATCAAACATTCAGATAATTCTACCATTGAAGATCCCTCCAACTCTGTTCATTTCAAGGAAATAAAGCTCTGTTCGTGGCGCTAAGAAAATTATCTCGATATTCATGTAAAAAAAAAAAAAAAAAAAAAAAAAAAAAAAAGATTTTCGTAAAGATCTTCCACCAGTACCAAACGTTAGTTGCAAGTCAATGGCATCGGCATTTATCTGATCGGTTCGGGATTATTTGATTTTTTTTTTTTTCAAATAGATAAGAATCACTAGTGGCAATATGTAAGAGAAGCCGGCCATGATGGTTTGGACTCGTGTCACGTGATCTAACGAAACAAATATGTCAGCTTTCTCAAAGATAACTTCGTTTTTCCGACAGATCGTGATTATCTCCCAGTGGTGGTGAGAATACCACAAAAATATAATCAAATGGTAGTTACGTCGTAATTTAGAGGAAAGGGGGGTGGGGGAGCAGGGCATTAAGATTGTGATTTTGTCCCCGTAATGTTGAAACATCACAGAATTATAGGTGGCAAGTTTCAGTTAAATATCACGCGTGAACTCACGCAGCTAAGTCGGTTTTACCGACGAGGCTCACCCATGGGAAGAAAGTCGAATCCAGACAGGCGTTACAAACAGTTCTGCTCACAAGACAGAATTCAATGGACCCCAAACAGTGTTAGTGAAAGGTTGAACACATTCTGACACCCCTTTCTTCATCCCCGCCTCCACCGCCCCCTAACCACCTCCCCCCTCCCCTCAACCTTCTCCCTCCCTCTTCTAATTTTTTGCCAAGTCGTTAAGATAACGGAGAAACGATATGCTTATAAGTTTCTTTTTTTCTTTTTGCTCTGCACGAATTTATTTTGCTCCGATGAATCGCACTTTTGTCTGTGCTTATTAAATTCCAGGAGGCGTCACAATGATAATAAAGGAAGGAAAATGTATTCGATCACAGTAGAGCCTGGTAGTTATACTAGGCAGCCGGGTACTGAATTTACTACTGCAGGCCCATACATATTCGTGCAAGTATCTCGCCAAGACTTACATTTTATGGGCCCGGTACAGTAGAGGGAGGGCGATACAACGACAGATGTAGCAGTGCAACAATCTCTAAGAGAATTGAACAATGTTACACTTTTTGGATGCGTTATCGATGAAAAATGTCATTGTAACCATTGTGTGCGTAATATGTGAAACGTAAACTAAAAAAAATATTACTATTTTTTTCAGGGTCTTTCGAGAAGGCAGCAAAATGTAAACGAGATTTATATTTAAAGAGAAACTGACAAATTTAGATAAATGGAATCGATAGAAATTATCGTGTGTGCGAAAAACGTTAGTCTCTGTATTCTGTCGGGTTCATAAATTGTTGATCGATTATATCTGAGGAAACCAGCAGTTTGGACGAAAAAAAAAAGTAACAAATACTACAATTTACACGTGTAATGCACGAAAAACACCGACTTGAATGACACAATCATAATACTCAAGAGAAGTCAAACACGAATAAAGAAATAGTTGTACTTTGGTGACATGCTTCCGCTGAGTGTGTGTGTGTGTGTGTGTGTGTGTGTGTGTGTGTGTGTGTGTGTGTGTGAGAGAGAGAGAGAGAGAGAGAGTCTGTGTGTGTGTGTGTGTGTGTGGAGAGAGAGAGAGAGAGAGTGAGAGTGTGAGTAGAGAGAGAGAGAGAGAGAGTGTGTGTGTGTGTGTGTGGAGATGAGGTGGAGAAAGAGAGAGAGAGAGAGTGTGTGTGTGTGTGTGTGTGTGTGGGGAAATCTTAAATTTATGCACAAAAAACTCTTGTCATTAACTAAGTTACATAATACGTTGCAGTAGAATGCAATACAATCTATCACACACGCGCGCGCACACACTACAGTGACAATAATGACAAGCTAATCATGATAACCATAGTTAAAAGCGTCTGTTCATAAGTTATTCCTGATGCAGAGGTGTGTTCTTTTTTGTTGTTGTAAATTTGTTTTTGTGTCAACAGTAGATAGGGGCATGTAGTCCCATGGTTAGAGCGTTTATCTATTGCGCCGACTGACGTGAGTTCGAACCACTCGTAAGGGGGTCGGGGTTTTTCCGGCTTGAAAATCTGTTCTGTCAACCCAGCAGTAATTGGTACCTGATTCAGTTCAAGGAGGTTTTAGAGCGGCGGAACAGGAGGGATAGGCTCCGTCTTCTACCATGCTGTGCTCCGGATGCAGTGAACCTCTGTTCACTCACCGCTCCTTGGCCATCAGCCTGTGGGATTGGAACCTTTTTCTCCTTCCTTTTCAATATTCCTGACATGTAGATTTGAATGGTCTTTATTGACTTTAAAAGGTAGCATAGAGGAATTCAGAGAGACCGGATGGAGGATATAGTAGAAAAGAGGGAGGGAGAGGTGTGGGGTGGGGTGGGGTGGGGTGGGGGTGGGGTTACTATGACATAGCAAAACTAAGACGAAATCAGAGAAAAAGAGAGAGATTATAACATCCTCACAAAACAAATCCCTTAGACGAATCCACCCTCCCCCCCTTCTCTCTCTCTCTCTCTGTATGTATATATATATATAATATATATATATGTGTGTGTGTGTGTGTGTGTGTGTGTGTGTGTGTGACAGAGGCAGAAACCACACTAATATTTTTTGAACGCTTTTATTTCTTTATATGCTGGCTCACAAACACAGATAACAATTGCATTGTTAAACAAACGCATACAGTAATGATAGCATTCCAGGCGGCAGTTGATCAGGCATAATTAACGACTATCTGCACAGCTTTTTTTTTTTGTTCGTTTGTTTTCGTGTTTCGTCAGAATCTGTGAAGCACTTTCAATCCATTGTTAACGTCAACTACAGAAAATTAATGTAAATCCAAAACAAACAAAAAAAACAACAAAAAATCAACCGAAAAATGCTCAGCTGCTTCCCGTTGAAAAAAAAAAAGGAAGAAAAAAAAAGACAAGAGAGAAAAAACCAATACAACATAACAATACAACACAGCATTGTGTAACAGAACATGAACAACAATAAACGACGTCTGGATTCAGACTGCTTTTGACAGGGGGAACAACAAACTGCTTTTTAGTAATGCACAAAACATCCGAGTGAACGCACCACACGTTTAAAATAGACTGCCTGTCGAGGCCTTGTCGGGGTTGTCTAACCTTAACAGGCCGTGTGAGTGCCGAGAAGCCTATACCACTGACTGATCTTCGGTTCAATGACGCAATCTCACTCTTTCAGTAACCAGTCAAAACGCATACAGTAATGATAGCATCCCAGGCGGCAGTCACCATTTCTGGCACTGGGTCCGCTAGGGTCGTGTATCAGCCGAGAAGAAAGCTTCCAACAGCTGTCCCTACCAGAGGGCCGTGCTATTTTTAGTGCATGAGAGGAAAAAGTCACGAAGCTTCCAACAGCTCTCCCTACCAATCAGAGGGCCTTGCTATTTTTAGTGCATGAGAGGAAAAAATCATGAAGCTTCCAACAGCTCTCCCCACCAACCAGAGGGCGTTACTATTTTTAGTGCATGAGAGGAAAAAATCACGAAGCTTCCAACAGCTCTCCAACCGTTACTATTTTTAGTGCAGAGAGGAAAAAGTCATGGCTGAGCAGAGGAAAGATTTCCTTATTGACCTCAGGTCCTTCAAGACAAGTGCATGTCTTAATTTGAATGAAGAGGAAGTGGATTTCAAACAAAATGAAGCTGAGTTGGAATCAAAATTGTTGAAACTGCTTTTTTCTTTTTTTCTTTTTTTAAAACAAGTATTAATCTCTCTCTCTTCTCTCTCTCTCTTCTATATATACACACACACACACACACACATATATATATATAATATATATAATAAACTAATAAATTCCAAGGATAAGTACCGAGCACCATTCCAGCAACTTACAGAGCAGCTAGGTGCTGCAATGACTGCAAGAAATATTCAATATTCAATGTAGCTTGTTTTGCTCTTTCATGATTTTCTTTTGCTTCTTAGGTGGCACCTTTGGTTGTTTTTTGAAAACTCAACAAACATACTACGGTATTGCACACCAGCCTTTTCTGGGATAGCATTCTTCTTAAAACCGAAAAGGCAGAGGAGTCAAATTACCACTTTCCGCGGTCACTGAGGAGAAACAATCAGGTTTCGAAATATCGGTATCTGACCAGGAGTTATATGTTAGTGGGTTTTCTCCCTATTGGAGATCGTCTCCCACTTGGAGACTATAAGCTTGCTAAAGGCTCATTTTGAGAAGCATTTATTTTATTTTTCCCCATTCACCCACTCAAGCACATACTGTTAGTTGGCAGAATGATCTACCACTGCAGATATGAATGCTTATCTCCCCCTATTTCTTCAATCTAAGACATAAGAGCAAGCTTTGTTTATAATTGAATATATATATAAATATATATATATATGTATGCATCAAAATCGTTTTAGGAATTTTAATCTTATTGATCTATATATATATATACGTAATATGTACATATGTATATATGTATATGTCACGCTACGTGATTCGCGGAATTCTGTGAAATGCGATTGGTAGGACGAAGAATCAGAATTTACGGGTTGGCTGGTCAGCCACACAGAGGCAAAAAAAAGAAAAAAAAAGAAGAAAAAAAAAGGAACATGAAGAGACAATCTTCATGAGTTTAAGCGACGTTCTCTTGCATTGAAAATCAGAAGCAGGTGTTTGTTTGCCCCCCCCCCCCCCCCCCCACCCTCAATTGAAAAGGTTTTCCAGAACAGGTCAGTCTGATCATAATTAGCTTCCTGCTGCCATGACCGGTCACTGCCAACCTGGCTTGGCAAAGGACACCCTGAGTTTGGCAGTCAGAAGGTACCAAGTGGGAGGGTCATTCCTCTTTGTCGGGTCCCTCTCCACGCCGTGGGGTTGGTCTCCAGGTCCTCCCTGTCTGTTGAACAGCGAGTCTGATGAGGACAGTCGTTTCCTTGTCTGCAGTCCACCTCCTCGATTGGTCTCCGTCCCGTCTTTTGATTGGCCGATTCTTGGTCCTGACTGGGTAAGCTGGGTTTTTTCTGACGCCGGATTTTCCTGGTGGTTCAGTGACACGCCGTCGGGTTGGTTTCTCGTTACTTCAGTCATCTTGGATTTGAATCGGTCCGTTTCGTTTCTCCTCAGAGTTTTCCTTAGTGGACGGTTTGTTAATCTGTGTTCCGATTCGAGCATTGGTCGCTCCTCTTTCGTCCGTTCCGATCGGCTCGTGCTGGTTTGTTCTCTGTTTATAAAGTGCTGGGTGACTGATTGTCTGGGTGGGGACGCCCTGAAGATGGTCGTGGACAGCAAGTTCACCACCAGGTTGATGGAACCAGGCCTCGCCTCTTCTTGGCTGGCTGAACTGGCAGGTTTCCTCTTTACTGAAACACCACGCTTTGTCTCAGCTCTATTTCTAGCCAAAAGACTGGCACCCTTCATGTTTAGGAGACGAGATTCTTTTGTCTGTGGCAGCGAGGTCTTCTTCGTTTCCAAAGAAATGACTTCGTTTGTTTCCGAATGATCATTTTTAGCTTTGAGAACTATGGTGTTGTTTCGCCCCAAAAGATCATGGTTCCTCGATTCCAGATTAACATCTTTTACTTCTCGTGGCACACCGTTCTTTGTTCTAGAATCGTTTGTTGCCAAAGCTTCAACGTCCTCTGCCTCGGAAGAAATCACGTTGTTTGCTTCCAGTGGTGTCCTGGTCGTTGCTAGAGGCGGAAAGGTCTTTTCTGGAGGAACAGTACTCTTCCTCCCTACAGTTTTAAAGTCTTTTCCTTGCGGAGACCCTGCAAAGCGATCTTCATTTAGGAATGCTTGGTCTTGCTTTTCGCTTAAGCTAGTTTTCTTTGTTTCTGAAGACTTAGCCTCTTCCTTCTCGGAGGACAAGACCAGCCTAATATGCGGATATTCGGCATTGTTTGTTTGGGAGAACTCGCCACTCTTTGGACTGTGTATTCTATGTGAATGTTCAGCATCTTTTGCGTTAACTATTCTCTGTGTGTGGTCATCATTCTTTGCGTCAGGTGAATCACCACCGACGTGGGTCAGCTCTGAGGGCGGGTCTGGTGGTACAGTCACGCTATGTGCGCGACGATCACGTGGCAGTGGCTGTGGAACATGGCGGCGTCTTCGTTTGGTGCCGGTGGTTAGGATGTTGTGTTTGTTGGTGGCAGAGTTACAGCTTCGGTCACATGATGCCTGTACAGATGTGTGTACAGATTCGCACACACGCATGCATGCACGCTCTCTCGTGCGCACACACATACACACGCGTACATACATACACATACACATATACACGTTTGTAAAACAGGTCTTTGTAAACGTTAGAATAATGGCATGTTGAATTTAACGTTCAGCCTGTTCAACACACATGGCAAACTTCTTGCTAGTTTCATCACAGTATCTCTTGGTTTAAAGTGTAAACTACAGTCACCGAACAAGAGAGAAATAAGATTAGTTGCTAGAATGTTCTCCGTTGAACAAATCAAATTCCATAACACATGAAAGTTAATAAACACATTCATTGCAAAACGAATGACACTGTACTTGAAAAACTCGTGTTTTATTTACAAATCGGGTCTTCTTTCTTTTTTCGCCAGTCAGCAGTTATAGACAAAGACATTTTAGCCTTGTCTGCTTGTATTGTACATTGCTGTGGCCTGGGCGACTTCCAATTTTTAACTAGAACAAGGATACCCAAGAGAACTCAAGTGAATTTATGAGCGAGAACAAAAATGATTTTCCTCTATGGGAAGTAAAAGCATGCATGGACTGAAAGAGTTATTTCCTATGTCTGTTTTGTTGTAACACGCCATGAAAAATACAAAACGTCAACGTCTGTATCACTAGAAAATTAACATAACGCATGAAAACATATTACTTCATAAATGGTTGTCATTATGTAAACAGTAGCTCCACAGTTTTGAGTGGACGATTCTTCTTTAACCTTGCACCACAGATTTGTGCCAGAACAGGTTCCATCTTTCGACAAACTTTGGTTACAATTGGTTGAATAGTTTCTTCGTAAAGTTGCTGACAGATGATACTCTCTTGTGAGAGACTACACGACAGGGCTCTAATCCACACTTCCTTTCGTGATACAACCCGACGTCCGTCAGACCCAAGAGAAAGATACCTGCAGTGTTGCTAAGAAGTCTAAGCAACATTTTCAGAGATGTATCCTTGAAGTAAATGACACTCGATCCAGTCTTCACATTTTAACTCGAAATCCGAGTAGGAGCCAGTCATGGCTAAAAAAAAAATTCCCACCAAAAATGTCTGTGACGGAACTCAAACCAACATCCTCCCATTCCACGGAGCATGACACTAAGAACAACGGCACCATCGGCAGCAAGACACCGGGATGTCCGCCTTGGTCACTGGTGTTGACTTCCACTCAAGGGTTTAGGTCCATGAGTGATAGTGTGCACTTGCTCGCAAGTGGGGATTCTGCATGATTGCATGCACACGCCAGACCTACTACACACAGATTACTGGACTGTCCAGAGTGATAGTGTGCACTTGGCTGCAAGTGGGGATTCTGCATGATGGCATGCACACGCCAGACCTACTGCACACAGATATTGGACTGTCCAGGTCTTCGTCAAACACTTTCCTCTTCCGGTCAGCCCCCATGGGCCTCCTTTATCTCAACACAAACGAGTATCTGCCACAGCAGAAGGTCTGTAATTTGGGGTTCTGGGATGGGCATGGGGGAGGAGGGGGGGTGGGGGGGGGGGGTGTCAGCCTCCCCTCGTTTTGTTTGTTCATTTCCACAAACAAGCGAGTATCTGGCTCTGCATAAGGCCTGTGATTGGGGATTCTAGGATCGGGGACTTTCAGCCGCTGCTCGCTCTCGTTGTCTCCACGCTAGCGAATACCTGGTACCGGAGGAGGTTTATGATTGGGGGTTCTGGGACCAGAGACGTTTCAGCCTATGGGAGCATGCTAGCTTCATAAGCTGAATAACAGCTGTTTTCACAAGACAACGGCTATTACTGGTCAAGAAAACGGGATTGAGCTGTTATGTCTGAGGATCACAGCTGTTTTACTTAGGATAATAGGTGTTTTCCCTATCTTCCATACAGATCACAAACGTTTTCCCTATTTTCTCGAGGAAAAAAAGTCATAATCGATGCTACCCGTAAAAATCACAAGTGTTTTTCCTATTTTCGTGGGGAAAACAGTGATTTGAAAGTAAAAGATACACCCAGAGAAGTGCTTGTCCTCAACTGCCGAACAAACCAGCTGGGAGTAATCCTGCACCACGCTTGGAAGCCTGTGCTGTGTTCACACAGGGTGCAGGCACACACAGGACATTCCATTAAGACGTCAAGGGACATAACTGCTCCCTGGCAGATGCCATTGTGTGTAATGGCCACTGGATGTGACACGACAAATCCTCCACGGGAGCGTTCCCATGGGTGTACCAGCCTATATATCATGACTGCGGAGTCCACTGGCGAAAAATGCCACCGTCAAGCACCTGCCACGTGCATCCTCACTCGTTGCTGTTCCACTGACAGATGAAGACAGTACAACTCTAGGCACGGCTAAGCTTTCACCTTGAGGTCTTACGTGCCCTCTGAAGAGAATCACTGGTTAGTCTTTCTCGCTGTCAATAGGACTTTCCCTGTGGTCGATGATGGGTTTTTTCTCACTGTCATTGGGCGTTTCCTCAGTGCCGGCCAAAAGAACAAGAGGAAAAGTAGGGATCACGACTATTTTCCCAATTTTGCCGGCCCATTTGCACTTGTCATCGTAGTGGAACAGCAGTCACAGTTGTTTTCTCTGTAAACAACCCGAAAATACTTGTTTTCTTCAGGAAAACAAATACGGCAGTTCTTGTTCCAAGGAAACTAGGGAACACAATTGTGATCCTCACTTAAAACGGGAAACCGAAATTATCGTCAGCAAAGCGGGAAAACAGAAATCATCATCAGAAATTATCATCAGGAAAACAGAAATTATCATCAACAAAACGGGGAAAACAGAAATTATCAACAGGAAAAGGGAGAAAACAGAGCTTATCGTCAGGAAAATGGAGGAAAACAGAAATTATCATCAAGAAAACGGGCAAAACAGAAATTATCAACAGAAAAAGGGAGAAAACAGAAATTATCATCAGGAAAATGGGGGAAAACAGAAATTATCAACAGAAAAAGGGAAAAAACAGAAATTATCAACAGGAAAAGGGAGAAAACAGAAATTATCATCAGGAAAAGGGAGAAAACAGAAATTATCAACAGAAAACGGGGAAAACAGAAATTATCAACAGGAAAAGGGAGAAAACAGAAATTATCATCAGGAAAATGGGGGGAAAACAAAAATTATCATCAAGAAAACAGAAATTACCGACAGAAAAACAGGAAAAACAGTTGTGATGTATGGGAAAATAAGTGCGATCCCTAGGATAAAATTGCTTTCCGTCTGTTTACTATTTTCCTCGAGAGTCATAGCTGTTTTGCTGAGGAAGAAGACGCTAAAGACACTATAGTACGCTCCCATATCAACTTCCGCTCGTTTTCCTCGTCACCATACAAGCGATAACCTGGCACTGGAGGAGGTTTATAACTGGAAGTTTTGGGATGAGAAACTTTTCAGCCTCCGCTTCTTTTTCTTGTCTTCAAACAAACGAGCACCTTGCTTGAAGCAGGTCTGTGATTTAGGATACTAGAGCGACAAGACTTTTCATCCCTCCACAGGTTTTCCTCGTCTCTATACGAGCGAGCACCTGGCGCTGTAGATGGCCAGTGACTGATTCTGGGATGAGGAATTTTTCAGCCACCGCTTGACTCGTTCGTCTCCAAGGGAGTCATCAGGGCTGGCATTCATGCAGCACCGATAGCGGACTTCCAGCCTGAAAAAAAAAAAAAAAATTCGCGTGATTAGATACTGTCACTAGCTGCTCGTGCCAAACTGTCGTGTCAGGTGTTGGTGCACCACGGTCTCTGGTTGGGGTTCTTGGAGGAGGGATTTTTTTTTTTTTTTTTTTTTTTTTTGACGCACCGCAATATCTCCTGTTTGACTCCTTATAGGCCAGCATCTGGCACTGCAGCAGATCTGCGATTGGAGATACTGGGAGGTAGAACATTTTGTTATTTCTGTTGAAGACTGATGCCTCTGATATTCATCGGTTCGTTAGACGATTTCATCTTTTTTTTTTTTCCTTCTTATTTATTCTGATGAAGACAGAGACTGGTGCTTAGCATAAGTTTCTGGATTTCGGTCTACGAATGGTGAGCAGTCAATATTATGAGAGAGAGAGAGAGAGAGAGAGAGAGAGAGAGAGAGAAGACAGACAGACAGACAGACAGACAGAGACAGACAGAGAGACAGAGAGAGACAGACAGAGAGAGAGAGAGAGAGAGAGAGAAGACAGACAGACAGACAGACAGAGAGAGAGAGAGAGAGGGAGAGAGAGGGTAGTGGTGGATGATTTCATCTTTTCTTTTTATTTGTGTCTGTACGGATGGAGACAGAGACAGATGCTTGAGATCTGTCACTGGATTTCGGTCCACGAATGGTGGGCAGTCAATGTTATGAAAGGAGAGAGAGAGAGAGAGAGAGAGAGAGAGAGAGAGAGAGAGAGAGAGCCGACATTACATCATCTGTCCTGCAGGCGTAAGCGTCACACTGGATAGTGACGTCAGAGAAGTTGTTGAAGGAGAAGGGCTGGAAACGTATCCCCCAGAACGTGTCGTTGATGGTGTAGGTGGACACAGTGTCCTCCTGTACGCACCTGGGGGTACACATACATCAAACACACACACACACACACACACACACACACACACACACACACACACACACACACACATGCGCGCCCGCACACACACACACACACACACACACACACACACACACACACACACACACACAGAGAGATACACACAGACACGGAGAGGCAGACACACACACACACACACCGGGAATGTACTCTGTGAAATGTCAATAATTGAATAAAGACACAGACACAAAAACGCACATACACACAGTGAAGGATTTAGTCAATGAAATGTGTCAATGATCGCGTAACTGCACACACACACACACACACACACACACACACACACACACACACACACACACAGTGAAGGATTTAGTGTATGAAATGTGTCAATGATCACATAACTACACACACACACACACACACACACACACACACACACACACACACACACACTCATCACGAAAGCACACATGAGCGCGCGCGATCTCACTCACACACACACACACACACACACACACACACACACACACACACACCACGAAAGCGTGTGCGCATGCGCGCGTGCACACACACACACACACACACACACACACACACACACACACACACACACACCACGAAAGCGCGCACGCGCATGCGCGCGCGCACACACACACACACAAACACAGACACACAGACACACACACACACACACTTGTTCAGAAACAAGGCCTGCTTCGGCATCGTGGGATCCTCGAGGTCGGGACCTGCGTAGCATGACGTCACCACCAGTCGAATCCGCTGATTTGTGTTCAACTTGAGGCCGAGGTTGATCCAGCCGGCTGGAGCAAGGACCACATCCTGCGCAGACGACGGAGCATAATTACCGAGTGATTTATTACTCACGTTGATTTTTCATGCATGTTTTCAGATGTACGGATTTGCTTTTTTTTTTTTTTTTTTTTTTTTTTTATCGAATGATCCAAAATACGTCAGAACAACACACTTGCTCCACGACTAAGCAATTCTTATTATTAATTCAGGGCTTAGGAGGTGGCACACACGTGTTGTGGCACATGTTGGATCAAAACAGGCACTGGTGAACACCTCCGACGTGACTCGGCAGCTCTGCGGCGTCTCCTCAGGTGAGTTGTCTTATGACGACCTGTAATGGGATCCTGTAGACTGCTGTTGCTGTGGCGGCCAGTGTTCTTCTTCTTTTTCTACTTCTTCTTCTTCTTCTTCTTCGTCTTCTTCTTCTTCTTCTTTTCTCCTTCTTCTTCTTAAGAGAACTTATGGAGCGCTTATCCTAGGTTAGAAACAAAGCTCTAAGCGCTTTACGATCCATAACTCGTTTACACAACCGGCTGCACATTATCTCCCTTCTAACAGCCTCGTTTTCATTCAACGCCTACCTTGCGCTGAAGAGATCAATGCTAAGTGACAAACTCGTTTATTTTCATTGTCCTATTTGTTTGCGTATTGCCTGAAGAAG
Organism: Conus canariensis; assembly: GCA_033310375.1. NCBI lineage: Eukaryota > Metazoa > Mollusca > Gastropoda > Neogastropoda > Conidae > Conus > Conus canariensis. Next base: position 26,059,367 of record CM065748.1, on the reverse strand, counting down.
ACCTAAGAGGTCGAAACGCGTCGTGTTTTGTCTAGTGACTCGTTTGTCCACGTTTTTCTTGGCGGTTCGCTACATCTATTTAAGATTTGTTTAGATTTCCGCCTGCAGTCGTCTCACTTTGCAGCTATGACTTCAAATGAAAAACAGCACAAATATCTGTACTGAATAGAAGAGCAAGGATATAAACAACTTCATCAATAAGTGAGAAAGAGAGAGATATATAATAAGGAAACAAACAAGCAAAAAACAGAAGGATCGGATTAAAGAAAAATTGCTGTACATTATGTGTCTTGTCAGTCATTAGCCTAACATTTCTTAAACATTAACTTTCAAACAAATGTTTGTTTAACAACCAGTTGTGAGGAAACCGATTTCATGATACATGTACACAAGCCACAATATTTTTCGATTTCATAGCAGTGTTTTAAATGATACTGAAAATGCGAATATTGAGGTAATATTAGATTGTTTTCCGTTCGTTTGTTTATGTTTTCTGAAATCGAGCTAGAAATCTGCTGACCGATTTTCCCCCCACACTCTTCCCTTGAAATTTTGTGATATACCACAGATTTCAAGGCCATTTTTTGTTCTTTTAAAAAAAAAAAAAAAAAAATGGTTCAGTATCACTGGATATATTGAAAGCAGCATATCTTTTTTCCTTTTCATTTTTTTTTGAATTGCACAGAAACCTTTCATACACCACTTGGAAAGTCCTTCTTTCCTATATGTATTAATGTGCATATTTTATTCTGTGTGCTGTGTGTGTTGTCATTTCTGCTCGGCGATTCGGTGTCGTAAGCAGCATTCGTTTGGAGTTATGGGCATACATTCATTTCATCCAGGAAGTAAGAGTTACCCTTCTTGCTTGTTATTTACCGCCTCATTTTAAGACTTCCGTGCATAGCTAGGCGTATACTTATTTCATTACGGGAACAAGAGTTACCCTACTTGTTTGTTATTTACAGTTCCCTGCCTCATTTAATGTAAGATTTCCGGTGAATATCTGGGCGTAAATCAATTTCATCATGGGAGCAAGAGTTGCCTATTACTTACTGTCCCCCGCCTCATTTACGACTTCCGTGCATATCTAGGCGTCCATTTATTTATCTTATTACCGGAGCAAGAGTTACCCGACTTGCTTGTTCTTTACTGTTCCCTGCCTCACATAAGATTTCTGTGTGTCACAGGGCGTATATTTATTTTGTCAGGGGAGCAACAGTTACCCAGGTTGTTTGTTATTTAATGTTCCCTACCTCGTTCAAAATTTCCGTGCATATCTCTATCTTTGGGGAGAAAAAAACACAAACCAAACCAAACAAAAACAAAAACAAAACAAAAAAAAAGAAAACAAACAAAAACCAGAAAACAGTTGATTTTTCACAGATTTGTTCAGGTTGCCTCCCTTCCCGGTTCCTCTCCTCCCCCCCCCCCATCTCCCTCACCCACCCACCCCCCTCCCCTCTCTCCTTCCTGCCATTGCTCTGGTGGTGACTCACGGCTCCTCGCACAGGTGTGGTGAAGGTGTCGTCCTGGAACATGGTCATGGTGACCACCAGTCTGGTGTCCCCAGAGGTTGGAAGCACCGGCTGGCCCACGTGAGGAAGCCGTCTGGAAGCGCTGTACAGCCCGCCCACGTGGCACTGCGCGTTGATCTGTCAGCGCGTACGCACGCATGTACACTCTCATAATTATCATTAAAACTTTTGTTATCTAGCAGTAGTAGTGGTAGTAGTAGTAGTATCGTTATTATCATCATCATCATTATTATTATCATTATTATAATCATTATCATTATCATTATAATCATCATCATTATCATCACCATCCTCATCCTCCTCATTATTATTATTATTATTATCATCATCATTATTAAAAACATGCGCCTAATCAGTTGAATGCCCAAGGCGTTTATCATTATCATCATCATTATTTTTGTTTTTATTATCATCGTTGTATTATCAAGAACATTTATACGCCTAATCAGTTGAATACCTTGGGCGTTTATCATCATGATCACCATCATCATCATTATCATTATTACTATCGTTATTCTTCTTCTTCTTCTTCTTGTTATTATCATTGTTATTTCAAAGAACATTTATACGCCTAATCAGTTCAAAGCCCTAGGCGTTTGTTATCATCATCATCATTATCATCATTATGATTATCAATGTAATAATCATTATTATTAACAACAACATTTGCACGCCTAATCAGTTGAACGCCCTTGGCGTTTACAACAAACAAGAACACAGCAAACTGCAAGCCAAATAATTTAGAACTGGCAAACACACACACACACACACACACACACACACACACACACACACACACACACACACAAGCGCGCACGCACACACACGCACACACACACACACACATACGTACGCACGCACACACACACACACACACGCGCGCGCGCGCGCGCGCGCGCGCATACACAAACGCACGCACACAGCACACTCACACACAGATACATTTACACAAATGCATGCATGCGTGCACATTCACCTACGCTGGCTCACACGCATTTAATATAAAATCAATGGGTCTCTCTCTCTCTCTCTCTCTCTCTCTCTCTCACACACACACAAATCGAAAGACAGAATAAGGGAAGTAAATCTACAAAACTTGTAATCCAACTGCAAGACAGTTGTCGAACTTGCGGATCTTGGATGGCGGCTGAAAGAGGACGACCTTTACCCTTTAACCCCAAACTATCCAGAGGCCGTTACTATTTGCGGTGTTGTGTTTGTTATCAATGTTGTGCGTGCGTGCGTGTTTTCATGCGTGCGATCGACAGAAGACACACAAAATGTCTATGTCTCTTATACTGGGTGACTCCACTACAATCAACACAACACAATAAAACCCACCACAACAAAACACACTCCAACACGTGGACAGACCTTGTACTGGGTGACGCGTTTCAAGCCGTTTCTTGTCAAGGTATCGGCCGGTATTGAAACCATCAGGGTGGACACAAAGCTCAGGTTTCCGTTCACACCCCCGGTTTGCTGTCAACACAAAAGGTCGTACGAATGAAGCAGCTGTGGACACCGTTTCCAAATGGATACAGTCTCCTTTTCTTGTTAGTTTTAATCACGTGAACGAACCTTAGGCGGCAAAGGAGATATCCTTTGGTCAAAGTGTGCGCAAGAAAAACCAATTTGGTCACAGAGAAAACCGAACAAAACGAAACCAGCAACGCAGGCCCGAGAGATACAGGGCACCTGCAGTGTCGGCCCCGGAAATGTGAGCACTTTTATCAGAGACAAGTCTTACTAAGTAGATGAAACTCGACTGTGTGGTTCCAGTCTTTCCATTTCATCCTACAGAACAGTGTAAAAGTCAGGGCGGGAGCCGACCGGGATGACAAACACACACACACACACACACACACACACACACACACACACACACACACACACACACACACACAAATCACGTTCCCTCACCATCAAGGTAGCACACAGGCGGTAGTTGAGAGAGACCCGGATGCTGACGCTGTTAGCCCAGACGTCAGCGCGGCACGTGCCAGCCCCGCCTTGGGCGGGAACGAGGCTGTCTTCTTTCAGCGTGGGGTTGAGTCTCCTCTGGAAGGTAATCACCATGCGGTCCTCCAGACACTCCACTTCTGCCCGGGGCACTATGGGACAAGCCAGAGGTTTGTTCCGTCAGTAAAGCATTTACTGTTTATTGTTGTTTATTGGTATTATTACTTTTTTTCACACACACACACACACACACTCACACACACATCACACGCGCTTCTGCACACGCACACACACGCGCACATACACACACACACACACACACACACACACACACACACACACACACACACACACACATGCCTGCGCACACACGCCTGCGCACACACACATATAGGCCTACACGCGCGTGCGCGCGCACACACACACACACACACACACACACATGCGCCACCACACACACATGCGCCACCACACACACATGGGCACACACACACACGTGTACATTCACTACACACGCATTAAAACAACAACAACAACAACAAAAACATGGTAGGTAGGCACTCAAGGTCTGACCAGCGCGTTGGGCTAATGCGTAGGTCAGACATCCGCTGAGTCGTAGCCACGAGACCCTCTTCTTCTATTGTCTCATCTTAGTTGTTAATTCATTTATCCATCAGCTTCAAATCATGCGTAGTGTGGTCTCAAAACTTAGCGGATGTGGTGTAGCGTATTATGGACTAGTCCGCACGCAGTGACGCCTCCTTGATGAAACTGAAACTGAAACTGGAACTTTTTTTTTGTTCAAACCATTCTGTCGCCTGGAAATGTTCTTTGTACAGGGGCCATAATCCAATGGTTAGAGAATGTGCCTGCGGAGCGGACGATCGTGAGTTTCAAGGAGCCTACTCATGAGGTCGGATTTTTTTTTTCTTTTTTTTTTTGGCTTGAAAATCTGTATTGGCCCATCTACATTCATACACCCCACCAAGACACAGGCGGCGCACGCGCACGTATACGACGGCTGTGTACGTTTACACACACACACACACACACACACACACACACACTCGTACGCGCGCGCGCGTGCACACACACACACACACACACACACACACACTCGTACGCGCGCGCGCGTGCGCACACACACACACACACAAGCACGCACGCACACACACACGCACGAGCATACACACACGCACGCACGCACACACGCATACGCACGCACACACATCGCGTGCACACACACACACATCGCGCATGCACACATGCATGCTCCATACCACTCCACTCCACTCCACTCCACTACACCACACCACACTACACACCACACCACTCTACACACCACACTACACACCACACCACTCTACGCTACGATGCACTACACTATCACACAATACCACAGCATAAACTCCTACAGTATACGTATCCACACCATATCGACATAACACTGCACCGCACCAACAGTCTCCCGCCCCCCCCCCCCTCCCCCCCCCCCCAACACACACACAACATCTCTCTCTCTAACTTAACCTCCCTTTCCCTCAACCCCACTTCGTCTCCCCACTTACCCCCACCCCCACTCCCCCTCCCACCCCCCAACCACCCACCCCATGAAGTTCAGCTGGGCCTGCTTAATTAACTGACTGACCTCGAGGACTGGCAGCCACGCTGGCACAGGTGACGGCGGCCAGCTCGGACGGGGCGCAGTCGTGGAGGTTCCAGGGCCGGTGCCGACACAGCAGCAGGGAGGCCTCGCTCCCCGAGCACTGCACGTCGTCCAGCACGATCCTTGGGGAGCTGGGCAGCTGGAGGGTCCGGGGCTGGTGCCAGCCGGGCAGGGCGTCCACAGGACTGGATGGAACACAGACAGAACCGAACAGAACAGAACGTGACGTCAGGCTGATAAGAGGGTGTGTTGTGTGTGGTGTGGTGGTTATATTGTGGGGGGTGATTTTCCCTTTACAGTATGCTTGGCTTCTGCAGTGAGCCGTTCTTGTTCACTATTCTTTTTTTTTGTAATTTCATTTGCGTATTTATTTGTTTATTTAGTTATTATTTCTTTCTTTATTCATTCATCTATTTATTTATGTATTCATTCATTTATTTGTTTGTTTATTTATTCATGTATTTACTTTTTGTTTCGACCACTTTGAGGATAGCCTGCCAGTTGCTGTAAGCTAGTCAGACTAGAAAAAGGGCAGCAACTTAGACTGATACAGGCTAGTCAGACTAGAAAAGGGCAGCAACATAGACTGATACAGGCTAGTCAGACTAGAAAAAGGGCAGCAACTTAGACTGATACAGGCTAGTCAGACTAGAAAAAGGGCAGCAACTGAGACTGATACAGGCTAGTCAGACTAGAAAAGGGCAGCAACTTAGACTGATAAAGGCTAGTCAGACTAGAAAAGGGCAGCAACATAGACTGATACAGGCTAGTCAGACTAGAAAAGGGCAGCAACTGAGACTGATACAGGCTAGTCAGACTAGAAAAGGGCAGCAACTGAGACTGATACAGGCTAGTCAGACTAGAAAAGGGCAGCAACTGATACTGATACAGGTTAGTCAGACTAGAAAAGGGCCCGCAAGTTCAGTCCCTTCCCTCATGTAAGGGCTGGAACTGCTGTCCTTAAAAGACCTGCCCAATCACACAAGATGTTGTTGAACACCCTGTGGCTTTTTTTTTTTTTTTTTTTAAAATCAAAGGCGAGCAACTGTGTAGTCCACCAAGGACTTCACCTTCAGCGCTCACCTCCTCCTGTTGCTCTCTCTCTCTCTCTCTCTCTCTCTCCCTCTCTCTCTCTCTCTCATCGTCTCAGAACTCAAGGGTGGGTGGGGAAGATGAAAACAGCGGTAAGGTAAGGTGATGTTGCATGTGGCAACAGCGGAAGGAAAGTATGCACAAGAAATCTGTGTGGGGAATCTCCCACCAGGAACACGGTTGCACGGGTCATTCCCACTCTATGGGCAGCCAGCTCAGTATCATGTGCATGAAGAGTCTTTCCATCTTGAAGACTGCAT
>CM065748.1:26040352-26045352 GCA_033310375.1 Conus canariensis | reverse complement strand
CTCTACACTGCTGGCACAGCCCACTATCATCTCCCTACTCCAGGGGCCGGAATAACTCAGTGGTAGAGCGCCGGACTTGCAATCTTGGGGTTGCGGGTTCGAATCTCCGCTCCGGGCCGTTTCGGTACAGGGGGATTTTTCCCTCGGAGTTAACATTGGTTCTGACTCCATTTCCCATACAGTCCTTCGAATGAGACTATAAACCGGGGTTCCGTGTGTGAACGTACGCATAACATCTTGCACACAGGTAAACTTCCATCACCAACTTTCGGAAGAGAAGGCCATTTTAGCCGTTGGTATGGATGACACGTTACACAAAGCATGCACCTTCCCCGAAGTTGGAGTATGGCTGCCTTAATGGCGGGATAAAAAACGGTCATACACACAAATCTCCACTCCATATACAGGGGGTGTCCGCAGTAGTATCAGCCTGCATACGCAGAAGAAGAAGAAGAAGAATCTCCCTACTCCGCTCACAGTATTCTTGAAACATTTTTCGTATAATTCAATGCATGAATCCCAGTGTGCTAGATGTACTGATATATACAAAGATGTAACATTGGGGATGGACCCTATTTTAAATCCAGACTCAGTGAGCGACATGACATTCGTAAGGGGAAGCGGTGGATTCCAGACGTGGGGTAGGGTGAAGATAGTCTTTCAGTCATTGCATGATTACAAATCAAGCTATAAACTGTCATCTGTCACATAAGTAAAGCTGAGACAATGAGAATTCAGACAGGTGCTAACAGTTTCAATGTGTCTGCGACAGTTTTTGGGGAGATGTACCAAGAGATACACAGATGATTCAGATAGGGGTGGTTTGAAGTAGAAAAAGAATGTTTGACCTTGGTACAAGTCTACGTTTTCCACGTTGCTCTTCTGAACTTTTCTTGTTCGTTTTTTGTTGTGTAAGTACTTGCAGCACAGGAGTTTGTTGTGTAAATAACTGCAACACAGGGGTTTGTTGGGTAAATACCTGCTGCGCAGGAGTCTGTTGTGTAAATATCTTGTAAACTAAACAGGATGTATTTGGTTGTGTAAATACTGTAACACAGGAGTTGTGTGTAAATATTTGTAACACAGGAGTTTGTTGTTAAATATTGTAACACAGGATTTGTTATGTAAATATGTGTAACACAGGAGTTTGTTTGTAAATACTTGTAACACAGGAGTTTGTTGTGTAAATACTTGTAACACAGGACTTTGTTGTGTAAATACTTGTAACACAGGAGTTTGTTGTGTAATACTGACACAGAGTTTGTATGTAAATACTTAACACAGGAGTTTGTTGTGTAAATATTGTAACACAGGAGTTTGTTGTGTAATATCTGTAACACAGAGTTTGTTGTGTAAATATCTGTAACACAGGAGTTTGCTGTGTAAATACTTGTAACACAGGAGTTTGTTGTGTAAATATATGTAACACAGGACTTTGTTGTGTAAATACTGTAATATAGAAGTTTGTTGTGTAATACCTGTAACACAGGAGTTTATTGTGTAAATACCTGTAACACTGGAGTTTGTTGTGTAAACTCCTGCAGCACAAGAGAGAAGCTGCTCCGCCCATTGTAAATTTGTGATGCGATTGAAGCAATCAGCTCAGAAAATCTTGGAGGCTGACAAATTCCAGAGTGTATACAATTTTCTCATTCTGGCTTGTGTCTCGTGAGTACTGATTTTATAGAAATGAGTAAATGATGTTTGTTCTCATTCGTTGTGTGTGTGTGTGTGTGTGTGTGTGTGTGTGTGTGTGTGTGTGTGTGTGTGTGGTGTGTGTGTGTGTGTGTGTGTGTGTGTGCGTGGTGTGTATGTGTGTGTGCGTGCGTGCGTGCATGTGTGATGTGTGTGGTGTGTGTGTGTGTGTGTGTGTGTGTGTGTGTGTGTGTGTGTGTGTGACTTAAATGTTGTTTGTCTTGCCTGAAGAAGAGCAGCTAGGTCGAAGCGCGTTGTGTTTGTTTTGTAATTGTTCGTTTGTTCTCTCCTTTTTCGCGACAGAGTAGTTCCGTCTTTGTTCTTGTTCCATTTTAAGCTTGCAGATGTCATCCCGCTTTAGAACCCCTTCTCAAATTGGCAGCTTAAATAGCTATTGCCAGATTTATGAATTGTACAACGTTTTACTCCTTTGCAAATTATTATGCACTGATTGATTGCGGATTGGTGACGTGTGATCCGTGTCCCTGTATTTTTGTGATATGAGATAGAAATGGGCAGGACACGGTGAGCTGGGTTTCTTATCAGTCGAATGCCATGACAGATTTATTTACAAGTATGTACAGTACAGCTTAATACGCAAGCACGCTCGCACACTCACTTTCATAGAAGCGCACACACACACACACACACACACACACACACACACACACACACACACACACACGGAAGCGCATGCGCAAGAATACTCGTACGTAAACACACACATACATGTAGACATACACAAACACCCTTGTCCCAACCCTTCCATACTTACGAGAGCACACACTGTCAAAATAATAACACGCTTCAGCATAAAAATCTTTTTTTTTTTTTTTTTTTTTCGTACCGATGGCATTGAACACAAATTAGATGACGTCAGTAACACGATGTGTGAAAGCACGTGACACACAATAAATGATCCGAACGTGAAACGGTGACTAAAAACACAAGGGAGATAATCCACCTTTCATTTCCATCCAGTCAGAAGGCCAATGAGGCAGGACTGTATTCAAGAGTCACAGGCTATCTTTAATTACAATACAAACGAACAGAAATACTAGCCATCAAACTGGCGTGCGAGCAAGCATACAAACACACACGAAAAGGTGTGCATACAAGTCCTCTTTTCAGTGCGTTTCTTTGTTAAGTAAAAATGCTCTTAAAATTAACGTTACTGGCTGAAAGCTAGCACCATGCATAGTCCATGATTTGTACATTTCGTCACATTTGTCGCGTTTCCTGCTTGTGCATGTGGTTCAGCATGTCAATAGGATTACCAGCCTTTCCCGTTTTGCACATTTCATTAAACTTGTCCAAGGTATGAGGACATTTGGAAGATGTTCTGCTTTGCATATCATGTCCAATTTGTCATCAGTATCACGAACATCTTCTGCTCTGTATATAATTTCTAACTTGTCAGCATCATCGCCAAAATTACCCGCTTAGTTAAATCTGGTGAAACTTGTCAACAGTACTTCTGTACATTCTCCGCTTTGTATCTTTTCTCAAATTTGTTAACGGCAACACTAACATTCAAAGCATCACCAACATTTCCTGCGTCGTAGTTCTTCTCAAAGTTGTCCGAGGTATTACAAATACCCCCTGCTTTATATATATATATTGTCAAACTTGTCCAAGGTACTGCCAACATTCCTGGGTTTTGTACCTCTTGTCAACAGCATTATGAATAATCATCCTACACGTGGCAGTCTTGTCCTTAGTATGACAAACGTCCCGACTAATGTCTTGTAATTATGTCATCCTTGTCAGTAACGTTTAAACCCGTCCCTGCCTGCAGTATTATCCGCATTCCTTACCTTCTACATCAAGTCAAAGCTCTTAATAACATTGCAGCTCTCAACAGAATTGCCACCATTTCCTGTGTATAACAAACAAACAAACTTGTCCATAGTATCATCAATCAACATTGCTTTTTATATATCAAGGCAAAGGAGGGGCACGAAAAACCTGAATTTTAGCTAAACTGGCATTCGTAATTCCAAATCTGGTCGGAAAGTTCAACTTCGTTTTTCTTTTTTTTTCTTTTTTTTTTTAACCGTGTGTTGACTTCGTGTTAATTTTCAACCTGAAACTTTACTTGATAACCAATGTTAATCCCGAAAGTCGGTTCCAAGGTTTATAAACATCAGAGCCATTTCTCACCGTTGTTGGACCGTCTCTTTCGGCTTGGAGTTCCGGTCCGGTGCTGCAGGGGTTTTTGTTCATTGACCGAAAATTCAAGCCTTATTTCTGTCGGTTCTTCTCACTCGAGGAACCGAATTACGTCAGTGCCAGAATAAGGTCAGCGTGCATTCATTTCTGAGAGCTGAGCCGGTGCTCAGTGTTTGTCAGTATCTCCCGCTTTGCTGGCAAACACACTAACTCGAAAATCTGTGCGTGTGTGTGTGTGTTGTGTGTGTGTGTGTGTGTGTGTGTGTGTGTGTGTGTGTGTGTGTGTTTGCGTGCGTGCGTGCATGCAAGTATTGTGTCTTTATATGTATAACCTCCACCACCTCTCTCTCTCTCTCTGTTTCTCTCTGTTTCTCTCTCTCTCTCCTCTCTCTCTGTGCCCCGGAATTTTTGCGCAGCAACAAAGCCAGCTTTGGCCAATTCCAGACACATCGTCGACGAGTCACTTCCTATCCCACTTTGTTGATGACTGACGACAACTCCGACCCAGCATCAGTGGTGATTTCGACGGCGGAGCTTTCCACTACTGACGAGTCTTCCGCGTACGTGGAGTCCTCGACGGCCGATGATGCGAAGCTGGTAGACACCGGGTCCATGGTGATTTGAGGAGGCTGGAAGTCCATATGACCTTTGGAGAGTCTGCGCAGGAGCTGGTCGGTTTTGTCGTCCGTCTTCACGCCTGCGTCTGTGAGTAAACTGTGGTAGACAGAAAAGAGTGAGACTTCATTTGAGGCCATTTGTTTCTTTATTACGAATGTATCGTGTTCATTTATTTCTTAAATATGACTCGCTCACACACGCACACACACACACACACACACACACACACACACACACACACACACACACGAATGCACGCACGCACGCACGCGCATGCACACACACACACACACACATGCACACACACACACACACACTTACACACATGCACGGACGCACACTTACGCGCCCGCGCGCACACGCGCATTTACGCACACACACACACACACAGGCCAACCAATATGCAAGTAAACTAGGCAGCTAATAATCAGCCGGACAAATCAACTTGGTGATAGTCCCATTCCCATCACAGGCATTGGTTTGCGAGCATTTTCATTTCCACCAAGTCAAGTGGC
>CM065748.1:26025352-26035352 GCA_033310375.1 Conus canariensis | reverse complement strand
AAAGAATCCTGTTGCGCCTGTCTATCAATTGCTTAAAGCAAGGCGGGTTTGTTTTTTTTTTTTTTTTTTTTTTTTGAGGTGTGTAGCCAGCAAGTCCACCACCCACCTTTTGCCAGGAAGTTGGGGATGGTGACCGGCTTGGCTTTCTCCTGGAAGTCCACGTGCTCAGTCTTGCTCTCCGTTCGGCGCAGGAAGCACCTGTAGTCCCGCGTGCTGTCCTCCTGGCCGATGACCCTGGTCAGCATGGTGAAGCGCCGTTCGAAGCAGCCCTCCTTCTGGCTGGCCTCCGGGGTGGAGATGTCCGTGCCGTTGCCGTCGTACTTCTTCCACGTCTTGGCGCGCGTGGAGGTGTCGCGGTATTCCCACACCCATTCGATCTGAGTGGACGGATGACGGAGATGTGTGTGTGGGGGGGGGGGGGGGGGGGGGGGGGGGGGGGGGGGGGGGGGGGGGGGGAGAGAGAGAGAGAGAGAGAAGAGAGAGAGGAGACGGACACGAGACAGAGTGTGAGGGAGAGGGGGGGGGGGGAGGAGGAGAGGAGAAGGGGAGAGAGGAGGTTGTACCGTATGCTGCTTCTCATAGTATTGTTTCATACTTTCTTGTATTCCACTGAGTTTAATCACTTCAGCGTCACAGTAGATTTCTGTCTCAGGAGAAGGAAAGCGCATTGGTGTTAGCATAGCGCCATCTACACTTCATTCTTTCTTTTCAGCCACGTATACTTTGAATTCATAATACCCAAATCAGGTTTATACACACACACACACACACACACACACCACACACACACACACACACACACAATACACACACACAACACACGCACACACACACACACACACACGCACACACACACACACACACGCACACGCACGCACACACACACACACACACACACACACACACACACACACACAGATTCGAGAGATACGGATACCTGCAGCGTTGGTGTGTAGTCAGTAGTGGGTTGTGTGGGTAAGTTTGGCTGGGTTGAAGTTGTGGAAGATGGAGACAAAAGACAGATATGGACAGAACAAAAGAAAAAGCGCACAGACACGGACAAAGACGCTCAGACGACGGGGGACACAGTTACAGACATACAGAGGGAGGCGGAGAGACAGAAGTAATACTTAACATTATTGACCGATACAGACAAAGCGGAGACTCGATACCGTGAATAACAGAGGCGGAGACAAAAAGACAAGATGACGGAGCCAAAGGTGGCCATGTACCGTATACATTTCTTCCCGGATGGAGCCCACATTGGCACTGCACGTGATATTGATCTGTATGCCCTCTTTGACCTTCACAGTGTCCAAGCTGGGGGTCACGTTGACCGTTAAGTCCGAGGGTTCCACTGCCAAGAGATGGGATGACAGGAAGTAGAAAGGAGAAGAAGAGGGGTGTGTGTGTGTGTGTGTGTGTGTGTGTGTGTGTGTGTGTGTGTGTGTGTGTGTGTGTGTGTGTGTGCGCGCGTGCGTGTGTGTATGTGTGGTGTGTGTTGTGTGTGTGTGTGTGTTGTGTGTGTGTGTGTGTGTGTGTGTGAGGGAGATGCGATACACTTGAGCTACAACGATGACTAGAAACAGCAACATAGAAGATCAGCAGGGACCATCATTACCACAATAACGGGTCAATTTCAAGACAACGGCGGCATTGTCAACAATAAACAACAGTGAACAAACATCACTCCCAACATCAACAACGAGAGCAATGCTTTACAACAACAACAAAAAAGTAGGACGAACAACCTCAGAACTTACAAACGAAGTAAACAAACAAAAAATAAACCTCTACACAAGTGGTGATCAAACAGAAGCAGAATCGGCCACGATAGCAAGAACAGCAGCAGCAACAACAGCAACTACAGCAGCAGCAGCAACAACACAGCAGCAGCAGCATCACAACCATCGGCGGCAACATTATCATCATCAAAAACAACAAAATCCAGCAGCAACAACAACTACTACAGTAGCAGCAGCAGCAGCAGCAGCAACAACAACAACAACAAACAAAGCAGCATTACATCTACCGGCAACAACATAAACGTCATCAAAAGCAACAAACTCCAGCAGCAACGACAAAACAGCAACAATTACATCAGCTGCAACAGGAACATCTTCAACAAGAAAGACGATAACAGAAACAGTAGCACCAAAAATAGCGACAGCAAGATCCAAAACGGCTGCAACAACGACAACAAAAACAACAGCAACACCAGTAGCAGCAGCAACAACGAACAACAACAGCAGCAGCAACAACAACAACAGCGGCAAAAACAGAATAGCAACAGTAAAAGTAGTAAGGACGACCAGCAACAACCACAACGATTAAAAAGCAAGTATCAACAGTAACAGCGGGAACGAAAACAAGACCAACAACGCTGACAACAACAACAATACCAACAGCATCAACAGCAATAACAGCAGTGCTTTGATACCAATGACCAGTTCAGTGACAGCAACAACAGAAATAGCAACAGCAACAGTAAGAAGAAGAAGAAGAAGAAGAAGAAGAAGAAAACAACAACAACAATAACAAGAAGAAGAAGAAGAAAAAGAAAGAGAAGAAGAGCAACAATAACAAGAACCACACACACACACACACACACACACACACACACACACACTCCAGAACCATACTGTGTCCTAAAGTACAACATCAGAAGTCTAACATCAACATCATCTCAATTATTAATAATCACCTCAGCCGGTCTCCTTCAAGAATTGTGCTTCTAATGCCATATGACAGGTATTGTGTGGTGCATTCCTATAGCTATTCTTTTTTTAAATTTTTTTTTATTTTAAATAATTTTATGTATTCTTTATTATTTTTGGCTGAAGAAGACACATTTAGTCGAAAATTCACTTATCTGTGTTTTTTCCCTTCATCTTTCTTTTTTTTCATGTTTTATGTTTTGGCATTTGCGTGTTGAAAACGCATTTAGACACATCTGTCGAAAATTCACTTATCTAGTTTCTTCTTCTTCTTTCTTTCTTTGTTTTGGCATTTGTGTGTTACATACGCATTTTGACACATCTGTCGAAAATTCACTTATCTGTTGTTTTTTTTGTTGTTCTTTTCTTTTTTCTTTCTTTGTTTTGCCATTTGTGTGTGAAACACACATTAAGACACATTTACCGAAAATTCACTTATCTGTTTTTTTTTTTCTTTTTTTTTTCCTGGCATTTGTGTGGCATTAAGAAACCTTTGTCGAAAAATCACTTATCTGTTGGGTTTTTTTTCCTTTGTTGCTGTTGTTGTTGTATTTGTGTGTTAAAGAGGCATTACTTGGGATCTTATTTTGTGTCTTTCTTTGTCTTTTGGCTTGCGTTAAGCAATGCCGCACTGTGTTTCAGTCTCATTCCGTGGCACGGAAATCCTGCAGTGCCCCCCCCCCCCCCCCCCCCCCCCCCCCCCCCCCCCCCCCCCCCCCCCCCCCCCCCAACATACGGTGCTGCCAGCCAGGTTCGCGATGGAACCGAAGCTGGGCGGTACCCATCACATCTCCCAGATATTCCAGAGCTTGATGGGGGCTGCCTCCAGTCATTGGGCTCAGTACGCAGAATGATGAATATACATCATACAACGTATCTGAGGCGGCCAAGCATAAGACGTCAGCTTTGCCGTTCGATTCCCTTACTCACTGTAGTTCCAGTTTTCTTGAAGACGAAAACGAACAAACAAACCTAAAAACAACACAAGACAAAAAAAAACAAAAAAACAAAAAACCCTGAAAAAAAAGGAAAAGAAAAAAAAAAGGGAACAAAAATGGACCTCGTCCGACATAACATAGAGTTGTTCAATACGCAAAGGGCCGCAACTTTTCTACAGCCCGTGTCTATATCAAGAATACAGTGGCTTGCTGGATTATCTCTCTTTACATGCGACTCGAGGTGAACACATCAACAGTACTGAAAGAGGTGGTGGGCGGGAAAGGGGAACAGGTAGGGGGTGGAGGGGGGTGCATAGGTCCTCTTGTAGGGAGCAAGAGGCAGCACCCTTGTGGGACTCCGGTGGCTACGAAACCAAACTATGAATTTTCCTTCTCTCTCTCTCTCTCGTTTGCTTGCTAGTTCTTTCTCTCGCTCGCTTGCTCTCTCTCTCTCTCTCTCTCTCTCGCTCGCTTGCTCTCTCTTTCGCCTGCACCCTCTCTCTTTCTCTCGCTTGCTCTCTCTCTCTCTCTCTCTCTGTCTCTTTCTCTGCCCCCCCCCCCTCTCTCTCTCTCTCTTTTACTTCATAATCTCTTAACTGCTTTTTCATGAGAATGTTACAACATAATCTCAGCAACGTAAATTCACGGTTCTATAGATAAACATTTCGAAACGAAAGGACTCTCTCTCTCTCTCCCTCTCTCTCTCTCCCTCTCTCTCTGGCATTTATTTTCGGAGAATGAGTTAAAAGAAAACAAACAAACAAAAACGACAAAAATCCAATTAAAAAAAAACAAAACAAAAACTAACTAAACGCCGAAAGGCCGAACTTTGACAGTCCTGAGTGCTCCAGCGGACAACATATCGACAACAGAGCGGAGGAACTGAGAGACGGGTGGGTGGGAGGGGGAGATGGGGTTGTGGCGGTGGTATGTGGAAAAGGCTGCTTCAAAGTCTGTCTCCATAGTGATCAGCAACGATGAAGGAGGTTGGGGGGGGGGGGGGGGGGAGGACGGGGGTAAGGGTAAGGGTGCTGGAATATATATATATATTCAACCATAATGACGACTGGGGAGAGGAAATGTGTGTGTGTGTGTGTGTGTGTGTGTGTGTGTGTGTGTGTGTGTGTGTGTGTGTGTTTGGGAGAGAGAGAGAGAGAGAGAGAGAGAGAGAGAGAGAGAGAGAGAGAGAGGAGAGAGAGAAAGACAGACAGACACAGACAAAACATTTGCATGCGCGCGTGCACGCTGCAGTGTGTGTGTGTGTGTGTGTGTGTGTGTGTGTGTGTGTGTGTGTGTGTGTGTGTGTGTGTGTGGATGTGTGTGCGTGCGCGCGTGCGTGTGCATGCGCATGTGTGCAAGACAGTGGCGGTGTTTCCGCTGTTACAGACGCAGTCGTCCTTGTGGTTCTCACGCAGGCGACGCAATAACAACAAACGTCATTTACAACAATAAATGCAACAGCAACAACAATGTCAACAACATGACCAGCAACAACAGCGAAAACAACAATAGCGCCAACAACAACAGCATGCTTGTCAACTACGGCAACAACAACGTCAACGACAACAATGACTGCAACAAACGGCATCGTCATCAATAGCAACAACAACAACAAGAACGTCAACAACAACAACAACAACAACGTCAACAACCTAGGAAGAGAGAGCGGTGTGTGTGTGTGTGTGTGTGTGTGTGTGTGTGTGTGTGTGTGTGTGTGTGTGTGTGTGTGTGCGTGCGTGCGTGCGTGCGTGTGTGTTTGTGTGCGTGTGTGTATCTATGTGTATATGTCTGGGTCTGTGTGCGTGCATGCAAGGAAGGAAGAGAGAGAGAGAGAGAGAGAGAGAGAGAGAGAGAGAGAGAGGAGAGAGAGAGCTGAGGGGGGTGGTGACAGTAGAAGCACAGAGGAGAAGGTGAGAATGTGGGGGAGAGGGGTGGGGTGGGGGGATGGGGGGAGAGGGGGAGGGGGGGGGGGGTGTTGCGGGCAATGAAATGGAAGATAAGCAAGCTGACCTGAGAGGTAAGCGGAGGCAGCGGCGGACGCGCGGATGTTTTTCGCGACGTCGGAGTAGTACTGCAGGTTGCACGTGTAGGTGCCAGCATCCCAGCAGCCGGCCCTGACGATGGTCACCTTGATAGTGGCCTCGGGACTGACCAGCGTGACCTCCCCGTCCACTGTCCAGTTGGCCGACCCCCTGTGGCCACCAGCTGACCACCATCCCATCCATCAAAGCCGTCCAAGTCAATCCAGATTAGAAAAAAAATGATAAAGGAGAGAAGGAGAGAGAGAGAGAGAGAGAGAGAGAGAGAGAGAGAGAGAGATCTAATTCATAAAACAGTAAACAAGTGGGGTAACTTTTGCTCCCATAAGAAAACCTAACACAGAGTAACTTTTATTCAAGACTGGCACAAAAGGCTGTGCCAGTCTTGAATAAAAGTTACTCTGTGTTAGGTTTTCTTATGGGAGCAAAAGTTACCCCACTTGTTTACTGTTTATTGTTTACTGTTCCCTGCCTCATTTCATTTCAATTTAATTCATAAAAGCCATAACCGCTCTGACGGGGAGGGAGGGGGGTGCGGATATGAAGAAAAATGAAGTGTACGTAAGAAATAGAAGAGGTTTGCCTTTTAAAAGAAAAGCTTTGAGAGAGAGGGGAGAGAGAGAGAGAGGAGAGAGAGAGAGAGAGAGAGAGAGAGAGAGAGAGAGAGAGAGATCCATTCACAACCAACGCACACTTACGCACGCACGCACCCGCGCACTCAAGACACACACACACACATACGAATGCATGCACGCATGCACGTGCGCACGAACACACACACACACACACACACACACACACACACACACACACACACACACACACACATGTACATGACACGCAGACCGCCACTTCAAAATACACTAGTCTTAGCCAGTACTGAAATAAAAACTAGAACGCTTTTTGTATCATATCATTACCGTATTTCTCTAAAAAAAAAAAAAAATCCTTGATGATTTGCACACGTTTACCGCCAATCATAATAATTATGGTCTATTTGGCCGCCATGTTTTCATGACGCAATAGATTAACAGGTACGTGAATAATTGCGTCATTTTACGAGCATCCGGTTCTGCCCTGTTGACCTGGATCTGGATCGCCGATCGGCACCAAAATTTAGTTAATAGACCTGTTCTGGGAAAATAAAAAATCAGGAGAGGATAACCTCTGTCAATGCGGTGCAAACAGAGTTACCTTTTCTCGACGATCGGGATAGTCATTATCTGCATTTTTTTGTTTTTTTTTTAACCGGTCTTGTAACCGATGATGTGACTGATGACGACGACGACGATGATGATGATGATAATCATCATCATGGTAAGAATAGTCGTAAGAATAGTTATATAAAAAAAAAGTAACAATAATAATCAACAACAACAGCAAACAAACAAGCTATAATCACCCACTTCTCAATATCCTCACCTCTAAACCCCACCACCACTCACCCCGACACCCCAACCCCCACCCCTAACCCCATCCATCCAACCCTGACACCCCATCCCCACCCCCCTCCATCAACCCATCTCCCCCACCTACCTGCGCTTTTCCCGTGCTGCCCTTCTCCGTGTTGGCTTCCGACACTGTCTGCGGGTTGACGATCTGGGGCCGTTCCTCCTCCAGCGTGCGGTCTAGGGTCAGCCTAATAAGGCTCTTGACGCGGTCGTCGGTCGGGGTGGGGGTGCCACACGTCAGCTGCACACCGCTTAACATTTGGTCGATGGTTTCGAGCGTGAGGCTAGAGGGTTCGATCCTCATCAAGGGGGTCACGTGAGATCCAGCTCCACCACTGCCACCGCCACCGCCGCTGTTCTGCTCTGTCGAATCTTAGGACATGGAAGCGCAGGGTGTGGGGATAAGGGTGTGGGTGGTGTGTGTGTGTGTGTGTGTGGGGGGGGGGGGTTGCTTGGGGGAGTGAGGGTGAAAGGAAGGTTCGGAAAAGGAGAGGTTAGAAAGAGGGTGGCGATGGGGGTGTTAAGGTTGAAGTGAGTGTAGATGGGGTAGTGGTATGGAATGATGTGTGTGTGTGTGTGTGCGTGTGTGAGTGTGTGTGTGTGGGGGGGGGGGGGGGGGGGGAGAGGGAGAGAGAGAGAGAGAGAGAGAGAGAGAGAGAGAGAGAGAAATGGAAAATGGTTTATTCAGTTCAGGCCACAGCCTGAGAGAGAGAGAGAGAGAGAGAGAGAGAGAGAGAGAGAGAGAGAGAGAGAGAGAGAGAGAGAGAGAAGGAGAGAGAGCTTCAGTTCAAAATCTCTTGAACTGGGATTCCAACCAGTGAACTGTTTTGTTTTTTTTCTTAGTTGTGGCTGCAGCAACAGAAGTATTAGCAGCAGCAGCAGCAACAGCAGCAGCAACACCACCACCAGAAGTACTTGCAACAGCAAGAGCTGCAACAGCGACAGCAGTAGCAACAGAAATGAAAACTGGCTTTAGAAAAGTAAGCGAGTGTTGTCAGCGAGCAATGAGGTAACTTCTATGCCTGTTACCATCTTTGGTTCAGCCACAGTATAAACTCCAGTTGCTTCCCTTGTCATAGGACAGGAAACGGGAACCGGATATTGGATGGGACCAGTATTGGAAAAAAAAAGAAAGAAAAAAAAAGAAAAAAGGCCGAGTATGTTATACAGGGTCAAGTATCAGTTCAACAGCAGGGGCAGCGTTCAATGATCATCAAGTCTGTTGTGACGGAAGAGATGTTACAAACTCTCCTGGTTACAACGGAAGATGAATTATAATTATTATCTCTCTGGATAACTTGTGGCTTCCTCTTCCCCCCTACCGTGCGTGAATCTTTTGAACGTGAAAGGATGGGGTAGGATCTATGTAAAGGAAGGGGGGAGGGGGGGGGGGGGGAATTGCAGCACCTCAATTGACCCCAAACTGTCAGTGGATCCGCAGCCCCAAACTAAGAGGACATATAATCTTATGGAACAGCTTGAGCATCAAAAACCCTAAATCAGTTTTCTTCGTAGAAAAGTAAGAATTAGTGTGTTCACATGAAATGATCAATGTTGTTGCTTCCTTGTTACTGCTTTCATGAATTTTGATCTAATGTTACACCTTAACGTGAATCAATGTGAAAGTTGTAATTATGAAAGATGACCAAAACATAATTACGACTAACGTCTTTGCACGCAGAACTATCATACTGAATACAAGGCTGGCGTACAGACTGTTGTAGAAAAAGACAAACTTATTGTTTTCACTATATAGCGGCTGACTTTGTCATAAGATTAAGAATTCCTGTGGCAAAGTGGTTAGCGTTGCGGACTCCCGGCTGGGAGGTCGTGGGTTCGATTCCCATCAGAGTCATGTGGGATTTTTCTGCCCCGACCGGCTCCTACCCAGAGTTGAGTTTGCTACGGGCTCAATTGGGAAGACTGGGACCACACAGTCAAGTTTCATCCACTTAATGGATGCGTCTCTGAGAGTGTTGCTCAAATTTCCTGACCAACACTGCAGGTGTCTGCATCTTTTGGGCCTGGTTAACGCCGGGATATGTTATGAAAGGAAGCGCAGAGTACAGCCCTGTAATACAATCTTAGACCAAAATGGAAATCCATAGCATTACCTTTATCATGTTCATTGTCATCGATCAACATAAAAAGTATCAAATTCTGTGGCCCTTCATGCCCTGCTCTCATGGTGACCTCAGTTTCGATGTCCTCTCCACGTCTGTGGCCTTGGTTCGGTTCCGTCAGGGTCACCGGTATCGGCGAGTCCATGGAGGCTGTCGTATGACGGACGTGGTGGCGCCCTCCAGGGGGAGAGCTCACTCACGCCGGCTCCGTGACTAAGTAATTATTGGTCGTCAGTACGGGGCTTAGTAGGTGGTGTACTGCGTATGTTGGATCAGAACAGGCGCCACGGAACGCCACCGAAGTGACTCGGCAGCAGTGCAGTGTCTCCTCCGGTGGGTGGCCTCTTGACGACTTGACATTGACTGCTCCCTGTGAATTGCCGGTGCCGGGGCTGTGGCGGGACCGACCGGGCTGTGGCTGTGGACGGGGTGTCAGAATGAGGGGCGTGGGTGCACTGCCACTGAGGTGACACAGAAGTTGGGACAGCAAAGAAACAAACAAAAACAAAAAAGAAGAAAAAGAAAAGAAAAAAAAAAATTCCCATTTTCTTCCTTTTGGCCAAAAAAGCAAGACTTCAACAAACAAACAAACAACAACTACAACAACAACAACAACAACAAAAGCACCAGTTACAGTTGCTAGTAGTGCCAGGAAAAGAATCTGGCGGCAGAAGGGCATCGACAGGTCATGACCTAGATGAGACCCGGCCTGCTTAGAGTGTAGGGAGCTAA
>CM065748.1:26005352-26022852 GCA_033310375.1 Conus canariensis | reverse complement strand
TCACCTCACGCCCACCCCCTTCCCCAGTCTCCCAATGTGATTGAAACCACCTCGCATAGTGGGAAAAAAAAACAAAAAAAAACAACAACAAACAAACAAACAAACAAAACATATATATAAGGAAATCCAGATTTTGTAGAGAAACCCATGTGGGATGATACTTTTGAGGACACTTTGTGACTTAACACTCGTAGCTACTTAAGAGAGTCCCAACCCCCCGTCCACTTTGGCTCTATTCTTACTACCACTACTGCTGTTTCTACTACGACTACTACTACTTGCTTGGTCTTCTTCAAATGTTGAAATTCACGTCGTCTCCTCAGACCTTCAGTGACTTGGACGTGAGCAAGGCGACAACTTCGCGGGGAAAAAGATAGTTTCGTTTCCTTTGAACTGTGATAAGGTATCAAGGCCAGCCAGCATGGTTAGTACATCCCAACTGGCACAGCCCCTGTCCATCACTTTCCCCTGTAAAGATTACAAGACGCTGGATCTGACTATTTTCAGACTTGGCTATCATTAGCAGTAGTGTGAAAAAAGCAAATGGTACAATAACACAATAATATATACAGACCTGTAAGCAGTTGGAAGAAGAGGAACTTGAGAAAAAGAAGAAGGAGGAGAAAAGAAGAGGAAGAAGAAGAAGAAGTATTTCAGGAAGAAGAAGAAGAAGAAAGAAAGAAGAAGAAGAAGAAAGAAGAAGAAAGTTGTGACTGTCACTTACCCTTTGGAAGAAGAACTGACAGCAGCAGTAGATAGATCAGGCCTGCCGCATTCTGTCTACGTCGCCACGCAGCCATACAGAAGAGATGGTTGAAATGCTTCCTTCGACACATCCTTGCTACTAGCGTCTTCTGGTGACTGCGCCATGTTTGTCACTGTTAAGACGTCATCGGATGAGGTCATTTTGACGAGTCAAAAGTATGACGTCAGCTTTGAAGCAGAGCAATCAATGAATTACTCTTAAAAAAAAAAATCTTTATATATTATATATCTACAAAAATAATGGAGTGGTGTCTGTGTAGGAAGTTTTGCATCACTATTTGACGCTATGTAATTTGATGAATGTTATTCATGAAACAAGTTATTCAAGAATATTATATTTTGTTAATTCATTAGGTCTTATTCAGGCATATAATGCCCTACGTTAATTAAGACTTGTTTCTGTCAATAGTGAATTACTAACATTTCATAATATGTTTACAAACAAAGCATTTCTTACCTATTAATGCCCAACACATATTCATTGTTTTAATTCTATAATGATGACTTTTTTTCTTTTTTTTTTTTTAATGCAAACAACAACCAATTGAAGAATGATGGGTCTTCTTTGCCTAAAGGAAAAAGAGGTTGGGTCTATAGTTGTCGTCTTTAACATTCGTTGCTTATATTGTGACAGACGACACAGGCAATATAAACACTCTTCACATCCTTCAAAAAGCTACCGCATCAAATCGTCACCCAATTTATCCAGCCTTAAATGGGACAGCCCCCCTCATCTTCTCTCCCCCCAAAACAAACAAACAAACAAACAAAAAAATTCACGGTTTGAGAGAGAGAGAGAGAGAGAGAGAGAGAGAGAGAGAGAGAGAGAGAGAGAGAGAGAGAGAGAGAGGTCTCATTCGTATTTCTCTTGTACAATATTGGCCTGGCCTACCCAAAACATAACTCTAGTGTGTACCATTCCGGTATTTATGGTCAATGGGTGAAATGAAAATGAACTCTCTTCTCTCTCTCTCTCTCTCTCTCTCTCCTCTCTCTCTCTCTCTCTCTCTCTCTGAGAGGGAGAGCAAGGAGACATAGGGAGAAAAAGTTCAAGGGAGACAGGTGGCTTTGATGTACGTGAACGCCACATAGACAGCACCGGAGGGGACAGATTGACATATTAAAACAACCTGGAAAGTTGAGGCGTCATTCGTCTTTCGCCTTATCATAATTTAAAACACGTGACCTTCACATAATTGCACTGTGTTCCGCGAGGCAAATGGCTGATATTTGAAGGGTGATGGATGGATCAATCACCTCGTCACAAATTTCGATGCATGACTTTTTCACATTCCTGCAGTATGTCTACCGTCTAGGCTGATTTACGATAGCCTGATTTCGACACATCACCACTCTCTCTCCTCTCTCTCTCTCTCTCTCTCTCTCTCTCTGTGTGTGTGTGTGTGTGTGTGTGTGTGTGTGTGTGTGTGTGGTGTGTGTGTGTGTTGTTCCGCCTCTGTCTGTCTGTTGTCTGTCTGTCTGTCTCTGTCTGTCTCTGTCTACCTCGCTCTCTCTTTCTCTCTGTGTGTGTGTGTGTGTGTGTGTGTGGGGGGGGGTGGGCTCTCTCTCTTGTCTCTCTGTCTGCTGTCGGTGGGGCTCTCTCTCTTTCTCTTCTGTCTGTCCTGTCAGTCTGTCTGTCTCGTCTCTTTCTCTGTCTATCTGTATCGTCTGTCAGTCTGTCTGTCTGTCCGTCTGTCTGTATCTCTTCTTACTCTGTTCTCGTCTCGCGTCTGCGTCTGCTGCGCTGCTCGCTCTTCTCTCTCTCTCTCTCTCTCTCTCTCTCTCTCTCTCTCTCTCTCTCTCTCTCTCTCTCTCACTCACTCTGTTGGTTAATTTCGGCTGTCAAAGTGTTGACATTGACAGACGTAAGCTGCAAATTTGAAGTGACGTTCCACTGACCTGAACCGTTACATCGTCCACCTGGAGACTGCCTGGTTGTCATCGTGCCGGAGACTGCTCTGCAGTGTCGAGGATCCAGTTCTGGAAGATTAGTGCCAGCCTTCACTGATTTCATCGCCTGACGTCTGGTGACAAGACGAAAGCCATGTTCTTTCGGACATTCAAACTGCGCGATCGGGCGCACGGTGTCACGGTTGGCTTGCTCCTGATCTGTTTGTACACCGGAATTTCTCTACTTTGCCGTGGAGACCTGGAGCGAATTGAACCCTGGACCTGGACCTGTTGGAAAAGCAGACAGACGTTGGCAGACCGCCTGAAGAGTGCCAGCTACAGCTTTTCCACCGTCAAAGACAGCCGGTGACCCGACGCTGAAGAATATCATGTCGATTTTTCCTAGTATGTTCCACGAAGTGGAGGAAGAGATTCGACAAGTTGAAGTTGTTTGTGCCGGACTACGTGAAGGATTAACGGGGTGATGATGTGAAAAGGCAGAGAACGTGGAGACGAAGGCTGATAATTTGGAGGGATGGTAAAAAAAACAAACAACAAAACATACAAAGAAAGAAAGAAACAAACAAAACAATACCATCTTTTATGACATTCCTTATTCTGTTGGGAGTCATTTGAACACCACTCTAGACGATTCACCAGGTTCCCTAAGTTCTGTGGAGGGTGTCACTTTTAGCCAGTTTTCTTCCTCACCTACATACATTGACATTTAACAATTAAGTATACAATCTATGTACATCACTATGCCCCCCCCCTCCCCCCCCCCCCTCCCAGCGTATCTCTCGAATCCGCATAGATAGCTCTTATGTGAGCTGCTTCGTACAAGTTCTGTCTGTCGCACGCTGTGTCCTGTGTAATAGTGTAATACATCATTCCCTTACGGTCGTCCATTGCCAGATAAGCTCCGGATATGACGTAGCCAATTGTTGAAACCAGCCAATCGGGAAAAGGGTCGTATTTCTGAGGAAACCTTAACAACAGGAAGTCATTACTAAACCTGATCAGTTATACGGAAGAGAGTGGTTTCATTACAGAAGTCCGTTTACAGACTGGTCGTATATCAAATCAAAAAAAGACACCCTGACGCGATCGGGAGGTCACATCACTCTGAAACGTTCGACGGAGTTCTTGGCTTCATCCTCAAGTGCGACGAAATTTTAGAGGTGAGTGTTGCGAGATGAAAGTCTGACATAGCGAGGTTGATGATGATGTTACCACAATATCATTGTCGACGTGGCCATGTTGATGACGTTATTATTAAGATGCCATCACTGGCATGGTATCGGCAGTGGCTTTATCGCTGTTCTATCCCTCTCTCAGTGGAACCTCAGCTCAATGCGACGATGAACTAATTGAATGCAGCTGTGATGAAGATCATATGAAGCTGGAGATTATGTTGAGTCTCTGCTAACAGTTTCTTTTACATGCTGGTATGGAAGCTTGGGTGTGTGCGCTGCAATCGAGTGTCGAGTGATGTGGTGAATGTGTGTAGTAAAGATGTGGGAGCAAGGCAAGTTAGTGTACAAGAAATGTACGATGGACGAGTGATGAAAAAGGCAAGACAAGTTTTTAAAATAATGATGACATTCATGTATTAGCAAAGTATTATGAACATTTACCATGAGGACGTCGTTACAGGACTCTGAAGTGAAAACAGGGACATCCATCTCTTACATTCCTAATATTCGTGCAGCACATTTCAGAGTGAGAAACCTGTGTGTGTGTGTGTGTGTGTGTGTGTGTGTGTGTGTGTGTGTGTGTGTGTGTGTGTGTGTAACAGAGTATTACACTTTCAGGAATAATTGTATTTATGCATTGAATGCGTGGTAATATTTTTGTTTTGTTGTTGTTCTTCTTCTTGTTGTTGTTGTTCTTGTTGTTGTTGTTTTGTTATTGTTATTGTTGTTGCTTTTGTTTAAACTGACGTGTTTCAATTCCTGTTATGTGAGATCACTTTTAGGATCTTAAAGCTATTTGTCTTAAGTAAAGTGTGTGCGTACTATTCGTTTATTGTAACTAGAACTCTGTTGCATTGTTTAATCTTAAATGTTTAGTATTCTTTTAAACATACAGCGCTAACGTCATAATGTTGTCAAAGATCTTGGGATGTATGTATGCAGGTTGGGTGATGTGGGTGCAGTGCAAGGTCATGTTGTTTTAGAGAATTGTTCATTGATTATCTAATGTACAGTCCCCTGTTGTGTGTTTTTTTTTTCTTTTTTTTCTGACTGTTGCACCTGTTCTTCATTTCTCTTTTTTGAAATAATAAAGTGACTTTGACTTCGACTTTGACTTTGAAAGTGCCTAAATCTCTTCTGCGAGTTTCTTGGCAATACGCAATATTATTTCAAACAACCCAGCGCGTGCATCTTCTATTTTTTTTAACAAAAAAAAGGACAGAAAAACTTGAGTTTTGAGTGGTCAGTTTGTTTAAAGGAGGAATAACTGTGATTGGCTGTTTCAGAATGGAAAAGTTAAAGAAGAGGACAGGGGGAGGGGTGATGCTAGTAGTTCTCCTGCTGCTAGCGGATCTTACCCTCATCCAAGCCTCACCAGCACACAGAATTCGAACGGCAGCCCCCATCTTCAAGGATGACAATTCTACGCCTGACCTGAAGGCATCACGTTCTACAGTCAGGGCACTCTCCGATGGTCAGCATCCCGAGCTTCAGGACGATGACCTGACTGTGGACATCGAGAAGAGAGCACAGGAATGGAAAGAGAAGGAGACCTCCGAGGAGCTTCAGCAGATCTCCCGACTCTTCAGAGACCTGGCGATCCTTGAAGATCCCATGTCTGATGAGGTCGGGGTGGCCAAAAAGGGGGCAAGGTCCTTCTGGGACGTCAGGGGGTCACGTCCTTCCGGGTACTACAATCACTACCAGAGCTCTGGGTCTCGGGGGAGGACCGCAAGTTCTCCTTCCGGGTCCTCCAGTCGCTGCCAGAACACCGGCCAGGCTGCAAAGAATGCAAAAGGTACATCACAGCAGCTCGTTGAGAGATAGTTTGCTCTTAAGTTGTTCTAGAGTGTGTGAAAGTTAGCAAAGTCATTTCTTCGTGCACCTTCTTCAAGCGAATGTCAGTCAAATGACATTCAGTCTGAAGAAAAAAAAAAGGACATTCATTTACAGTTTTAGATGTCACAGAGTGGAGTGAGGGGTGATCGTGAATGGATCGGTTTAATCTATCTCTTGGATGTGTCTGAAGGCGTGTAAGTTGTTTGTGTATTTTATCAATGTTTTCCCCGTTCACTCACTCACACTACCCTACAACATAACAACACGAACCGGAATTTAGTGAAGATGTACATTTGATAAACAATAAGAAGATGGAATTTATTTTTATTTTTATTTTATTTATTTATTTTTTTTTTTATAGCACATGAACAACATCAACATGTAATTGTAAACTAGTTTGATTATATCAACATGTGTGTACATTCACACTACCTGTTAGGTGGAAAAGAAGTCATAGCATCACTCATGACACAATACAGTAACAACAACAACAACAACAACAACAACAACAACAACAACAACAAAAACGATTTCTAACATTCTCAAAGAAAATGATCATTTGAGTCTTTCGAGACATGAAGACAAACGTAAACGCCGAAATGACTTCATTGTTGATGCAAACTCTTTCAGTGACACGCAGGCACCACACCTCACTACAACTTTCATGGCGATTTATTGGGCAGCTTGCGGGTCTTTTCTTTTTTTTTTTTCTTTTTTTTTTTTGAGTCACAGACCGTAGCAAGAGTGGTTTTTGTTGTTGTTTTTTTTTGTTTTGTTGTTGTTGCTGCAAACCTTGTTTAAGTCTGAGGATAAAGAGAACAAACTCGTTATATATATATATATATATATATATATATATATATATATATATATACCATACAGTAATCGATGTCGTCAGGAAGTTTGACGCGCTCAGCCATGATACGTAAAGAAGGCGGTTAGCAAATGCTGTCTTGCGTGCGCCGGATCAGGCGCCACTGAACACCACCAAAGTGGATCGGCAGCAGTGCAGAGTCTCTGCTGGTGGGTGACCTCATGGCGACCTGACATTGAGCAATCCCTGTGGATTGCCGTTACAGGCGTTGCGATGGGGCATACTGGATAGGCCAGTGTATGGAGTTACCGTAACGAACGGCGTGGGAACAACTCTGAGAGAACACAGAACGTCATAGCAAAAAAAAAAGAAAAGAAAAAAAAAGAAGAAAAAAAAAAGAAGAAAAACAAACAGATTATGTAGAATAATTAAAATAAAACCTAGTATCAAACACTTTTTGAGAGAACTTAATAATATGTATGGGCTTGAAAAATGTATGCATTGTTTAGAAATAAAGAACATGGAATTTAACAGAAAATAGTATCCCTATGAAAAAAAGTGTTGATGTGTCTAACGGAATGAGTCTGAGGAGGAGGGAAAAAAACAAACAAACAGCGAGCAATAAGTGGTCGATGGTAATAAGTAGACTAATGAAACTTAAGAAAGTTTGTCCATGCATGTGAAAAAAATTCTGCCAAACCACAGGACCTATGTGGTCAGACACATTGCCTGTGTATGTTCCTCGAATGCCTTGCAGACGAGGAAAGGATGTATGTTTGTGACTTGTTCTTTTCCCTTCTTTCTTCCGAGATTATTGAATGAATCAGTTTGAAAGTTTGTTGTTTGTTTTCATGAGTTCATATCTCTGTTCACCCACCATTCCTTTCTCCGAATTTACTATTCATTTGTATGCCGTTGTGTTGATTAGTCTGTATATCATCAATGTTGGAAAATCATGTGAATAAAAAGGAAAAAAGAAGGAAGGAAGAGGGAAGAAATATAGCAGAAGACTCATGAGCTAGACAGACGTCTCTGGCTCTTCCCCGACCCATGCTGTGCGACTAGTTTTACCACAGACATTCTATCCTGAGCCAGTAAAAATAATTTCGAATGCAATGGCAATAAGGCTTAGAATATTCTGAAGCCTCTTTCTACCAATCGCAGAGATTCTTACAAAAAATTTAAAAAAAAAAAAAAAAAAAAAAAAAAAAATGGCGAATCGCCTTTCCCTGCGTATTAGATCATGTTAACAAAGAAAAGAGACTGAGGTGTAAAAAAAAAAGAAAAAAAAAAGACTAAGATAAAGATGAAAGAATCAACTTTTTGATCCAACTTCATTCCTTTGCTAAATCCAATCCATCTTAGACGCAAACATGATGAATGTCCTTAACAGCTAGAGGTTGGAAAAAAAAAACAAAAACAAAACAAAAAAAAAACATCTTTTCTGATTCTGTTCATTCATGATTCATTCTCTGAGTACGAAAACTGCAGGTGACGTCTTTTGATTGTTGGGAAGCACCGTCAAAGTCTTTATTTCTGTGTTTATCAAACAGTTAGAGTTGTACCGGGGAAGATAACATCTGTCTTACCATTATTGCAAATAGAATTACCTTTTCTCGGTTTATTCGCAAAAGAAACGGATCTGGAGAGTCCAATGTTTGACATGAAGCGCGCGCCTGGACAACGACCGGATGTTGACTGTTTGTGTTCTAGGTGCACAGTTTCACATCCCTGTTTTGGCCTTTTTTTTCTCTCTGATTATTAAACTTTTAAGCTGACTGATGTAGCAAAATTATTTTGGGCAAGGCTACCAGCGGCATCTGTCCCAGGAAAACTGCAGGATCACTCTCGTTGAATGCGAGTTCTAACACAGATTAACCCCCCCCCCCCCCCCCCCCCCCCCTTGCAGATTTCCGAACATCGTCTATTCTATGTTCCTCTTATGCTGCAAAATTAGGCACTTCACGTGCTTTTTTTTAAATTTTCTTCATCCCACCCCCAACTCTCCCCTCTGCCCATCGCACACACGCACACACACACGCAAGCACGCTCGCGCGCGCACGCACACAACACACACAAACATACATACACACACACACATACACACACACTCCCGCACACGCACACACACACTCCCACACACACACACACACACACACACACACACACACACACACACACACACACACACACACACACACACTTTTTTTTTTCTTCTGCTTACGCAGGCTGATATTCCTGCGGACACTCCCTGTATAGACAGGCAAGGATTGATCCCATCTACCCAACAAAGTCAGTGGCGTTTTGTGTGTATGACTGTTTTTTTTTTTGTTTTTTTTTTGTCCCGCCATCAAGGCAGCCATACTCCAACTTCAGGGAATCCCCCCCCCCCCCTTTAGAACTCTTTGCCTTCATTCTCATACCCCCCCTCCCTTTCCACCTCCACTGTTCCCTATCGCCCTACTCTTCTCCCTTTTTTCTTCCTTCTTGAAATCGTTGCCAGGTCATCGTCCTACTAATGGAAAAATTATTTGCCTCCACCACATCCTTGTTCAGCTTACGATTTCTATTGTGTGCCTGAACGTCCTTGTCTTCTCCGTTGAGGATATCCTGTGTTCTGTTTTGTTGGAATAGGCTTGTGTGAATGTAGCCACCTTAGAGTAATTGTTCTTTTGTGGCCTGTGTATCTTTATCTGTCTGTCTGTCTGTCTGTCTGTATGTATCTATCTGTGTGTGTGTGTGTGTGTTGTGTGTGTGTGTGTGTGTGTGTGTGTGTGTGTGTGTGTGCGTGCGTTTCGTGCGTGCGTGCGTGCGTGATTGCGTGCGTGCGTGCGTGCGCGCGCGCGCGCGCGTGTGTGCGTGTGTGTGTGTGTGTGTGTGTGTGTGTGTGTGTGTGTGTGTATGTGTGTGTGTGTGTGTGTTTATGATCCCCAGGAACCAAACATGTTATCTGCAAGCGAGCGCCCGGCTGCAACCTGGTAAGTATTCAAGCATGAAGCTTTGGTGTGGCGCTTTGGGTTGTATGCCACTCGAACCCTCCTCCCTCCCCGTCCCCGCCCCCCCCCCATCTCTCTCCCTTTTCCCACCCCATCCTACCCACCCCCTCGTCCCACCCTCTCTCCTTTCCCTTTCTCCCCGATGTCTGTCTGGCCGTGGTTAAACACCTCTGCACAAGCCTAAAAGCAGCCGCCCATAAATAGGAGGAAATCTGTCTCACAATGAAGAAAAAGACACAAATACCTAGAATTAGGATGATATTTTTTCCTTTAATATCGAAAAAGCCAAAAAAAACACACGCAAAAATCAACCTATGCAGTATAGACTAAAGAAGAACGATAATCCACAAAGACTGAAAATACCTAGATGAAAACCCAAGTTATTGAAAATGAACAAAATGGACCCAGACCACTCATTTTTTGTCTGTGGTGCATGACACGTAGAAAATGAAAATCCATGCTCTGATGTTTTGGTTTCCAAATGGGGGTTTAAGGGGCGTAGACCATAATCCTTCGCCATTCCGATATTTGATTTTAAAAAGGCATATTCTGTATTTAGGAAATAGACTCATTACATAGAAGAAACGGCCTCAGTATGACTGCTGCTTTTGCTTGTGTGGAGGTGCTTCTTTTGAGGTGGGAGCTAAGAACCAGTTGCTAAGCTAATGTCATGCTGTTCAATGTTGTAGAACAAGTGAACACAAAAGCATTTCTCTCACTATTTCATGACACGCTAAACCAACACAGTTCTACACATTGTATCTGCATAAACTAACGTCATTTGATTCAACATTGCAGGACAAGTTAGAACAAAGAACTATTTCATTTGATGTCGCAGGACCAGTTCAAACAATGTTGTTTCAGTCGAGGTTGCAAGATACAATAACTAGTCATTTTACTAAGTGACAGAAGAAGTTTAAAGATTGTCGTTTTATATCAGTGTTACAGGAAAAGTAAAAATTAGTACCATGTTGGTATAGAAAATTGCTACCAACAGTAGACCACCCAGTGGAAATGCTCCAAGACTGCGTAGAGTGGACAGCTGATACTCCTCCCATCAGCCTTGACATTCTTGGCATTGGAGCTAAAGAAGACCACAGTGAAACAGAACTAAAGTCCCTGACTCTTGAGGCCCTAGCCAGGGACTACCCGAGCACTACTTGGGCCCGAGTCTACACAGATGGCTCTGCGGAGAAAGCTGTAAGAAATGGGGGAGGCGGTGTTTCATCAAGTTCCCAGATGGCAGTTCCATCAGCAAGTCTGTAGCCACCGGAAGCTTCTCAACTAACTACAGAGCAGAAACATGTGCCCTTCTCACTGCTGTACAGATACTAAATGAAAGGGACATCTTACCGACTCACACAGTGTTCCTTACAGATTGTCGAGCCGTCCTTCAAAGTCTCCAGAGGAGAGAAAGAGAGCAGATCCTACAGGAAACCATACAGGAACTGCACACGTTGAGCAGGAAGACAACACCAGTCCTGCAGTGGATTCCTTCCCACTGTGGTATTGAAGGAAACGAAGAGGCAGACAGACTCTCCAAGGCGGGCAGCCAACAAGACCAAAGAGCCCATGCTGTATCCTACAGAGAGGCGAAGACCATCATCCGCAGCCAGTTCAGGACAGCATGGAGAGAAAGGCTACAGGTGGAGGTAGAGAAGGATGACATTCACCATCTTGAGTGTGCCCAACAAGTCGCCATCTTCAGACTAAGAACTGGACACTGTCAGTTGCTCTCCCGCCTCTATCGCCTGAATATATCACACACAGATGAGTGCCCATGTGGCACTGGCCCACAAAACCCAGCCCACGTACTTCAGTCCTGTCCCACTTTCGACAGCCTGTGGCGTGAGTTTTGGCCCGGTGCAGTGGAACTCCAAGAAAAGCTGCGGGGAACGACAGACTCACTCCGACGGACCGCTGACTTTGCCCGAGCTACCGGACTTTGTATCTAACCAGCATGACCAGGGAACGCGGAAGAAGAAAGAAGGAGTACCATGCTCAGTGTTGCAGGAGCTAAACCAAGGCCATTTTTATTCAGTGTAGCAGAGCAAGTCAAAACAAAGCCGTTTCACTGCAAGTCAAAACAAAGCCGTTTCACTGCATAAGTTAAATAATGCCATTTTACTCAATGTTACAAAACTGTTGAAAATAATGTCATTTTACTAAAAGTCAGAGGAAATATCAAAACGAAGCCATTTTAATCAATGGCATAGTGGGAGGAGTTAAAAATAATGCCAATAATGTCGAAGAACAACTTAAAACAGTGTCATGTTTATTAATGTTGCGGGACAAGTTAATACAATGTCATTAAAATAAATGTTACAGAACAAGTTAAGGGAGAATCTGCAAGAGAGAGCTTTCCAAAAATTCAAGACCAGTATTTGAAGAGGTATGTGTCTGTTCGTTTATCCATCCAAAACCACGATGGTCTGCTTCGGGGATATCCACCGTCTAGAAGGTTGTCTTGAACAGGGAGTCATGGTCAAATCTATGCTGGGCAAGTGTATGACACGTGGTGACGACAAAGAGAAGTTCCTTGAGTGCCCGCGTATGTTTTGACTGCCTCCATAACCTCGTTTGTCCTGTGTTCATTGTGTGTGCTGGCGACACTCCATCTGAAGCACTTAGTTTCGATTGATTCAATTTTTTATTCGTGTTCATTTGAAAGTGAGGCGACTGCAGACAGAAAATGACACAAACCTTATGAATAATCCTCAGCCAGTCCCGCCCAAACCAAGGACAAACGAGTTACAAGACAAAACACGACGCGTTTCGACCTTTTAGGTCTTCTTCAGGGAAGAGAAACAACGTTCAGGACAATGAAAACGAAGAACGGGCAACCACTGATCTTCTCATATACGAGCTCGTTTTCATTCAACGCCCATCTTGCGCCGAATATGAGAGGATAAGTGATTGTTTGTTCTTCGTTTTGATTGGCCTGAACGTTGGTTATCGTGCCTGAAGAAAACCTCAGAGGTCGAGACGCGTAGTGTTTTTTTTTCTTGTCACTTGTTTGTCCTGTTTTTGGCGGACTCACTAAGAATTATTCTTCAAATTTCTTGTTCATGGTCTGCTGTCAGCATAAAAAGGACTGGGAATCACCAACCGGTGTTGCGCAGTGGCTAAGGTCATGGAATCTGGGCTGGGTAGTCGTTGGTTCGATTCCAATCAGATCTGTTTGTTTATGGGATTTCTTTTTTTTTTCTTTTCTTTTTTTTTACCCTGGCCGGTAGGAAGCCTGAAGGGAGTTCTCTATGAGCTCTGAAGGGAAGACTGGAACCACACAGTCGATACAACCCTGTCATGCAGTCTCAGACCCAAATGATAATCCATTGTATCACCTTCATCCTCCTCCTTTTCTTCGATTAGTATGAAAAAAAGTTATCAAACTGTACGGCCTTGCATGTTCTGCTGTCATGGTGATATCGGTTTTGCTTCGTCTCCCACGTCTGTGATTTCGGTAAATCTACACGCAGGTTCATGGGGACTGTCGTTGGACGGATGTGGTGGCACCCTTTAGAAGGGGACTCGCAGCACGCTGGGTCCGTGGGTTTACAATTATTTTGATCAGTGGGGGGTTCAGCAGGTGGTGTCCTGCGTATTGTGGATCAGAAGAGTCACCACTTACACCCACCGAACTGACTCGGTAGTGTGGGGCCGGAATAGCTCAGTGGTAGAGCGCCGGACTCGTTATCTTGGGGTTGCGGGTTCGAATCTCCGCCGGGCCGTTTCGGTACAGGGGGATTTTTCCCTCGAAGTTAACATTGGTTCTGACTCCATTCCCCATACAGTCCTTCGAATGAGACTCTCCGTGTGTGAACGCACGCATAACATCTTGCACACACGTAAAATCCCATCACCAACTTTCGGAAGAAAAGGCCAGTTTGGCCGTTGGTATGGATGACACGTTACACATAGCATGCACCATCCCCGAAGTTGGAGTATGGCTGCCTTAATGGCGGGATAAAAAAAAAAACCGGTCATACACACAAAACTCCACTCCCTGTGTTGGGTAGATGGGATTAATTCTTGCCTGTCTATACACGGCGTGTCCGCAGGAGTATCAGCCTGTCTATATGGGGAGTTCCGCAGGAGTATCAGCCTGTCTATACAGGGAGTGTCCGCAGGAGTATCAGCCTTCTATACAGGAGTTCCGCAGAGTATCAACCTGCGTACGCAGAAGAAGGAGAAGAATTGACTCGGTAGCAGGGCAGTGTCTCCTCCAGTGAGTTGTCTCATGGTAAACGTGATATGACTGCTTCCTGTGATACCCTGCCGGTGTCGGGGCTGCGACTGGACGTGTTGGGATGTGGCTGTGGACAGGTAGCCAGAATGAGCGGCATGGGGTGAATACCACTGGAGTGACAGGGAAGGTCACACACACACACACACACACACACATACACACGTGCACGCCCGCCCGCACGCACGCACACACACACATACTCACACACGCATGCCCGCCGGCCCGCCGGCCCTCACACACACACGCACACACAAGAAAAAAAGAAGATGGATAGAAATCACCATTCATTTGTAGCGTTTTATCTTAAGTAGAACGGCGGTGCTTTTTGTTTGTTTGTTGTTGGTTCTTTTTACATGAGTTTGAGTTTTGTCACGGCTGCCATAGCTAGGGGACAGCCCCTTTCACGCTCACCTAATCAAGAGAGAGAGAGAGAAGGGGGGGGGGGGGGAGGAAGAGAGAGAGAGAGAGACTCGACTTGGTTAAAAAGAAAGGAAATCTTGTCCATTTGTTATTATATATAACCGGCTTTCAGCTCGACTTCCCTTCGATATAACAACGGGCATGGACTGAAATGAACATTTTCAATTGACGCTGATTCTATCTTGATTGCGAGTTTGGTGGCATCGACGATGACAAGACTGTGGCCACGATAGAGAATGATAACGATGACAACGACGCCAACAACCACAAATGACGACGACGATGACGACATCCAGGTTTCAGGAGATCTGGGGGTCGCAGTCCCCTCAACCCATCCCCTCACCATTGGAGAAGAAGCACGTGACCGATGTTGCCACCCGCACCTTCTACTCGTTGGACTTGACCCATGACCCGCACAGCAACGAGGAACTCTTTCAGGCTCTGCAGCAACATCGCCGATTCAACCCGACGACAGAGACTGGGCTGCTGGTCAAGATGAACATTGGGGGCAGGCCGGTGGAATTTGTTTTTTTTCTTATTTCTGTGTGTGTGGGCCGGTGGAACTTGTTTTTAATCTAGTTTACTGGTGTTGATGTGTGTCTGTATGTGCTTGTGTGTTAAACAATTTAGTAGTGGGGGATAACAAGTGCAGGTTAAACAATTCTTCCATCATTACAGTAATGACTTGGCAAAGATTTGAATTTTAAGAAAAAAAAAAAAAAAAGGGGGGGGGGGGTGTTGAGAATGAAGAAAATGTATATTATAAATACGAAAAAATCCTTCACTACCTGCATGAGAGAACCATCACAATTCCTCTCGAAAGCAGATTTTTATCTGTATCGCCTGATCTTTGGTCTTTCGTCCGCTGAATCGGACTCATCAGAGAGATAGGGCTGATCCTGTATATGCTCTTGGCGTCAAATAGAGACACACCACAGTCCGTAATTCTGTGGTATTCTCACCACCAAGGGTTCAAAACAGAATCCAACAGCACTCCCAAAGCAGCCAGCGAAAGGTAGTAGGATAAAACAATACGAAAGTGTGGAGGGAAAAAAGTTGCTGAAAAAAATAAAAACATTATGCAAACAGTAAAAAATGTAGGGACAATCTTTGAGCCTATGCTTGAGGATCCATTTAAGGATGCAAGGGAGATCAAAAGATATGGAGCAGTCTGAGTGGTCAGCTCTGCTGTTCAATAACCTAAGCATTGTCAGCGGCTAAGAATTGTGCAGAACAACCTTACTTGGATCTCCTAAGAGATGCAATCGCCCACTGATTGACCAAACAATTAATGCAGAACATCAAGTAGTGGGAATAACAATGCAGGTTAACATTCTCCTCATAAGAATGACTTGGCAAAGATTTCAATACAAAAAGGAGGTAATGAAGAATTATATTATAAATACGAAACCATCACTAGCTGTCAGTGTGGTAAGTGGTGTGTATGTTGTCTGTGTGTAGTGATGTGTGTGGGCAGTTTGATGTGGTGGTGTGGTGGTGTGTTTGTATCGCCTTCACTGTGTGTGTGTGTGGGGTGTGTGTGTGGTGTGTGTGTGTGTGTGTGTGTGTGTGTGTGTGTGTGGTGTGTGGTGTGTGGTGTGTGTGTGTGTGCGTGTGTGCTCGCGCGCCGGGTGTGTGTGTGCTCGCGCGCGGTGTGTGTGTGTGTGTGCGATTGGGATGTGTACATTAGCATAAACGTGAGGTATACGAAATGGAATATGCTCCACAGCGTGAATGGGTGTATTCCCACAGCATGAATGGGATATATTCCACAGCATGAATGGGATGTATTCCACAGCATGAATGAAGTATATTCCACAGCATGAATGTGGTGTATTCCGCAACGTGAATGTGGTGTATTCCACAGTATGAATGGGGTGTATTCCACATCATGAATGGGGCGTATCCCACATCATGAATGGGTGTATTCCACAGCATGAATGGGATGTATTCCAATGAATGGGTGTATCCACAGTATGAATGGGTGTATTCCACATATGAATGGGG
The DNA here is from genome assembly GCA_033310375.1 of Conus canariensis. Taxonomy (NCBI): domain Eukaryota; kingdom Metazoa; phylum Mollusca; class Gastropoda; order Neogastropoda; family Conidae; genus Conus; species Conus canariensis. The sequence continues at coordinate 26,006,676 of CM065748.1, read as the reverse complement.
TGTATTCCACATCATGAATGGGGTGTATTCCACACATGAATGGGATGTATTCCACAGCATGAATGGGGTGTATTCCACTAATAATGGTATATTCCACAGTATGAATGGGGTGTATTCCACATACATGAATGGGTGTATTCCACAGCATGAATGGGTATCCAAATGATGGGGTGTATTCCACATCATGAATGGGTGTATTCCACAGTATGAATGGGGGTATTCCACAGCATGAATGGGGTGTATTCCACATCATGAATGGGGTGTATTCCACAGCATGAATGGGTGTATTCCACAGTATGAATGGGGTGTATTCCACATCATGAATGGGTGTATTCCACAGTCATGAATGGGGTGTATTCCACATCATGAATGGGGTGTATTCCACATCATGAATGGGGTGTATTTCCACAACATGAATGGGATATATTCCACAGCATGAATGGCGTGTATTCCACAGCATCAATGGGGTGTATTCCACAACATGAATGGGATGTATTACACAACATGAAATGGGGTGTATTCCCACATGAATGGGTGTATTCCAACATGAATGGGGTGCATTCCACAGCATGAATGGGGTGTATTCCACATCATGGATGGGGGTGTATTCCACAGTATGAATGGGGGTGTATTCCACAGCATGAATGGGGGTGTATTTTACAGCATGAATGGGGTGTATTCCACAGCATGAATGGGGTGCATTCCACAGCATGAATGGGATGTATTCCACATCACGAATGTGACGTATTCCACAGCATGAATGGAGTGTATTCCACAGCATGAATGGGATGTATTCCACAGAATGAATGGGGTGTATTCCACAGCATGAATGGGGTGCACTGCACAGCATGAATGGGGTGTATTCCACAGCTTGAATGGGGTGTGTTCCACAACATGAATAGGATGTATTCCACAGCAAGAATGAGGTGTATTCCACAGCATGAATGAAGTGTATTCCACAGCATGAATGGGGTGCATTCCACAGCATGAATGGGGTGCATTCCACAGCATGAATGGGGTGCATTCCACAGCATGAATGGGGTGCATTCCACATCATGAATGGGGTGTATTCCACAGCATATTGGGATGTATTCCACAGAGTGAAAGGGATGCATTCCACAGCATGAATGGGGTGTATTCAACATCATGAATGGGATGTATTCCACAGCATGATTGGGATTATTCGACAGCATGAATGGGATGTATTCCTCAGCATGAATGGGGTGTTACTCCACAGCATGAATGGGATGTATTCCACAGCATGAATGGAATGTATTCCACGGCATGGATGGGGTGTATTCCACAGCATGAATTGGGTGTATTT
>CM065748.1:25997852-26000352 GCA_033310375.1 Conus canariensis | reverse complement strand
GTTGATGGACGCTCTTCTCTTTACGAAGACTGAGACACCTTTCTTTATTAGGATAGGAGGTTGTCTGTTTATGTGGATGGACGCTTCTCTGTGTTAGGATGGGAGTGTCTTTACGTATGTGCATCGACGCTTCACTCTTTTTGAAGACTGACGTAATAGCCTCTCTTCATGGAGGTGGAGGCACATCTTTTCATGAGGACTGATACACTCTTCTCAAATCTTGAGGCACGTCTTTTCATGAGGACTGATACACTCTTCTCAAATCTTGAGGCACGTCTTTTCATGAGGACTGATACACTCTTCTCAAATCTTGAGGCACGTCTTTTCATGACTGATACACTCTTCTCAAATCTTGAGGCACGTCTTTTCATGAGGACTGATACACTCTTCTCAAATCTTGAGGCACGTCTTTTCACGAAGGTGTATGGAGAATCAAATAGATATCCTATTTACATTAACTCAGCTATAAAGTGCATCAGGTTTTGGTTAAAACTGACGAGAATGGATGAATGCAGATTACCTTTTGATTTGGATTTGCGAGGGAAGAAAAACTGGGCCTCAAATATTCACAGTAAATTGTACATGTTTGGGTATGGATTTGTATGGCTAAATCAAGGCGTGGAAGGAATTAACGAGTTTCTGTAAGTTTTAAGGAAAGGTTGATTTCGTGCGGATGGCAAGACTGGAATTTCCATATTAATAACAGTGATAGGTTTAACGTTTACAGAACCTTTTGCACTGTCCATGACAATAAAATACATTTATTGATCAATTCAGACAGGCATTTAAGATACATACTGACAAGATTTAGACTTGACATTTCTGAAATCGCGGTACATCGTATTCGTTATAGAGCACACAGTGAAAATGAATTAATATGTCCACTTTGTCTAAAAGAGAAGGAAAGTGAGGTACATTTCGTTTTATGTTGTCCAGTTCTGTATGACCTAAGAGTACAGTACATTCCGCTGAAATGTTACAAAGTGCCAAGTCAGTTTAGATTTACATTGTCTATGGCGAGTACGCACGAAAAAAACAGTCAGAAATATGTCAATCTATCTTTATAAAGCCTATAAGCTGCGTTCCATTCTTACTTCTTAAACTTTTTATCAAGTGAGTTTTGGATGATTTTACTGTTCACAATTGTCAGTTGTGAGAAATGTTTCTATATATGTATCCCATCAAGAGGGGCAATGGCCTATATATGATTAAACTTTCCATATCCGTATCCGTATCTGTGTGTGTGTGTGTGTGTGTTGTGTGTGTGTGTGTGTGTGTGTGTGTGTGTGTGTGTGTGTACACGCGTGCGCGCGCGCGTGTGTGTGATTGTGCGAGCGCGCGCGTGTGTGTGCTCGTGTGTGTCGTATGCACTTGTGTGTGTCTGTCTGTTTGTCTGTCCTTCTCTCTGTTTTTCTTTCTGCTTTTCTTTGTCTCTCCGTGTGTTTCTGCCTGTCTGTCTGTCTGCCCGTTTGTCCGTCTTTCCACCCCCCCCCCCATCCCCACCCCTCTCTTTCTGTCGATCTGTCTGTGTCTGTCTCTGTCTCTTTTTCTCTGTCTCTGTCTCTCTCTGTCTCTGTCTGTCTGTCTGTCTGTCTGTCTCTCCCTCAGGTCTGCTTTCCCGCGTCGGTCAGCCTGCCTATGTCTCTCACTAACTTATCATCCATTCTTCCTCTTTTTCACCTACCCAGCTACAAGTAAATCATCCATTACGTGGTCTGAGTACAAGCCTTCCGGGTGAAACGCCACACCGAGATCCTGCGTGCAGCACACACTTAGCGTACGTTCAAGAACCCAAGAACCAACCGGCGGTGGAGGGGAGGGGAGGAGAGAGAGAGAGAGAGAGAGAGAGAGAGAGAGAGAGAGAGGGGAGGGTGGATTGAAAAGAAAAGGAGAAATTTATGGGAACATTTGAATGCAATGTATTATACATGCAAAAAGATCACATATCTACATGGATATCGCAAGGTAGACAACTAGTGCCCACTCTGGACAGTATATAATAAATATATTTTCCCCACCTAGACGTGGTGATATTACAGCGACAATAAGCTGGCATGCTATAGATTCTGCAGAGGGTAAAAGAACTGTGTAAAGATAAACAAGAACACAGGTGAATGAGCTACAAAGGCAGCAAGACAGTGGATGACAGTAGGCCTGAAGAGAGAGAGGAGAGAGAGGGGAGAGAGAGAGAGAGAGGGAGAGAGAGAGACAGAACAGACAGACAGACAGACAGACAGACAGACGGACAGACAGACAGAGCGAGAGGGACAGAAACAGACAGACAGACACAGAGAGACCGAGACAAAAAGAGTAAAGAAGACAAAGAAGAAGTAAAGGCAGCAAAATTGTAGACGATAGTAGGACCGGAGAGAGAGAGAGAGAGAGAGAGAGGAGAGAGAGAGAGAGAGAAGAAGACAGAGAGAGACAGAGACAGAGACAGAGACAGAGAGACAGAGACAGAGAGACAGAGAGAGAAGAGACAGAGACAGGGACAGATAGA
>CM065748.1:25982852-25990352 GCA_033310375.1 Conus canariensis | reverse complement strand
TTGACATTGGAGCAGAAATACTGTAGCTAGTAAGAGTTTTTTTTTTAACTCTCTTTTATCTCTCTCTCTCTCTCTCTCTCTTCTCCCAGTTTGTCTGTGTGTCTGTCTGTCTCTGTCTGTGTCTGTCCTGTCTCTCCTCCTCTCTCTCTCTCTCTCTCTTTCCCTCCCTTTCTCTCCCTCTCTCTCCTCTCTGCGTAAAGCATTCCGAGTGCAAAAATGATCTTGTCAAAGATAGGTTCATAATGTTCTTGAAATAATTTGCGGTAGACTTTGTAATATGGTGTAATGATTGATAAGGTGTTCGACCTTTGTGAATAAAACAACAACTAACATCTGCGTCCGCGTCTCTCCCTCTCTGGTCCATTCTGACAGCAAGCCCTCATCCTGTCTTCGTTCGTCTCCTCCTCTCCTGCTCCTCTCCTCTCTCTTCTCTCGTCTCCCTCCCCTGCTACTGTTGTCTCTCCTCTCTCTCTCTCCCTCCCTCCTTCTTCTATCTCTTCTCTCCTCCTCCTCTCTCTCTCTCTCTCTCTCTCTCTCTCTCTCTCTCTCTCTCTCACTGCCTCGTTTGTTCTCTCTCTCTCTCTCTCTCTCTCTCTCTCTCTCTCTCTCTCTCTTCTCTTCTCTCTCTCTCTCTCTCTCCTCTCTCTCTCTCTCTGTCGTCTGCCTGTTTCTCTCTCTCTCTCTCTCTCTCTCTCTCTCTCTCTCTCCTCCTCTCTCCTCTGCCTTTGTCTCTCTCTCCGCTCTCTCTCTCTCTCTCTCTCTCTCTCTCTCTCTCCTCTCTCTCTCTCTCTCTCTCTGCACCTGTGAGTCCTAACTGAGTAAACCATGATCATTTCATTCCTTCATTCTGTTTTTTTTTTTTCTCGCGCTCCCCCTACCCCCCCCTCCCTCTCTCTCTCTCCCCTCCCCCCCTGTCTCTCTCTCTCCTTTTTGTCTTGCCCAGAGTGGGCTTGATGTAAAAAAAAAAGTATTCATACTTAGTCCACTACCCTCTTTAAAAAAAATTCGTTCGTTGGTTCTTCCTCTCCTCTAGCCCACTGCCATTTCTGTCCCTCCCTTTCTCAGCGTCTCCCCCCCCCCCCCCCCCCCGTCCCCTTTCAACAGACTTTTGATCAAGGTGGAAGAGACGTGAATGGACAACAAAAAAGACAGGGTGTCTTACCGTTGTCGCATGTCTGTCTCCCTCCCCCCCCCCCCCCGCCTCCCCTCCCACCCCCCCCCACCCCCACCCCCCCGACACCATTTTTTTCCCCCAGTCTGCATGTGCTGGCTGCACACCAAAAATTAATGCGCCAAGGCCTTGCTTAAAGGAGTCGAGTATTTATAGAGAAACGCAGGTAGATTGTTTTGAGAGTGTTCATTGTGTCAGAAAGTTGATTCTCCTCATTTTCCTTCACGTGGCCATCAAGGTACAAGCCAGGTGGTTCCAAGCAAACAGATCAAAATCAAAGGAACGGGACTATTTGGGCGCTTCCAGCTGGCGCAAAGATTGGGTCACACGGGTGAGTGCAAAGGCCTGAAATGCGCCGTCAACTGAGGGGAAAGGTCATGTATTTGAAGATTGTGATTTCGTCGGTGAAAATTCCCCCCCCCCTCCCAAATCAAGGGAAGTAATGGGTGGGGAGTTGTTCTTTTGATCAGTTATCGTTTCACATGAAATGCTGGCTCAAAGATGTGGTAGGCCTCAAAACGCTTTCATGGATTACACAGCGTTTTAGTGCAAAATCCTAATTGTGGCGTGTAGCCTGCTGCAACTGTGCGGGGTTTCCCCCGGTTGTCTCCCGTTTTGGGTTTTTTTGGGGTTTTTTTTTTTGGTGTGTGTTTTGTTTGTTTTTGATCTTCTTCCTTCCAGCGCGTCACCCGGGGCTGAAAGGCACTACGGTGTTGTATACATACACAGGAAGCTACGTCACGCTCAGCTGCCTCCCACCCCCTGCCCCTGCCACGTCACACAATCTTGTGACTTTCGTCACCCTTTCCCCCGTGCCGTCTCACCGGGGCATGACGTCTTCCGCGAACTATGACACGTCGCTGGGCACAAACGCCCGGAAAAGAGGGTTTTTTAAAAAAATTTCATGTTATTTATTTATTTATTCATTTGTTTATGTCTTTACGTATTTATTTTTTGTCTGGCAGGAAAACTTCTTCTTCTCTCTTGAATTCTCAGAGGAGACACCGGGGGACAACTCTGAAGAAGTGTTCGCCAGGTTCCTGTCAGGTGTATCGGTTGTGCGCCAAGGCCTGGGTCTTTGCCAACGGTTTCACCGTGGCCTGGGTCTCTGCCAACGGTTTCACTGTGGCCTGAGTCTCTGCCAACAGTTTCACTGTGGCCTGGGTCTCTGCCAACGGTTTCACCGTGGCCTGGGTCTCCCTGCCAACGGTTTCACTGTGGCCTGGGTCTCTCTGCCAACGGTTTCACCGTGGCCTGGGTCTCTGCCAACGGTTTCACCGTGGCCTGGGTCTCTCTGCCAATGGTTTCACTGTGGCCTGGGTCTCTCTGCCAACGGTTTCACCGTGGCCTGGGTCTCTGCCAACGCCTGGGTCTCTGCCAACGGTTTCACCGTGGCCTGGGTCTCTGCCAACGGTTTCACTGTGGCCTGGGTCTTTGCGAACAGTTTCACTGTGGCCTGGGTCTCTGCCAACAGTTTCACTGTGGCCTGTGTATCTGCCAGCGGTTTCACTGTGGCCTGGGTCTCTGCCAACGGTTTTACCGTGGCCTGGGTCTCTGCCAACGGTTTCACCGTGGCCTGGGTTTTTGCGAACAGTTTCACTGTGGCCTGGGTCTCTGCCAACGGTTTCACTGTGGCCTGGGTCTTTGCGAACAGTTTCACTGTGGCCTGGGTCTCTACGAATGGTTTCACCATGGCCTGAGTCTCTGCCAACAGTTTCACTGTGGCCTGGGTCTTTGCGAACGGTTTCACCATGGCCTGGGTCTCTGCGAACGATTTCACCGTGGCCTGGGTCTCTGCCAATGGTTTCACCGTGGCCTGGGACTTTGCGTCTGGTTTCACTGTCCACTGTGCGATGTTGTCAGGTCAGTGTTAATCTCCGTGACCCTCCACTCCGTCTCCCATCCTCAACAGTTCCCAGAAAGGATGGTTTTCGCATTGCTGTTGGATCTTGTGATGCGGCCCGACAACACAGTTTTTTTTTTCATTTTCTTCTTCTACTTCGTCTGCTACTTCTTCTAGGTCTTCTGCTTTTGTTTCTTCTTCTCCTTCTTGTTCTCCTTCTTCTTCTTCTTCTCCTGCTGCTGCTGCTGCTGCTCTCCTCCTCCTTCTTTTGCTACTACTATACTACTACTAACTATTACTACTACTTCTGCTTCTGCTTCTTCTACTTCTTCTCTTTCTTCTACTTCTTCTTCCTCTTCTTTCTTTTTCTTCTTCTCTCCTCCTCCTCCTCCTCCTTCTTCTTCTTCTTCTTCTTCTTCTTCTTCTTCTTCTTCTTCTTCTCTCTCCTCCTCTCCTCCTCCTCCTCCTCCTCCTCCTCCTTCTTCTTCTTCTTCTTCTTCTTCTTCTTCAACTGACGTCAGCAGATCGTCGTGTCGTCCGATGCACTTCTTGATCAGTTAGACACGCTTCTTTTCCCAGGTGATCTGTATATCAGTGTGTCTGACGCTGAAGATCTTGTGGTGGTGGCGCCTCATGTCCACGGCTGGGAGTGTTCCGTTCATCTCGGCTGTGAGGGGGTCCTCGTCTGGCTTGCTCACGGGGGAGATGGAACATAGACCGGTGCTCGCAGGAGCGGGGTCTCCTGCTTCACGGAGATGATGTTGTCTGTCCTTCCATGCAGGTGTCAGCCTGTACTCCGCTTGATGTTGTCTTTCCTGCCCTTGAAAGGATTTCTAGTTTGGAAACAAGATGGCACAGCATATAAACGTACTCCCAGTAAGTAGTACAAAAAAAAAAGAGAGAAAAAAATTACATATATATATATAAATCGGTCACTATAGCACTTTCTCCCCTTTTGGTGGTAGAAATTTTGTATGTATGAGAAAAGAAAAAAAAAATGCTGCTCTCCCCGGCGGGGACATGAACCAAGGTCTCCCGCGTGATAGTCAGGGACACTATCCACTATACCACCGAGGAGCGTGTAAAATTTGGTTACACTTAAGTTTATAAATCGTTCCTGCTTAAACTGTACAGCACAAAATTATTTATCATTTATAGCTGTTAGTAACGGCTATTCTGGTGAAAGAAAACATCGGGCATCATCCGTGACCCATAATGAACATATCTACAAATTTTCAGCAAGATCGGCCCAGAAGTTTTGTCTGGAGCGAGTGGAACACATTTTGACCACGGACGGACGGACAAACAGACAGACACACAGACAGCATTTCTTCGTTCCCATTGTAAAGTACTCCCTGTTCTATAAGAACTGGGAGTACAAAAAAAGAGAGCAAAGAATGACGCAGGTCACTTACCTGGAATCCATCACGGGAGTGGGGGCAGAGGTGGTGGTGGTTGGGTGGGGGGGGGGGGGGGGGGGGTTGGGTGAGGGGGGGGACCCGGATCATGGGAATCATTGGAAACGGTAAATATCATGGATGTTATTGTTGTGGCTCCATGTGGATTGAACTTGTTTTCGGCCGGTTTTGGCGGTCTTACGTGTCCCTCGGATGATGCAAGGAAAGAAGGGGTGGGGTGGGGTGGGGTGGGGGTGGGTTTAAACTGTTTTGCACCAACAGCTTCCCCCGCCTCTTGGGAGCCAAGTGCCCAGAACCTTATTCTTGTCTGTCATTGTGTTTGACTCTTTTTTTTGTCTTTCTTTACTGTCGTCTGCTGGTTTTGTTCTCTCTCTCTCTCTCTCTCTCTCTCTCTCTTCTCTCCTCTCTCTCCTCTCTCTCTCTCTGTGTGTGTGTGTGTGTGTGTGTGTGTGTGTGTGTGTGTGTGTTTGCCTTTGTTGACCGATCTCCCGCTTTGCAATGGAAGCTCTTTTACAGCTTGGGTCTGAAAACTATTCGTGATGTCCCGACTTGTTGTTGTTAGTGTTATGATTTGGCTACTAGATAGTGAAAAATGTGTGCACTGTCCAATGTGGACAATAGCTAGTTAATTAGTTTTGTTCTTTGTTTCTTGTTACAGGATATCATCCTTTTTCAGGATGTCTCTCTCTCTCTCTTCTGTGTCTCTGTCTCTCTCTCTGTCTCTCTCTCTGTCTCTGTCTCTCTCTCTCTGTCTTTCTCTGTCTCTCTCTCTCTCTGTCTCTGTCTCTCTCTCAAGGATATGAGTAAGACCCGAAAAGGCCCCCGTGTAGTCGGCAGGGTTGTGGCAATAACAGTAACAATGCAAATGAAAACTATACACGTGGTCGCCGTGAGAACGGTTATCATGACACGCGAAAGCCAACAATCATGACCTACGGAGACAGGTAGCTGGCCGTACGATGCATGCGCCGTGTTCGTGGATATCATTGCGCGGATTTGCAGGTCTTTCCAGAAAGAGTGTTCGGAGGAGCGGAACCCCGAAGCCGAAAACGAGTGCGATGACTTGCTAGTGCCCTGCTGTTTACCCCAATGCCCGAACAGCGTCAAACTGGTGAAAATAATTCGTTATATCAAGTGAACATAATTTCAAGATCAAAACATTTTCCCCCGTGAACTTGTCTGTCGGTGTGATATGGACCGTTTTCGTGTGGTAACCGCTATTTCCGCAGTGGTAAGAAAGAAAAAAGATACACCCGAAGGTGCGGGTAGGGCCCAGAGAAGCACTGTCCTCAACTGCCGAACCAACCAGCCGAAAACAATCCTGCGCCACCCTTGGAAGCCTGCGCTGTGTTCACGTTGAGTGCAGGCACGCGCAGGGCGTGCCGTTAAGACGCCAAGGGACATAATTGCTCCCTGGCAGATACCATTGTGTAATGGCTACTGGACTTGAACCTCTACGAGAGTGTTCCAATGCATGTATCGGCCCTTGTTTCATGACTGCAGAGCCCGCTGGCGAAGAACGCCACCGCCAAGCAATTGTGTACATCCCGCAGCCTCACTTGTCTTGTGAACTTGACTTTCAATGTGATGTGGACCGTTTCCATGTTCGTAACCGCTGTTTCCGCAGTGATGATTTCTGGTTGGGTGGAAAGCGGTAATTATCCTTTATTCCCAACGATCATGACTATTTTTTTCATCGTGAACACCGGAACTGTGGTATTTTGAGGCTTACGGAAGGCCGTAGTTCCTTGGCAGTGGCGTCACGCTCAGCTGGGGGAAAGAGACGTTCGTTTCAACCTTTTCCCGTGCTCCTCGCCTGGCATGGCTGCGTGAATTTGAACCAACGACCCAGAACGTTTGACACCTTCCGCTTCGTCACCACCGCGAGAAGGCGGAGATCTGGCATTGACGCTTTTCGGAGGGTGTGAATGGTGCGCTAATTAAGAAAGAGGCCTGGGGCTGGTTATGATGGATGGGGGCGAAATGGCGGGTATGTCACTTATTAGGGGGGAAAAAAATCGTGTCTGGTCTTATGACGTTGATTTTGTTTGCTCACTCTCTGCCTCTGTCTCTGTCTCTGTGTCTCTGTCTGTCTGTCTGTCGTCTGTCTCTCTTCTCTCTGAATAACCCCTGTGTGTGTGTGTGTGTGTGTGTGTGTGTGTGTGTGTGTTGTGATGTGTTGATGTGTGTGTGTGTGTGTGTGTGTGTGGTGTGTGTGTGTGTGTGTGTGTAAGTGCGCGCGCGCGCTGTCTTTACCAGGATTTGTCCCGACACGTATGCGTTCTGATGACATACACATAGCCCGATACACACCCAAAATGCACAGCCATCTACTATTATCATATTACGTGCATGCTGAATAGCGCGAGTGTGGAATCGACGTAAAGCGCGAATTTCAAGGTCGAAAAGAGCGAATTTATAAGCGTTTAAAAGTGTTTGTTGACTGCACCTTACCCCCCCCCCCCCCCCCCCCCCCCCTTCTTCTTCGCAGCATGACCAGATTCTTGACGTTTCCTCCTTTATTTTTGGCCGTTCCGGAGAACGTAAGAGAGAACGTACACGATTTATAAATGGCTTAAACCAATGAAAATGTTAAAATCCGATAAACAAGACGGCATGATTTTCTTCTCATGGTGTGCTCTTCCTTTCTGTGTGCTTCGGCTAACCGTGGACATCCCGATGAAGCGGGTTTCGAAGCATGTTTTCAGTTCTGAATTCAACGTGGACCACACACGCCAGCAGGCCAACGTGCTCAGAGCACTTCGCCAAAGCACGCGCGGCAAACAGTTCGATCTGTGGTCGGGGACTCAGACGACACGGTGTATTTTGCGCTGAAACGGCCATGTCCGCGCTTCTTGACGCGGAAAGTTTCTACGAAATTGTCTGAAATGAGGCAGGGAACACAGTAAACAGTAAACAACAAAGTGGGGGTAACTCTTTGCTCCCATGATGAAATAAATGCTTGCCCCCTTAACTCCAAACGAATGCTGCTATTACGACACCGAAATCGCCTAGCAGATTTGACAGCATAGAGTACACAGAACAAATAAGGAACCCCCCCCCCCCCC
>CM065748.1:25975352-25977852 GCA_033310375.1 Conus canariensis | reverse complement strand
TATGTTTTCTCAATCTCTTTTCTTGTTTCGGGAGGTTTTCTGTATGTTTTGTGATTGTTCTATGTTTTCTCAATCTCTTTTCTTGTTTCGGGAGGTTTTCTGTATGTTTGTGATTGTTCTATGTTTTTCAATCTCTTTCTTGTTCGGAGGTTTTCTGTATGTTTTGTGAGTGTTCTATGTTTTCTCAATCTCTTTCCTTCTTCTCTTGTTTCGGGAGATTTTCTGTGTGGTTTGTGAGTGTTCTATGTTTTCTCAATCTCTTTCCTTCTTTCTTGTTTCGGAGGGGGGGGGGGGGGGGGGCGAGGGGGAGGAGGTTCTGTATGTTTTTGTCAGTGTTCCGGATTTTCTCAATCTCATTCCTTCTTCTCTGGTGTCGGGGGGGGGGGGGGGGGGGGTTCCGTATGTTTTGTGAGTGTTCTGTGTTTTTTCAACCTATTTTCTCCTTTTCTTGTTTCGGAGGGTTGTCTGTAGGTTTTTTTTTTTTTTTTTTTTTTTTTTTTGTGAGTGTTCTGTTTTCTCGATCTCTTTCCTTCTCTTGTTTTGTGGGGTTTTCTGTATGTTTTTGTCAGTGTTCTATGTCTTCGGTATCTCTTTCATTCCGTTCTGGTTCAGAGCTGTCTGGACTGTATCGGCGAAAGCTCTGTGGTTCTGTTATCTCCTTCGTGGCCATTTTGATTCAGGGCTTTCGTTTGTACAGCTTGTGTCGTGTCTTTGTGAACGCGTCGAAATAGTAGCGTTATGACCCCCCCCCCCCCTCCCCGTTTCCGTCTCTTGCATCTCCTCACTCCTCCACATCTGTCTTTTCTCTCTGCCCCACTTCCCCTCTTTGTCTTTTTTTTTTTTTTTCCTGTGTGTGTGTGTGTGTGTGTGTGTGTGTGTGTGAGTGTGTGTGTGTGTGTGTGCGGTGTGTGTGTGTGTGTGTGTGTGTGTGGTGTGTGTGTGTGTGTGTGTGTCGCTGTCACCAAATCGTCATCGTCGTCGTGGTCGTTGTAGTCTTTTCAACGTGAAGGGGAGAAAAACGTGTCGGCGCAGTGCTACATTGAGGTAGGGCCGTGAAGCGTGACGGTAGCTAATTGGCTTGAGGTGTTGACATGAATTCGTTTTAGCGCGTGCGCCGTCAGTCCCTCCCTAGAACAGGGTCTTCGGCATTCTGACCCGTGGGCTGTATCATTTGTCACGTCCCCCACCGTTTGCACTGCCTCGACAAGTCTTGGTTGTTCTCCTCCTCCCCCCCCCCCCCCCCCGTCTCCCCCTGGTCTCCGCCTTCTCCCCTTCTTTCTGCTCTCTTCTTCTTTTTAATCTTCTTTCTTTTGTTTTCCTTCTCCTTCACCTTCTTCTCCTCCTCCTCCTTATACTTTGCATCTATCTTCTGCTTGTCCTTCGTCTTCGGCAGACTTCTTCGTTTAAACATTTTTCTTTTTTCTTCTGCTTGTTGCTGTTAATGTTGTTGTTGTTGCTCTTGGTTCTTCTTCACTTGAACTTTCTTTCTTTCTTGTTCTTTCTGTATATCTTTCTTCGTTTTTTCCATCTTCTCCTCCTTGCTTTTATTATCTTTTTCTTCCTGCTCCTCCTTTGATTCTTCTTCTTCTTCTTTTTCTACTTCTTCTTCTTCTTCAACTTCTTCTTCTTCTTCTTCTTCTTCTTCTTCTCTCTCCTCCTCTCTTCTCCTCCTCCTCCTCCCTCCTTCCTCCTCCTCCTCCTCCTTATTCTTCTTCTTCTTCTTCCCCTCCTCCTCCTCCTCCTTCTCCTCCTCCTCCTCCTTCTTCTTCTTCTTCTTCTTCTTCTTCTTCTTCTTCTTCTTCTTCTTTCTTCTTCTTCTCTTCTTCTTCTTCTTCTTCTTCTTCCTCCTCCTCCTCCTCCTCCTTCTTCTTCTTCCCCTCCTCCTCCTCCTCCTCCCCCTTCTCCTCCTCCTCCTCCTCCCCCTTCTCCTCCTCCTCTTCTTCTTCTTCTTCTTTTTTTCTTCGGCACGTTTTTTTTTGTCGTCGCATGGTCGACTGGGCTTTAAGCGGCATCAGTTCAGTTGAAATTAATTTTCGCCTGTTTCTTCTTCGCTCTTCTTTTTTTTTTCTGTTGGCCTTTCAGCCGAATGAATTGCGATGACCACCCCACTTTTATCCCACCCTTGGGAAATTGTGTTCTTCCCCGTTTGATCAGTGCAGATGTAGACCTCGGAGTGGTGTGTGATTTTTCCATGTTTCCTGATGACCCACCATGGACTTTCTTTACTCCAGAGATCCGGTTGGATTTAGCCTCGCACCGTAAAGATTCCACTAGCCTTTTTTGGCGAACAAGTCCTCTTTCGCCGAACTGTGTTCAGTGTTTCCATTCTTTAGAAGAATTTTCACCGACGGTTCCAGATCTGAGGAGAGGGTTGTCTCTGCTGTGTACTGTGCAACAGGTCCTTCTCAGAGATGTTCTAAACACATTGCCACCTACAGCTCCATCTACACTGCTGAGTTGACAGCCTTGGTCCTGGCTCTGGAAATGGTCTCTAAATCGA
>CM065748.1:25967852-25970352 GCA_033310375.1 Conus canariensis | reverse complement strand
GACAGAGGATGTGTGTGTTTGTGTGTGTTTGCGTGCGTGCCTGCGTGCGCGCGTGCGTGCATGTGAGCATGCGGGTGTGTGTGTACGAGGGGACAAAGGCTGGGTGAAGTAGAAAGGGGGTGAGAGGTAGAGCGGAGAAGATTTGGACTGACGGGAGATAGAAAGTAGAAGGCGGAAAGGAAACAAACAAACACAAAAATGATGATAGAATTCCAGACCTCTGCTAGCCTGCAAGGCCTATTCCTGACAAATAAAACGGAGCAATAAATCCTCTTGAATAATGACGTCGTCGGAGACGGTGAACCACGCCAAGAACACTAACCCCAAGAGAAAAAATTACCTGACAGGGTTTTCAGTAACAATTAGCTCCCTGTTCAAACCCTCACAAGATAACCTCCTTTTGAAACGCAGCTTCTTCCTGTCGGATCGTACGGTCGGATTCGTTTTAAAACCATGAACAGGTCAGCTCGCGTGTTTTGTCAGGCATCTAGGCGACAAATTAAGTTTAAGTTCTTCTGCTTCTAGTGAAGATAGCTTCGATTGTGGACAGGAAAAGGAAACACAATGGAGCGAAATCGTGTTTGAAGGGGGAGCGCACCGTAGCGCTCCTGGCGTAAAGTGTTTACTCTGGGAGATCCTTCAGTATAATTTCTATCCCCGCCTTCTAGAAGTTACGTGCCGAAAAGTTGCTCTTTTCTATGACTCTGACTTACAAGAAAAAAAGGAAAAAGAAATCTGGTCTTGCTGTCGTCCACAAAGTCGGAGGAATTGTGTAGCCTGCGCTAGTTTGAACCCAGTGTTTGTGTGGTCAGCAAACCACCATTGGCAGAGTGGGTGTTGTTTAGAGAGAGGGGTCGACCAGCTGATGGTCTCCACCGTTCTCGTGGTGTGATATGAATGTGCATATGAAGTGTCACTTGAATATATATATATATATATATATATATATATAATATATATTTGTTTGTTTGTTTGTTTTGTTTTGTTATTCAAGTATGCGTTTAAGTGCATGCAATCTTGACGCGTTTTGTTTTTCCTCGTGCGATGGCAACCCTATTCCGAAACACACAGCGATTATTTCTGTCACATATTGGGATCAGATTACTAATTTAATGAGTGCGTTCGTACGTCTCTCTCTCTCTCTCTCTCTCTCTCTCTCTCTCTCTCTCTCTCTCTCTCTCTCTCTCTCTCTCTCTCTCATACACACACACACACACACACACACACACACACACACACACACACACACACACCATTACAAATGACAACATGTCAGCTTTTTATTGTTCTCTCTTTCTCTCTCTCTCTCTCTCTCTCTCCACCCACACACACACACACACAACACACACACACACACACACACACACACACACACAATTACAAATGACAACATGTCAGCTTTTTATTGTTCTCTCTCTCTCTCTCTCTCTCTCTTTGTGTGTGTGTGTATGTGTGTGTGTGTGTGTGTGTGTGTGTGTGTGTGTGTGTGTGTGTGTGTCTCTCTCATTACAAATGACAACATGTCAGCTCTTTATTGTTCTCTCTCTCTTCTCTCTCTCTCTCTCTCTCTCTCTCTCTCTCTCTCTATCTCTCTGTCTTCTGTCTGTCTGTCTGTCTGCTCTTCTCTCTCTCTCTCTCTCTCTCTTTTCTTACCTCTCTCTTTGTCTCTGTCTGTCTGTCTGTTCATGTCTCTCTCGTTACAAATGACAACAAGTCAGCTTTTTCGTGTTGTTGTTGATGTTGTGTGGCCACAGAGTTGTGAAACTACATACAGTCCACAGTGGACACTGGGTGTCTGTTCTGCAGTGTCCATCTGTTCAGACGGCCTGGATGTTTTTGTTGTAGTTACATTTGTTTTTTAATTTGTTTTGAAAATTTTGCGTGTCAAAAACTCTAGTCTGGGGTGGGTTGGGTGTGTGTGTTTAAAAAAAAAATCTGTCAGAGGTGGGGTGGGGTGAAGTCGGGGATGGGGGGGGGGGGGGGAGAGGGGTGATCCCCCCCTCCCCCAGCGCTGCCTAGTTTCATCCGCCTTGATTCAAAGTGTCAGTATTTCAGCTTTTATGTGGTAAAGTGCTGTGAAGAGTTTGTAGGTAAATCAACTGTGTCCGCTGCTATTCTTCATTCATTCTTTCTTTTGTTTCTTTTTTTTTTTTTCTTCATCCGAGGCAGAACTTTTTTGTTTGTTTGTTTGTTCGTGGCGACAGCCCCTGAAATGAGAGAGCCCTTCGTGGTCGGCGCGGGGTCGTGATACTGAAACACTGAACGTGTAAAGGGCGTGACTTGGCCGTGACGATGACACGTACAGAATCGCCGTGCACGCGTGGGTGATAAAAAGCCGTCATTTGTAGTTTTTCGTGTCGCTTTCCGTTTATTGATCAGCCAGCGATTTTTTTTTTTTTTTTTTTTTTTTTTTTTTAAAGTTTTCTTTAGTGTGGATGTGAAGATAGGCTTAATTGTCCCCCCCCCTTCCCTCCTCGCTTACCATACCCCTCACCGACCC
>CM065748.1:25949539-25967752 GCA_033310375.1 Conus canariensis | reverse complement strand
CCCCCCCCCCCCCCCCCGTCTCTCGATTTTCGTTCTCGCCATCTACCCTCCCTCCCACTCCCACTCTGTCTGTCAGTCTGTCTGTCTGTCTGTATCTCTATCTCTATCCACTCTCTTTTCCGCCATCCCCTCCCTCCCCCCCCCCCCCCCCCCCCATTCCCTTACCCTCGCTACCTCACCTTTCACTTCTTTCACTCGCTCGAGCTGTCACTCTCAATCTCGTGTCGATTTGAGTGTGTGGGTCTCGAGATAGAGAAAGAGACAGAGACAGAGGGAGGTGGGGGGTTGGGTGTGTGTGTGTGGGGGGGGGGGGGGGGTGGAGAGGGAGAGAGATGGACCGTTAGATAGGCAAGGGAGGTCATAAATACATAGTCGGTGCTGGCAGCAAATTAGGCGTGGCGGAGAGGGTCATGACTGTCAGAGTTCCTCAGCGGGTCCGTTCCTCACTCAGCCCCACAGCAGGGTGAGGGCCAACATTCATTGACTGCGGGGGCTTTCTCTTTCAACCCATATCTTTGTGGGTGTGTGGTGGTGGTGGTGGCTGTCATTGCTGTCGTTGATGGTGTTGTTGTTGTTGTTACTGTCCTGCTTGCTCCATTGACTAGAGAGAGAGAGAGATCTTATCGAGACCTATGGTTCAAGTCTCTCGTCGGTGTCGAGTTCAAAGCTGTCAATCTTCCCGGAATGCTTCTGGAATGTGTACCGTTTTTTGTTGATGAAAATAGAATCTGTCCCTGCATTCCCGAAAAGGAAAGAAAAAGAATTTCACAGTTTCTGTCATTAAATATAATTTCACAGTTTCTGTCATTAAAAATAATTTCACGGTTTTTGTCAGTAAAAAGAACTTCACAGTTTCTGTCAGTAAAAAGAATTCCACAGTTTCTGGCAGTGAAAAGAATTTAACACTTTCTGTTAGTAAAAAGAATTTCACCGTTTCTGTCAGTAAGAAGAACTTCACAGTTTCTGTCAGTAAAAAACTTCACAGTTTCTGTCAGTAAAAAGAATTTCACAGTTTCTGTCAGTAAAAAGAATTTCACAGTTTCTGGCAGTGAAACGAATTTCACAGTTTCTGGCGGTAAAAAGAACTTCACAGTTTCTGTCAGTAAAAAGAATTTCACAGTTTCTGTCAGTAAAAAGAATTTCAGAGTTTGTCAGTAAAAAGAATTTCACAGTTTCTGTCAGTAAAAAGAATTTCACAGTTTCTGTCACTTGGGCCGGAAGGGTGTGGGTGGGAGAAGGGTGGTGGGGAGAGGACGTGTGTGTGTGTGTGTGTGTGTGTGTGTGTGTGTGTGTGTGTGTGTGTGTGTTGCAGGGCCGGATCCAAGGGGGTGCTTTGGTACTACAGCACCCCCCCCCCCACCCTCGGCTAAAAAAAACCCAACCACCCTCGGCTCAAAAAAAAAAAAAAGAAAGAAAGAAAGCAAGCATCCCCAGTCCCTCTTTCCACTGTACAGTCATCAGCTGTATATTAAACACAGTGCCAAATTGATAAAACGCTGTTAATAATGTCTCCCCAGCTCACAGGAGATGCCACGAAGCAGCTTTTAAAATGTCAAAAACCAGTTTTCGGCCGGGGGGCTTTGCCCCCCTGGTCCCCCCCACCGGGGCTTTGCCCCCAGACCCCACTGGGCCTAGGCGGCCCCTGGACCCCGGCCTAAACCATTTGCCAGCACCCCACCTTAAAAACTCTGTGATCCAGCCCTGGTGTGTGTGTGGGGTGCGTGCGTGTGTGTGCGTGCGTGCGTACGGTGCATGTGGTTTGTGTGTGCGTGTGTATGTGCGTGTGCGTGTGTGTGCATACTTGCGTGTGTGTGTGTGTGTGTGTGTGTGTGTGTGTGCGTGCGCGTGTGATTTTCTTTGGAAAGGGCAGATTAAACATGGCAGAATGAAGTCAGAATGATGTTTTTAGAGCTCCAGCAAGTGTGCATGTTATGGAATAGGCCTATATACATTTTCTTCAGTCCGCCATTTTCCACCGAGCTGAGAGGAAGAGTGAGATGATGTTACTTAAAGGCCCAGCCTACCGCAAAGGGGCCATCATATCAGCGCTGTCACCTCCAGGTCAGCTCATGGACATTGAGATGAAGGATTCAGGGAGTAAAAAAAAACAAACAAAAAAAAAACAACCACTTTCTTTTTAAAGCCAATCTCAAAGTGTTACTCTGGTGATAACAACGCTGCAACTGTTCTGGATTGTTGAGAAATTTCTCTGTTCAAGTTTGAATCTTTCCCGAATTTCCAAATCTGATGAAAGAGAAAGCCAGAATTCCAGAAGTATGTGGGGGTGGAGCGGGGTGCTTTTTTTTTCCCCGGAAGAACTGGTAAAAGCATTGCCTGGGAGGGGGGAGGGAACAAAGCCGAAATAATGTTCTGCAAGTGTCCGCAAGTACATTACATGTGATGAAAGATGACGCTTTCATAGGTCACACATTCTGTGTATGAAACAAGTTAGTTTGAAACGCTTTCTGATTAATCCACGTACGGTTAGTTTGAAACGCTTTCTGGTTAATCCAGATACAGTTAGTTTGAAACGCTTTCTGATTAATCCAGATACGGTTAGTTTGAAACGCTTTCTGGTTAATCCAGATACGGTTAGTTTGAAACGCTTTCTGGTTAATCCAGATACAGTTAGTTTGAAACGCTTTCTGGTTAATCCAGATACGGTTAGTTTGAAACGCTTTCTGGTTAATCCAGATACAGTTAGTTTGAAACGCTTTCTGATT
Source organism: Conus canariensis (assembly GCA_033310375.1). Classification (NCBI taxonomy): domain Eukaryota; kingdom Metazoa; phylum Mollusca; class Gastropoda; order Neogastropoda; family Conidae; genus Conus; species Conus canariensis. The sequence continues at coordinate 25,965,029 of CM065748.1, read as the reverse complement.
AATCCAGATACGGTTAGTTTGAAACGCTTTCTGGTTAATCCAGATACAGTTAGTTTGAAACGCTTTCTGATTAATCCAGATACGGTTAGTTTGAAACGCTTTCTGGTTAATCCAGATACAGTTAGTTTGAAACGCTTTCTGGTTAATCCAGATACGGTTAGTTTGAAACGCTTTCTGGTGAATCCAGATACAGTTAGTTTGAAACGCTTTCTGGTTATCCAGTTAGTTTGAAACGCTTTCTGGTTAATCCAGATACAGTTAGTTTGAAATGCTTTCTGGTTAATCCAGATACAGTCAGTTTGAAACGCTTTCTGGTTAATCCAGATACAGTTAGTTTGAAACGCTTTCTGGTTAACCCAGATACAGTCAGTTTGAAACGCTTTCTGATGAATCCAGATACAGTTAGTTTGAAACGCCTTCTGGTTAATCCAGATACAGTCAGTTTGAAACCCTTTCTGATGAATCCAGATGCAGTTAGTTTGAAACGCTTTCTGATGAATCCAGATACAGTTAAGTTTGAAACGCTTTCTGGTTAATCCAGATACAGTCAGTTTGAAACGCTTTCTGATGAATCCAGATACAGTTAAGTTTGAAACGCTTTCTGGTTAATCCAGATACAGTCAGTTTGAAACGCTTTCTGATGAATCCAGATACGGTTAGTTTGAAACGCTTTCTGATGAATCCAGATACAGTTAGTTTGAAACGCTTTCTGATGAATCCAGATACGGTTAGTTTGAAACGCTTTCTGGTTAATCCAGATACAGTCGGTTTGAAACGCTTTCTGATGAATCCAGATACAGTTAGTTTGAAACGCTTTCTGGTGAATCCAGATACAGTTAAGTTTGAAACGCTTTCTGATGAATCCAGATACAGTTAGTTTGAAACGCTTTCTGATGAATCCAGATACAGTTAGTTTGAAACGCTTTCTGGTGAATCCAGATACAGTTAGTTTGAAACGCTTTCTGATGAATCCAGACCAGCCCCCTTCTTTCCCTTTTCCTCCACACTTGGATTCCCAACAAGATTAGCAGCTGTGTGGATTGCCAGAAAACGAATCTGATGTTGGAAGTTAACGCGCGCGCGTACACACACACGCACGCACAGACACACGTACGCACGCAAGCACGCACACACGAGCGCGCACACACGCACGTGCAGACACACATGCGAACACGCACGCACGCACGCACGCACACACACACTCACACACACACACGCGCGCGCGCGCGCGCGCACGTACGCACGCACGCGCTTCCCACACACACACACACACACACACACACACACACACACACACACACACAGAGCGAAAGACAGAGAGAGAGAGAGAGAGAGGGGGGGGGGGGTAGATCGTGTAGGCCACATGACCCGTTTCAGTTGTTCATTTAGAAAGAGAGAGGCGATTGGGGGGGGGGGGGGGGGAAAATGGTCTCTTTTTCTCTGAAGTCAGTGGCTTTTTGTTCTAGTGCGCAACCCCTACCTACCTCCCCTCCCCCTCCCCTCCCCCTCCCCTCCCCCTCACCATGTAGTAACAACGAGAAACTAGGAAATTTCGATGCATTTTTTGAGAAAAAAAAAATGGTCCTTTTAAGAAGATTTGTGACAAATAGGTTGTGGAAACGGTTCCCGACCTGTCAGGCAACAGGAGAAGGTGGCGGTGGAATGGGAGACTTCTGGTCCCGTTTGTCAGCCAGTCGCAGGAATGCGCGTCTCAGGGTGTCGGTTCTCTCCCTTGTTCTGATCAGCTGTGGAATGTGATGTTCTGGTCTTGTCTGGAATGGACGACTGCGAGCCTGAAATGCGTTCCTTTCTGTGAAAAACGCATTGATTTTCAAGTAAAGTAAAAGCCGGGCATGGAAGTAAGGGTATTGGTTCTTGCCTACGCGAGTCGCTAGATTGAGTGGAATCTCCGAAATCTCATAATTATGCAGTTACATCATCAACCCCAATCGGAATAGCTCAGTTGGTAGAGCGCCGGACTCGTGATCCTGAAGTTACGGGTTCGAATTTCGGTACAGGGGCATTTTTCCCTCGGGAGTTAACATTGGTTCTGACTCCATTCCCCATACAGTCCTTCGAATGACACTATAAACCGAGGTTCCGTGTGTGAACGCACGCACATCTTGCACACACGTAAAATCCCATCACCAACTTAAGGAAAAGAAGGCCAGTTCGGCCGTTGGTATGGATGACACGTTACACATACCATGCACCTTCCCCGAAGTTGGAGTATGGCTGCCTTAGTGGCGGGATAAAAAAAAAAAAACAAAAAAAAACCGGTCATACACACAAAAGTGTCAGAATCTTCAACTCGATGAAGGTGGACACTCAAAGAAAGAAGAAGAATCCCTCGTCAACACCTGCCCCTCCGTGTCTGCATTTTCCTACCTCTCAAAATAGCATCTTGTACATCTGTATTATTCCACACAAGCTTCGTAACACGAGTAAGATCCCCCGCTCCCCTACCCCCTCACTCCCCTCACCACCCCAACCCCCACCCACCTCTGTGTTTTTGGTGCACAGGCAGACAGACTGCGGTGGATTTACAATGAGGGTGGACAGAGTGAAAATGCCGACGGTTGTCCTAACCAATCAGGAGAAGTCGTTACTGTTGGTGCTTGTGGACAAAAACCGGCTGAACAGAACTCGGGGGAAAAAATTTCCTTTTAAAAAAAATTTTTTTTTACCTTCTTGTTCTGGAAGATCGAATTGATCTGCTGGTTCGTATCAAAAGATGAAGTGGGTTTTGAAACAGCAAGAAGCTGGATTAGAATCCAGATCGACTAAAACCCGCCTTCCCTGCCTCTTTTATCTATGTTCATGTCGGCCTATTGGTTCGTCGGAATGTGGTAAACTACCTTGCGACTAACCGCAGGAGCTATCGCTGTTCACCTGTTGTGGTGGGGGGTAGGTGTTCAGAGGAGGGGCAAGGGGAAGGAAGGGGTCGGGGTGGGGGATGGTGGTTGGAGGAGGGGGGGGGTGCATTAGAATATCGCATGAAACCGAAGAACGCAAACGGATTCTTCGGAACCCGCTCTGTCCCTCAATGATTTATGTCAGAACGTCAAGTTTGACGGCTTGGGACCGCTTCGGAGTTCTCTCTCTCCCCCCCCCCCCCCCCCCCCTTAACAGGGACAAAAAAAAAAAAAAAAAAAAAAAGTCCGATAGGCCAATGCGAACGGGAGTTCACTTGTTAAGGAGCGTAGATGTTAGGGAGCCGAGCCGACGTGAAGCGGAACCCTGCAATTTGAAATGCCGACAGCGTATCGTTTGCGGTTTAGGGCAGGTGGCGTGTAGTGTAAGCACAGGGTCACCGCGTTGTGGCCGTGTTCGTCACTGACTGTAAAGTGTCCGGCCTAGCGCTGATTGTCCTGGACGTGGAAGTCGGTCAGAGAGAGAGAGAGAGAGAGATTGAGAGAGGGGGATAGAGAACGAGAGAGAGAGAGAGAGAGGGGGGGGATTGAGATTAAGAGAGCGACAGATTGAGAGAGGGGAGATAGAGAACGAGAGAGAGGAGGGGAGAGAGAGAGAGATTGCGAGAGAGAGAAATTGATTGAGAGAGGGGGAGAGAGAGAGAGGAGGGGGGGGATTGAGAGACAAGAGAGAGGTTGCTGTGGGGGGAAGGGACAGAGAGAGAGAGAGAGGAGAGAGAGAGAGAGAGAGAGAGTTTGCTGTGAGGGGAATGAAGGGGAGAGGTCGAGAGAAAGAGAGAGTGGTGACACAGGGGGTGGGGGGGCGGGGCAAAAATGGAAGGGGGGAGGGGATAGCGAAGGGGCATGAGCTTTTTATTTTCTGTTGGCCACTGCAAGATCTGGATGAGGGAAGCGTGTGTTGTGGTGTGTGGCTTTTTGTTTTTATGCATGCGTGGGAATGTGTTTGATGTAGTGAAGTGTAACCTGTGTGCGTGCGTGGAGGGGTGGTGGGGGGTTGGGAGGGAGGAGAAACACGCCATGAAATACCCTATTAGGGATAACATTTCAACAACAAAAAATCCACGTTTGGCGGTCAGAAAAACGGACACGAGTGGGTATTTTGAGAAAAGAAAATCGTCATAGGTTATGAAAAGGGTGAAAGGTTAAATGTCCCCATAGTCTACAACGGCCATAGTGAACTTACTAGTGAGTCACCATATTAAAGGTACGACTTTTCTGGAGGGCGGAGTTCACCCTCTTTCCTTCTGCCGCTTTAAGCTTCTCTGAACCGAATCAGGTGGTAGGGCAGAAGTTTTCCAGGGGAATCAGACCCCACGCGATTCGCGTGGTTGGAATTGACGACCTTCACCTTTGTGGCTGAACGCTCTAGTGATTTTTTTTTTTTTTTTTAACGGGCTCCTCGTCAACTCGGCACCGTCATTCAAACCAGCAGTAACAACAACAAACAACAGCAGCTGGTTTGTTCGGCAGTTGAGGACAGTACCTCTCTCGGGTGTATGTTTTTTTTAATTTTTTTTTTTTTTTTTAGCAGCAACAAGGAGGTATCAATCGAAGAAAAATTCAAAGCAGTTCGTTGATTAGACACAGGTGTAAAGCCGATCAGTGCTAAGCGTACAGATTGCCGAGGATTGACTCGCAGACACACCCACCGGTAGTTACAGCGCTAAGCCGGCTTGAAACCCGAAGAACATGGGGATGATCTCCACTGGAATCCGCTTTTCTCGCCCTTTGATTTATGGCCAGGACGTCAGCCGCTCGGAAGTCCGCTTCGGCAGGAGTCGGGCCGCTTCGGAATCCTTCGGCTTAACCCGACCCGGTCCATGCGAGCAGGGAAGTCCACTTCGCAGGAGTCGGGCCGCTTCGGAATCCTTCGGCTTAACCCGACCCGGTCCATGCGAGCAGGAGCTGTCTTGTTAATTTGGTGTTCAGGTGAGGGTGGGGTGGGGAGCACAAGGCGATCCACGGCGTAACCCAGCGGTTTGAAACGGCCTTGACTGAGTGTGTGAGGTTCTGCGGGAGTTGAGCAGGTGGCGGTGGTGGTGGTGGTGGTGGCCGTGGTGGTGGTAGGTGGATAACCGTCTTTTGGGGTCCTGTTTGTTTGTGGATTAGCGGCTGTGACAAATGGTTTTTGTCCCCGAAATGTGCAACTTGTGGAGAGAGAGAGAGAGAGAGAGAGAGAGAGAGAGAGAGAGAGAGTCGGGGGGGGGGGGGGGGGGCGTTGTTTGAGCGTCCATTGAGAGTAATTGTGAATCAGAAATAGGGACAGAGATTGTGTGTGTGTGTGTGTGTGTGTGTGTGTGTGTGTGTGTGTGTTTTGCGCGCAAAAGGGAGAGAATGCGTGAATGTGTAATTGTGTGTGTGCGCGTGCGCGGGCGTGTTTGTGACTCTGTGTGTGTGTGAGAGAGAGAGATAGAAAGAGTGTGTGTATCTGTGACTCTGTGTGTGTGTGTGTGTGTGTGTGGTGTGTGTAGCTATCATTTAGTCTGGCAAACTGTGAGAAACGGTCCAAGCGGACTGGTCGGCGCGCTCTGGCCCATGTCTAGTGCTGTCTGAAGGACTCCGCTGGTTCAGCTGCCACGTTAGCAGTAGTAGGTGTGAATGTCGTCATTATGGCTCACAGTTTGTATTGTTACACCGCCCTGTCAATCGCACATACGTGAGAAAGGTCGCACCACGAACAGGTCAGATCATGAAGATGAATAAATTAATGAATAAATAAACAAACAAATGAATAAATGAATCAATAAATGAATGAATAGATACATACATGCATACATACATACATAAAGTTGAATGTTGTAAAAGAAGCGAACGGCAAAAGCGATTCTGGTCATAGCAGCTGAACTGTTGACATCATCAGGCCGATAATTCGAGGCCGTGCTGAGAAACGCCAGCCAGTTCGCTTAATTTCTCACTCCGGATTTTAGAAATAGGGAGGGGGAAGGGGGGGGGGGGGGGGGGTGATGAAAATAGAAAAAGAAGAAATGAAGATAGCAAATAAATGAAAGAATAAGTAAATAGATAACTACGTGGAAGAAATGTAGGCAGTAATAAATAAATAAACGAATACGAGGAAGAAATACAGACAATAGATGAATGAATGAATGAAAAAAATACGAGGGATAGCGGTATGAGCAAATACCACATCGCAGAGTGGATGGGCCATCTCGGAAAGCGCGTACAGTTTCACAGTTCATTGAGTCTCCAGATTAGAACACGGAAAAACCGAATGGTCCTGAATTATGATGAGAACTAAGTGTAAAAAAAAAACAATTTCCAGAAGGATTATGTCTGGGAGAAGTTTGAAAACTTTCACAAGCCATATCGGGTTGGCTAGGTCGGCAAAAATAAATTCCTACGGCCAGAGTTTCCACTAGCCTCAAGATTACATAGATATCACCACATTTTTTTTTTCTTCTCCAGCAGGTAGCAAGCTCGGAAATCGAAAGCAAACCGAGATCAAGAATAGCGGGAAAACTCGGCCGAGAGCGGCTCATTTTGGAAGTGGTGGTGTTAGAATAATGGGGGATTTTTTTTTTTTAATGCAGACGAGAAAGATCTGGGCCCGTATCTTGTCATCAAAACCTTCTCCACCTCCCACTTTTCTTTACTGTTTTCAGTTTTTGAAAAAAAAAAAAGAGATTGTATTATCAGTTAGTGTTGAACTGGAGCGAAGACCTCGGTGGTTACTTGAAGTCAAAATATGGCGAGGACATGGCAACTGAGCTCACAGGCCACATAAAGAGTCGGCTGGACCTCATCGACGAGAGGCAACTGTACAGCTTACGTCTATGGAGCCAGCGGGGACTACTCTGAACACACCGTCATCTTTGTGAGCAGCGAACATAAATGACGAAATCGACGGCCGTTTCCGATGAAAAATTAAAGCACAACGTTTTCAGAAAATTTTCAGAAACAAACGAAACAAACAAAAAAAAGAAAAAGAAAAGATCGGCTGCCAGAAAAAAAAAAAAGAAAAAAAGATCGGCGCAGACAGCCAATTTTCGAGTCGCTCGACAGGTTATTTGATTTGGGTTTTGGGGGCATCCACCCGCCCACCTGCGTTTGCACTTAACTCCCCTTGGGCGAGCGGAAGACTGAAGACAGGAGAGTGGTCCACAGTGGCGGAAAAAGAACGTTGCAGACTGTTCGTTTCGCTGGCCGTTGCTTTGATCAGGGCAGGGCTGTTGGTTTGATCTCGCCATGTTTGTGACAGCTGGTTGTGGCTGGGAGTGCTGGGGGATTTATCAGTACGACGTCAGTAGCCATCCCCCTCCCCTCCCCTCCCCACTACTCCTGTGAGTTCTGTGCTAGTCATTTCTTCTGTCCTGTCACTTTCTCTTGACTCTGCCTTTTTTTTTATATATATATAACTGTTGTCTACTGTCTCGCTGGCTTTGTTGACAGTTTTTTTTTTCTGTCTTTGTTCGGAAAAGTCGCAAAGGTTTCTATCAGGTTACAGTATATGACACGCTAGTATTTTTTTTTTTTTTAACTAATCAAAATCTGGCGGCTCTGTGTGTGTGTGTGTGGTGTGTGGTGTGTGTGTGTTCCTTTCAAATGTTTTCGTGATTTTTTCCCTGCCTTTTATTTCTTGTGTAGAAGTGGCTAACGGAATAGCCGGAGCTGTCAGCGCGGCCTAATCTCATGTGTCTTAATGATGTCAATGAATATGCCACCACCTTATTCATTTTATGTATATACGTTAGGGTTTTTTTTTATGGTGTGACCCCCCCCCCCCCCCCCCCGGCCTAATCTCATGTGTCTTAATGATGTCAATGAATATGCCACCACCTTATTCATTTTATGTATATACGTTAGGTTTTTTTTTTTATGGTGTGACCCCCCCCCCCCCCCCCCCCCCCATTCTTTTTCACGATGTTTTCTTTTCCTTTTTCAGGATGACCTCTTTTGTTATTTCTCAGGATGTGAAATTTTCTCCCCTTTTTCAGGAAGTGACACCCCCCCCACCCCTTTTTTTTCCCCCCAGGATTTGACTTTTTCCATTTTTTCAAGGATTTGACCTTTTTGTCATTTCTGCAGGATTTTGCCTTTTTTTTTCACTTTTCCAGGAGTAAACTTTTTTTTTCCTGTTTCAGGAACTGACCTTCCCCCCCCCCCCCCCCCCTTCCCATTTTCAGCATGTGACTTTTTTTCTTTTTTTTTTTTTGTAACCAACGTGTTGACAGCTCAGAAAACGGCCTGGTGTGGCCGGCATGGGAGTGAATGAAAGGGAGACAAGGAGTAAAAGTCGGATTCAGTGAAATGTGAATGGCGCCCATTTTGCAACCAAATCTTTTTGGTGTTTCAGATCATGAAAGACCCGCAGCAGTCTGACCTGGGACCGACTTGAAAACACAGAAACAAAGAACAAAAAAACCTGGCACGTTTGAAAGCATGTAAGTACTGAGCTGCGCGCGCTCCTCTGTGTGTGTGTGTGTGTGTGCGTGTGTGTGTGTGTGTGTGTGTGTGAGAGAGAGAGAGAGAGAGAGAGAGAGAGAGAGAGAGGAGGTGGTAAAGGCCGTATATTTGAAATATAATGTACGTTCTGTTTACTAATTGTGTTGTGATATAAGTTATATATTTAGGCTTTCATTTAATAAAAACGAGGGGGTGGGGGTGGGGGGGGGGGGAACGCTAGTATAAATTAACGACGAACAGTCACAGGTCGTCATCCTGCACCGACATTGACACTGTTGTCTGTTTCGCGAGGCTGTGCCGTGCCTGTAGGTGTCGTGTCGTATAGTCTTGTGTTTGTCGGCCGCTTCATTGCATCATGTCGCATTGCTGGTCTGTTGGCACTGAATTCCACGGCACTGCATGTTGGTGATATAGCACGGCTCTGAACCGTTTCGGCGCTGCATTTCACAGCAGTGTGCGGCGTCGTCTCGGTTCACTGTCTGTTGTTCGTTCATTGCTGCTCTGCATGTTGGTGTTACGTCGTTTTACAACGTACTGTATTGCATTGCGTTAGAAAAACCTGTAGCACAGCGTGGCGTTCTGTTGCATGGTTTTGCAGGTGAAGAAGATGACTAGATGGCAGCGGCCCAGCGTCCCTGACCTTGTTCTATCCCTAGCGACGGTAGCCATGGTCACCCTCTGCCTGACGACGGCGGCCGTGGGCTGCCCGGAGCCCTGTCAGTGCACGCAGACCTACTACGTCTACTGCCAGAAGCTGGGGCTGACGTCGGAGACCGTGCTGGACGTGGTGACGTCAGTGCCTTACGAAGCGCTGCTCCTGGACCTTAGCTCCAACGCCGTGGACCGCCTGGTCCCCGGAGTGTTCGACTCCGTGCCCAACCTGGAGTACCTGTTCCTGGCCCACAACCACGTGCACAGCCTGGCCCGCAGCGTCTTCCACCGCCAGCAGAGACTCCGGGAGCTCAGTCTGAGGGGGAACAGGCTGAACGAGATCCCGGCGGGCGTCTTCGTCAATATGTCCAGCCTCAGCAAGCTCCACCTGGACGGTAACGACGTGGAGCGGATCCAGGAAGGCGCCTTTGCCTTGTCGCGGCTCCAGGAGCTGTACCTGCAGAAGAACCGGCTGGGTCGCCTGGCGCCCGGGCAGCTGTCAGGGTTGGCTGCCTTGCAGGTCCTGGATCTGTCGGACAACGTGATCGAGGTGATTGAGGTGGGGACGTTTCAGGACCTGTCTTCCTTGAGGGTTCTCCACCTGTCCAGGAACCGGGTGTCTTCCCTGGCGGATCAGGCGTTTGAGGGTCTGATGTCGCTGAGGGAGATGTATCTGGACGGGAACCTGCTGCCCTCCGTGGACTGCTTCGACGTGCCTCATTTTGCGGGCACCCTCCAGATCCTGATCCTGTCCAACAACTCCGTGGCGGCCGTGCCCATCGGCGTTTTCCCCAAACTGAGCGGCCTGAGGATCCTCACGCTGGATCACAACCGCATCTCCTTCGTGGGCAGGCAGGCGTTCAGAGACCTGCGGCTGGACAACCTGACGCTGGCCCACAACTTCCTGGAGACTGTCGACAGGGACATGCTGGATGGATCTCGAAGAATCTCCAGGCTGGACCTCGGCCACAACCGCCTGCACACCATCAGGACGGGCGCCTTCGACAGCTTCAGGGAGTCCGTGTACGTGCTGAATCTCGCCGGGAACAAGCTGGGCACGCTGGACCACGGCATGCTCCGCGGCATGCGCAACCTGCAGACGCTGAACCTGTCCTCCAACGCGCTGCGGAGCATTCTGCACGGGTCGTTCGAGGAACTGGTCCAGCTCACAGACCTGGACCTGGACCACAACGACCTGCAGCGGCTGTCGGCAGACCTCCTGCAGGGAACCACGCTGCAGCGTCTGAGCGTGCTGGACAACCCTCTCAAAGAACTCAAGGGCTTCACCTTCCAGGACGTGGAGGAGCCCGTGGAGGTGTGGGTGAACCTGACGTTGCGGTCCACCGCCATGCGCTCGCTGAGCGTGGCCTGGCCGTTCAGGGAAGGCGGGCAGCTGTACTGGACCTTGCGGGTGTGGTGCCGGCCCCGGAACCTCAGCGACCCGAGCTGCCAGACCCCTGCGATCCAGTCCAGCCTCTCGCCCAACCAGGTGGCGCACACGGTGGAGGGTCTACAGCCGGGCGAGGACTACTTCGTGTGCGTGGACCCCGTCTTCCTCTCGGACCTGGTGCGGGTGTCGCAGTGCCGGGCCGCCTCCACGCTGCGCCGCTCGCCCACCACCGCCCGGCCCCAGGACCGCAGGGACCCCGCCTCCAGCCGGGCCGGGAGCCTGACAGGGGGCTGGGCTCTGCTGTGGGTCTGCCTGCTGCTGGCGGCCTGGGGCGCCGCCGTTCACAGCCAGCTCTGGGGCACCGCCGTTCACAGCCAGCTCTGGAGCGGCAGGAGACCGATCTCATGGGGATGGACGAGGAGTTGCTCGCCCCTCGGGGAGAGGAGGAGGAGTTTTTCTCTTGGTGGTGGTGTCGGGGCTAGATAGCGCTGGTCACGTTTGGGAAGGAGGGTGGAGGGGTGGGTGGGGAATGATGGTGGTGGGGGTGGGTGGGATGCTGAGTGAAAAATCTTGTGAGGTGGTGGTATGTGCTGCAAACAGCTCAAGTCCCTGTCAGTTTCTCTGCGGTTGGATTTTTAGATGATCGGAGTGAGAGAGAGAGAGAGAGAGAGAGAGAGAGAGAGAGATCGGGGTGTGTTAGGGCGGGGCATGAGGAGGGGAAGAGGAAGGGGAGAAGGAGTGAGCTAGAGAAGCCATAAAGGATACAGGGAGAAATAACGTTGATATAAGTCTACACAGATCATGCGGTGTGGTTGGGATGGGATGGGGGGGGGGGGGGGTAAGAAAAATTGAAGGAGGGAACGAGAAAGGGGAAGTAGAAACGCAATCGATTTGGGGTCATCTCCGGAGGAGGGAAGGACATTTTGATAGGGACGTAGAGACCAATGAGTTTAGTATTGGTCAGAAAAACGTGTCGTGTGTGTGTGTGTGTGTGTGTGTGTGTGTGTGTGTGTGTGTGTGTGTTACGCGCGCGCACGTCTGCTTAAAAAAAAAGGGTTGTTATCGAAGGAGAGGGTTGTTAATGTCACGAAAACGTAACTTTAACTGCTAGAGAGTCTTCAGTGTGAAAGAAGAGAAGTAGAACAGAGTTTAATGAGAGAGAGAGAGAGAGAGAGAGAGAGAGAGAGAGACGCCGTTCACTCATTGTGCAAGGAAAATGATAATTCCAGTGCTGATTCAGGGTAAAGGGGGATGATTTCGGAGAAGGGAGGGGGGTGGGGGTGGGAGTTGCGGATGTGGAACTGGAAGGGGCGGGCAGTAGGGGATGGGTGGGAGGAGGGGCAGGAACAGAGTGAAACCACAGAGGGAACGTGTCCACCACAAGAGACGATTGATAACTGGCAAGGGAGCGGGAGAGCGTGTAGACCTTGGTCACAGACGGCAGGCGGGAGGGAGATGAGGCCTTCACTGCCCCAGTGTGGCTGTGACTGAAGCCTAGGGACGGCTATGGGATGAACACTCTCCCTGTCTCTCGCCCAAAGCTGGGCGGTACAGGGGCGGTGGCCACGGTGTGTCGAAATGAAAGGGAGCTACCCCCTGACTGTGATTTATTTCATAAACAACCAGATCTGCTGATACGCACAATACACACACGCACCTGCACATACACACACACACGCACGTGCGCGCGCACGCACGCACACACACACATACAAACACACACATACAAACACACTCACACACACGCACACACACACACACACACACACACACACAACACACACACACACACGCACGCGCACACACACGCGCGCACGCGCGCGCACACACATACGCACACACACACACACGCGCACGCGCGCACACACACACACACACACACATGCACACACACAAACAACACACACACACACACACACACACACACACACAGAACTTCGAACGTGTCTTTTTTTTTCTTTTTTTTTTAAAGAGATTCAACTCAACTGTGAAGATAAAAAAAATTATTATCTTGAAATGTTGTATGTGTTTATTTAACACTGCTGTTTTGTTCGGGTTGTCGTTTTTACTCTGTTTTTTTAATTAATGATGTTAACATCGTGCTGGCATGAAAAGACGAAAAATCAGACGATGCTTGGAGTGTACTGAGAGGCATGGGATGAGAGTGAGTTTATTTCGGTGCTTAGGTGGTGACAGTGCACGCAGTTGAAAAGAGAGAGAGAGAGAAAAAAAAAAGCCCACACACAGACAGTGAGAAACATTGCTCATTATATTGTTCTTCTTGTTAATTATGATTTGAACCATCATCATCGTCACCATCATCATCATCATCATCATCATTATCATCATTATTATTATTTATTGTTATTTTCTTATGTAACTGTTGGGAATTGGGAGAGCATATGACGGCGACATTCTGAGAAATCACAGATCATTGTGGTGGCTTGGCACTGAGCGACAGAGAGAGAGAGAGAGAGAGAGAGAGAGAGAGAGAGAGAGGAGAGCGTGCGTGTCATTGTTTGTGTGGATGTGTGTCCGTGCACACACAGCGAACGTGTAAACTTGGTTGGGAGAGGGTGGGCAGTGTGTTGTGTGGTTTTGTGTGTGTGTGTGTGTGTGTGTGTGTGTGGAGAGAGAGAGAGAGAGAGAGAGAGAGGAGAGAGAGAGAGAGAGCTTGGTCACTCGCGTGCCTAACTTTTTTTTTTTTTTTTTTTTTGACATATGCGCACAACGGTTGCTATTCAGACAGTATTGATTGCTAGGACAATGGTGGTTATCCTCTGTCGCATTCTCTTCGGCCTCAGTTCAGTTTTTGCCTTGTGTTTAAGCAAAGTTGTGTAACTAAACCAGATCGAGAGAAAAAGACAAGTCTGTTCTAATTAACTAAAGCACCAAGCGAAGAGGTCGAACAAAGGACGGAAAAGGCATCGCGTTTCGATCTGTAGGACTTGTACGGGCACGGCCGGCAAGCATGCCCTCTGGCCTCGCGCGTGGGGGATGCCTGGTTTCTCTCGGTGCAAACAGCTCACCCGCTTTCAGAAAAGACTATGCTAGTAAATTCCCCTTCTCGATCACTCTCTATGATTGCGATTTTCAAAATTTTGTCTTTCGGTGTTGTCCTCTACCGTTTTCTTGGCTTTGTGGACTCTTTGTCCTGTCTTTGTTCTGGAAACTCTTTCACGCTTATTTCTGGTCACAGTTTATGACACGCCGGCTTTTCATTGTTAATTAGGCGATCAGGTAGTAAAACTAGCAAAACCCTGATATGGCTCTAGGCTATAAACAACGTTATCTGTCTACCTAGCTCAACTCGTACACACTTCGGGGTGGATTCTTTGTGTTGTTGAACTTTTTTGTTTCATGAATTTTCTACGATAGAAAAATGTTAGAGAGTGAAAAAAAAAAAAAAAACCCAAGCGGAGCGGATAACGTTCTTAATACAGCCTGGTGTAAACCTCCGAAATGACGTCAGCAGTTTAGCTATCATGTAAGGAAATGCTTTTTTTTTTTTTTCAGGATACCGTATTTTTTTCATGATTGGACTTGTTCAGGATGTGCTGTTTTTTTGTTTTTTGTTTTTTTGCTTGTATGAGTTTGACAACTCCAAAAAGACGCTGTGTTTGGCTGGGCTATAATTATTTTAAAACTAGGTATAACAAACTTGACAGCTTTATTATGTCTTCTTCGTCTTTGTCACGTGTGTTTATCTTGCTTGTCGAAGACGTAGAAATCGCAGCGGGCCGCCAGTCTGTTGTCATTTGTACGTTCTTGTTGTTTGGTTAACTAGTGGTGTGGTTTTGGTATTGCCTTACTTCTGTTCCACTACAAGCACTCTATATTTGAACTGAAACCGGTCGGACTAGGGGGGTGTTAATTTCAGCCAAGTCCATTCTAAATTGACTAAAAACCAGTCGGGTAAGACTTGATGATTTCTGTGGAGCCGTTTCAGTTCTGGGTCGACTTTTAAAACTAAATTAACAAGGACAGATAATTTATGGGTAGCCATGTCCATTCTGGATTGACTAAAACCAGTTAGTTTGTTTAGCCACTTCCATTCTGGATTGACTAACAAAAAACCCCAGTTAGTTAAGGACTGATTGTTTCTGTTTAGTCATTGCCATTCTGGATTGTCTAGAACCAGTTTGTTAAGGACTGGTGATTTCTGTTAAGCCATTTCCATTCTGGGTTGACTAAAACCAGTTAGTTAAGGACCGTTCATTTAGAACTGTTAAGCCATTTTCATTCTGGGTTGACTAAAACCAATTAGTTACTTAGGACTGTTCATTTCTGTTTAGCCATTTCCATTCTGGATTGACTAAACCCAGTTTGTCAAGGACTGTCCATTTCCGTTTAGCCATTTTCATTCTGGATTGACTAAACCCAGTTTGTCAAGGACTGTTCATTTCTGTTTAGCCATTTCCATTCTGGATTGACTAAAACCAATTAGTTAAGGACCGTTCATTTAGAACTGTGAAGCCATTTCCATTCTGGGTTGACTAAAACCAGTTAGTTACTTAGGACTGTTCATTTCCGTTTAGCCATTTCCATTCTGGATTGACTAAACCCAGTTTGTCAAGGACTGTTTATTTCTGTTTAGCCATTTCCAGTCTGGATTGACTAAACCCAGTTTGTCAAGGACTGTTCATTTCCGTTTAGCCGTTTCCAGTCTGGATTGACTAAAACCAGTTTGTCAAGGACTGTTCATTTCCGTTTAGCCATTTCCAGTCTGGATTGACTAAAACCAGTTTGTCAAGGACTGGTGATTTCCGTTTAGCCATTTCCAGTCTGGATTGACTCAAAGCAGTGGAACGAGAACTGATCATTTTCACCTTGCCATTTCCCTTCGAGATTGACCAAAACTAATCGGACGGGACGCGGTAATTTCTGTTCAGCCGTCTCTTTTCCGGAGTGACTAAAGCCAATCGGACAGGCATAGATGGATCACTTCTGTTCAGTCCTTTCCATTCTAAATTGACCGACACCAGTGTGGTTATTTTTGTTTATCGATTTCTTCTCTGGGCTGACTAAAAATCAATGGGACATGGAGTGATATTTTCGTCTTGTCCTTTTTTTTTGGTTCTGCATCGACTGAAAC
>CM065748.1:25942039-25944539 GCA_033310375.1 Conus canariensis | reverse complement strand
GGGGGGGGGAGGGGGGGGGACACCACCTACTGAGCCATCCACCCATTCACCTTGCTCACATGTCGACAAGTGACACACAAAACGGTACGAGGTAGCTTCCCCTTTAAAGCAAAAACAAAACGAGAAACAAACAAACATTGAAAAAAAAAAAAATCTGAAATTCCCCAATACTCCCGAAGTGACACGTGAAAACAGGCAACAAGAGCAGCGAAAGAAAGATAGGATTTATTATTGACCTTGCCTCACCTCGCTAAGATTTCCTGTGTAATGATATCAAGGTAGCAAGCAGTCTGTAAGTGATGAATTAATGATAATAATATATCAATAATTAATGTTTATGGCGCTCAATCTTACATCATAAGCCATAAGCGCTTACAAATACATGAAAGGTTAAAGAAAACATAAATAAAACCAAACGATAAGAAGATGAATATTGCAATAAGTACCATACATCTACAAACGAGGGTGCATATTGACACCCACCCACGCGCGCTCGCACGCGCACGCACACACACACACACACACACACACACACACATGATCCCACACACACTGTCGCACAACAGCATGCGCGCGCGCGCGCGCACACACACACACACACACACACACATGCGCGCACGCCCACACACACACACACACACACACATAGACACCCCCCCCCACACACACATACACACACACACACACACACATAGTCACACACACACACACACACACACACACACACACACACACACACACACACACACATTACTCGCAGAATCAATTTGATGGGCAAGGGAATAGGAAGAAAGAACTGCTATCAATAGGTGAAGAGGGTTGTTTTTAGAGATGCCTTGAAGGAAGACAGAGAGTTTGAACTACACAGTCATTGGGAGTTTATTCCAAGAAACCGGACCCTGAAAAGAAAAAGAACCATCGCTATAGGTTTTAGTTTGAAATCGAGGGATTTTGAGCAGAGTGTTGTCGGTAGAAGAACGCAACTGCCTAGAAGGAACATAGAGATGAAGGAGACCAGAAAGGTAGGAAGGAGCTAAGCCATTCACAGATTTAAAGCAGAGTAAGGACAGTTTGTAGTCTATTCGTTTTTCGACCAGCAGCCAGTAAAAAGACAGAAGTAAGGGAGTGACATGAGAAGATCTGGGTTGCTGAGAATCAAACGAGCGGCATTGTTTATAGACAGTGTGTGTTCATGACATCTCTCTCTCTCTCTCTCTCTCTCTCTCTCTCTTGCATGCATCCCCATGTGACCTTGCGCGGTGGGTAGGATTTGCACAATAACGCTAGCGCTGTCTTCTCCAACCCCCCCCCCCCCCACCTCTCTCCCTGCTTGTTACCTCTTCACCCCAGCCGCCATCTCCTTTTCGCTCACCTCATACAAAAAAAAAAAAAAAAGGGGGGGGGGGGGGGTGGTTGTAAAGCGCCGTTTTGGTATTGAAACGCCGTTTTGGTATTGGCATACCAAAAAACGGCGTTTCAATACCAAAACCGCGTCTTAGGTCCCGCCGTTTTGGTATTGAACACCAAAACGGCGGGACGTAAGACGCCGTTTTAGTATTGGACGCCGTTTTCGTATTGGCATACGAAAACGGCGCCCAATACCAAAACGGCGCTTCTCGTACCCGCCGTTTTGGTATCCTGACCGGCCTTAAAGGACCTGTTTTCGTGCATCTGGTTCAAATCTCAATATCTGCTTTTCTCGCATGAGTGATGTTAAAAGAGCACTGCTGATCAAGTTTTCGTATCGACAAATGAGGGAAGGTGATTACTGGGGTAGGGAGAAAAATGGAATAAGACAAACAGTTGTTTTCTTTCGTTCTTGTAAAATTGGGTTTTTAGACATGTGTACTTGTATTTCCGGTCGACGACCTGAGAGACGCGTTCTTCTTGTGAGTATACCTTTCAGTTTTTTACTGTCAGTACAATTCAAATTAAGTTTAAATTGCAGTTCTTAAATTGTCTTTGTGTTTGTATGCATATATAACCGGTACGGTACTCTGGTACGTTCTTTTAGGCAGAATATTTGTCATGGTTGTGATCAGTGTCCATAGATCTAAACAAGTGACCAATATTAGTTAACCTATGAGAGACAGGTAGTTATGGGGGTTTGATCATCCGAGGAGACATGTGAGGGGTTTATTTTTTCCCATGACAACCGAAGCCGAAGGCTGAT
The DNA here is from genome assembly GCA_033310375.1 of Conus canariensis. Classification (NCBI taxonomy): domain Eukaryota; kingdom Metazoa; phylum Mollusca; class Gastropoda; order Neogastropoda; family Conidae; genus Conus; species Conus canariensis. The sequence continues at coordinate 25,942,366 of CM065748.1, read as the reverse complement.
GTTGTCATTTGGAAAAATAAACCCCGAATAGGTCCCCCAGGACAACCAAGTCCCCATAACTACCTGTCCCGAGTATGTTAACGATTTTGTTTTCTCAATATAATGTCTAAAACAAAAAATGCAATAGTGTTTATGAAATTTATTGCAGTAAAAATCCTTCTCTAGGTCTCTGTGGTGTGTGTGTGTGTGTGTAGAGAGAGAGAGAGAGAGAGAGAGAGTTACCAACAGGCAGAAATGAGAGAGAGAGAGAGAGAGAGAGGAGAGAGAGAGAGAGAGAGCTGCCAAAAGGCAGAAATCCCTTCCTCCCTCTCACTCACCCCCCCCCCC
>CM065748.1:25934539-25937039 GCA_033310375.1 Conus canariensis | reverse complement strand
CTTATCCACCCACCCACCCACCCACACCCAACCCTCTCTCTCTCTCTCTCTCTCTCTCTCTCCTCTCTCTCTCTCTTCTCTCTCTCTCTCTCTCTCTCTCGTCACCGACTCCATAGCGATGCAAAATTTATTATGCCAACTTTGCAGAGAGGAGATAGAAAGTGAAGTGTATTGTATGCTGTGTTGTTTCTGTCTTGCAAAAAAAAAAAAAAAAAAAAATCAACAGCACAGTATAATCATTATACTGTTGAAGTATTACAAAGTCCCAAATCACTTCAGATTAGCACTTCTGTTGGCATGTTCTCATGAACAAACAGTCACAAATGTGTCGATTTATCTATCTAAAGCGTTCGAACTGCGGTCATTGATTGTTTACCTTAGGAAGATAGTTTCTGAATGTATGTTGGTTCTGTCTGCATGTATTTCTTCTGTTGCTTCTATGACTGTATTTGCTTGCACCCCCTTCATGAGGGGCAAAGGTCTACACATGAATAAATCATCTCGAGTCTTGAGTATCTCTCTCTCTCTCTCTCTCTCTCTCCTCTCTCTCTCTCCTTCTCTCTCTCCTCTCTCTCTCTCTCTCTGTGCCGTCTTTCTCACCTACAAAATAATGGGTTAAAAAGTCTGATGGTCGAGAGCTGAACGGCCAAAGAATTCTGGGCAGAGTTTTTAGTTGTTTATTTATTTATACATTTATTTTCTCGGTGCAGTTTTTTTGAGGGTGGAAAGTGGTAAGAGGGACCGGGGAGTATGAGAGGGGGTGGGGAGGGGTGGGGTTGAGGACGGCAGGAGGGGGGGGGTGTTCCCATAGCTCCCCCTTGCTCCTCATTATGAAGGGACATGGAGCACGATTCTTGATGGAGGAAATACTTGATCTCCTGGGAACGATGTGAATTTAGTGTCCTCTTAGTTGGTTGATGATAGCATGAAAATATGTAAACCAGGAGAGAGAGAGGGGTGGATGGGGTAGAGGGGAATGGAGAGAAGAGAAGAGAGAGAGAGAGAGAGGAGAGAAGAGGAGAGAGGAGAGAGAGAGAGAGAGAGAGAGAGAGAACACTAGAACTGCACTAGAACTCTTTAAGACAGGACTTCCCAAAGCAGTTGACGATGGTATGAAAATATACCAGACCCGTCTGTATCCCGAACTATACCCCCCCCCATTCCCCCCCCCCCCCCCCCCCCGTTGCAGACTTACTATGGCATCCATCTAGCGGAGTGGTTGTGGAGACAATGCCTTTCTTGGTCCACACACTGACGGGTTCGGGTACCTGCCTGGGTCACAGACACTGAATTCATGGACCCCACGAGGAGGAGGGGTGGAGAGGGGGTGGGAGGGTGGGGAGGGGGGTGACGCCCACTTTTGTTGACTTCACACTGTCTTTACATCTCATCACATGGCAACCACTCTTTGTCAGATCTCACCACTTTGCTCGTTGGTCACCAAGGTAACCTGTTTTTGTTTTTTTTGGTTTTTTTTTGTTTGTTACTGAAATTAACCATGTTTGTTGCTTAAAACAAGCTTTGTCTTCTTGCAGACATCCGCATATATGACTTTCATCTTCAGCACACACACACACACACACACACACACACACACCACACACACACACACACACACACACACACACACACACACACACACACACGCACGCACGCACGCACGCACGCACGCACGCACGCACGCACGCACACACACGTCATCATCATCATCATCATCATCATCATCACCATCATCATCATCATCAACATCAACATCAACATCATCATCATTTTTCTTAATTATTGTTATTATCATCATTGTTATACATTATTGTTATGATTATTACTATCATTATTATTATCTATTATTATTATTATATTATAATTATTAAAATTAAGAGTAATTATATAGCACCTCTCCTCGGCTAGAGACCAAGCTCCGAACGTTCTACAATCCACGCTCTCGTTTACACAACAGGCTGTCTACCCTGGTAGTACCGACTAAAGAGCTGCCTGCCGGCGCTTCATTCAGTCGTTTCCTGTTACGTGTCAGTAAGTCAATAATCATCATTCACGTCGCTTTTCTGTACTCGCAAGATTGGACCCAAGGGGGTATCTGGTTAGCTGCAATATCCAGCCAGCTTCTGTGGGAATAACTTGTCAGACACGGCAGTCTACTCACCATTCCAACTTTTTTTTCTGTACGATTCCCAGTGTAGCGTGAACTAGCAAGAACCACCAGTAGTGTGTGTAGGAGCACTTCACTTGATTTATGTTGCGCTTGGTTTCTAGTAGAACTCTATTTGACGCCAGGAGCGCAGACACAACCAGCCGTGTCTCCCTGATGAGTCCGACCCAGCGGACGAAAGGCCTCGGAGCAGGCAATACAAATATATCTGCCTTCAAAAGGGATTGCGATGGTTCCCTTATGCAGCTAGTGAAGAGTTTTCATATCTGTAACATATTTTCTTAATTTCATGTTCCCAGTTTCTCCATCTTCAAATTCCCCCCTCCTGAAGTC
>CM065748.1:25927039-25929539 GCA_033310375.1 Conus canariensis | reverse complement strand
CATTGTTTCAAGTACTGACCGTACCTGTCCGCTACAGTGTGCGTGGATAATTGGCATACTTTTATTACAACAGTGTTTCATCGGTTATCTCCCCCTACCAATATTGCTCGCAATGTCCAATCAGAATCGCTTCCCGGAATCAGGAGCGGACAATCCTTGCAATGCTCAGTTCCCGCCCGAAACGGGGATTGTTTTAACTAGGCCGATTCAGTTATGAATTCGATCAGACAGAGTATTAAATAGTTCAAACATGCAGGGAAATAAAAACTCTGAATTGCACGTGCAGCACAGAAAAGCACAAGTGACCACATGAAATCAGGTGAATGTGGAAATGATGGAAAAAACAGGCTTTGTCAAGTGTGAATCGGTTGTAAGACGACTTCCTTTTTTCTTTCTGCGTACGCAGGCTGATACTCCTGCGGACACTGCCTGTATAAACAGGCAGTGGAGTTTTGTGTGTATGACCGTTTTTTTTCCCGCCATTAAGGCAGCCATACTCCATCTTCGGATGCTATGTGTAACGTGTCATCTATACCAACGGCCAAACTGGCCTTCTCTTCCGAAAGTTGGTGATGGGATTTTACGTGTGTGCAAGATGTTGTACGTGCGTTCACACACGGAACCTTGGTTTATAGTCTCATTCGAAGGACTGTATGGGGAATCGAGTCAGAAGCAATGTTAACTCCGAGAGAAAAATCCCCCTGTACCGAAATTCGAACCCGCAACCCCAGGATCACGAGTCCGGCGCTCTACCAACTGAGCTATTCCAGACGACTTCCGAGTAGACGACTTCCGTTCAGCGACGATCGATAACAGCTCACAAACTTCAGCTGTGTGGAATGCGAAAACTTAAAGATAGGTATCTACGTTAGAATTAAAGTATTAGTGTCTTACTATCTGCGTCTCACCGCTGCCAACATTGGATTCTGTAATTGCTGTCGCAATGACTTCAGTTTCCGAATGACTTCATTCGTGCAGAATGCAAGGTGAATGGTAAGATATGCAAATGACCTGAGTGTGCTCTTGCGCGTGGCAGGCTACGCATGCGAGGTGAGGTAGGTTTGAACACTGTCTCAGTACAATTAATATCTCGTAAGTACGCTGGCCCCCTCACAAAAAAAAAAAAAAAAAAAAAAAAAAAAATGAAGCTGAAGTTTTGGCGCCTGATCTTATCCCGTCATGAGGATGTTTATTTAGAATAACTTCTACGTTATGAATTGTTTTGCTTCTTTCTTTTTCAGAATATAATTATTTTTTCGAGCTCTCTGATCATTTCAGTATGTGACCTGTCTTTTCTCCTCTGTTTCAGTTTGACAGCCCTGCAAAGTGCCAGTTTGGTCGGCTGGGTGCTTATGATAAAAAATTAGAAAATGGTTTGTCAGGAAGAGTACGCGTCAATGCACAACACTCCTCCTTCTCTTCCTCCTCCTCCCCCCCCCCCCCCCCCTTCTTCTTCTTCTTCTTCTTCTGTAACTCCCAGGGTAATCCTAGTGGCACTATACTTAAGAATATTTCACCACGTTTCTCCATTTCCGGTTGTCGGATGCATGTGGTCAAGCCCTGGGTCTCTGCAAATGGTTTCCACAGCCAGTCTGGAATGTTGTCATCAATCTTTTTTGTTTTTTGTTTTTGTTTATGTTTGTTTGATTTCATTGTCCGTCCCCTTCATCATTAGTTCCCTGGAGGATCGATCAAGCTGCTGTAGCGTTGTCGCAAGGCCAATGCATCTCTTTACATGGCCATACCAAGGAAGATAACTTTTCTCATCTGAATAGGAAGAAACTCTAGGAAGAGCATAACTACACAAAGTCTTCAGAGAAGGAAACCTCCTTCCTCAAGACTAATGTTTTAGACCTGAACTCCTTTTACACTCTTACCTCATGGCAGTAGATCTTCGTCATCGTCCTTGGTTGGCTGTTTGATACTCTGACGTGCTTGCTCACTGGTGGTAATGATGATTTGGTGAACTGATTGATTAAAAACAATGGAATGTGGCCCCAAAGACAAAACCATACAATTTTGGGTCGGATCACCACGTGTAAGGGCGGACCCAGGACTGATGTTGAGGTTATGGCACGGAATCAATGTCAGGGTTTGACTGACGTGGAGAAGGCTGTTCCACCGTGACGGAGGTCTACGCTCTCCCTCTAACGCCTTTCTAACTCATCATATATCTCCAGTAAGGTCGGTTTAAAGATGATTATTGTCAGATTGCTAGACAGGACCTGTTACATCTAGTCTTTATGAGGATGGTTTTCTTGTTATTCTTTTCTCTCTTTCTTTCTTTCTTTCTTTGTCTGTTTCTTTGTTTCTTTCTTTCTTTGTTTGTCTGTTTCTTTGTTTCTTTGTTTGTTTCTTTGTTTCTTTCTTTGTCTGTTTCTTTGTTTGTTTCTTTCTTTTCTTTTCTTCTAATTTTTTTTCAAGCCACATATCAAAAGCAAAACTGTGTCACGCAAAAAATATTGAACCGCAGACGGAGCGATTTCCAGTGAGCCTTTTC
>CM065748.1:25919539-25922039 GCA_033310375.1 Conus canariensis | reverse complement strand
TCCCTCTCCCTCTCTCTCTCTCTCTCTCTCTCTCTCCTCTCTCTCTCTCTCTCTCTCTCCTCTCTTCTGTCACTGTGTGTGTATGTGTGTGGTGTGTGTGTGTGTGTGTGTGTTGTGTGTGTGTGTGTGTGTGTGTGTGTGTGTGTGTGTGTGTGTTGATGTGTTGTGGTGTGTGTGTGTGTGTGTGTGTTGTGTTGTGTGTGTGTGTGTGACTGTGTTTGAGTCTGTGTGACTTTCATCTTCTCTTCCCTGATTACAGTCCAGATAAATTACAAGCTACATAACACATCAAAATGGCGTTGCTCCGTAACGGTTGACGTGTGTTCAAGTATTTTTAGTCGTTTACGATGTACTCAATACGTTTCATGTTTACTATCAACCAACACACACGAAGCACACGTGTCACGCCTTCCTCCCGTACGCAGTGCAGTGCATATCTAGTATCGAGCAGTTCTAGTGTAGTGATCGCAGTTCTAGCTGTTAGTTGATCGATCAGTTCTAGCTGTTAGTTGATCGATTCAGTTTATACGCTGTTTAGTTGATCGATCAGTTCTAGCTGTTAGTTGATCGATCAGTTCTAGCTGTTAGTTGATCGATTCTAGCTGTTAGTTGATCGATCAGTTCTAGCTGTAGTTGATCGATCAGTTCTAGCTGTTAGTTGATCGATCAGTTCTAGCTGTTAGTTGATCGATCAGTTCTAGCTGTTAGTTGATCGATCAGTTCTAGCTGTTAGTTGATCGATCAGTTCTAGCTGTTAGTTGATCGATCAGTTCTAGCTGTTAGTTGATCGACAGTTCTAGCTGTTAGTTGATCGATCAGTTCTAGCTGTTAGTTGATCGATCAGTTCTAGCTGTTAGTTGATCGAGCAGTTCTAGCTGTTAGTTGATCGATCAGTTCTAGCTGTTAGTTGATCGACAGTTCTAGCTGTTAGTTGATCGAGTCAGTTCTAGCTGTTAGTTGATCGAGCAGTTCTAGCTGTTAGTTGATCGATCAGTTCTAGCTGTTAGTTGATCGATCAGTTCTAGCTGTTAGTTGATCGAGCAGTTCTAGCTGTTAGTTGATCGAGCAGTTCTAGCTGTTAGTTGATCGAGCAGTTCTAGCTGTTAGTTGATCGATGCAGTTCTAGCTGTTAGTTGATCGATCAGTTCTAGCTGTTAGTTGATCGATCAGTTCTAGCTGTTAGTTGATCGATCAGTTCTAGCTGTTAGTTGATCGATCAGTTCTAGCTGTTAGTTGATTGATCACCTCAGTGTGAGGATGCCAGGGGCTCGTTCGGTACCAATTTGGCCCCTTCCCTTCTGACAGTCCGTGATTTTATCCTTCCTGTCCCTCTGTTTGGCTTCACCCCGTCTCCCCCCTCCTCCGCCCACCCTTTGTTTTTGTTTGTTTGTTTGTTTGATTGTTTAATTGTCATTCATTTTTTTTTGCCAGCCTTTGTGGTCCATTTTAGTATCTTTTATTCTCGCAAGTCTTAGCACAATTTTTTTTTTGGTTGGTTACAGATTATAAAATGCTAGTTTGTTGTTGTTGTTGTTGATGATGATGTTGTTGTTGATGTTGATGTTGATGTTGATGTTGTTGCTGCTGCTGCCACTGCCATTGCTGCTGCTGCTGCCGTGGTAATCTTGTGATTAGGTAGTGGCAAGGCAATACGTTTACCCTAATGACATTATTATGGCTTTATTATTATTTGTTAAAGCATGATTATCTTTATCATCAGTTTCCTTTCATACTATTTCTGTTTCAAAGCATGGGGAGATAAAATGAAAGGAATGACCACTGGTGCACAGACACCAGACTACATTGTCCAGTCCTGCCCCACCTGTGACACCTTACGACAGGAACCGTGGCCCAGTGCAGTTCACCTGAGGGAGAAGCTGTGGCTACACGCCTCAATTAGAATTTTGCACTGAAACACTTGTGGCGACTATTGGCAACATGGGTGAGGCAGACGGCGGATCTCGTCCACAACACCGGACAGCCGATACAACGTGGCCGGGAACACTGAAGAAGAAGAAGCTTTCTCCAGATCACAACGGCCTTTCTTAGTATTCTTTCTACTTTTTTTTTCCCCTTAATAAAATATCAAGGACGACGACAACACAAACGAGAACCCATCCCCCCCCAACCCTAAGTCAATACAAAATTACCACCAAATCTTAAATGAATGTTAGCGAACCGCAAAAAAACAAAAACAAAAAAAAACACCACAAACAAACAAACAAAAAAAAAAAAAAAAAACCGTGGACAAACGAATCACAAGACAAAACACGACGCGTTTCGACCTCTTAGGTCTTCTTCAGGGCAAGATACAAAACAAATTAGGACGACAAAAAATGAACGAGCAAATCACTTATTTTCAATCACTTCAGCGCAAGATGGGCGTTGAATTACCACCACCTGTCAAATTCAGCTAGTCTGATTTATCGCTGGTCGCACTCCGGTCACCTTTCTCCTTCACAGCATTTCTCTCCACTGGCTGCCAATGGAATGAAGAATA
>CM065748.1:25879539-25912039 GCA_033310375.1 Conus canariensis | reverse complement strand
GTGGTGTCGTGTGTCCCGTATGTGATATAACTAAAGAGTGCTTTCATTCTAACCCCCTCCCCCACTCTCTCTCTGTCTGTTGATGCTATACTACTGGTTTGCATGGCTATCTGTGAGATGTATGAAAACAGACAGAGCAACCATTGAGCACCAGCCCAAACACAGACACTGGTCAGGAACCAAGAGAATTATTCAAATGATTTGTTTAATTCAAATAAATATTCACTTTCACAGATCGCTGTAATGCTGGCAAGCACATCCAAGATCAGAACAAACACTTGGGCACACACACACATACTGTGATCACCGTGGGTAATGAAACGCACACAAGCCGAGGTAACTTGAGCAAGCAAACTGCAAACAAGTGAACACGTTCACGCTGTTCCTTAATTTGACCATAATTTCAAAGACTGAATACAAATGTAATATCTTTATATCTTGGTGCATACATTTAAGACTTAGACATAAGATAACACACACACACACACACACACACACACACACACACACACACACACACACACATTATATTATGACATATATTAAATCACTCTTTTGATGTTTATACCTTGGTGAGTAGATTTAGTTTTGCACAGTATATATACATTCCAGCGTTGAGAGTTTCAGAGTCCCAGAATAAGTTAAAGTCAGGCTGTCTGTGTTTTTTTTTTTTCCCCCTCATCCTTCTTCATAGCACTGACATATACTTATGCTACATAAATGCTACAGTTCACAACAAAATACTCAGCCCACAGCACCATCTTGCAACAACAGTAAATATAACTCCGGAACCAGGGCAATTTTCCCTTCCCAGCACTCCACAGAACCTTCCACCTCTCTGCCTCTGATTGTCACTGCTCTCGAGTCCTCACTCCCAACCTCCTCTAACCTGACTGTGTCTAAACCTAACACCATTCTCCTTGCATATGCCAGGTCTTGGCGTCACTTTCATAATTCAGCCATTGCAACAGTATGCGTCAGACATCAGCAAATGCATATCTTCCTATTTAACACCTCACCCCCTACTCCTTAACCATGCCACCCATGCACGAAAGAAAGCACCGAGCAAACTTGCAAAATCAACTCTTTGCCATGCTAAGCCTTAACGTACGCTCTGGAGTGCCAAATTTGAACACTGCAAAGTGGCAACATGCCCTTATCCCCAAATCTCTGAACAATGCAAACTTCATACACAGCAGTCCTGCCTTTAGTCTTAAGCATGTTTGGACTGGGGAGGTAAGGAGTTAATCTCATGGCAAATTGCTCCAACATAGCACCATTAACGTGAAGTCCAGATGACTTGAATGCTGTTATTGAAAAAGGAAAGATGGCACAGGTATCAACATTTTATAATTTCTTTCATTCCTTATCTCTTGGCGTTTTTTTTCCCCTTACTATATTGGCAACATTTCAACAAAAATATCAATTATAACTTTGGGTAATTTAACCTTTTTTGTACTATTTTGGTAAAATTCAATGGATCTGACAACAAAAATGCCTCCAAAGCTGCACAAAAGTGAAAAAGTATTACAAGCATAACAAACAAATCAGATGATTCAAACTTGATTTTAAAAACAAAATTCTTCCAAGAGAGACTGTGCAGTTTCATTCATTCATTAAAAGAAAAAAATGGTCTAGACTGACTTTTTCTTCCAGCAGTTGTATGTGACTTTTTCTTCGAGTATTTCTCTCTCTCTCTCTCTCTCTTCTCTCTCTCTCTCCCTCTCTCTCTCTCTCTCAAAAGAGCCAAATCTCTCAAGATTTCCAAGTTCAAGATTGTTTTTGACTATCTGCTCTGTGCTGACATACAAGCCAGCGCATTTACATGAAGAAAACATTCTGGACCACAACAAAAACAATTACTTGTTCAGCTTGACTGCATTCAGAAAAAAACATATGTCCCTTGTTCACTGACTTACAAAACAACAACAACAACAACAAAAAAACCAAATCCAAACAAACAAACAAAACGAACCTGGGTAAAAAAGAAGTGTTAGAAAATAAACAACTGCACCGTATAAAGCAGCAGCTAAGTACATAACATGTCCTGCTTTCTCACAAAAAAAAAACTGGTGCTGAACAAGATCAGCTGAAAAATTCTCACACGGCTCTTCCTAAAATCAGCAGGAAGTTAACACAATTTGGCGAATCACTCAGCCCAACATTTATATATAATATCAATATTTACAAGTGAAAGAGATGCAAATGAAAAAAAAAGTGTTGGACTCAGCTTCTCTGTATCTAAATGCCCATTTTTTCAATACAAACACAATTAATGTTGTTTTACAGAGCAGCTGCTCGAAGTTATAGAGGAAATCTTTTCAAATTACATTCAGCTATTATCTTTTCTCTATGCGTAAAAAAAAAGTAACGTCCTTTCATCGGTAGGACAAGCAAATGGAAGTTTTACTCTCAATGTGCTTCAAATTAGCTCTCCTGCAAGTTACACAGGACTTAGCCTTGAAAGCTATTTTTCTTCACTAAATCTGTTAATAGTGCAGCAGATTCTTGAATCCCTCCCTAAATTGCATAGAACAGGAACAAAGCAAAATTTACTGTCATACCTTTTTTTTTCTTTTTTCTTGAATCCACATTCTCAAACCCAAGATATCAAACATGCAGCCACAAGCAACAAAAAGAAGACGGAAACCACCAGAACCAAAGAAGAAGAAAACTAAACATTAAAGCAAAACCAAATGTAAAACATGCAGCAACAAAAGCAAACAACACAAAAAACATATGCTACAGTATTCCACATTTCAGTGCATTTTCAGAAACATCCTAACCTCTTTGTTTCGCTGTTTTTTGGTCCCCTGCTCGGGCCCCTTCCTTAATTAATTGGCATTTTCCAAATGGTGGAAAAGCTCTGACTCACATGGGAAACTTCTTTACTCTTGTCAGTTTCCTCACTGAAAAGTTTCTTAGTTTTAAGCTTAAGACTTCTGATCCTAATACAGCTGGTACTTGCACATGATTAGATAGACATTCCTGCCACACACAGCATGGCCATGCTTGAACCAACTGCAGTGGTTGTGACAATGCCATGTCAGAAAGAGAAACTGGCTGGCACTGAAAAGAGGAGAATAAGTAGTAAAAACACCATACTCTTTGACTAGTTTGAGGGATATATTGGATAAGCGGTGTATTAAGTGTACTTTATGTATACTGGTGTACAAAATTCTCCCAAGGAGTATGGATGCCCTGGTATGGAAATTGTCAAAGTTTGATACCTCATTCATGAACATTAAATTGTGTTGGAATATTCAGGATTCTTGGGTCTTGGATGGACTACTCTCTCTGTGTAACCCCCTCCCCCCAAAAAAACAACACAAAAAAAACTTCAAGAATGATAGATGACCAGTGAAGAATTAATGTTTTATTTTTCTTCACTTATCCATTACATGGACATTGATGCAGCTAAAGCTGGAACGTCTATTTTCAAATGTATGGATACTGATGAAATTAAAGCTGTACCCTTTACTATTTTTTTTAACATGGAAATTCATGAAAGAAAAGCTTAAACCTTTGTATAAAAAAAAAAATGCAACAAAAACAAGTTTAAACTCACAGATGATGTTCACCAGTTGAAATGAACCCTTACTTAGCACTAATGCAATTTTGTTACCCCAAGCACAAAGAGGAACTCACGTCAGGCTAACTCTACGGCACTTACCAATAAAGTTGCAGGAACTGAACCTGTTTAATGCCACCATGCTTACACATATACTGTTAAACATACATAACACAAGCAAATACTGAAATAGATCTCATCAAGGATTTCTTTCTTAATGCTGGCTTTACAAAAGCAAACAGATCTCATCACTGGATTTCTTTCTTAGTGTTGGCTTTTAAATGTAGATAAACTGCACTTATCTGAATAAACAGACCAAATCACTAAACTGTTTTTTTTTTTTTCAAATACTGGCGTTTTAAGGCAAGAGGTGGCACGAAAATTAAACCATTGTTCTTTTAAAACTTCTTCATTTTTTTTCTATTGTTTATGTTAAGAAAACATGGAAAAAACATATGTGGGTGATTTCAAAGCTCTTGTGTGATTTGGGGACCACGAATGGGGGCAAAATGATGAAACATGAAAAAAAAAAAAAACCCGGTTCATAACAAGAACTGTATTTCTATCATAGCAGACATGTTAGGCGCTTGAAACATGACTCCTTGTTTTGCTGAGCTATACTAATGCAATTACAAAAGGATTTCTATATACCTAAACTGCTTTTTTTTCAATAATTTTTTTCCATATGGTGGCCATCAGGCTTCGTTTTTCACTGCTTTTGAATTTTTCAAATAGAAATAGCAAATGATAAGTGCTGTTTTGACTTATAAATAAAATGTAATTGCGTGCAGAAATCATTTCTGATCAAAAGAAAAAAAAATTACCAAGCTAGCTAGTCTGGATCCAGAGATATTGTGTTCCTTGCACATCAACCGTTGTCGAAAAAAGTGATTTTGAGAAAACGACGTTTGAAAATAAAGAAGTTGAGCAATTTTCACACACACACCTCCTTCAAATAAAGTCATTTTTTACTAAGAAAAATGTGAAAATAGACAAAATGAACACCAAAGATGGTTTCAACAGACTTTCTTGAGCACAAAAACACATAAAACCCAAAACATGATTTCTGAAAGAAAATGGTCAAATTTTCGTGCCACCTCTCCCCTTAACTTAGCTAAAGTGCACTTATCTGAATATGTTTCACAGGCAAGCACAGGAAGCAATGTTATCAAGCTGTGCAGTGGAACTGTCTGACTTCATTTTAATCTTGCTCCCATGGGAAAAAAGTCACACACACACACAAGTGAACAATTGAGCAAAGTCAGAATGTGAAAAGCATGGTTGAGACACACCTTGTATTAAAACACACACACACACACACACACACACACACACACACACACACACACACACACAGGCACAAACACACACACTTTCATTTTCTGCATGACAATCCAAAACTATGACCATACATTTTATACGTTTAAATTCTGCTCATGTTCTCTTGAGCTTTTTCAATGTAAAAAAAAAAAAAAAGTTCTTTTAAAAATTAGTCCATATGAAAGGAAAGAAAGAACTTTTTGCTTTCTTTATCAATATCTGTAAGAGTCCACTTTATGAAACAATATTTCACAAATAATCAATAAACACTGTAGAAAAATAATATTCTTCACTTAAAGATACGTTTTAATTCTGTTTTTACATCATAAGTTTTGCAAAAAAGTTTGCAGTCTGCTTGCAAAAGCTTCTGGAAAGCTTGATCTGCATATAAGCACATCACTACAGGCCAGCTTGTTACCTGTGTCACATCTGGATATGCTGATGTTAGTATTGTGAGAATTAAGAAGCAAAGATTTCATACAAAAAGGAGAAACAATAGTTGCCTACGCCATAATACCCCTTAGTCAGCAATCGAAATGTCTTGCACCTGCAGGTGTGAAAATACTGCAAATATATTGCTTTAAAACTAAAACTAACAACAACAACAACAAAAATGACTTTGCAGCAGTAAATTAGTACACACTATTTCACATGCATGGACTTGAGTAAATTCTTACAAAATAAATTTCCGAGGAAAATAGTAACACATCACCAGCGGACAAGCTGGCACCTAGCGCGCAGTCTGGCAATGATCAAGTTGCTGTAGCTGACAAGAGTTTTAAAGCACCAAATGCTGAAGAAAAAAAAATGCTGTGACCAATCACACAATGAACATCGCTGAATAAATCATCAACATGATCAGAAAATAGGATGACTCTCAAGAAATGTTCCCTGGACACTTTTCTTCTTGTTTTTTCAACAGTAATGCTCTGAATCCTGGAGACTTCGTTTACAAAGATACACTGTCAATCATTTCTCAACAGGTTTATAAATTTACACATGCAAAAGTACTTGCATGCATTCCCATCACACTTTGTAACAACAAAACTCAAAATGAATGAACTATGTTGCACACTCATGTTCATATAAGTTTCAGTGTCATCATTTCTACAGACCACAGAACATCATGGCACCCTCCAGGGTTATTCCACACAGAAAAGAAAATTTTGTCATGACAACAAAAAAAAAATTGTATTTATCAAAAATATGTACAGCAATCCATATATTATAAAACAGCTGAAATCCTTAAAGCATTTAAAGCTAGGTTATGCTCACAGTTCCAGCCATGCTGTTAAATCATCACTGGTCACCAGTTCCCTATAGAAAAAAAAATAAAAAGGGAAAAGGAAGAATCAAAATGATACCATAAAAACAGAGAAAAAAGGGCATGCAGGCAAAGACTTTGCAGAATGGACAGAAAGATGCATGGTCTAACAGTAACACATCTTTCTAAACATACATGAATCAAACACAAGAATTCAGAGGTCTCACTGATGAAAAACAAAATTCTCTGAAATCCTACCCTCACTCAATCCACTCTCAAGACCTCAATACCACATCCCTCAAACCCCAGCCGCCACCCCCCCCCCCCCTCCCCCCATCTTTCCTTGTGTTTCTTCACCATAGCATGGTCCAGTAATGCCTGCATATATCTCATTTATCGTATTTTACTTTCATGAAACAAAGCAAACAGAAAGCCTTCCCAGTTTGCTCCAGCCTAAAACACCATGATCTGATTGGTAAATTATCCACTTGTGGGTCTCGGGACTACAAGGACCAGTTGTACATCCAATCTTTATCGATCTTTTTCACTTTGGCAACATCTTGCCAACTCATCTCTTCCAAGTGTGATCTCTTCTATGGCCTTCGAGTGGACAGACAAAATGATGATGGTTGGTCTCACAAAGAACACGAGATCTCATGACTTCAGTGTTGTCTGCTAGCATACTGAACATGTGACTAGAATTCTGATAATTCGAATGCCACTTCCTTTTTCCATCCTTGATTTTTTTTTTTTTTTACCCAGGAAAAACGTTCATCGTTCCCTGATTTCCAGTTTTAGTTTTGGATGAAATCTGCAAATTTGTAGGGAAGTGGGAGCCCTGAGAATGGATTAGGCAAATCAGTGATGTCCACAGTACCAGTTACACAGAAACAAATGACAGGTCCCCTGAATGGGTTCGGAAGTCCTGGCCATGTCTGCTCACTTAGATGACTTGCTCACTCGCTGTCACATTATTTGTCACAGAAACATGACCAGCATTTGGGAAAACAATACCCATGGCTGCGTCCTCTCAGCCACAGGCTGGAAAACAATCACAGACACAACCAGGAACAAAATCCTATATGCATGGACACTGGCTGGTCCTGGAACAGGTTGGAAGACACCTTTGTGTGCATTTTGCTCTAAATGACAAATAAGTACCTTTACTAGTTCATGAACTTCTTTTCCTTTGTTTTTGTTTTTTGCTCCATGATGAAGGGACTGAATGAATACAGACTTTCTAAATCACCATGAAATTAAGGACACATTTGTAGGCAACCAAGCTTCTTCTTTTTTGTGTATGCCAAAACTTTATAAAATGTTTTTTTTTATTTGTTAGCTTTGTGGTGTATCTAGCGCTTTCATCACTGTGAAAATGCTGAAATCATTAGACTTTAAATGCACAAATCTTTTCTGCCCCTCCCCAAAGAGGGGGAAACACAATTCACAGCAGCAGAATGTCAACTGAGCATGTTTGGTCAGATTGTATGCAGCAGTATAAGACACAACGTATCCTGAGTTGATGACATTTCACTCTGTACAGGACAAACAAAATAGTTGTACAAAATACATTGTTAATCACTCAGCCCACCTCGTGTGATAAAAGTGGACATGCGAGTTTGCTGTCAGACACTTTTCAAACCTCTTGTCTGACACAGACTCTCAGGTTACTGTCTGCAATGCATGTGGATCCATCGTGTGCCTAAACGTCATTTCTAAATTCCTTTTTTTTTACCTCTCTTAGTGGCACACACACACACACACTTGTGAAATTCATACATACCTATGTCAATCCACATATATGCACACTCCAATCCCCCACACTCCACATATGCACACTCCAATCCCCCACACTCAAATCCTCCAATCCCCCTAACTCTTTTTATCCCACCCCTGGTCTTTTCACTCCTCTTTCCTGTGCACCTCCCAAGCACATTCATTGCATGCACAGCTCATCAATGGCTTGTGTTCAATGTTCACCCACGTTAAGCGAATACCAGCAAATGAAAAGGCTGCATTAAAAACGAAACAACGCAACCTTCCACAAAATATAATGCGAAAGATTAAAAACAACAACAATAAAGTATATAAAAAAAAAAAATGAAAGAGACCTTGACACTTGTTCTACAGAACGGCACACAGTAAGCAGCTTAATCACAATTCCAGCAGCAGTGCATGTTCAGTCTTAAGAGTCGAACGACGCACCCTTGCCCACACTGTGTTCAAGATTACCAGCAGCTGCCACTCGCGTCACTCTCCTGTCTAGCCATTGACCAACACACCGTTGACCACAGTCTTCTCTGTCTGGGATGCATCAGAACTTGGGGTCTCTCCGGAAGCACAGACATGCACCTTACTTCTGTGGTGTAATCCATTCTGCACAACCTCTTCACAAACGCTTTCTCCTCGCCTCACAGATTCCCAGGAATTCTGACTCGTAGACAATTGATCACCGTTCGCAGACAACCCCTCCAGGGGCACTCTACTCTTGCCACTCTCTGTTGGAGAAGAGAGGCTGCACGATATAGGCCCTGGATCTTTAGATTTCTGATTCTGGCGCCGGACGCGGTACTTCCTGGTGTACTTGTAGACGGCGTACTGGAAGATGCTGACGGAGAACATCCAGCCGATGAGGTAGATGCTCAACGCTCCCACACGCCCCATGAAGTCTGTGGGCTGCTGAAAGTAGCAGTAGAGGAGAACGGAACCCACACCCAGGCGGACGGCGAAGAAGGAGAGCATGAAGAGGGCATCCACCACCTCTCCCAGCAGGGTGTCGTAGCGACCGGTCTCCTTGAGGAACCAGCGGAGTTGCAGGAGGGGGTTGGTGACCTCAGAGCCGCAGATGGTGGCCATAAGCTCTGTGCCGTACTTGCCGGCACACAGTGACCACACAAAGCCCAGGACGCTCAGCGAGTGATGAAGCAGCATGGGAATACCTGGGCATCAACAGTACAGGGTCATTCAAGACCTACAGATATCTCAACAACAAGCAACAAAAACTACATAAATTTTTCTCATGTTTTCTGGGTTGCCCATGACTAAAGACATATCAAACCAATACCTTTTGAATGTCTTCAAAACATCGCAATGAAAATTTATATATCTGTCAAAAACCTATTTGCCTATTTGTCCAAAAACCTGCTTAACCATTTGTCATCTATTGTTTGTTTTTAAGAGTGAAAAAAGCAATCAGTTCCATAATTTGAACTACACTTTGACAAAATAAGTCCTACATAACCCATATACTATCATTTTTCCACATGTTGCTTCTAACTCCTCAATCTGAAATATGCTGGTCTGTCATGACCCATATATTTCACAAAGCGTCCATTTCCCATCCTCTATTGATAATGCTGTTCTTCCAAGACCTATGATCTTTTAACTCAATTGAGTTATGGGCTGTAATTTGCTAACTTAAAAGGAAAATAATTTCATACAAAAATCACCAAACAAAAATTGTCCCAAATTTGTAATATTTGTGAAAGGGGACTTTTCACTTGAATTCTGCCATGGAGAACTGTTCAGTTCCCATGGACTCTTTCATACTACATGAGCAACATGCATTCTGCCCCCTGAACTATCTCCTCCAAAAGGTGATGGGAGTTTAGAGACCAGAGCTGAGTGTGCTCACCTTCAGTCTGGAAGTAAAGGCACCAGGCAAAGTCAAAGAGGAAATAGCCCAGACAGATGGTGGTGGCTGTCACCTGCAGCGGCGTGTTCGGACCTCCTGCACACCATTGGTATACATCATAACGTGGCTGACGCAATTTCTGTCTTCCCCCATGCAAAACCATCTTTTCATCATTAGGTGACCGTTTAAATTCTATAAATTATAACATCACAAAGAAACAGCAAAGCAATTCATTTTTGTCTGCTATTTCATTATCAGGCAGGCTACATCAAAATGTTGTTATGCTCTGCATAGTTATGCGGGTATTGTCTTCAGCTGTGACAAGCTCCTAGCATAACATTAGCAGTCTCCAAAATCCCCCGTAGTCGGAGTGTGGCTGCTCACGTGGTGGGGTAATCAAAAACACGTCACACACGTCATGTTCTCATCCCCAGCTGATGCATTTGTACCATAGTGTTCAAGTACTTTGGCTGTTCTGATGATCCCTGGAGTCTTTTAGACAGGGTACGACAACAACAACAATATCAGGCTGACAAAAGCAGACAACCAGTGTACTGCATTCTAATTGGCCAATGTCTTCTGACTCGGCCAATTACTGGCCATGATACATAACGATGTTGATATTATATTGGAACTTTCAAATGGTAGTTTCACGAAGTAAAATTTCCAGCTGTGGAGATTATTTACTGTCGGCGAAGTTACACTGAAAATTTCTATTTTTCCACAGCAGATGATTAAAACATATTGCTGCTGCATTGCAGCAGGTCAGTCATTCACCACATGCCTGACACAAGAGATCACCTCACCTAGGAAGTTTTGCAGCCATTACTGTCTTACCATGAACCCCCCCCCCTCCCCCCCACCTCTGCACACACAAAAAAAAATGCACACAGAATGTTAACACTTTGTTTCAATGTAGAATATGACTACAGAGATGTTGGGAAGCAAGTGTTCTTGGATAGATTCTTCAGCCCTCATTTGAAGAACACCAAACAAATGACGATGTCCAGCAATAAGCGGACTTATATGCACCCAGTACACATGACTCACTCAGCGACATGAGCCTGCCTGTACAGACACGTCTCTTGCTGTGACTCCTTGTTGAAGTTAAGTTATGGTTAAGGGTGGATGTGGCAAAGGCAGACTGAAAAAGGCAGACTGGGTGGACCAGGAGAGGGCTGGTTACACCTCCTCTACCCTGATTAGTTTGGGTTCGCTTCTATCGCCCAGCAAACTACACCCTGTCTTTTCAGCACTGTCCCCATACTGTGGACAAAGGGCCCCATCCTGAAGAAGAAACAAAAGAATAAAGACAATATCTATAAAATTACACATCAACTAACTAGTTGACAGCCAAGGAAACTTCATATGCAGGCCCTCTGCTAAGGGCTTTACATAATAAACATAGATAATTTGTGAGAAATGTTTTTAAGACTAAATTTTTGTTCAGAGATGATTTTATGAACAACAGCTGGATGTCCCTGCATATTCCAGAGTGGGAATGGCAACAAGCAGGGGAAGACTGGGGGAAAGGATTTCATTTTCCAAGTGTTTGTAAAAGTGCGGGGGGGGGGGGGGGGGGGGGGGGGGGGGGGGGAGGGGGGCAGGAGGTCCTTCCTTCAACCAGTCGACAATCTGCAGCTGACAATTTTCCTGATCCAGATCTCAATGACAATATTTCTCGGCACTGTTTTCACCTTCTAACATTCTGAACCAACGAGCACAGAGCAGAAATTGTGTAAGGAAAGATTGTCCTGAAGATGATGGAACTGGGTTTTGGCCAATCCTACAGGGGATCGCTTTTTGCTGCGCACAAGGCAATCAGTTCTGCATTGATGACAACCATTACAACTGGGCCTTTGAAAGGATGATACTGAAAGCAGATTTTTAACTGCTAACGACTCCACTCAAAGGCAGTTTTCAGATTTCAGATCAGCTGGATTTCTGGCCTGAACTGAAAAGAGGCATCCCTAGAGCTGAAAAACCTGGGAGGTCTTCCAAGGTCTGGACGGAAAAGCTCCAAACTGAACTGGGATTGAAAAACTATTTTCAGATTCTTTCCTAGATAGAGTTTTGGCTAGGGCCTGACATATGGCATCCCTACAAACATATAAATACACTCCCACCCCATCCTACCCTCCATTCCCCCCCCCCCTCCCCCCACTCCTTCTGCCCACCCAACACACCAGCATTGGTGAAAGGCCAGGGTCCCTGAACGAAAGAAGACCATCCCGACAGGCTGGTGATCAGCAATGCGTGAAAGGCTGTGACAGTGCGGCAGTGCCACTCCGCCTTCCGCCGGGGTTCCAGTCGTCGCAGGCCGAAGTAAAAGGAACTCCAGGAGAACAGGGAGAGGAAGACAGACGGCAGGTGGAGCGACGCCCCGACAGTCAACATCTTGGGGGCTGTGAACAAAGAGAAGAAATCATGTCAACTGTATATTTAAAAGAAAAACAACCAACAAATGATCATTTCATTTCATCTGCTGATTTGTGGTCCTCTGCCTTAGGTTACAAAGTGAAAGGCTGCTAGAGACAGGTGTATATGAGTGAGTGAGTGTGTGTGTGTGTGTGTGTGTGTGTGTGTGTGTGTGTGTGTGTGTGTGTGTGTGTTGTGTGTGTGTGTGAAGTATGCTTGTGGTATGTGAGTATGTGTGTGTGTGTGTGTGTGTGTGTGTATGTGTGTGTGAGTTATTGTGCACCTGCCTGCATATGCATATATGCAACTGTGTATACAGGTACAAACACCTGCTTCTAACATCAATGAATCTATCTCACTCTGCTGGCATTCACTGGTGGAGGTGGTGTGTGTGTGTGTGTTTAAGGGTGGTGGGGGGTGGTGGTAAGGGGTAGACGGTTAAGAGGACAGAAAGAGAGAGAAAGAGGGGGAGGGGAGTGGGGAGGGAGCAAGCTTAATGAAAGACAACACTAATTGAAAAAAAAAAAAAAATCCAGAAAGGGTAATGATAAATCAACGTGACATCAACACATGACATCACAAGCACGGGTCTGCCAATGTCTTCCTACCTGCAAGTTGAGGGACTGAGCAGCCTTCGAGTATACATCAACACTCAGCCGGACGGCACACAGACTGAGACAGCAATGAATGGAGTGAGTGAAAACACTGTGTTTACCTTTGCCTGGGGCCTTTTATCATCCCTTACTGTGTCACCTTGAGCAGTCTGTTACACAGTCCACAGGTTTATCAGCAGATGTCAAATTTTATCATGATGTCAACAGTTTCTGTCGGAAGGTGTGGCGTATGTTTTGTCTGAATTCCCTTTCTTCCTCTTCTCTGAGAAAAGTGACAGATCAAGATTGTGCCGGTTTGAAATGTAAACAAATGTAAGCTTGTAAAGGAATCAGCTTTGAACGCTCTTCAGCGTTGCTGTGTGTGTGTGTGTGTGTGTGTGTGTGTGTGTGTGTGGACATGTGTGTGTGTGTGTATGAGTTGTCTTGTTATTAAAAAAAAAAATGCAACAGACATAGATAATGTGCTTCTGTGGCACACTGTATTGGGGGAGGAAGTAACAGACAGCGGGAAGGAAAACACACACACACACACACACACATACAGACAGACAGACAGACAGACAGACAGAGACGGAGACAGAGACAGACAGAAAGACAGTCAGAGGTAGAGACAGAGACAAAGATCATGAGGCAGAGAGACAAACACTAAGAGAGAGAGAGAGAGATAACAATAACGATAATTTTTTCAAGAAAAGGCAGAGAGAGAGAGAGAGAGAGAGAGAGAGAGAGAGAGAGAGAGGGAGGGAGGAGAGAGACAGGGTAGACAGGGAGTGGGCGGAGGTACAAAGCTATTGAGAAAGGTGTATGTTTGTGCATATGGATGTGTGTGTGTGTGTGTGTGGTGTGTGTGTGTGTGTGTGTGTGTGTGTGTGTGTGTGTGTGAGTGTGTGTGTACAATGCAAGTCTCGTGTCTTTTCACTATGGTACAAATCAAGTGTCATGAACCTTTAGCATTTATTTCTCCTTTCATTCTTGTCATGTTTTCTGCAATACACTTCAATATCAGAAAAGTGCTATGCTGGTTTTTTTTGGTTTTTTTTTTGCCAGATTTCAAGTTTGAGGCATCAATACTAACAACTTTCCCACCAAGTGCTGGACCTTTGATATATTTGCAACTCTGTATCTTGTCACCTGTAATCATTCTCTTGTGGACTGACCACACTTGTCCATTTTATCTATCACATGACTCTTAAGTCCACACACACCTGACGTACCAGACGTGGACTTTCAACCTGAGCAGAGGGTCGGATGGTGGCGATATCAGATACTACACATGTCCACATTGCCTGGAGGACATGGACGCTAACAGTGGTCAGTGAGCAATCTTCTACTGGAAAATGAACATCATGGAAAATCTACATATAAAACTGATTTCTCATTTCCTCCATCTTTTTCTTCTTTTGAAACCAGGCAGTTCAGCAATCCGCTATGGCACAGTAGTTAGAGCGCAAATTGTGGGCTGGGAGGCTGTGGGTTTAATTCCCATAATAAACTTTTAATCGTGGGATTTTTCTGGCCCTGACCTGCTGCTACACAGAGTTCAGTTAGTGAAGACTGGAGCCACAGAGTCAAGTTTCATCCACTTAATGGATGCATCTCTGGGAGAGATGTTCAAATTTTCTGACGAACTCTGAGGGCGTCTGTATTTCCTGTGGCTGGCTGACACCAGGATATTATTATGAAGGTAACTTAACCCAGTCCTGTCCTATAGTCTCAGACCAGGATGGAACACCATAGCATTATCTTCATCATCTTCATCAATCAGCATAAAAAAAGACTCAAATGTCTGGGGTCCTTCAAGCCCTGCTCTCACAGTGACCTCAGGTTCTGTTTCCTCTCTCCATCCATGCCCTGGATGAGTTCATGCTGAAGCAGCTGGTATCTAGATCTGCTGAAGCAGCTGGTATAGATCTGCTGAAGCAGCTGGTATAGATCTGCTGAAGCAGCTGGTATAGATCTGCATGTTCGTGGGGACTGTTGTTGGACACACCTGATGGCACCTTCCAAAGAGAGATGCTCACTGATGCTGGCTCTGTGATGAAGCAATTAGTTGGGGGCTTAGTAGTATATGGTGTCCTTCGCATGCTGAATCAGAACAGGCACCTATGAATATCATCAAAGTTATTCGGTGGCATGACTTACCATTAATGGCTTCCTGTGTCAAAGCTGTGATGAGAGAAGTCACAGTGTGACTGGGAATGGAGAAACAGAGGGAGTTGCATGGGAGTAGTGAAGTAGCACAACAGGTGGAACAGGAGTGAAAAAAAACACCACTACCACCACCACCGCAACAAAAACCCACACACACGACAAAATACTGAACCATGAGAGGTGTATTTACATCACAGAATACCAGAATAAGCAAGGAAACTTCACGTAGAAAATGATATTCCATGGCAGCACATATATCCTGATACAATCACACAACAACAGGACCATGAGGAATACAAACACAAATGAACATTTCATGATTCTTATCAATAGTGGAGTAGCCTTTTGATCTTAAACAATGTCTTGCTTGACAGGCCTGTGAATAGAACCAAATATGGTTAACTCAACTATGATTAATATGAAGTAATTTTCTGAGTGAAGGAGATAATTCTCTTACAGAACCATACCCAACCAAACTGAGATTACCTGTATTACTAACCTGTTCATATGACTGTTCTGGTGAAGCTAGAACACAGGTAATACTTAATCCAAGTAAGAAGACAGCTTTGTAAATGAAAACTGTTTGTGCGGTAACAAACAGGTCCACAAAGTTTGGTCAGTTTTAAGAAACTAATTTGATAAGACAAACTCACGATAAGTATTATAAACTGAGGAACACGTTTTGATTCTCTATCAATCAACATTGAAGAAACAGATTCACTTTTTGGAACACTGCAATCAATCAAACTGACAACAGGTCATTTTGCATAATACATTTACTGTTATGACTACAGATGAAAGCACTAATTTTTCTCATAGAGAAAGGTGTAGCATAGCTTCCCTGGAACTTGTGAATACATTTTTAATCAATCCAACTCTGGAAGACAACTAAGCAAAATGATGCATGAGAAACACTGATATATAAATATATAAACATCCTTGCTATCACTCTGTGGAGCAGTTGTAACATTTACCATCAGCCTTTTTGTGTTTTACATTTAGCCAACTAAGAAAGCACCCAGTGAAGAATTCCACAAGACTTCTCATTTTGGTGAAATTAATAGATTCCAAAGCATCCAGAAAAGAATTCTTTACGATTTCTCATTTTGGCACATGGTGAAAATTAATAGATTCCAACGCCATGCTTGGTTTTGAACTGATACAGAATTGGGAAAAAGCAGGTTCATTAAAGGTTTATCCAGCTTCTGACAGAAGACTCATTCAATCACCCTAGTGACTAATTCAGTGTGTGTGTGTGTGTGTGTGTGTGTGTGTGTGTGTGTGTGTGTGTGTGTGTGTGGTGCGTGCGTGCGTGTGTGTGCGTGTGTGTGTGTGTGTGTGTGTGTGTGTGTGTGCAATTTGTGTGTGTGTGTGTGTGTGTGTGTGTGTGTGTGTGTGTGTGTGTGTGTGTGTGTGTGTGTGTGTGCATGTGTGTGTGCGTGTGTGCACAGAAAATGTTAGAACAAAAAAACGGTTAAAATTAAAACAGATCTCTTTCACTTAAATTACAGCTGCAAAAGATTTGCTTAAAAGTTGAGAAGTGACAAATGTTTACTGAGAATGTCTGAAAACACTGGAGGTAGGAAAATGTTGAATCCAGGGCACTTGACTAAGAAATACTAGTGTCAATCCAGTAATTCGTTTGGAATTGAATACCGTCAAAACCATTAACTTCATCATGGTAAACATTCTATAAATTTTAAACATCAAGAGTGCCGATTCACCTATCTTTCTCTTTTCATCTTCATTGCTTTAAACGATTAGGTAATATTCATCTTGTTTTCTACTGTTCAGTTTATGGAGCTTCTGTCTGACCCTGATGACAGGACTTTATTTCTTCAAATGGAAATAGTACAACTTCAGTTTTATAACTATATGAAAACTTTTTATCAAGATTACATACAGGAATGAAGAACTGACTCAATCACTGTTATTCCCAAGTCAAAGTGTCATTCTCTTCTTCAACTTTTTAAGTGAGGTAACTACAATCAACAATTTGACTATTCTGTCATTCAATTACCAGAACGGGAGAGCTTGCATTTAAAAAAGAAAAAGAAAAAGGCATACTATTCATTAGACATAGCAGACCTTCTTATGTACCAATTTTGCAGCTGTCACCACTGGTTGGCCTGCATATCATGCATGACAATTGCTGCGACACATCAAAGGCAGTGGCAAACAAAAATCTGCTGATCATGTATTACCTTTGTATAGTAGTATTATGTAGAGCTGGGATTTTCCTGCATGCCTGTAGGCTGATGTCAATGTTTAATGTGATAAAAATGCTGACAAGTGTGGTTGACGGTCTCTGTTATCGAATCTCCTGACATCTTCTGTGACCTTGCTCTTGGTGACCCTCGACCTCTTTTCATAATCATATATCTTCAACACATTTCAATTAAACTTTTCCGGGTAAAATCTAACTGTGTAGAAATAGTCATATTTTTTTTTTTTTTTTTTTTAATAAATGATTTGCCAAACTCGGTGGAAAGTATTTGCAAAATATTTGCAGACGATACAAAAATTTACAATACAACTTATAATCATGATACGTTACAAAATGATATTGATAACTTATCCGAATGGTCTACCACATGGAACTTGCATTTTAATGCGGACAAGTGCAACGTGTTACATGTTGGACGTAAGAACCCAAGATACCAATATACAAATTACAATGCTAAACAGTAATACTGGTGAGCGTGCAGATATTTCAACATGTGATTATGAAAAAGATCTTGGTGTCACTTTCGATTCTGGCCTGGTATTCAATAAGCATATTCAAAACTCTATAAATAAAGCTAATAAAATGATTGGTATAATTAAACGTACTTTTATTCACATAGATAAAGATATTTTTATAAAACTATACAAGGCTTTCGTTAGACCACATTTGGAATATGGCAACACAATTTGGTATCCTCGATTAAAGAGGCAGTCTGCTGCTTTGGAAAGAGTACAAAGAAGAGCAACAAAGCTTGTAAAGAATATACAAAATCTTCCCTATGAAGGTAGGTTAAAAGCTCTTGGACTGCCTACCCTAAAAACAAGACGATTTGATCCAAGTCTATAAAATATTTAATTGTGTTGACCATATTCCTATTTCAAAATTTTTTTTACTGCATCACGAGTTGATACTACCAGAAATAGTGTGGATAAAATTTATCATGAATATTGTTGCACTAACCTAAGGAAATTTTCTTTCAGTAACTGAGTAACAAATCTTTGGAATAAATTAACCCCTAACATTAAACATGCACAAAATACTAACCTTTCCAAAAGCTTTATCAATGATAGTGTATTATTGAAGACTATTTGGACTATGATAAATAAAGACTTGAGCGAATTAAAGACCTGACCGTACAAAGGCGAGATAACACATAGAAGGGACATGTAAAGCCAGTTCTGGCTATAATTGCAAAAGCAATTGTCCCTATGAACCTGAACCTGAACCTGAACCTATACATGTATGATCGACTCACATGACCTACTTTTTGCACCATTTCTTTGCTTTTTTTTTTTTTTTTTTGCTCCTCTGCATCCTAAATTTGGAATGTTTACATTGCAGTGCGTAATACTGATAATCTGAACAAGAGACGATCATGTAATGATCCGTGCCCTACGCCATGAGTTGTAAACATCATCATGATAATTACAGTTCACACTCACTGCTGAACACAGATGATGATCCGATTTTTCTCCTTAAAAGTAAAAAATACTAATCAGACACAAAATGGATCATTGTATTAATTTCGTCCTCTGTTACAACCGTAACATCAGACCAATACAGTCGTATTTCGATTTACCTCAGGTCAGACCTTTCTTGTTTAGGCTGGAAACCGGGGTTTGTTTATCCGACGGACGCCATTTTGGTTCAACGGAGACGAAAAAAAGAAATATCAGCATACAGATTAGTTAAAAAAAAAGAAACAATTACGTCAATCAATAAGAGGAAACCTTGAATCACTTGTAAAACACAGCAAGGAAATAATATTAGTTTAATAATTATTACTCTTTTTTTTTCTCGAGATCGCAGCCCGCACTCGACTCGTTTGCGTATGTATCTGTGACGCCAAACGAAAGTGTCGTCAGGACTGATGGAGGCCGCACTGCGGCATGAAAGAACACCACTCCACTGAAAATAGTGTTGTTACCGGCAACAGAACGATGCTCTGTCATCAAAGAAAAACATCAATGAAAAAGATGCTTCTCAAGTTTGCAAAACATTCAAGTTGAAAAACTAAAGGAAACTACTGGTGACAAAATAATGATAATGAACATTCCATTGTGACAGTGAGTATCATTATCTAAACTGCGAGTTCCTCATTAAAAATTTTTCTGAGAATAGAAAATCACTCATAATTATTTATAGGGTCAGGTAGGTTGAGGGAGAATGGGGGCTGGCCCCCGGAGGTTTTGGACCTCCACCACCGCTTCCTGGATGACAGAACTTGAGCCCGCCAGCCTCTCCTTCTTTCCCCCCACCTCTTACTCTTAGAGAGAGGGGGCTCTCTCTCTCAAAGAGAGAGAGAGAGAGAGAGAGAGAGAGAGAGAGAGAAAAGAAAAAAGTACGCAGATCTTTAAGAGAAAAAGAAAGAAAGAAAAGAAATCATTAAGAAATTCTAGATTGTGTGTATGGAGGGTGGAGTGGGGATGGGGGTCACTTCGTTAGGCAGTATCTGGATTAGTACTACGCCTCAGTTCAGATACGCCGGGGGTTCAAAAGCATCGCGCTTGTCAGTATTTTCATGTATGACAGCATTTCACATTCTTGTGGAATGATGGTTATAGCCTAGGTTTTTTTTTTTAATTTTTTTACATACTTTTTTTGCTTGTTTATCATCATCATCATTATTATTATTATTATTATTATTATTAATGCACCGGTGTCCCATCAAGTAAGGGCAGCAATTTGGTCGGCATGTTGACGTCAGCTGCTTAATTTGCAAGAAGAAGGGAAGGAGGTGGGAAAAAGTGGACGGGGACGGGGAGTGAGGCATTGACCGTGATGTGTGTGAACTTTCGGTTTCACCAGTTAGGCGTCACTCCACATGTTGCATCGGGACCACTCGCTCCTCGCCCGAAGTAAGAGCCAGTGTCAGAGATTCACATTAGGCCCAAGCGCTGTCTCCTCTCCTGTTCTTCAGTCAGTGGTGTTTGTATTTTGTGGCAGATAACAAGTTCATGCAAAACACATTCATCCCAAACTCCTAGAATTTGAAGCATGTTGAGCTTGACTCTGAGGTTCATGCCAGTGTTATTCTGGTTTTAGTGTGTGGTCTCAATCAGCAAGATCCCTGCCCCCTTCCTCCTCAACCCCTTTCCCATTCTCCTGTTTGCTAGAATTTGTGTGCACAGTTTCTTCTGCTTCACCAAAAGTGAAGGAACATGAGGAGTTCACAAGTTGTGCATATTTCTCCAATTCCAGTTGATAAATGGCATTTAGGTATACCCCAATGTTCAAGGACAGAGTCATTTTCACACTATAACTTTTTTTTCTTTTTTCCACAAAAGCAGGATGATTTCCATATACGCATGTATCAAACGGTTCTGTTACTGCCTGACCTGCACCCACACCATAAACTCTGAACTGAACATTAGATAAAGATTTGATAAAATAATTATATCTTATCCTTGATCCTCATAATAGGGGATGGGGGGGGGGGGGGGGGGGTGTCTGGTTCTGAATTTGGCATCTTCAGAATATGTGCTGGCATTATTTTGGGAGTATCATATGAGTCTGGAGGCTTGTTGTTACTCTTCTAAAAGTAATAGTTACTGTTTTTGTTTTAGAGGTGGGCAGGAAGGGTTAAAGAGGTGGAGCAAAAGGTGGGGCTTCATGGTGGAAAGCTTAGATGTGGAATGAGCATTTGTTTGCAGAATGTGTGGAATTATGCATATTCTGGTTGTTTTTAATTTGATGTGTATACTTGTTTATTGCAAATACATAGGGCATTTGAAATGTATGCTTTAAAAAAAAATTTCAAACACCTAAGTAAGTAGGCACCTGTAAGTGTTCTTAAAGATACCTGAGCAACTGACTGTCTGATGCCAAATCTTCCAAGAAACAAGACACTGTCACTGCTACAGTAAATTGCGAACAGTCAGTCTTTTGTTCTTCAATGACTCTTGCATGGACAACATTGAAACTGTTGTCCAGTGTTACAAATACACTCCCAGGAAAGGTGAAGAACTCCTTTCTTCCAACCTCAGGCTCACCACAAGAGCTCCCTCAGAAGTTTGATGACTTTCTCTGAAATAAGATGATATTGATACAACAGAAACAGGATTATTTTGCTACCCTACCATCTCCTGTACTTGACAGAAACACAGGAACAATTTTAGAATATTTTCAGCCAGTTTTCAGAACAGTTCATGTAGAAATTAGCCATCAGTGCTTCTCCAAAAACATGATGACCAGACCCTCTGCCATGTGAATGTGTTGTCCCTTTAATGCCTTCATTATGCTATAAATTAATCTATTTTGTCAGTTTCTTATCCAAATGTTTTCAAAGCTCTTATCAATTACCAAGCTCAAAGAAATACATCTATCTATCAATCTGTCTATGTATCTGTGTGTGTGTGTGTGTGTGTGTGTGTGTGTGTGTGCGCGCGCACACAGAGATACATAGACAGATATATATATATATATATATATATATATATTTCTTCGTCTTCACCCCCCCCCTTTTTTTTTTTTCCTTTTTTTAAAAATTTCAAATCTTTGCCAAGTCACTACTACAATGATGGAAGAATTGTTAACCTGCACTTAGTTTCCCCCACTACTTAATTGTTCAGCATTACACACACACACATACATACACACACACACACACACACACACACACACACACACACACACACACACACACACACACATTTCCTCCCCTACTATGCATATACATGTGCACATGCATACATTGCAATTTGTAAGGTAGAACATAGTCAACCAAGAGGCTGGGCTGATTAAAAGAACTTTCTGGGATTTGAAGAGAGATCATTTTGGATAGTTCATAAAGCACTGTTGAGAACATATCTTGAATATGACATTATAGGGTATCCATGTTTTAAAACAAAAAAGGTGATTGATTGCAATTGAACCAGTCCAGAGAAGAGTGACTAAATTGCCATATACAGTAATTTCTGTCACAGCACATTTTCTCACTGGCATGTTAGTGCGTGCATGCACACACACACACACACACACACACACACACACACACACACACACACACACACACACACACACACATCTGGATTCCCCCATTCCACTTTTTACGTCTGAATCCTTTCACGGGTGTGGTGGGGTAGGGTGTTGGATAATGTAGGTACAGATGAGGCTGGGTGGGAAAGGGGATGTCTTGTGCATGTTCAGCATAGCATTTAGGCTTCTGATGAAGTTTAACCTATAAACCTTGCAAAACCAACCACACTACTTCCTTTGGTGCATAGTGTTAAAAAAAACAAGATTGCTGACATTACTTCTTTCATTTCTGGCTGAGAGTTAAGCATTTTTTTTTGCATTGTGTTTTTCTGTCGGATTTTGTTGCTGAACATAATATTAGATTACTAAATTTCATGAAAACAAGAGACTGCCAGCATTACTTCTTTCCTTTCTGGACTGGGAGTTAAGCACTTTTTACATGTGTAGTTTTCAGTCCTGTTTTGTTGTATTAACATATTAGGTTAACAAATTCCTTTAACAAAATTGCCAGCATTACTTCTTTGCTTTCAGGTTGAGAATTTGGTATTTTTTTTGTATGTGTTATTTTCTGTCATGTTTTGTTGCCGAACATAATATTAGATTAATTAATTTGTTTTCAAAACTTCAGCACAGCCTGTGTTTTAATTCTGGTTCACTTTCAGGAGGCAGCAGCATCAGAATCAGAGCTCTGTCATGGTCATAGAAAAAGCACCCCCTACCAAGGCTGGCCTGCAGGTTCCATGAAATACAACCCAGGGACAGGGTGCCCATTCCTTTTTTAGGTCACAAAACCCATTTCTTTCTTGGGTCACCGAGTCCATTTCTTTCTTGGGTCACCGAGCCCATTCCTTTTTTGGGTCACTGAGCCCATTTCTTTCTTGGGTTGGTGAGTCACTGAGCCAATTTCTGTCTTCACCATCAGTTCCATGAGACACTCGTCCATCCTTACTCCTCCTTTGCTGCCAGCTGTTCCCCACCAAACCCAATACAAGTCAGATGCTCTGGTTTTGTCCAAGGGGCACGGTCAACCTGATTGAAAGATGGTAAAAGCTGCAGCTTTTAGGGAGGTCCCTTCCAAGCAGAGGTCTCCTCCGTCCTTCAGTGGCATGGACCAGTTGGAGGCTTTCAATCCGCCTCATGATTTCCATCAGGAAAGAGCTGAACCACCCATGGTGCGGTGCCGCCGCACTGCTAGGTGTGCTGCTGCTGTCACTCTGGAGAGACTTGTGGTCAAGAGAGATGGTAGGTGGTTATGGTGGCGATGGGGTTATGGGTTGTTGACATTATGGACTGTCTGCAGAAAGAACTGGTGTGTGGTTCTGCTTCACACACACACAGACAGACAGACAGACACGCGCATGCGCGCCGACGCGGCACACACAACACACACACACACACACACACACACACACACACATACATACATACACACACACCCCATGCAGATACACACATATACACAGACGCAGATACTTGCACACAGACACAGACACACAGACAGATAGAAACACACACACACACTTAACACTCTTATACACACACACGCATGCACGCGCGTGCACACACACACACACACACACACACACACAGACACACACACACTGCACAGATATACACACATACACACAGAGACACACACACTTAAAAAGCACGTGAGTGGACACATACACATGCGTATGTATTTACTCGATAAAACAAAGAACAAAAAAACAACCAACAGATAAACCATGCACACATCGCATTGTATTTTTCACACTCTTTTTTGTGTCTCAAACACACATACATGCATTTATTCTATCACGGATATAGACACATACATGCATGCGAGTGCGTGTGCGCACATGCGTGAGCACACATACATACAGCATATGTACACTCTTTCTCTCTCTTTCTCCCTCCCTCTGTCTCTCTCTTTCCACACACACACACACATATGCACACACACACAGTACCCCCCCCCCCCCCCCCCCCCCCCCCCCCCCCCCTCTCCATACATGCACACAGTTGCAAGGTCCTTGACATATGCCGGAACTTTAGATTTCAGATTGGTGTAGGGGGACAATGAATATGCTAACTTTTTATTTGAGGCATTCCTGGCCACAGACAAACACACACACACAACACACACACACACACACACCATCATTATCATAATCCTGCTATTGTCAGGTTAACTTTGGAGTTGTACTGATCTTTAAAATAAATACAGCAAAATAAAACAACAACCTTATCACATGCACATCTCTCTCTCTCTCTCTCTCTCTCTCTCTCTCTCTCTCTCTCTCTCTCTCTCTCTCACACACACACACACACACACATACATACATACATATATACTCACTCACTCTCAGTGCAATTATCAGAAAAATATAAATAACTGCTGAAAGTACAAAAACAATGCAAAGAAAAATGATTGAAGCTACTGTCTAATACAAGAAAAAGAAGAAAGAAAACCTAACAACATAATTATATTAAAAAAAATCCAGAGAAGTTTGGGAAAACCATTTTTATAAAGAAACTTATAGGTATTTATTTTTTGATAGCAACTTGAGCACACACTCCTCTGCTCCCCCCCCCTCCTCCCCAGGTATGTGTACAAGAAGTGGCAACTGTGCTTTTGTGTTCTTTGCGAACTGGGTGTCTTTTCAATAGAAATAAATGTTTTAAAAATTCATTTAAATGAAATAAGAATTGCTGCTTTTAGTCCAGCCAAATACGTGGAGCCCTGTCAGGGCTATTTTTGTATATTCCATGGCTGGCAAATGATATGATGAGGTATATGTTAAAGGAAAAAAATGTGTTAAATGAGGTAAGTCTGGAAAGTAGGCCTGTGTCAGCATTTGATCATATACTATGGAAACAAAATAAAATGAATAAAGAAAGGCCATTCACGCAAGTAAAAACAGTTCCCAAGTAATCTGTAGAGCAAACAGTTCTTACGGATGGCATACTGCATGCAACCGTGGGGATGAGGAAGATGGAAATGTGTGTCAACTTTGGAACTGTAGCTAAAGAGAAACAACCTTTGTAGAATGATTTTTTCATCTGAATGCAGTTGGTTCCCATTAGTAAGATTCTGTCGGAGTGGGACGTGCATGCTTGCTCGCACGCACTTTCTTAGACACACACACACACACACACACACACACACACACACACACACACACACACACACACACACACGAAGAGCAAACCTGAATAAACTTGAACGGGAAAAAAAACCCATGGAGTTGCACAGAAAACTTGTTGCTAGAAGTATTACTCTTTCTTTCAAGATTTCCTTTATCTTACAAATTCATTATAATTCGACCTGTTTTGAAGGGAGGGAAAAAAAGAAGTTTTTACGCAGTTGAATTGTTACTTTTTTCATTGTTTCCTCCTAATTGTTTTGAAAATTCACAAGAAACAGCATCTCTTCCCAGGAGGTGAAGTTTTAACTCACTTCAACAGGTGAATTGAGCTCTCAAGAATTACGTGTCTCAGGGAAGTGTTCATAACTGTGAATTGCACAGCCTTACAGTTAAAAATGATAAGCAATATTTTGAATGTAAGAGATGGAGATGAAAAACCAAGTTTTAACAACTTGGTCTTGGTTCTGCTTCTTTTGCTGCTAAAAATCCGTGTTATCTTTGATACCTTCCAGGCCTGATCTACGTTCCTATATATTTTTTAAACCAGACTAGTTCCAGATGCTTTTTTTTTTATGTCTTGCCGTTACATCACACGTGAAGTTTCTTCAGTTTTATGCCGCCATTCAAGATTTTCCCCACTTTTATTGAGCTGCTGAATTATGTTTGATTTCAGGCGAAAAGATGTACATCGTAACTGATATTTTTGCAAACAACTGAAAGTGTTTATTTGCTGCATTCTTGTGGCTGCATTTGCTTGATTCACAATAAATGTAAACTCCTGTTTTGTTACGATTGCCGAGATATCTTTGGACGTGACCAGTCTTTGTTCTCTAATTAGTAAGATGTTCATGTACACCTGCTTTTTTGCTTGGCTGAAATTGTGTTAAGCTGTCCTGGTGAAATGCAAATCTATATTTGTTGCAAGATTCAGTTGAAAATATTTCAAATCCATGTAGAAAATAACAATGGTAATTGATCGTAATTTCTAAGTAAAGGTAAATTTTGTAACATTTAGAATATCGTTCAAGATGTTTTACAAACACAGATTTATTTCATTCAGAGTTTGGTAACAGCTCCATGGAGGGAATGACTGGAAAGGTCTTAGAAGTATCTCATCACTCTGCAGAGCGATTGCGCTAGCAGTTGTATTGTTGAGAACATGTTAACATAAAACTTTACCGTGGACACAGACACACACAAGCACATGTGCACATTTGTAAGCATGCATGCACACAGACACATCTACACACACACCTGCACATATGCTTGCACACATGTTTGCATAGATGCATGCATGCAAGCATGCAAACACACACACACACACACACACTCACGCACGCACGCACGCACGCACGCACGCACGCACGCACACACACGCACGCACGCACGCACGCACGCACGCACGCACAGAGGGATGATTACATAGATTCACTTATGGCACATGAATTGACAACAATAATGATGATTTTGGGGGTGCTTCTTCAGTTAAGCGTCTTTTCACCAATGTGGTATTGGATTATCTTTGTTGGCAGTTAAAAGAGGGATGTTACAAACGATAATGACAATCATGTGCAAAAAAAACAAGAAAAACGTTGTGAATTCAATGCAGCGCACAATTGACAGCAGACAGTGGCAGGGCGTCAGCCCAATCATCAGAGGTAGCACCAGCAGCTTCCCACCGTCCATCGACGCTCAAGACTGGCGCTGCTGGACAAGCCAGGGGTGACGGAGGTGATGTGTGTGATCCTGCGTTGAAGGAAACCCCAGGCTGTCCCAGTCGGCTCCTCCATCGTCATTGCTGCGGGCATGCACATGTTCATACTGGAAAGGTATGTGTGCGTGCGTGTGTGTGTGTGTGTGTGTGTGTGTGTGTGTGTGTGTGTGTGTGTGTGTGTGTGAGAGAGAGAGAGAGAGAGAGAGAGAGAGAGAGAGAGAGAGTGCACGCGGGTATACTTGAAACATTTAAGTTTTTCCAAGATTTAATGCAGACTGAACAGAGCTGAAGTGATTTGGCGGCAGAGCAGTGTGTCCTCTGGTGGGTGGCCTCATGACGACTTGATACCTATAATGCACCCTGGGGATATCAGGTGCCAACTCTGTGACAGACAGGACAAACATGGATGTGACGGAGCAGGGAGCTGTAATGAGCAGGATGAGACTAATGATTAGGCAGAACAAAAAAAAAAAAACAAACAAACAAAATCTGGCGTTTTCTCATGAAAGTGAATATGCCTATTCGGTCAGTGTTTACAGGTGACACTACTGCAGTCGGGTGAGTGTTTATAGGTGGCAAAACTGTAATATGAAGGTATGGTCAATATGCAAAACAAATAGTCTTTTGTCCCACGTATTTGTATTTGTGTTATGCTTTAGTTTGAATTAAAAAGAAATGTTTAAAAATGCATGCTGTATAATTTGAGGGTAATGTAGTAAAGACCGAAACAAAAGGGGGGTCAAAAGGAAACAAAAACAGTGTACAACGTTTCGACTCTTAGAGTCTTTTTCAAGTGACACAAAACAGATGCATACATTGGCGATAATTTTTTTTTCCTTCAGATCATGTATACTGGCATACAGATTTAAGACAGCCTTTTGTCTAACAGAGGGGCTGTGCTGGGTAACTTAAATCTGCCAGCTTGCTCCGACCAAAAATAGTACGCCTACGGGGGTCGTAGGGCGTACTATTTTTGCTCCGACACAGAGAACTAATGGTATTCTCTTGCCACACGCCATCCC
Organism: Conus canariensis; assembly: GCA_033310375.1. NCBI lineage: Eukaryota > Metazoa > Mollusca > Gastropoda > Neogastropoda > Conidae > Conus > Conus canariensis. The sequence continues at coordinate 25,883,996 of CM065748.1, read as the reverse complement.
CTGCCCACTTCCAACACACACACACACACACACACACACACACACACAGTGCTCTGTCAACTCTATTTCTTTGTTCCCCCATCTTCATGTCTTTTTTTTTTATTTATTGTATCTCTTGATTACTTGCAATAGCCATTGATTGACTTTGGCATGGAACTGCAGTGTAAACGATTAAGTAAGTTCAGGAATTAATTCATTTTTGTGCAAGTATTTTGATTGAAGAACTGTGCTGTTGAATTTTAAGGAGGAAAAGAACGATTGTGATGGCTTTCTGCAAATCGGTAGGGGAGAATTAAGCCATCTGGAAAACAGTTGCTTCCTTGACAGCTTGCACGACAAACACATGCTTATCTACATTACTTGCAGTCTCTATAGCATGTCGTTAGCATTTCCCTCTCTTTACAGCGTTAAAACTCATTTGTGTGTGTATGCGTACATGCTGTGCGCGCTAGCGTGTTCGTGTATGTATACTGCTCTTGTAGTCATTGTGTGTGTTGGTGGTGTGTGCGCGCCGCGCATATGTGTATGTGTGTGTGTGTGTGTGTGTGTGTGTGTGTGTGCGCGGCATATGTGTAGGTGGGGGGGGAGAGAGAGAGAGAGAGAGAGAGAGAGAGAGAGAGAGAGAGAGAGAGTTTATTCAATAATAGGCCATTCCCCCTATTGAAGGGGGTGCAACAAAAAATCGTTCCAAAAGAAATATAATACAATATAACTGACCAAAATTGATACACTAAGAAACAAACACAGAACGTATCTTAACGCTTTATATAGATAAATGGACAGATTTTTAGTTGTTCTTTCATTATTTGATGCTAGAAGTAATCCAAGACGAAAAAGATTCGGCTGTTTATAGTACTTTAGATGTATATACCTTACTCTTAAATCCTTTAGAACGGGACAGCACAAATAAAAAATGCACCTCATCAACTGTCGCTTGATTACACATTGGACAAATTAAATCAACAGGTGTGTGTTGTTTGTAACGAAACATATGGACAGCGATTTCTGAAACGCAAGAGAGAGAGAGAGAGAGAGAGAGAGTGTGTGTGTGTGTGTTTGTGCGTGTGTGTGTGTTGAAAGAATTAAACTGGGAGGTATGTAAACTACTGTTTCAGTCACGAGACGCTATCGCCTCAGCCAGACTGACAGGTGTCGGGAGACCTCCCGGCAGAAAACCTCAGGGGTTCGACACACCTAAAGAGGAGGGAACCTCTGATCCCGTTCACTCTCCATCAGACCTCGTGGAGTTTTTCCCCTTCCACTCTCACCGACCAGAGTGGCACCAACAGGCCAGTCCTCATTGGGCGGACAGTGAAAGGCAGCGGCAGCACTGTGTCGGCGTCGGTGACCTTCAGCCGCCGCCAGCATCCGTACCTGTGGAAGAAGTGACACCGTCATCAGTCACCGGTGCATCAGGGTGCGAGTCTCGTGTCCACCCAAACTTTGGTACATCGGGTGGACCACCAGCAAGTCCTGACAGAACAGCAGATCATCGGTTGACGCTTAGGTCATGTCCCCCTGAAAATGCAAAGCATTCCTCTCATTATGTTCATGCGACTGGGGAGAAATTGTCCATCGAAGCATCAGGTGGTTGTAAACGTGTTGCCTGTATTGGTAACATGCCACTGGAAAAAAGTAAGGAACACAATGCGCAGCCAACATGCCCATGTGAACTAAAGGCTCTGGCAAGAACAGGCAGTGACATCCAGTCATCCTCAGCAGGTTTCTTCCATCAGCACGGCAGGGCCAACCTGCCTTTGTCTCGGCCACAGGAATATCATCAGCCACACTCCGACACAGGGTCAAGCGCCTTGGGTGCGGACTGGTGGCCGTACCCATCTCCTGCACTATGTGAATACAGAACAGACTTGCTAGAGAAGAACACAAACTGTCTTGCTGATGGAGAGGAGCAACAGAATGCACAGCAGGCTTGTGTCTGCAGGCTGAAAACGGGGAACATGCTCCAGCAACATCATGGCCCGAAACGAACTCCAGCATCGGCTGACCAAGGTGAGAGGCAGTCACACGGACAGCTCGAAAAGGGCCCTTCAAACACACACTTCAGACCTGAACTGGGGGATTTACCCCGATCTTGCCAACATTGCTGTAAATCATGTGGACGTTGTCAAAACAACATTGATAGGACGCTTCGCTCCAAGGGGATCGACCCAGCAGTCCCAAACAAGAACAGAAAATCCCACTTACTTTGGCATATGAACAGGCAACGAAAGACTGATCTTCACTCAAGACCTGAAGGAAAAGCTGTGCCATCTGAAACTTATCCAATAGCTTGTAAAGAACAAGGTACTGTGGGACTATTGTGTCAGTTACAGCGAAACTGCAACGCTAAACCAAACGTGTTGGGAACGGAACGGGCGTCAGAGCCACGTGGCAAAGAGCGGAGCTTGCCACAGGTGGGAATGCCCTCTAACCTTCCCTACCTTCAGAAGCAGAGTTGTCTGCTGGGTCAGATACCCTCCAGACAGCCTGGTCGTCAGCAGGAGGGAAGGCCTGGGATATCGTCCGAGACCTTTTGGATGAACCCACACCCCATGCCCCCCACCGCACAGCCGTTGGACTTCGTCTGGACCCAGAGAATGCCTTGCCCAGGAGCCTGGAAATGCCCAGCTTTGATGGAGTGCCCGTTGATGACACAGTGCGGCACCTCCATCTGCTGCTGCCAGCAGGGCACGCCGGGGCTGTTGGAACAAAACCTGGGTTTGCACTGCCCTGTACCTCCTCCTGGTTCGTTCCCACCAGTGTGCTGTCATCGAGTGGCGCCCGGTTTGTGTCCCTGCATGTTCTCACACGACGCTGGCCTCCCAGTTCAGCCGTACTCTACGCTGACCAATGACTGGGCAGGAACTGTGGTCACGCATGCTCAGTATGCTGATGTGACGCCCGTTGCCACTGGGGAAACAGGTATGGGACTGAATCTCTGTGCGCATGTGTGTGTGTGTGTGTGTGTGTGTGTGTGTGTGTGTGTGTGTGTGTGTGTGTGGTGTGTGTGAGCATGCGCGTGCGCGCGAGTGTTCGTGCGTATGTGTGTGCGTGTGCATGCGTGCGTGGGTGCCTCTGTGTGTGTGTGTGTGTGTTATGTGTGTGTGTGTGTGTGTTTGTGTATGTGTGTCGTTAAGCAGCTACCTTGGCAAGTTTGTCATATTATATTACAGACCGGGAGACTTTCCTTTAAAGATCATAAAAGCCTCCATATTCATAAGAACATCTTTTGGCCCAAGCCAACAATTAACGCTGAGTGACTGCACTTTAGACATAAAAGAAAAAGGATTATGATGGTAACCGTAGCTGACACTGTGACAGACTACAGAGCAACATTTTTTTTTGTCCTGAGCCGCCAACTGGTGGCTTAAAACTAAGTGAAAAGATTAAGGTGAGACCTATAATTGACGGCCTTTGGGTATATAACCTTAACAATTTTGTATTTTCCTTGACGGAGGACTGCAGTGTGCTTCTACCCAATGAACATTCTTTTCCAGTCCCACCGGCAGTGATGGTAACTGATCACGCTGACAGCCCACACCTCGACCCTGTGAGAGCAGGTCAGGACAGCAGCAGGGAAAGGCAGGAGGAAGATGCCGTTTCGGACAACAGGACTATCAATTTCGAAATTATTGAGAGCCCCCCCCGCAGCACCAGTACTTCCCAAAGCTTGCCCCCGAACCCACCTCCTACACCAGAATCTATGAGTTACAGTGGGTTGCTGACAGACCATTTAGGAGAAGGCAAGAAGTGGAGCACTGGAAACGCGCCGCCAGACCCTGCTGGTCTCTCGGCCTGCAAGGCTGCGCTTATGCAACACCTTAGCGAACACCACCAGAAGAGGGGTCCTCCTCATTCTTCCCAAAGTCCGTATAGGTTTGGTGGTCGGGACGAGCCGTTCACAGGCTGCAGCCACTTTGAGAAGCCTGTCCTGCCCGGTGCCAGTCCTCCTTCTGCTGCTCAGTACTGTTCTCCTCACCATTACTGTTGTCTCGACCGAACTCATACTGCTTGTTGCGCCCATTGGTGTTCCCCACCCTGCTTGTGTTTTTACTACCTCTTGTCCAGGTTGGAACAACAAGTGGTGCGAATGGAGAACAGTAAAGAGGCGCCTAGTCAGTCAGCCTCTCCAAACGGTACCTCAGGGCAGCCCCCTGTCAAACCTGCCCTGACTACAGGCGATAAAGCTGGCAGCAGTCAGCCCCGGAGAAGAGCTCACAGTGAAGTCATGAATACGGGCAGCCCCAGCAAACGTCCAGCACGAAACAGTGCTCCATGTCAGGTGGAAGAGGCAACTGTAAGCAGGCCTGTGGCCAGGTTTGAAGGATACCCGCCTCCAGAGTCAGTGGAAACCCCCGTGCGGTGGAGTGAACTGCGGATCCCACGCTCTGGTGAGGATGAGGGCAACACCGCCGACTGGTCCTTAGCAGTGGAATTTGACTCGACCAGCCATCAAC
>CM065748.1:25869539-25872039 GCA_033310375.1 Conus canariensis | reverse complement strand
TCTTCATATTGTGAATAGGTAAGGATTACACTGCAATCGTTGATAAATCTCCATATTGTGAATAGATAAGGATTACACTGCAGTCATTGATAAATCTTCATATTGTGAATAGGTAATGATTACACTGCAGTCATTGATACATGTTCTTGTTGTGAATAGGTAATGATTACCCTGTTTTCATTGATAGATGTTCTTGTTGTGAATAGGTAAGGATTGCACTGCAGTCATTGATACATGTTCTTGTGAAATGGTAAGGATTACCCTGTTTTCATTGATAGATGTTGATGTTGTGAATAGGTAAGGATTACGCTGCAGTCATTGATATATGTTGATGTTGTGAATAGGTAAGGATTACACTGCAGTCATTGATACATGTTCTTGTTGTGAATAGGTAAGGATTACCGTTTTCATTGATAGATGTTCTTGTTGTGAATAGGTAAGGATTGCACTGCAAGCACGGATAGATGCTTGTGTTGTCGATAGGTAAGGATTACACTGCAAGCATTGATAGATGTTCATGTTGAGGATAGGTAAGGGTTACATTGCAAGCATTGATTGATGTTGATGTTGTGGATAGGTAAGAACTACACTGCAATCATTGATAGATGTTCATGTTTAAGACAGGTAAGAACTACACTGCAGTCATTGATAGATGTTCATGTTTAGGATAGGTAAGAATTACAAGTGCTGCAAGCATTGATAGATGTTCATGTGGAGGACAGGTAAGGATTATGATGGAGTCGTTGATGGGTGTTCCTATTGTGCAAAATTAAGTACTCCATGGTGGAGGTCTTAATGGGTGGTAGGTCCTGTTTGGAATCGCCTTGGTAGGGCATTTATGGATGTTTCGGGGTGAAAACTCTGTGAACAGGGCAAACAGAATTCCACTCCCGCTGGTCGGCGCACGAAGTTTGATCTTAAGAATAATGCATCCCGCAAGAACTCTCTAACAGGTAAGTCTTTCTTTCTCAGTTTCTATGTGCACGCACATTTGCATGTGTGTGTGTGTGTGTGTGTGTGTGTGTGTGTGTGTGTGTGTGTGTGTGTGTGTGTTTAACGTGCACATGACAGAGCGAATGTGCATAAGCACTCACACACACGAGTGTATGTATTGTACGTCAGTCTTGGTCTCTTTCCTAAATCTCTGTTAATCATAGAGCGCATGTCATTTTTATATGGGTGCTTTTTTATCATAAGGCAAAAAACAACAACAAAAAACATAAGAAATTATAATCAGTGTTATTTCATAAAATCATCTTAATGTAAATTACATGCTAAAGCTAACAGAGTGAACGAAATGGCACTGGTAATTGTTGAAATCGGTACGGCGAACTTGCAAAGACTAATGGGTCAAACAAAACCTGTAACCAGGTTGCTGAAATTGCTAAGCCAAGTGGTACTAAGCAACGGTCCACTTTCCTTCTGCAAAATCTGATGAAACGAAAATTCAGTCGGTACACACACTGGTGAGTGATATTCTTGTCGGTGTTTTGTCATCTGAAATGGTAATTACCGCTAAAGTTTTAAGTGGCGTCTTGTAGTCTTGATGTCTTTGTTATTGGTTTTCTACTGTTCTCGTCAGCAGCCTCAATGTTCTATTTTCAATATTTTAGATTTTGCTCAGTTTGGCAGGTAAAGACAATCAAATCGATTTTGAAATGTTTTGCAATGAGAGGTTTCGAGTCTGAGATCTGATTTACACAGGATAGAAACTAACGTTGCATCGACCATATGTTTTCATTCTGATAGTTTCAGCATTGGTTCATGAGAGAGAGAGAGAGAGAGAGAGAGAGAGAGAGAGAGAGAGAGAGAGAGAGAGATCTTTCCCTTCCAGAGAGAGAGAGAGAGCGAGAGAGAGAGCGAGATATGCCTTTCCCCTCGGTTTTCCAGGGATAAGTACATCACTCAGTTGCGTCATGCCTGTTGGAGTTATGCGTAAAACTAACATTTCTAGGAAGGGGGAAGGGGGGATTAGTTACATAGGAGACTGGAAAGTTGATGGTAGTAGGAGTAATGATGATGTGGGCCGAGGAAGGACTGAGTAGGACAGGGGGATGAGAATGGAGAGGAGAACCCACCGTGTTCATAACTTATGCAGTCAACGGTTTTGCGGACTGCCATGCTTGGTAATGAGACGTACATTGGCAGCATTTCATAGCCTTTCAAGTGTTCCCTCTGGATATGAAATTCTGAGAGTCATTATGATCCTTCCACTGCAATTCTGGGGTCCATTTTCAAATTTCTAAGGATCAGGGTCAACAGATTAAAAAAAAAAAAATTAAAAGCCTGGGGGAAGGGATAGCGAGGGGGGGAGGGGGGGGGGGAGAGGTGGGGGTAGAAGACATCTTCCAATTTTGTTAGAAGCAGGGGTGGAAGGAGGGAAGACATAGCGGGGATCTTCCAGCTTCGGTAGTAGCGTAGAGGTGGAGGTTGGTGTGAGGATCTTCCAGCTTTGGTAAAAGCGCAGGATCCACACATTTTCGCTGTTTCAACATCGTCA
>CM065748.1:25834539-25864539 GCA_033310375.1 Conus canariensis | reverse complement strand
ATATATTGACTGTGTGAGATTGCATCGTCGCAGCAGATTGCTCTGTGGAAGGTTCGGACAAAACACCAGCCCACAGCGCGGTGCGGCTCATTGGTTATTGCTTACCTGTCCAAGTGGATTTGTTGGTGAAGTTTGCGCCGGGGGCAACTTCCTAGTTGTCCTCGGTGCTTTTACGTGCGCATGGGACCTCGAATCCAAAGGACTTGTACTCCCCGTTTGAGGTCAAGTGGAGAGGAAGGGGGAGGGGGGCTGGGGGGGGGGGGAGAGCACCCGTGTGAGGCTTGAACTGTGAGGGCTATTATCCACCGGGCCGCGTTTGGGTCGCACACGATCTTGAGACGCAACAAAATCATTGTATCTCCTGAACTGTCGAAAAGATACCGATAAAAACGTCAAGTTTTCTCAGCAGATTGTAATAATCTGTTTATTATCCGATTTTTGCTTTTTTTTAAGTGAAAAAATTAGTCATGCGATCTAAAGAAAAAACAAAACCCCTGCACACTTCTGATAATATGTGTCCTACAGGATCCACACACTATAATCTTGACCAGACGTCGATGTTTTACTGCATATTTCCTCGGGCCTGGCTTAATAGACGAATGGTTTAATCACTGTTCGTCCAACTGCCGTGACATCCGTACACCCGGCACTGTTGTTCGGCCGATGACTGTGCTGTCAGGCCAGTGAACGCTGTTCCGATTGAACTCCACGGCATTTAGCTATATAGTCCTTGCATGTCGCTATCTTAGGCAACGAAAGTAACCACAAAGTCCCTCCAGAGGCCGTGGGACATTGCACCGTAGGTCACCGTCTTCGCTCCCTCTTAAAACAACCGGTTGACCGAAGAGTCGTTGTCACAGCTGGGCAGGTACGATGCTCTCACAATCCCATGATTGTACGCGCTAGGTGCCACTGATATTGAGCAGATTGTTCGCTCAGAAGTCTTTCTGAAACAAAAGAACTCCGATTCGATCTCTTCCTTGTTTTTGTTCATGATTGCATCTGTATACTCGATGGGTCGGTAGATCACGGTCATCCGTTCTTACTTAGTGGTATGTTCGATGGCACAGTCCGTGTTTAGTGTGCAAGCGAGAATCTCGAAATGGCTTGACGCTTGTAGGCTCAGCTTGGTCCAGTTTTATTTGCTGTAACGATGTCTGCAAATCTTGCAAATGGATTATGACTGTTGTAAACAGATATGTGCATGTATTGCTGTGTTTGTTGTTGGTATGTTTTTTTCACGATGACATTCTAGCCGTGAGCGAGAGTGTATTTGTCAGTAGTGTGCATGGTAAACCAATATTGAACGTCACAAACATGCAACTTGTTATGGTTTTTGCTTGCTTCCCGTGGTTCTCCGATCGACGATATAGGGTCGGGAGTAGAACCACTCGTCCATTGTGGTGACAGTGAGTGTGGTACATTAAACTTGATTTTACGAGAGAACCGTGTTTTCCTCAAGGAACAATGGTTTATCAACCGCAGCTCGTTTATTAAACCAGCCCCGGGTCTGTTACGACCCATACAGTTCACAGTGGCTTTACCTGACCCATGCTTTTTAAAGACCAAACCTTTGTTATGTGCATGGGTCGTGAAAGACCCATGTCGTCGGGAATGTGCAGTCAATACCGGCATTTGAGGAAGAGATTCAATCCGTCTCCTACTTGGCATCATTCGCATGAACACGTATTGAGCATATACTGAAGGAACCATCAGTAACATTATCTGAGAACGCAGGGATTTGTTTTATGACGGTAAACATTTATAGGCAGACTTTCAGAAATCTGTAGGTTGAAAAGAAGCGAGAGCACAGGTGGAAGTTGAAGAGGGAAAACTTAAAAAAAAAGTGCGTAACCTTTTTCCCCCGGCCCGCGTCTACCCAGAGCTTAGTTTGTTAAGGGTCAGTATGAGGAGACAGGAACCACAGAGTTTAGTTTGATCCACTTAATGGGTGTGTGTCTTAAAGCGTTGCTCAAATTTCCTGACGAACTCTACGTGTGTCTGTATTTCCTGTGTCTGGTTGACATCGAAATATATTACTAGAGTGAAAATGACAGGCACGCCATTCAGATTCATCGTCCTTAACCTCAGCATAGAAGAAGTATCAATCAGCGTTTTGAATTAGTCTCAACTTCTGTGGCCCTTCATACTATGATGTTGTGTTGATCTCAGTTTTGGTTTTCTCTCCACACCTAAGCCCACGCTGAGTTCATGTCGAGGCTGTCAGTCTAGACAAGTTCATGGGGACTTCCGTTCAACGGACGTTAAGGTGCCCTCTGGAGGTGAATCTCACGGAAACTGGGTCCGCGACTGAGCTGTTACTGTCCATAATAGGGGACCTGGTAGATAATGTGCGTTTGATCAGAACAGGCACCACCGACCAAAGTGATAACGGTAGCCGTGCAGTGTCTCCTGTTGTGGGTGGCTTTATGACGACCTGGTAGTGACTGTTCCCAGTGGATTTTCAGTGTTCATTGGAACAAACCGCAGTGTGACTGTGAACTGGGAGTCGGAATATAGTGTAAGAATATTGCCACTAATGTGGCACGTTGAAAACAAAACAAAACAAAATGTTAAAAAAGTCATCAGACCCCTAAATGAGTGGAACAAACTCACGACAATACAGGAAGAACGGTTTTTGACCCTGATGAATTCTGTAGGAAGACTTACAAAACAAAGTAAAACAAAGAAACAACAAAGCAGACAAAACTGAGACTTAACAGTGCCTTGTTTGCGTCCTTGCGCGTTTCAACATTGTCATTCGTTCGTTCCATTGATTTGGCGGTTTATGGAGAAATGGGTTGGCTTGTGATCGCTAATGCTAAGAAACAGGAGGTTGGCAGACGGTTTGCATGGTCGGGCGTCTTCCTGAGAGGCTGACATGACACACTACCAATGTGTATGGTTCTATCTTTAGAAGAGGCTGCCAGAGAATGTGCGACATCAGTAACTACCAATGTACATGGTCAGAACGTCTTCAGAAGAAGCTGTCAAGAAATGTCCCACATGAAAGACTACAGTGCACATGGTCATGACGTCTTCAGAAGATATGGAAGACTACAGTGCATATGGTCATGACGTCATCAGAAGATATGGAAGACTACAGTACACATGGTCATGACGTCATCAGAAGATATGGAAGACTACAGTGCATATGGTCATGACGTCATCAGAAGATATGGAAGACTACAGTACACATGGTCATGACGTCATCAGAAGATATGGAAGACTACAGTGCACATGGTCATGACGTCATCAGAAGATATGGAAGACTACAGTGCACGTGGTCATGCTGATTTAAGAAGAGGCTGCCACAGAATGTGCGACATTTACACCCATGTGCATGATAAGAGGCTGCCAAAAAATGTCCGACTCGAAAGACTTCCAGTGTTTATGGCCATGACATCAGAACAGGCTATGAAGGAATGTCCGACATGGAAGACTGTAATACAAATAGACATGACGTCTGCAGAAGACATGAAAATCTACAGTATACATGGTCGTGACGTCTCTCAGAAGAGGCATGATAGACTACCGATGTGCATGGCCAGGACTTCACAAATTGAAAATCACAACTGTGTCATTTAATGATGGTCGGCGAAGTTCAAACGCCAACAATGAAATTGTCAGGAAGATCGGTCAAGCCATTTTTGTAGAGGAATTGATGATATTCGTACATTTTTTGTGTACGTAGAGACGTTATCACAATTGATTAGAGGTGGGGCTGGGGGTATAAAGAAAAAGTGCAAAAATTATCTGTAATGCCATCGAAATCTGATTGCAAACAAGAAAAAATAAAGTAGGGCTTTTAAGGGGATGGTATTCTAAAATGAAGTATTTCACATTTACATAATTGCGGATTTAATTTCGGACATTAGTTTTAACCCTCGCGGTATAATATATATATATATATATATATATATATTATATATATATATATATATATATATATATATATGTGTGTGTGTGTGTGTGTGTGTGTGTGTTATTATTATATTGGGTATTTATATAGCGCCTATCCTCGGTCACAGACCAAGCTCTAAGCGCTTTACAATAAACACACTACCTCACTCACTCAACGGGCTGCTCGCGCGCGCACGCGCGCGGATGTATGCGTGAGTGTGAAGTACTAACGTCCTACGGTTTGACAGAACGAATTGTTAATATGTTATCGCTTCTTGACCATTAACACAATGTTATTCAGCGAGTCTGGTGCGTTAAAACGAGTATCTAATATGGTGTATTATCACGCGTTTACTCTTTCTGTCCTGTGTGTTTTAGAGTGAAATTTATCGTTTTTTTCCGATGAAAACAAACAAGCAAACAAAAACTTGGCCCCTTTGTGGTAGACTGGAGCTGGCAGGCTTGTATGCATGCATGCTCATAATAATGATAACAATAATGATAATAATGATGGTAGTAATGATAATAACATGATGATGATGATGATGATGATGATGATTCAGTCGTTCAACCTATTGCTACTGACATTCAAGGAAAGAAGTTGACTGGAAAGGAAGGCGATGGGGAGGCTGTTGAGAAGACATTTCTTGCTCGTCCACATGACTGGTGCTTGCACACGAGCTGCAAGAGCACGCAGACGTGCACAGGGGCGCGCGCACGCCTGCGCACATATATGTATGCATGCACATATATTCGTGCACGCACGCACGCACGCGCGCGCGCGCGCGCGCTCACACACACACACACACACACACACACACACACACACACACACACACACACACACATATTCAGCACGAAGGAAATGACCACTGGCGACAGCCTGACGGCCTTGATATGTTTGTGCACATCTTCAAGGCGTTTCACGTGGACTGCATGGTTTGCGCGCCAGGCGAAAAAAACGCTTGAGGTGGTACTCAGTTTTGAGACCGCTATAGCTTTAGCCCAATCGCTGCCTTTCACTGCTTGTCGTCCAACGATGATCGCAGAAAGCAGTTTATCATGTGTGAACGTGTTTACAAAGTTCTAATGAGTGAAACGATAAATCGTTGGTATGTCGAAGTTTCCGCATGGTCTGTGATACAATAGTTTTAAGACTGTGGTAGGTCTGTGTCGTATCTGTGTGAAAAAAAGAAAAAAAGAAAAAACCAGGAATTATTCCATGACTGAAAGCACGTGATTGTGCGATTCCTGTCAAGCAGTCTGAGAAAAATTTGCTTTCATACCCCGCTCACGTACAAGAGCTGATACCTGTCTGTCGTCAGGCCGCTTCCCTCGACAGAGACAGAGCTCCCGACTTTTTGTATAGTTGGTTTCAGAGCACTGTTTTACGAACATTTAACAGACCAGAGCTACTGCCTCCAACTTCCAAAGCGAACAGCGTCGCCATTGTCGAAGTTTTGTGACGGCCGTTGGTGGTCGAGACTGCACTGAGGACGTGATCCACGTACAGAGACCGCTACACGACGTGACCACAGTACTGGACCCGGCGAAGATACCCGACTTCACCCTCAAGACAGTTTCTGGACTTAATCAGGTGAGGTGTGTGTGCGAGAGAGTGCGGGAGTGTGAAATGAAGGTTACACCGGTATGTTGGAGTGATCTACTCGTGTGGAAAGACTGTGTTTTGTCGCCCTTCTCGAACTCTTCTCCCTTTTCCTCCCCGCCCTCCCTCCGCTCCAAACTGTCTTTCGGTAATAGATTTAAGTAACTTACATGGGTAGATACAGGAAATGTTCTGGTGAGACGATGCCCTTCCCGTCCGTCAGGGAGTTTTTTTTTTTTTTACCGCCCAAGACTTGCATCATCTCTGAGTTGAGAAATGATAGAATTTTTAAAAAGTTGAATTTCAAGCATTAGTCAAGAGTCGCAGTGTGGACGAAAATTATTGTGCAGAGGATGTGTATTAATGGACGTCTTTCCAGAGATCGTTCTCCGTAAAACCATACGATGCATTGTCTGTCTGTCTGTCTGTCTGTCTGTCTGTCGTCTCTCTCTCTCTCTCTCTCTCTCTCTCTCTCTCTCTTTCTCGCCATCTGCACGTGTAATGCTGTGGAGAAGTTGTTGCTATTTCGTTAACTCTTCAGATGGCGATGGCGCTGGACATCCAAAACCATCTTCATCCAACAACCGGAGTAAATGATGATGATTATCGAGCACCAGCAAATTTGTAGTTTGTCCTCCTTCAGCCCCCCCCCCCCTCATATCCCCATCCCCGCGCCCCCAAACTACGCTTCTCTCTTTCGTCCTGCAGATAAGCCTTGCTTACTGGGTACCATTCGAGTTTCCTCAATATTGTCAAAAGAAAACGTATTCTGCATTGACCCAGACCGTTGTCTTTCGATATTATACACATGCACGCGCGCGCGCACCCCCCCCCCCCCCTACCTGTCTACCTATCTGTCTGTCTATATCTGTCTATCTATCTATCTATCTGTGGTGCGTGCGTGCGTGTGTGTGTGTGTGTGTGTGTGTGTGTGTGTGTGTGTGTGTGTGTGTGTGTGTGTGTGTGCTTGCTTAAAATCTTATAAAGCGGCGAACTTAATATGACATGTCATTATCGCACTGTACAGAGAAATGAATCGTTTGACGAAAAAACTAAAGGGACGGTGCTCGGATGATAAGTCTCATAACGTGTAGGCTAAGGAACCTTCCGCCTTTTTTTTTTTTTTCTTTATCTCAGCAAGTGAAAACAGCTCCAGTACTGGAATGTGCAAAGGAGCGTGGAATGATTACTTTCTTTTTCAAAACCAAGTCTACCACAAAAGGTCCAACAGTTACGAAGTGTTGCATTCCGAGTCTCCCTTTCAAGCCTCGGGCGAATGTGCGGTGGCAACGGTTCTCGTGAGACAGGTCCGCTCAGTAAGGTATTGTGCGTTGAACAAAGGAAGACATTCTGTGCTGAGTGCGGCTGAAGAGAACATCATAGGCAAGAGACACGGATGGTGGGTTGTTGTTGATTGGACCGCTTTTAAAACAAGTTTGATATCTTCTAAGTAGCAGCGTATTCTTTCCACCAGTTTGGTTAGCCTTTGGGCACTTAGGCACCCAAGAGAGAGAAGAATTGGTTTTTCCGAGTCACGGCCATTGCCCTGGCTGGACCCTAGGAGGTTGACCAGGCTGATCATACTACAGCCTCCTCCAACTCGTCTCCGGCAGAAAACCCCAAGCAGTCCAATTCCAAAACCCGGAAAAGGCTTGGCCAACTCTTTTTATCGCCCAATATTCTGCTAGTATCATTCTGCTGTTGACCATTTAGTCCGTCTTGAAAGCACCATCCGTATTGCCTTCATGAACAAACAGCAGCGTATGGTTGCTATCAGTTTTAACCTGGACAAGGATAGGGATACCACTTGAAAATCTGGTATTCTCAAGAATCTTCATAGCCTGGGTTTTCTAGTCCATCTCCTTGCTTTATTAAAGACTTTCTGGCCAACTGGCAGTTTCAGGTCCGTGTTGGCATCACACTTCCTTGCACCCACGAGCAGGATTTGGGTATACCCCAGGGGAGCATCCTTTCTCCTGCCCTCTTCATTATAAAAACTGAGATCAATTCTGTACACCAGGCTTCGGCGTCCTCTCTGCTGACGACTCTGCACTCGATGCAGTTGATCCACCAATGCCAGTGTACAACGTCGACTCCAATTTTGCGTGGAGAAGATACGGTAGTGGGCCAACGAAAAAGGCTTGCTTTTTCAGGTACCAAAAGAGAGTGAATCCATTTTCAAGCTTTCAACAGTACTTCAGTTACCCTCAAAACTGATCTGATGAATCCACGATTCCAGCTGTGATGGAAGACAAACTTTTGGCAATTATTTTTTATCGAAAACTTAACTTTGGAAGTCTCATCGAGCACTTAAAAACTACTTGTCGGAAGCAGTGGACATTCTCCGAGATGTGGCACATGCTGATTAGGGCTCTGATAGGAAATCTTTTTTTCCATCTTTACTGGGCTCTGATCCGCTTCAAACTGGATTACATGTTTTGTTTTGCAGAAACTTCCTTCCTTAGAGCTCTGGATGTCTATCATTCGACATAAACGTTTTTGACTATGGCGGCATTCTACACCATCTCTACATACATTCTAAATGCACAGGCAGGAGAACCATCCTTCTCCAGCCGTGAGCAAAAAAACAAAATAATCCTTTAATGTTTGAATCTCGTCTGAACCCTCAAACCCTGTTTATGACTGTTTTTGACCAGAGGTTCGAGGAATTTGACAACCCGGGTTCTGTTCCATCCTTATGAATTCGTATTCTTCCCCATCTGAACTCTGCAGACATAAACCATGGAGTGATGGGAGATTCGTCCGATTTTCCTGACCACTCACCAAGGACCATCTACTCCTCGGAGATCCGCGTATGTCTGGCTTCTTATTGCAAAGACACCACCAGCTCTGAGAGGTACATGACATTTTTTCGACGTACTTTGTTCTAAATTTCCATCCTTTCTGATGGTTCGAAATCTGACAAGGAAGTTGCTTCTGCTCAACTGTTCCCATTTAGAGATGTTCTAAACACATTGCCTCAGCTTCATTTATATTGCTGAGCTCACGGCAGTGGTCAGGGTACATAAAAAAAGAATAATCTCTAAATCAAAACAAAGATTTTCTCATTTGCTCGAACTCGCTCTCTGCTGTGGAGGCCGTACTTCAAGCGTCCTAAGCTTCTAAATTTGTTTAAACTATACACCCTTCTGAATTCAGATGGTTAGTGCATATTTTTTGCTTGGGTTTCTGGTCATATCAGCATTCGAGGCAATGTTCGAGGTAGTTGATCAACTTGACAAGAATGGTTCAAATAGACTTGAGCAGATTCTCTCTCCATCATACTGATCTAAAACCTGAAGCTCAGACTTAACGTCAAAGACTCTGGCAAGAGGACTTAAAACAAGTAGACGGGTAACCAACTCTTTCAGATCTGTCCAAACCTTAAAGTGATTGTATTTTGTGACCACCTGTAGCCGTGAAGAAAGCTGTGTGCTGATTGCACACAGGCCACTCCTTTTACACCCAGTCATACCTCTTAAAAAGGTAAAGATCCGTAATGCATTCACTACAGTGTACTCGCTATAGAACATGTTCATATAGAGTGCTGGGACTTAAACAATGTCGGACATAAACGCTTCACAGCAGACTCCTTGAAAAGCTTGTACGGAGATGTTACCTGACACGAGTTTTGAGTTCCTGAAAAACACTTTTTTGCATCTGATCTAAGATTTTAGGGAAGAAGAATTTGAAAGCAAACGTAGCGTTTTTTCTTTCTTTAAAAAAAAAAAAGTGTTTTAAATTGTGTGTGCGTGCGCGCGCGCGCGCGCGCGCGCGCGCGCGGGTGTGTGTGTGTGTGTGTGGGTGTGTGTGTGTGTGTGTGGTGTGTGGCTGGTGCGCGCGCGCGCGTGTGTGTGTGTCTTGTGTTTTAGAATTTAATCTCGACGACAGTGAACATTCCTGATTTGCCCATGCAGTACGGCTGGACTAAGCCAAACTGAATTGCAGATTAAAACAATATTTTTAGAAAGTGTCCTAAAAAATTTCATCTCACTTCTTCATGTTTAATGAAAATTTGAATCTACACACACACACACAACACACACACACACACACACACACACACACACACACACACACAGACACACACACACACACACACACACACACACAAAGCCTGTGGTAAACTTACTCTGTTCTGTATGAAACAAGACGAAGACAAAACAGATGTACTTGTTGACCCAATGTGTTCCCCAGACTTACCAAAGGAATGCTCCAGTCTCTGTCTCTCGATGACGAACTGTCAGTTGTCAAGCGGTTGATAATGCAGACATTGGTACTGCACGGCTTTCGACATTGCAGCAACGTCAGCAGCCAGTGTTGGTGCGATGTACAGCGTTTTATGTACTGAAACTGCACTGGACGGAGAAGCCACCAGAAACCTAGCAAGTAAAGTTGATAAAAAGTTACAAAGGATCTATTAGTCATTTTGTTTCTGACTGACAGACACGAAGAGGTTAAAGGTGTGTGGTAAAGATATTGTTATTCACCTGCATCCAGGAAGTGTGCAGGCACACATTTCAGCCTTGCTAGTCCCAGCAGTGAGAGGCAGTTTTCTTTTTCTTTTTTTTCTATGTGCATGTAAAACTCGCGCTTGGAATTCAGCCGATTTCTCCCTTTTCGTTTGGAGTTTGGTTCATTTTCCCGTTTCTTGTCTGGTTCCTCTGAAATTTATTACATTGATATGCCCGTGCATGTAACCATTTGCGCTTTTTGTTAATTTAAAATGACACATTACAAAAAAATGTTAAAGAGATGTTCGTTATTAACCAAAAACAGACTGCAGCAGACGGTCACGCAAAAAGAAGTTGAGTGCTGTTTATAATAGTGTCACGCACCGTTTGTTTGTCATTATGATCTTGTTATTATCGTACACTGTTCTTTCATTATCTGCGCCAACAAGGCTTGACAAAGTGTGGGAACTGCTTAACTTTATTCAGTAAAAGTTGACTGAAGTAGATTTGTTTTCCCACAAAATCATGCATCAAATGAAAAAAAAAAATCTATTTTGGAATCTCCAAAATTACACCTGATGAAACATCACTGTACAACGGTCTTTATGGTGTCTGCTGTCAAGTGCGTGTTGAATGTCATGCACATCCAACACTACAAGAATGTTTCATAGTCAGTAGCCCATCGCATTGCACGCACCATGGACCCTCCTCACTTCGTAAACAACACAAGTGTAGCCAGTTACAATCAGCACAAAACAGCTTCATCTTTGCAGCTTCCCAGTGGCTAATGGCAGGAATTCTGGGCTTTGGACGGATCTGAAAGGGATGATTACATGTTTTTGTGCTCCAGTCCTGTTGCCAGGAGGTCTTTGACAGAGCCATCAACTCGGCGATTCAGAACTCTGTAGAGGTCGCTGGCCTAGAAAACTCTTCTTCGTGGCATTCTTTGGAAGATGATCAGCCACCTAATTGCCTCGAACGACAACATGACCGGCCACCTAAGCGAAAACAATGTTATAACCATCAGGTCGCAAAAATGCGTAAAGTTAGGGGGGAAAAAAGTTCAGGAGTTCTGGGTGGTTAACGTTATGGCCAATAACGGCTCTTCACAGCAAAACGGGAGCCTGCGACAAGAAGACATCTGGTATGTGGAGACCAGGGCTGTGAGTATAGTAGCGTGGATGGAACTTTCAGAGCGTGTTCTGAAAATTTTTAAACAAGAGAGATTGATCAAGTAAGCAACAGTCGCAACTCCTTTCTTAAACATCGTCGGTAAACATGATTAGAGGACGGTAATTTAGAACCAAGTTTATATTTGCCCGCCAAGGAGCTGGTAGAGTCCATACGGAAAGAAGCCAGATAGATACGATCTCCGGTGTTTAGAAAAAGTCCCTAGAAACTGAAATTTGGAACGATCAGAAGCAACTACAAGATCACTTCTGCATTTTTAAAAATTAAGAATACATATCCTGAAGGCGGTGTAGAACGAGCATGCTGTCAAGTTTCTTTTTTATTTTTGGGTGGAAAATATGGTCCTCTGCAAACTTTTAGAACAAGTTCAAACAGTAACTCGAAGAAAGTTTCAGTACGCGGCTGGAAAAGGACGATTCTCCCACCTCTGCATGGAGACAATATATGGGGTTGGTACGTAACTCCACCAGACTTAATCCGAGTCGTTCTTGGTGTACGCGATCGAGAGTTTTTTTAAATAAGATGGTCGCGCAGAACGATGAACGGGACAGCTGTAGTCCAGTTTGAGCGAAGTAATGCTCAGCGAAGATGAAAAGCTCTGATATCAGCACCCCAATCCGTGTGTGTCAAATTCGAATAATTTGTATTGCTTTTGAATACTGGAGATAACTTTCATGATTTTTGATCGAAAATATTGCTAAGAAAAATGCCTTCTTTCACAGCTGGAGTGATAGACTTTTTCCAGACGAATTTCATGGTCGGCAGAGCATTATGGAACGTTGTGAAATGGGATAGAATCTTTGTAGATGATAAAGTAAAACAATTCATCTTCTTCCCACTGTCGGATCTCATCAATGCAAAACTGAAGTTGTTTTTTTTTGCGCCAGCGTTTTACGTTGTAAGAAGCTTCATTTGCTTCTTGTGCACAGTCACTGATGAACAGAGGAGACTTGGAACCTTGGCTTAATGCATAATAATGAATTTAGATATTGTTAAGAGCAGGAAAAAAGGTATCCTGAGAAGCACCCAACTTCTGCTCGTGGATATCGGACAGCGTGTTGCCTATGCAAACTTGAAAGTGACAGTCTGCCTGGAAGTTTTGACTGGAAAAGACTACGGCGTTGAAAACCCAGATCATGAACGTCAGTGAGGAAACCAGATTTGCTGACGGTGTCATAAACCTTTTATACAAAAAGAAAAAAGAAAAACAACAATAACCTGCAACGTGCTACTTCCGATAAAAGTTTTACACACAGTAATGTCAAGACGGGTTATGTGGAATGGTATGTGCAGAAGAAGCTCTGGTCAGTGGCCAAAAGGGCATCGGTTTCTAAAAGTGATTTACTCACTGTCAAGTCTTTTTTTCATAAACAAAAACTTTCTTTGAGGATGTTCGGAAGATTTTAAGTCGGAATAAAAAGAATAGAAATTGTCGACGTTTTTAGTCGTAGCCCGTCTTCCGGACTGATGACATTAAATAAGAGACCGATAGTGATATGTTAAAAAAAGTGTACACGCGTGTGTACGAATACGTTTTAATGGAGTGTGGTGTGTGTGCGCGCGCGCGCGCGCGCGCGTGTGTGTGTGCGCGTGTGTGATAGGGAGAGGGAAAAAGTAGGCGGAGAAAGCAAATAGAAAAGGGAGAAAGAGGGGCAAGAAAGGGAGAGTGTGATAGAGGAGTCATGCTTTGAAGGGGGCGTTTGAAGGTATATAAGGGTGACGGTGTGTGTGTGTGTGTATGTGTGTATGAAAATGCTGTGAAAGTAGGCTTATACGGATCGTCACATGAATGTATGTCTGTGTGTGTCAGTGTTGTTGTGGGTGTTTTACTTCATGACTATCTTGATGGGGTGTGAATATGAAGATAGTGGGATGGGGAATAGGGCGAGTTTATGTAGAGAGAGAGAGGAAGGGGGATGGGGAGGGGTGGTGGTGGGGGCAAAGGGTGGAGGAGATGGTGGAGAAACTGAAAGGGTGGGTAAAGAGCTGAAATTAGTGAAACTACTAAGTTATGGAAACCGAGTCCATCAGGAACTGTGGTGCCAAGTCGGGAGATAAGCGTCGACTTCATGAACTTCCCTTCTGGAGCTGAGGAGAGGTTTTACCATTCAGCAGTGACGGAGATACGGGTGGTAATCGCCGTTGAAAGGGATACCCACCGACGTTGGATGAGACAACTGCATGGCTTTGAGGTGCTCCACGAAGCGTTCGCTGAGAGTGCGATGTGTGTCCCCAACAAACAACTTTTGAGCAGAGGCTGCATCTCGGTGCGAACACCAAGCTATTGGACTGGCAGATGAAACGGGATTGGACTTTTGAATTTTCCCTTCAGTGATACTGCGGGTGTTGGCCAAGAAGGGCAGGTTTACATTCCGGTTCATTGTAGTAGTAGTTTCCAGCTGAGGAGTTGGTGCTCACACTGAGTTTGGCTTGTACCAGATAGGTCGCGGAGGTTTGTGTCTCTCTTGTAGGTGATTAGGGGAGGTTTGAAGAAAATAGATCTTAGCTGTGGATCAGATAGTAAGATTTTGAAATGGTGTAAGAGGGTATATTTAGACGGGGATATTATGGGGATGGTAGATGAGGGTCAAAGGAATACGGTCTTTGTTGTTTGCACCAGATTCAGACATCAAGGCTTCTGACCGGGGAGACGGTAGTTTGGTCGAACAAGAGGCTCAGGAACAGTGGCATTTGGCGGAATGGCATGTGGATAACCACGTACCTCGAAAAAGGATGCCATTCCCAGCGCCTGTGCCTCAGTGTCTTCGTAAGTACTGCACAGGCGTCGGAGACACGGACACTGGGAGAAGGGAATACTGTCCTTTGCTTACGTGCCAACCCCCCCCCCCCCCCCACTTCGGGGATACCGGGGAGTCTTTTGTACAAAATGTAATAGTTCCCCCTCCTTCTGGACATTCTGTGCTAGTAACATCCCCTTTTCCTTTCGCTCTCAGTAACTCTGTCTCCTTCTTTTGCTGTACTGTCAACTACTGTCCTTTCTGTCTACCATATCTTTTATCTGTCTTTTTCCACAACCTCTTCCCACAAATTTCTGCACTCAACGAAGAAGTGACTATACGCTCAAGTATAGTGTGAGTATCCCAACAGGGTAAAACGAGTTCACACGCTACCAGATATTGGAGCGCTGAAGAAGAAGAAGAAGAAGAAGAAGAAGAAGAAGCTTACGTGGATGGCCAGATGATTACAGTAGGTAAGAATGAGACTCCGTGGCCGTGTAGAAAACAATTTTTGTCAGATGTTACGAGTCAGATGAAATGGACAAGTCAATTCCCCAGAACGAAAGCGTCTGAAATCTCATAGATGAAGAGAAGAGCATGGTAGAAATTGGTAACGGCTTCGATGCGAGTCCTACATTTAAGCATTTTTTTCTTCATCAGTTTAAAAAGCGTTTGGTCAGAGCTACTGGACAGTGATCTATGGGATTTGTCAAAAATTTACGGGTTTGGAAATTAAATAGGGCTTAACGTCAGGAGGGCGAAAAAGTGTATAGTTCTCGTATGGTTGTAGACCTTTTAAGTGATGTCGGGACAGCTTTCAGGAAGTTGTTTCAAACGTTGTGCTAGATAAACACAATATTCGCAGGTCTAAAGAACTGATTTGTGTTCATTGAGAGAAAAGGAAAGATGATAAAATTACTATTATCATTGTCGAAGGAAAAGTTGCGAGGCGTTTTTTTTTCTTTGAGGAGTAAATTTTTCAAAGGCTACAGATCAATTAAAATTTAGAAAGAGAGGGGGTTAGTTACCGCCAAGGACATTGACAAACAAAGCACAGAACAAGACACAATGCATTTCGACCTCATGGGTCTTCTTCAGGCAAAAACCGGCAACAGTAGAAAGAAACTCGTGGAGAGCGTGGCAGCAGAGAGTCCTCAGAAGAGAAGCCCCCTTCAAGCAAGTGTTTCGGCCCTTATCTCCTGACACTCTAGGGGGGTTGGGCCACACCCGGTTCATGACTCCGGATGTCCCTCTGCTGCCCCTTTTTTTCCCATCTTGGGACGAGCCATGGCTGGGATTCGAACCCATGACCCTCTGGACATGCTCATTTTCCACTTAATGACTCGCGCTTTAACCACTGAGCCACAGGGACACCTGATATTTGTAGGGAAATTAAGCCTTATGAAGTTCACTTTTGTTCCTCCTTGACCAGATCCAGCTTGAACACCTCTCTGCCGCTTCTGCCATTGCTTTCAGGGCTCTGGTTTTTTCCTTCCCTGCAACTGAGAGCTGTTTCATGAGGCTGTATGCAGACGTTCCTACAAACCCCCTAGCTCCAATTTCTGCAGTGAGGACTTTGACCTGATAGCCTTCTCTCCTCAGGCTGTTTGCCAGATCAGCATACTTTTCAGTCTTGTAGATTTGAGCTGCCTCCATTCTGTTCTCATATGGCACCGTGAGCTCGATCATGATCAGCTGCTTGGTTGACTTAGAGTGGACTACTATGTCTGGTCTCATGCCACTCTTGCTGATGATCTCTGGGTGACTCTTCCATTCTGGGAGGTCTGCAGTGCACTCCCAGTCATCTGCCCGTCCAGCAGACTCTGCCTGCATGTTTCGAGTGGCACTGTTGTTCTTGGCCATGATTTGCTGCCTCCTGCCGTGAAGAATGTTGCGGGTGCTTTTGGAGTCCTGATTTTCCCTTTTGTGGTGTTGGTACTAGCCCAGACTACTTGTACAATTTCTTTGAGCACTTGGTTGTGCCTCCATGTGTACCTTCCTTGAGCCAGGGCTACTTTACATGAGCTTAGGACATGCTCCACTGTTTGTTTTTCATGGCAGAGGGGGCATGCAGGATCGTCTGTTTTCCCCCACTTCACCAGGTTTGCATTTGAGGGCAGAAGGTCATATGCAGATCTGAGAATGAAGCTGATCCTGAGAGGGGCCATGTGCCAAATGTCATTCCAAGTGAGACTTCTTTGGAGTGCATTCTCCCACGTTGTCCATTGCCCTTGCTGGCTCTGCTGGACTGCTTTTTGGAGTCTTTTTTGGTCTTCTTCTTTTCTCATCTCCTGAATCATCATGTCTCTTTTGGCTTTTCCTTTGGCCTTTGACCACCATTCAGTTTTGGTCACCCCCAGTCCCTGTCTGTTGGTCTGTGTGTGTCCTGTTATTTCTCTGATCTTGAGACTTTCTTTTGCAGAATCCATCGCCTCTTGAACTTTCCATTTTCTGCCTGTCTTCAGCTGGGGCTTAATTGCTTCTACCACCTTGTCTCCTGAGTCCTCCAGCATGCTTTGAAGTCTGATCTTCCCTGCTTTGTATTCCTCCAGGATGGATTTCAGGGGTAGTTTCAGCTTTGCTTGGCGACAGTACAGCGCTATGTCAGTCAGACAGGGTGGGACACCAAGCCATTTCCTTGTGAACTTGTTGATTTTGGCTTCCATTGCCTCCACTATGCTGGTGCAGATGTCGTATATCATCAGAGGCCATAGCAGCTTTGGTATCAGCATGAACTGCAGACACCAGACCTTGTATTTGCCAGGGAGCCCACACTGGTCAATGGTCTCCAAGCCTTCCTCCGCCATCTGCTTGGTTTCTTTTGCTCTTTGTGTGTCTTTCAGCGTATCATCATACCATCTTCCAAGGCTCTTGACTGGTTCTTCTGTGACTGTTGGAATGGCCTGGTTGGCAACACTGAAGACCACAGATCCGGCCACTTTTCCTTTCCTCAGTGAGAGACTCCGTGATTTCTTTGGCTTGAACTTCATTCTGGATGAGGCAACTATGTCGTCCAGCCTCTCCAGCACATGACGTGTCTCGTCTTCTCTGGATGAAATCACTGTAGTGTCATCCATGAAGGCCTTGAGAGGAGGCATCTTGTATCCATCGCCAAGGTCTGTTTGTCTCGCGTTGTTTGTTGCTGCTTTCAAGATGAGTTCCATTGCCAGCACGAACAGTATTGGGGAAATTGCACAGCCCATTGCAATACCCACTTCCAAGTTGATCCAGTCTGTTGTGTACTCCTTGGTAGAGAACCGCATTGAGAAGCCATTGAAGTACTTCTTGAGCATGTCGCGGATGTTCTTTGGCACATGGTACATCTCAAGAGCCAACTGTATCATCTCATGGGGCACAGATCCATATGCGTTTGCCAGATCAAGCCACACTACGTCCAGGTCTCTCTTTTCTGTTTTTGCTTTTTGGATTGCGTCCCAGATCATTGTGGCGTGTTCTACACAGCCCGCCACGCCTGGGATGCCACCTTTCTGGACTGACACATCCAAGTACTTGTTTTCCATCAGGTACTTGGTCAGCCTTGCTGCCATGACAGAGAAGAAGATTTTCCCTTCGACGTTCAGTAGTGATATTGGCCTGAACTGGCTAATGTCACTTGAGTTTTGCTCTTTGGGGATGTACACACCATCTGCCGTCATCCACTGGCCGCTGCTCTTCTGGTTTCTCCAAGCCGATCGCAGCAGCCTGTGGAGCCACTCCAGCACCTTGGGACATTTCTTGTAAAGCTGGTAAGGTATTCCGTTTGGCCCTGGTGATGATTTGGCTCTGGCTTTGTCGACCACCTTCTTGATTTCCGCCAACGTTGGAGGCTTGCCATTGAACTGTTCCTCAGGGTTGGTTGGCCACACCAGACCTTGAATGTCGAGTGGTGCTTTGCTCTGTGGGTCAGAGTATGTTTTCCTCAGATGCTGCTCAAGAACTCCTTTGTCCACACTTAGGGTCCCAGATTTTGGCTGCTCAAACAGTGTTCTGGCAAACTGGAAGGGGTCTCTGAAGAAGCGCTCTTGTGTCTTCTTCTTTTTGCTCTTCCTCTTCCTCGCAGATTCCGCTTTGCTGAGGGCACTGTGTTTTTCTTTCAGGTCTTTCCACAGTTTTTCCAAGCCTTGTTTTTCAGCTGGCAGTGCGGTCTTCATTTGCATCTTGAGGTTTTTCTTTTGGACCCTGATCTTGTCCATCTTTTCTTGGCGTCTGGATTTCTTTGGAGGTGTTTTCTCTTTGGGTAGTTTTGCTCCATAGGCGTCTCTACATGTGGCATACACAATGTCCCCATATGTGGCTAGATTGTGTTCCAGGGTGCTTTTCCCTATCAGTGCATCGAGTCTTTGGACGATTTTTGCATCCAGTTTCTCCCAATCTTCAGTTTCGTTTGCTCGTGGCAGGTTGAGTTTCAGGCGCCTGGCATCGAGGGCCTGTGCAAATTCCTCATCCGAACCAACAGCGTGGATGTCCTTGGCACTGTGGTTTAAATCCTGGCCTTGGTCTTCCGACGTCTTATCTGCTGATGCAGTGCGCTGCTGCTCATTCAGATGAGTCTTCACACATCCCATCTTTGTTCTGTGGATCTTCATGCCACGGGTGGTAGCGAAACGCTTTCCACAGACACATGGATATTCCATTTGGTCCATGTTCATAGTCCGTTTGGGATTTGCAGTCATGATTGGTTGAGCACCGATGGATTCATCATTAAACATTTAACATTTAGGACAGTACGAACAAAGAACGAAGAGTCACTTACCTTTCCATGTGTTCAAATAAAATGGCCGCCAGACGGAAACGACAGAGGGGATTATGGGAGAGGAAATGAAGGGGAGATGGTTGGGGGGAGGGGGGGGGGGGGGGGGGGTGAAACGATGGGGTTTATAGGTTGTGTAGCTGGTTTAGTGGAGTGGTATATATATTTGTGACGGTAGTGGTTAAGGTGGATTGATAATAGTGCTCAGTAGGGGGGGGGGGGGGGGGGGGGATTTATATATATATATATAATGAAATAAATTAATAATACAATAAAAAAAATATAGAAAGGATAGTAATGATAATAATGATAGTAGAGGTAATTATAATAAATAAATAGATAAATAAAATGAAAGTAATCATAATAAATAAATAGATGAAGAAAGGAATGAAGGTAATTAAATGAATAAAATAATAAAATGATTTTGCTGGGTGGTGATGGAGGTGATAGTAGTTAATAATAATAATAATAATGAATACTTATATAGCGCCTATTCTCGGCTAGAGACCAAGCTCTAAGCGCTTTACAATCAACACTCGCTTACACAACGGGCTGCCTACCTGGGTAGTGCCGACTGAAGAGCTGCCAGCTGGCGCTTCATTCAGTCGTTTCCCGTGTCATCCAGTCAATATCGTTCAATATCGTTCACTCAGTTTCTTTACTTCCTTCATTCTTTCCATTTCTTACGCAGGGTGCATGCTGTGTGTAACGTGTCATCCATACCAACGGCCAAACTGGCCTACTCTTCCGAAAGTTGGTGATGGGATTTTACGTGTGTGCAAGATATTATGCGTGCGTTCACACACGGAACCTCGGTTTATAGTCTCATTCGAAGGACTATGGGAAATGGAGTCAGAACTAATGTTAACTCCGAGGGAAAAATCCCCCTGTACCGAAACGCCCCGGCGGAGATTCGAACCCGCAACCCCAGGATCACCAAGATTACGAGTCAGGCGCTCTACCAACTGAGCTATTCCGGCTCGCGTGGGTAGTTGTATATGGGGTGTGGGTAATGTTAATAAGGCTGGGAATGGGATGGAAATGATTAATGGTGATAAGGTATGGTTAGGGGGAGAAAAAAATGGGAGGGGTGGGGAGGAGGGCAGTGGGGGGGGGGGGGGGGAGAGGGAGAGCTCATGTCTCCATCCACTGTGGGGTGGGGGGCATGGGTGTGGGGGGTTGGGAAGTTCATACAAATAGTGTTGTTGAAAAAGTAAACAATGCTGTGGGATGATGTTCATTGTAACAGGTGAAATAATGTGTTGGCATTAATATGCTCATGTTGGTTGAGAAAAGGTAGGAATGATCAACGAGAAACGGGGTATCATGTGTTACACACACACACACACACACACACACACACACACACACACACACACACACACACACACACACAAGAACCACATGTAAACAGTATTCTGGGTGAGTTATGATCATAATGAGACTAACTGTAGAAAGTTTTCACACACATGTTCACACACACACACACACACACACACACACACACACACACACACACACACACACACAACACATCTATATACACACATTTAAAAAAAACACACACAAAAACACCCTATAATGGGTGATGGTCATTTGATAACAAAAGTGTTACAGGATAATAATCATTGTTGTTACTGGAATATTGTAGGATGCTGATTGTCGTTGGTGAAGGAATGTAATGGCATTGGTATAATGATATCGGTTGAGGGAGAAAAAAAAAACATTAATCAGTCACTGATGGGTGATGATCATATGAGATCAACAGTACTATAGGATGGTTTTTTCTCCGTTCACTTAGGCAGGAATCCTGGAGGTACTGGCAAAGGCTGCTGTATGGTGAAGGCCCTCCAGTGGTCAATAAGGTTTTGCACTCATCGGTGTGTTGGCAGGCTAGGTTTCTACTTTGAGTGTTGTTGGGAATGTTCCGCTGTCATTGGGGCTGTACTGCTTGGATAAATTGAAGACTCGCCGGTGTGGAATATTGTGGACCTGTGATGTCAGTCTGGAGTGCCCTGTTCTCAGTCTCACAATGATGGTCTCCTTCTTCGTTCACTTGGGCAGGAATCCTGGAGGTACTGACGGAGGCTGCTGTATGGTGAAGACCCTCCAGTGGTCAATAAGGTTTTGCACTCATCGGTGAGTTGGCAGGCTAGGTTTTTCCTCTGAGTTTTGCTGGGAATGTTCCGCTGTCACTGGGCTGTACTGCATTGATAATTTGAAGACTCGCCGGTGTGGAATATTGTGGACCTGTGATGTCAAAGTCTGGAGTGCCCTGTCCTCAGTCTCACAATGTTCACTTGGTCCGATCTGGGCATCCGGTAGTATGCATCCCTCTTGTTGAAGTCTGGGTGCTGTTCAAGTCATCTTCCTTTTTGTCTCCTTGGAAATATTTTTGATTTATTCCAAGGAGGCTACCTTTGACAGTTGGGGCTGCTGTCCTCCTTCCTTATAATTATATATTGCAGTATGAAGGTGTTCACTGGATGGCAGTATTTTCAGTGACTGATAAATGGTAATCATTTTAGATCAGTAGTACCATAGGATGATGATCATTGTTATATAAGTGGAATAATGTAGTAGTGTTGGTACGATGGTGCCAGTTGGGGGGGAGGGGGGGGGGATAAAGGAGAATATTAATGACCTGTGGGTGATGCTTATTGTCATGGATGAGATCAACAGTACTGTAAGATGATGGTCATTGTGGTAAGTGGAATGATAAGGTGGCATTAGTATGATATTGCCGGTTGAGAAAGAGGGTGGAGGGGGAAGGGGTAGATGACTGATGGGTGATGATCATGGATCATTTGAGATAAACAGCACTGTAGGATGATGATCATTGTTATATAAGTCGGATAATGTTGTGGCATTGGTGTAAAATGCAGTGGGGGAATGAAGGAGGTGTTCAAAGATTGGTGGATGATGATCATGGTCATGGTGTAAGTATGATCCACAGTAGTGTAGGATGATGGTCATTATTTAAAGGAGTAGAATAGTGTATTGGTCTTAGTATGATAATGCCAGTTGGGAGAATAAAGGAAATGATCAATGACTGATGGATGTTGATGACTGTCATGTGTGAGATCTACAGTACTATACGGTGGTGACCATTGTTATAAGTGAAATAATGTGGTGGCATTGATGTAATAATGCCGGTTGCGGGTGGGGGAATTTTTTTTTGATGATTAATGGATGATGGTCATTGTCTTAAGTGGGACAAACAGTACTATAGGATGTTGATCATTGCCATAAGTGAAATAGCATGATAGCATTGGCATGATAATGCCAGTTGAATAATTTTGGGCAATGATCAATGACTGGATGGTGATGGTTGTCATAGATGAAATCATCACCGTCACACACACACGCACGCACACACATGTACACACACACACACACACACACACACACACACACACACACACACACACACACACACACATACGTACACAAGCACATCCACACACACACACACACACATACGCATACATACACATATGCAAAAAAAAAAAAAAAAAAAAAAGAGAGAGAGAGAGGTGACATACACAGGACATCTTATGAGTGGTGGTCATAATGATAGTGGTCATTTATGGGAATCTGTGTATTTATTTTAAAAAAAAGACCAAAACAAAAACATACACACCCCGACAAACACATGTACACACATCCAAGCATACCTATATGTAGAGGGTTGAGGGGAGAGGGAGACAAGCCCCTTAGTATACTTGTACACAGAGGGGTGGGGTGGGGGAGCGTAATGTGAACAGACAAGGGAAAGGAAGTGGTCAGTGGGGGGGTGGGGGGTGGGGGGGGGGGAGGAGGGGGGGGGGCTGCAAGTTAATGTGGTGTGGGTGGGTGTGTGATTTTGTGGAATATATAGTGGGTTGCTGTTGCGGTGATGGACAGGTGTATGTGGTTGTTTTAGGATGCTGGTGATATGGGGGTGAAGGGAAAGAGCGGGGGTGTTTAAGGGGGAGGGGGGGGGGTTAGAGGTGGGAGGGTCAAGTACTTGGCCTAGCCTTATAATAGGGGAAGGGGGGAGGGGAAGGGAGATTATTGGGCGGGGGGGGGGGGGGGGGGAGGAGGGGATAGATCCATGGGTAGGAGTGGTTTTTAGTTAATTGGTGTTTATAGGGTCCAGCGGACTACTAGGAGCCAAATCAGGACCTCAGCTATCATATCTAAGTCTCTAAATACAAATACCCACACTAGTATTAACACATAGCTTAAAATTTATGAGGACAAAAGCACAATTATCTGTTCAACTCCGACGACACCTGTATACATAATTAAAACACTATATTTTATAAAATAAGTTTACCTCTTTCAAAAAAGAAAAAATAAGATCTACTGAAATCTCACGAAAAAGAACTAATAAATCACTGGTGGAAAAGAACTTCTCTCTAATACACATCAAATCAGCACATTCTGTCAAAAAATGATTAACACTGAACAAGCTGTCACACGCAACACACAATGGGGGGTCTTCCCCTCTGAGTATCCAACTGTGCGTTATATAGCTGTGCCCAATATGTAACCGTGACAAAACCGATTCCTCTTTACGGTTACATACCACCGATGGGAAAGGAATAGTTAAATCTGGGCAAATTTTAAACAATTTATTATGAATTTGATTACACCATTCACTCTGCCACAGTTCACGACAATACAAACTAGATTTATGACGTAGATCAGAGTGAGGAACAAACTGCATAGGCCTCCTGGAAAGACTTGCACCGAGAGCTTGGATTGGTATGGGACATGGGGAGGGTGTGGTGGAAAGCGAAAGGTGAAGGAGGGTGGCTATAACTTCTGTATGAAGTGGGAAGCAGGGGTTTTGGGGTGATGTCGTGTGTGTGTGTGTGTGTGTGTGTGTGTGTGTAGAGTAAACAAAATAAAATGAAATAATTGAAGTAAAAGAAATAAAATAAAAGTAAAATTGAATATATATATATATATATATATAAAATTAAAGGTGAAAATAAAACAAAATAAAATAAAACAAATGTAGGGTGGCTGTGACTTCTGTATGAAGTGAGTAAAGTGAGTATGGTGGTGGTGTGTGTGTATGTGTGTGTGTGTGTGTGTGTGTTGGTGGAAGATATTGCCAACTGGTGTTGGAAGTGGTGGGTATGTGTGTTATGTTATTGTTGGATGTTGATGCCTTGGGGTTGTAGCGTACCCAGTTTGGTAATGAGATGGGATTCTTGAGTTGTGCGTTCAAAGCTGTCACTCAGTGACTGCCAGTGCGCCAAGACTTTCACATGGTTGATGTTGTGTTGGGTGTGGTTGAAATGTAGGGCGACGGGTTTGGGTCGTGGTGGCGGATGTCAGCCAGGTGTTCAGAGATGCGTGTCTCAAGTGTGCGTGATGTTTCACCTATGTAGATCTTGCCACACAGCTGGCAGTGGATGGCATAAACAATGTTGCGGCTCTGACAGAATGTGCGTTTGACTGTGAAGGAGTCTTTGGGGCCCTGTAGGATGGTGTCTGGTTTGGTGAGGGGGCAGATTTTGCAACTGGGTTTTGAGCAGGGGCGAGTACCTGGTGGTGTAGCTGTGGAGATTCTGTTCAAATTGGACCGCACGAGAAGATCTTTTATGTTTTTATCACGTTTGAACGTGATCATGGGTTTGGTATGGAAGGCGGGCTTGTGGTTATGTACAATGTGCCAATTGGATTTGAGAATCCTACAGATGGGGAGGGCGTGTGGGTGGAAGAGGAGGTAGGCTGTGGGTCTGTCTGTCTTGTTTGGATGCTGGGTTTCCAGAGCAGATGTTCTGGATACGGCTATGGTGCGGCGGAGTGCTACATTGATGATGGAACTGGGGTATCCACGGTTTGTGAAAAACTGACATTTTGGCTGCTTGTATAGTGAGGTCTTCCTCGCTGGAGCAGAGTTTGCGAAGACGGAGAAATTGTGAGTATGGGATGCTGTCTTTAGTGTATGGGTGGTGGGAGGATACAATTAGTCGATGATTCTTTTTAAATGGTGAAACCCGACAAGCTTCTTGCCTAACATTGGGCATTTGAGAGAGAGAGAGAGAGAGAGAGAGAGAGAGAGAGAGAGAGAGAGACGTTTACACTGATAATCTCAGGGTAATGACAAGCGTTGCACAAACTTTGCGGAATGGTAAATGTTGTTCAGAGCTTTGTAGCCATTTCCAACATGGTGTCACCAAATCGTGAAGATTCTAAATCTGTAGTAAACTTTTTCAGCAGTATTTTCATTGTAATTATAGCAATCACATTTTCGTTATTATTATGTTACTTGTCGCTTTAAACGCCGATCAGAGATACTTTATCTAAATGTTGGAACAAATATCAAATTGTATGTCAAGATTAGACCGTTTACTGTAATTTTTACCAAACGGGGGTGGAGATTTTTATAATGCTGAATATTAGGCCCCACACAATATTATCTTGTCAAATATAACAGAGTACGAGTAAATGAACCAAACGTTTATGCTAAATCAAGCAACCAAAAACACATTACATCAGAGAATAAAACAATTTACTTGATTTAATCACAACAAATTTCATGCTGTCAGAATTATAGAAAACAGTAATCGTAGGAACATACGGAATGGTTGGATCATGTAAAATAAGATGTTATCTATGTTGTGAGTGTGACGTAATCTGTGTTAGGTCAGTGTTTACAAATGACACAAATTTGAAACGAGTTTTTTTTTGTGGAAAACTAATGCCACACCAGATGATTCTCTCGCTCAAGTGCTCGCTTTTACGCTCTCTTTATCAGCAAGAGTGACCACCAAGGAAAGCAAGAGCGAACTCTCACCCAGTTTGGAAAGTTGAACATGCTCAACTCTTGATGTCAGACATTCGCACGGCGAAGGTAGTCAACCAATCAGATCAAAGGTGAAGGTCGTGTTCTGTGCAACCCACTTTCTTCTCTTGGCTCGATTTTTCTTTTGTTTTTGTTCTTCTTACAAGGCCAGTCGACAATTCGTGGTTGCTTTCAAATCCTGTATCAAACATAATTCTACTTGTCAGGCCATATTCGTCCCTCGCTGCAGTAATGAAGTGACAACGCCTCAATGGGCATCTGATCAACAGGATGGAGTGAGCCACCGAGGTGGAGAATGAGCTAAATTCAAGACACGTGACTCGGCGATCTGCATTTTGCATTAATGCGAACTCGCCTGGTGTGAACAAAATTGGCGAGGCAAGGGGAAGGAGCAGAACAAGCACTTTTTTTTCTCGTGTATTTGATCTTTCTTTCTTTCCTTTTGCATTCCCGGCCGTGCCAGATCCTCCGGTTAGTAATGCAAAGTCAGCAGTCTGCCGCAGCGACCCAGACGATCCCCACCGCTTTTCCTGGACCTCCACCGGATTGGGCCCCTTCTGGCGTCTCTCCAGTCGCTGTAGTTACGCCCCTTTGAGGCTGGAGGCCCGGCGCTGTCGCCTGGAGAACCACGCGCGAGCACCATACCGTCGAATAATCAGTCTGCATGGCCGTAATCGGTGAGGATGTGACTCGTCTTCTGCTGTGCTTGTGATCTGCAGGAGGTCTGGCCGCTGGCCTCGGCCGACGTATTCCGACTTCAGGGCAGCCCATGTTGTGCGGTTACCCCGTTAATAGGGTGCTAACCGTACACCAGAACGTGCAGGTTTGGACTCCCCGAGTTCTCCCACATTTAGGCTGGGCTTGTTCGCCCGCAACTTCTTCCGTATTATCAAGTGCACCCTCCAAGAGCCAGGCTTGAGGGACCCCCAATCCTCCAACCAGGGGACGCGCCTCTACGCTGTGTTGTCCCGGCGCCATGGTGAATTTTCTCAAGAGTCGCCAAGTGTGTTAAGGGCTTCAGGCATAATGTGTCAAGTAAAGCAAAGTGTCTCGCAGTACCCATGCCGCTGTCACCCCCCTCCCCCCCCCCCTCCCCCCGGACAGGAATTGGGAGTTACGGACAAACCGTCAGCGTTGACTT
Source organism: Conus canariensis (assembly GCA_033310375.1). Taxonomy (NCBI): domain Eukaryota; kingdom Metazoa; phylum Mollusca; class Gastropoda; order Neogastropoda; family Conidae; genus Conus; species Conus canariensis. The sequence goes on along the minus strand of CM065748.1, from coordinate 25,837,948 downwards.
GCTCTTCCGAATTCCTGCGAAGATCCACTCCACGCGTGGTCTTTAGGTCTTTTGCAAAGGCAGCGTTTTGTAGCCGATTGAATGCGTAACGTTTGTCATCACGCCCCCCCCCCCCCCCCCCCCCCCCTCCTCCCTCACGTTTTTTTCCCCACCGTCCTTTGACCATCTTGTGGTGTGTTAATCACATGTGAGTCAGAATTGGCAAATTGTCGCTCGTTTATGGATGGGATTGCACTTTCTTAGCATTTCAGAGTGAATGTCATGTGAGGTATTGCACAATGTGCAAGTTACGCACTTCCATGCGCGCGCGCGCGCGCACACACACACACACACACACACACACACACGCGCACATACACGCACACACACACTCGCGCGCGCGCACACACACACACACACACACACACACACCAAGCACAAACTTATACAGTGAGCGTTTATTGACAAACGTGAGACCATACCACAGATATATTCCATTTTGTTAAGTTCACGACCAATCAGGGCTGGCGCATCAAGTCACATGATGATGACACGGCAAGAAGGAAAGTTCATAGCCCCGCACGACCAACTTCGGTGTTGTTGTTGTTGAGACTGGGAGTCACAGTGTCACCACTGCCCCGTTTCCTCCGCGCTCGCAAGGAACGGTGTGACGTAACTTTGCACCCCCCCCCCCACCCCCCGTGACGTGGCCATGTCGTCACTCACGGCAGTCGCGTCAAGAAAAAAAACCCAAAAATAACAACCCACGTCAGGACGTTGGAGGCGGTTGTCGTAGACTACACTGACATTTAAAAAAACCCTTTTAATTCGCTGATCACAAACGTGCATAACACAGATTAAAAAAAAGGCTCTTTCATGCCTTGTACCACAGAAACTAAACATGTAGGATGGGTAACATTTGTCTCTATCTCGAGGAAAACCAATCATAACAAAGGGAGGGGAAAAGGCTCCACAGCATCCTATAAATAATAATAATATAAAAAAAACAATAAAAGTTCGGCAACCACGTGTCAAACCACTCTCCGCGGGGAAGGGAATGGGGGGCATCCAAAATAGTCCCAAGTATTGCAACATGTCGAAACTTTGTAGTCTAGACTGACCTGACAGACCACACCAAGACCCTCCTTAGAGGGAGAGAAAAACAAAACAAAAACTCCGGCCAGGGAAAAAATACAAAATCATCCATGAAATTCACACAAATATGCATGTGTATGTATATAAATGTATGTATGTAGTAATCATAATCCATAACGTGACATCGGCATATCTATTGACTGCCTTAAATAGATAAATCTAGAGCATACTGATAGCGTTGGCCATTCTTATCGGTTTATCATTCTCAGTTAAGAAGAAATTAAACAAAATATTGATAGAAAATGGTACACGTAACCAAAAAAAAAAAAAAAAAAAAAACAACAAAAAAAAATGACTCGTTGAAAAAAAGATAAAGCGATATGGACACCGCATAATGGACGTCGAGTGTCCCCTCGTATTGTTTACATTTTCAATACCTAGTCGCATGATGAAACGAAGTCTTGCATGTTGTACATGGCGGGAGAGAGAGAGAGAGAGAGAGAGAGAGAGAGAGAGAGAGAGAGAGAGAGAGAGAGAGAGAGAGATGTAAAGATGTTGTAGACCAAAACCATCAGAATGAGCCATTAAGAAAAAAAAAGACTGGGAGGGCAGAATAAGAAATCGGATGAAAGGAGAAACTAAAAGCGAGAGTCAAAGACGGTGCATGAGAAGAGAAGACGATCGAATGTACAGAAGGCGGGGATGCGATTTACTACCGACAGAGATCGCCCTGGTTTAACCCAAAAGCACTGCCGTGACTTATCCGGTCGGCCAACGCCACAAAAGGCCGATTGTTCCCATTGGATGCTGTCCCAGATACGTCAGTGTGCAATGTCCACACTCCCACCCCTTCCTAAAAAAAAAAGGAAAAAAAAGGTTGTATACGACAAATTTCTTTCGGTGTACATACACCATGCTCAGCACCCAGACAGATGGTAATGATCAAAATATGCACATTTGTGTAGCAAGTCTGAATCAAACAAAACAAACGAAATCGTGACTGATAAGTTTTTTAATGACTGATTGGACATAATGATATAGCACTTCTAAATCGTGACTGATAACATTTTTTTAATGACTGATTGGACATAATGATATAGCAATTCTAGCCAGCTCACTGCAGCCATGAGACAACTCATAATATCGGAATAATCGACCAAAAACCCGCACTTATTTATTTTTTGTTTATTTTTCAAAGATATGGTGGATTGTATCTCCTAAAAAACAACAACAACCTTTAGTCCAGATGGTCTGCTATGCAGAAAAAACATTTGCTGCTCCCGACTAGGTTTTTCCATGCAAAGTTCAGGAAGGTACCATGTGCGATCTTGCCACCGCCAAATTTCACAATAATTGATCGTCCCTGTTGACCGAGGAGGTGGGGTGGGGTGGTTTGCGTTGGGGCCTGGCCCGAAATTGCAGACGATTGGCGTGGGATCACACAGGGACGGGTACGAAGGAATATTGGCCGTCAACGACAGCTCTGGCCTTGTAGGAATATCGCATGTGTGCTGGTCAGGGGACAAGGTCGAGTCAGGGCTGGCTGAGGAGGGGGCGTGGATGGAGGAGGGGAGAGGGGAGAAGGGTGGTGAATGTATAGAGGACGTGCAGAAGGTAGAACAGCATTTGAAAATCGTGCAGGTATATTACCATTGACACTTTAAGCTTCTCGGGTAACAAACACCACGGGTAGCATTAAGAACAAAAAGATGTCTGTCGTGTAAAACCCGTCTCGTGTAATTTTGAAACTACAAAGTAGTGAGGAATGACTAATAGAGAAAAGGGCAAAGCAGCATCCAAAAACTATTTTATACAATTTTTCGTTTGATAAAATGGACAGTATTTGAAAAAAAAAAAAAAAAGTCCCTCAGGAGATTAAATAGTGTAAAACTCATTTGGCAAAAACGTTGAAACGCAGTCTTGCAGGAAAGTGAACCGCGTCAAATTCATCTGCAATAATTTTGAGACTACATGGTCATAGAGCAGATGAACAATCCTTCTTGTCGGCAACAGGTGTTGGATTTACCTTACCTGTCAGGAGAAAAAAATGGTGGAAACCTCAAACAAATAATACTGTTTAGAAACATGTCAAAAAGATTGGTTGTGTATGCGTGCTTGAGGGGAAGGGGCTGGCGAGGCGGGCGAGGATGGTGATGCGGTGAGATGGAGATGGGGTTAGGATTATTGTTTACGTTCATTCCATCTTTTGTTTTCTGCCTTGGTGTGGGATGTGTGAAAACGACCTCAGAAAGATTAAATTTGGAAAGAAAAGCACTCTGGAGAGCACAGTCTCCTGCTAAGGTCGTACGAATCTCAGGTCCGCCCTTTGACCCTA
>CM065748.1:25752039-25829539 GCA_033310375.1 Conus canariensis | reverse complement strand
CTCTACAGGTATGCTACATAAAACATTCCGATCCCGCTTTGCCTCTTCCCCCATTCTCTCCTCCCCCCCCCCACTCACTCTCTCTCTCGCTCTGTTTTCTCTCTCTCTGATTGGCTTTTAAATATTCGTTTTATTAGCTATTTTCAGTGCATGGATTATTGTGATGAATGCAGTAAAATTACTGTGAGGATACTGAATGTGCAAATAAAAGAGCATTTTTTCCCCTACGATCTCGTAAATTTCATGCGAAACGGTTCCTAAAAATGTATTTGTAACTGAGTTCGTAAGATTTGGTGCATATCCAGATTTCAACCCAGTGAGCATAACATTCATGAAGAGGAGGTGGGGGGGGGGGGGGGGGGGGGGGGGGGATATCTACTCAGTCGCCGAACAATAAGAAATTGAGGTAGACACGTGCAACTACCTCCTGAGTGCAGCCGAGAGGATAATTCAGTCAGGCCAAACGGTTATGGTGACAGTTTTGGAAACCTGTCAAAGAGATACGCGACGGGCTCAAGGATGGTTTGATTCAGAGGGCATTCAACGTTGGCGGAGGTCTGGGTTTTCCCTTCTCTACTAGTAATTAGTCGTGGTTTGTTTGCTTGCTTTTTTGGTTTTGTTTATGTACGTGATGTTGTATAATGTTCTGTCTTTTGATTATTTGCTTCCAAGAAAACACGAATTCAGTGTTGTTTATAGCCTAGTTGACCGCTGAGGTCCAGGGCCTGTTAGGGCTGATGAGAGAGAGAGAGAGAGAGAGAGAGAGAGAGAGAGAGAGAGAGAGAGAGAGAGAGAGAGAGAGAGACAAGAGAGGAAGTTGAGGGAGGCAGAAAGGTATGGACACTTCTTTTTTGTATGTTGAAATGTCAGTGCAAAAAAAGATGCACGATAACGCACGTTAACAAAATTGTATTCATTTTTGCATTTAAGCTCAATGAAGAGAAGAAAAAAAAACAAACATTGGCAACCTGTGATTTGAAAAAAAATATGCTGCGTTGCAAAACGGGCGATCTGGTTTAAAAAAACTATTTGTGATTTTCTCCACGATACTACAGTTATGGGTGAGTATGATCATATACTAAATTGAGCAGTATCACAGGCGAAGGTCTAAAGCATCACAATGAACTTGATGGACACCCCCCCCCCCCCACCACACACACACACACACACACACACACACACACACACACACACACACACACACCGCGCGCGCACCAGTGACGACGACGAGTACACCAACAACGAAAACCACGGAGAGACTGACTGGCTGAAGTTTCGAAAAGAGTTTAGTCCGTTAGCTAGAATTCAACGCCCCGCGCCAAAAAACAAAACAAAACAAAAAACAAAACAAATAAAAACCGGTCTTAAAAGATGGCTCAACCGGAAAGTGTCTCTGGCACCGAGTGTATTCCTCGTGATGACGAAGAAGAGTCACAGTCCAGTCATGTCCTTTGATTGAAACAAAATTTTTTTTTTTTTGGTTATCTTTCCTACTTACCAATAACAAAGGGGGGAAAAATCTTCATTCTAATGGTTAGTTCGGGCACCGAAGAAAAACAAGGGAAAAGAAAAAAAAAAGTAAACAGAAAATAAAAGAAGCGCAAAGAACGAAACTACTGACGTTTGCTGTCACGGCTGCTGCGTGAGGGAATTGAATTAATCTTTGTCAGAGTTGTCAGGAATAGAAATTTTGTCAGATATGCCAGAAGAATCCAATGTTGTTGTTTTTTTCTGATTGAAATATCTCCATGACATCTTTTTTTTTTTTTTTTTTTTTTTTTTAAATATGAAAGGATCCGGGATGGGAGAGGGAGGAGGGAGGACGAAGCGAGAGAAAAAACTGGGGCGGAAAGTGCTGACTGCCGTCAAACAGTTCGTGGGCGTGTTGACGTCAGGCAAACAGAGGGCGTTAATTGGCTTCTCGTTCACCCTATACTTATAAACTTCCGGGCGCACGCGTGCCCGCTCACACGCACGCACGCATACGCATGCACACACACGCACACGCACACCACACACACACACAACACACACACACACACACACACACACACACACACACACACACTACAGATGAAGGTAGATGGGATGGAGTGTTTCCGTAATAGAATAGAATCAGGTCAGAGAGGAGAGAGAGAGAGAGAGAGAGAGAGAGAGAGAGAGAGAGTTTTATATATTTTTAAAGCCTGTTAGTGTCTGCTTGACAGCCCGTGTCAGAGCCAGGAAACATTTTCTTCATCTCCGTTCTGGGTTTTATATATATATATATATATTTTTTTTTTACTGACTTAGTTGACCAGCTTGTCAGGTTTCTTTATGGCCGCACACGTCAAACGGTCATTATTCACAGTCATTTTTGCTCGTTGGTTACTTTGTTAGGTTTTAAAAGACCAGTCACTGTCTTGTAGTCATCTGGTAATTGGGTAAGAGTTGGCTAGGTTTGCTTCCATGGTAACATTTCATTCCAATAAGTGATTTGATAAACCAGTCTGAAACGGGCGAGCCTGCTGGGACCTGACGTCTCAGACATGATTTTCCGATACTGCCAGTCTCCAAAGTTCTTTTAGTCAATACGAATTCAAAACCTGGTCTGAGAATCATTCTTAGTTTTAGTTTTCTTGCAGTTGTATTTAATTTTAGATGTTTTTTTTTTGTTTTCAAACCGACAAATACATAAATGTGAGTTTACCCCGCATACGGCTGATGCTTCTCATGCAAAATATATTCTAGCAACGTACGCACAGTGAGAACAAACAGCTAAGCACAAGTGACTACGAACACGAACTACTGAACAGAAACATGAAGTGAGACTGCTCTACAGAAAATTGGCCACGACAACAACGCACAAACCGAAGCATACAGGACAAATCGTTAAGAGTGAGTGGACCTCCACCAAACTTCCAATTTCCAGTAGACAGGTCCCGAATCCTTGTTATGAAACATGTTTCACGGAGTGACGTACCTCGACCACCCCCTTTCAAACAGTTAACGGACATCAGGGTGTTTATTGATCAACTCGGTTCTAGGAGTACGCTTTTCTTGCGATTCCAATGTAAAGGTAAGCAGCAGCAAAACATTTTGTGGATACAGGTTCCGGAATTACTAGTTACGCGCATGACCTTCAGGAGGACACCCATCGTGGCAGGCCCTGCCCTAACAGCATGTCTGGCCATCGCTTAAGCCCAGTGTATTAAGGCCATGAGTGTTGTACACTACTGTTGAGCGCCTCTAATGATAGATTTCTACGCGATTTACATGCATTACTCTCTCTGTCTCTGTCTCTCTCTCTCTTACCATTTCAATCGCTTTATTTTTCCGTAGAGTCTCGCGGTTACTCGGTTGCAAATAGAGCCAATGGGCACTTCAGTTGCATGTGTTTTTGTTTCTTGTTGCTAGAGAGAGAGAGAGAGAGAGAGAGAGAGAGGAGAGAGAGAGGGGTATACATTTTAACATTTGTATATTCTAGAGGATTTATCCTCTTTCTCCCCACTGAAAAATCAGAGCAGGTTAAGGTTCCTAAACAAGGTCTCGATTCTCACCAACTTCCAGTTCCATCTCTGACAAATTTAAGTTTTCTTTTCAACAGGACGAAGGGCAGGTTATGACTATAACAGGTCTGCTTGGTGTTTTCCTGTTGGAATGTTGGTGGGCACTAGCGTTTGCTCCTTCGTTGTGTATATGTGTGTGGTGTGTGTGTGTGTGTGTGTGTGTGTGTGTGTGTGTGTGAGTGTGTGTGTGTGTGTGTGGGCAGGTGGGGGTGGGGGGGGGGGGGGGGGGGAGTTGGCTGGAAGGGGGGGTGAATGTTGTGTTTTATTTTTTTTTTTTTTTATTCCCTCCACGATAGAGATTTTCGCCTGGATCCGTTTGCTTGTCTTTGAACAAGATCAACCTTCGCCACCATACATTGTGGGTATTAGATGATCAACCAAAAGTCATGACTATCAACGTGATAGCCGATTTCAGTTTTCAAGCTACCTCCACAGAAATTTGTGTGACTTCATCATTAAAGCATGGGCCCCGCATCTGTAACGATAATTTGTTTGAGACTGTCGACATACCAAGGAGTGAACAAAGAGCAAAATCCACGGCAAGGCTTTTAAACCTTCGGTAAAAGTACGGGTCCATGAGAAACCACGACGTACATCAACGCTTTGGTCCTTCGGAAAATGCATGGGTTCTTGGACACCCTAGACATACAGCGACGCTATATGTCTGGTGTCTGCAGTTCATGCTGATACCAAAGCTCCTATGGCCTCTGATGATATACGACATCTGCACCAGCACAGTGGAGGCAATGGAAGCCAAAATCAACAAGTTCACAAGGAAATGGCTTGGTGTCCCACCCTGTCTGACTGACATAGCGCTGTACTGTCGCCAAGCAAAGCTGAAACTACCACTGAAATCCATCCTGGAGGAATACAAAGCAGGGAAGATCAGACTTCAAAGCATGCTGGAGGACTCAGGAGACAAGGTGGTAGAAGCAATCAAGCCCCAGCTGAAGACAGGCAGAAAATGGAAAGTTCAAGAGGCGATGGATTCTGCAAAAGAAAGTCTCAAGATCAGAGAAATAACAGGACACACACAGACCAACAGACAAGGACTGGGGGTGACCAAAACTGAATGGTGGTCAAAGGCCAAAGGAAAAGCCAAAAGAGACATGATGATTCAGGAGATGAGAAAAGAAGAAGACCAAAAAAGACTCCAAAAAGCAGTCCAGCAGAGCCAGCAAGGGCAATGGACAACGTGGGAGAATGCACTCCAAAGAAGTCTCACTTGGAATGACATTTGGCACATGGCCCCTCTCAGGATCAGCTTCATTCTCAGATCTGCATATGACCTTCTGCCCTCAAATGCAAACCTGGTGAAGTGGGGGAAAACAGACGATCCTGCATGCCCCCTCTGCCATGAAAAACAAACAGTGGAGCATGTCCTAAGCTCATGTAAAGTAGCCCTGGCTCAAGGAAGGTACACATGGAGGCACAACCAAGTGCTCAAAGAGATTGTACAAGTAGTCTGGGCTAGTACCAACACCACAAAAGGGAAAATCAGGACTCCAAAAGCACCCGCAACATTCTTCACGGCAGGAGGCAGCAAATCATGGCCATGAACAACAGTGCCACTCGAAACATGCAGGCAGAGTCTGCTGGACGGGGCAGATGACTGGGAGTGCACTGCAGACCTCCCAGAATGGAAGAGTCACCCAGAGATCATCAGCAAGAGTGGCATGAGACCAGACATAGTAGTCCACTCTAAGTCAACCAAGCAGCTGATCATGATCGAGCTCACGGTGCCATATGAGAACAGAGGCAGCTCAAATCTACAAGACTGAAAAGTATGCTGATCTGGCAAACAGCCTGAGGAGAGAAGGCTATCAGGTCAAAGTCCTCACTGCAGAAATTGGAGCTAGGGGGTTTGTAGGAACGTCTGCATACAGCCTCATGAAACAGCTCTCAGTTGCAGGGAGGGAAAAAACCAGAGCCCTGAAAGCAATGGCAGAAGCGGCAGAGGGGTGTTCAAGCTGGATCTGGTCAAGGAGGAACAAAAGTGAACTTCATAAGGCTTAATTTCCCTACAAATATCAGGTGTCCCTGTGGCTCAGTGGTTAAAGCGTGAGTCATTAAGTGGAAAATGAGCATGTCCAGAGGGTCATGGGTTCGAATCCCAGCCATGGCTCGTCCCAAGATGGGGAAAAAAAAAAGGGGCAGCAGAGGGACATCCGGAGTCATGAACCGGGTGTGGCCCAACCCCCCTAGAGTGTCAGGAGATAAGGGCCGAAACACTTGCTTGAAGGGGGCTTCTCTTCTGAGGACTCTCTGCTGCCACGCTCTCCACGAGTTTCTTTCTACCGCATGGGTCCCTGAAGACCCATGACGCACGGCGAGCCTTTATTCCTACACAAAGAGCGTTGGTCTCCGGTGACCCACGACGTATAGAGCGCAAAATTATACTGGACTTCACACACAAACCCAGCACAGGACCGATTTTGACCAGACGTACGTGAAAGATGGGATACGGACGGGGGGCTAGGGCTGAAACGGTTGAATTTTTGCTGACGATCTGGATCGAAGAGCAGATCCAGGATCCGTTCCGTGAAGACCATTGTACGTTTCCCGATGAGCTTAGCTCGAACACTATGAAGTTACCGTTTGCGAAGTGATAGTTGTCTGTGATTAGATCGATTGAAACTTTCTGGTGACATCCAGACAATTCACATTTTCCCTATCTTTGATATTGATAATGATAACGGTAATGATAATAATAATAATGATGATGATAGTAATCATAAATAATAATTACGATAAGTGCTTTTACTGCTACTACTGCTAATAAAACCAACGATCAGGCGAACAAACCACACACTCGTAAAAGACGGAAAGCGACTCTTTCGGTCGGCACCCATTATTACTTCCCTTGGCGGAAATGATTTACCAGGATCCGCGCGACCTTTGTGTGTGTGGGGGTCTAAGGTCTTCCCGAGTGCCTTCCTTGGTTTCTTTTCCCGCCCTTTCAAAATTTTTTTTGCATTGAATCATTTTTATTTACATGTTTTTTTTTTTATGTGTGTGGATGGAGAGTCGAGCGGAGAGACTGGGGATGGGAAGGGTGGGGTAAAGGGAGGGAGCCGGTCGATTCCATCTTTTTCACTTTCCCCCGACATACTCCATTACCACGACTAAGGAGGCGCTCCAATTGGCCGCTATTCAAATAGTTTATTTCCCCTGCCGCGCTGGACATAGCAATGCCCGTGGTGGCCCCCCTCCTCCCCCACCTCTCTCTCTGTCTCTCTCTCTGTGCTCCCAGTTTCCTTCTCCCTCTCTCTCTCTCTCTCTCTTCTCTCTCTCTCTCTCTCTCTCGTCTGTTTCTGTGCACCGAGTTCTCTCTCTCTCTCTCTCTCTCTCTCTCTCTCTCTCTCTCTCTCTCTCTCTCTCTCTCTCTCTGTGCACCGAATATCCTTCAAGCCGTTTTAGTTCATTAAATAAAAAGGGAAGTGTGTGTGTGTGTGTGTGTGTGTGTGTGTGTGTGTGTGTGTGTGTGTGTGTGAGAGAGAGGAGTGTGCGCGCGCGCGCACGCGCGCGTATGTAAGAGTGAATTCGGGAGGAAGGTCTGTTCAAAATATTTCCATTAACTCGTGTGAAGCTGGGCAAATTAAAAAAAACAAAACAATATTTATTCGTACATTTATTTATTTAGCTTAAAAAATTATTCCAATGGTTCATTCCTTAATGTACACGGATAGAACCTTTCCCCATGCTTTTCGTTCCTCCAATGGCAGCATGTCGCGGAGACTATTCCGATCCATTCATAAGGGCATGTATCCTAATACTCCACGGATACTGTACAGTAGTGCTATTCGTCAAGGCATAGATCCCGATATCTACCGTCAGCCCCGATCCGGCACTTTGCGGTCGGCTGGGCTGCAAGCAACATGTATTGAACTGAACCGACATGCTGCTGATACACTTCAGCATCATTCATCAGGGCATGCATTCCGAGATTCAACACTGGTCGTCTGGGAAAGTATCCCGATATTCTGCGGATTGTGTTCAGAGGCGTTCGCTAGGAGACATACCTAACATTCTGCGGATACTGCTTTTCGTTATTCTTTCAGGGCATATGTCCAGACACGCCGCGGATATTGTTCGGCATCATTCTCCAGGGCATACATATATATATATCCCGATAATCCATGGATACTGTTTATCATTCATTATTTGTTAGGGCATATTCCACGTACTAAATGCCGTGGATACCGCTCAGCGTCATTCGTCATTGTTCAGGGCATACATCCAGTTCGTTAGGGCATATTGCCCGACTGAAAATGCCGCGGATACCATTCGGAATCATTCGTCAGGGTCGTGTATCCCTATATGCCACGGATACTGTTCATTATTATGCGTCAGCGGATATTCCTGACAAGCCGCGGATATAGTTCATGACTGTCAGCAGACTAGGAGATATTCTGTTCAGTGTAATTCGTCGTGGATATACTCTGACCTTTCAAGGATACTCTCTGATAGCATATGTGACATTTGTCTGATAATTTTTGGTGTGCTTTTGAAACTTTTGGCCCTAAGCATCCACCACCCACCCACTTCCACCACCCTCCCCCAACCGTCCATCACTTTTTAAGTGAATTAATGAACATGCCGGCGTAATCAATAGAACTTCTCCGATAGTGCTTGATGAATGAGTTATCTTCCACAATAGGAAAAATAGCAATGAGAAAAAAAAAATCGATGATCAAAAAAAAAAAAAAAAAAAAAAAAATTCGCATGTGCGAGCGCTCGTGCACACCCACATGCGCACGCACTCACACTTGTGCATTGAGACCACAGATCAGCTTTTGCGCACGAATGCACACTAACTGAAATTGAGTTCAGTCCACCAGAACGATCGAATCTGCAGCAAAATGGAAAAAAGCGATGTTATTTCACAAAACTCGAAAAATTGCAAGCTGATGTTAAGAATGTCCCCATTGTATGACCAAATTCACCTTTTTTTTTTTTTAATAAAACGACAGACAGACTTGGGTGAACTCAACCTGGTTTGTTTACGTTTTGATAGTTTCATTCCTGTTAGGAACAAAACAACAAACAAGATGGGCTACGTTCTACACCTAAACCACATGGACATTAAGCTGGACTACATCAGAAATTACCCAACGGTCGAACGTAATACACATGCATCGCGGCTCAAAGATATGAATGTATACATACATACAGTGCAAGAAGACATTTCATCAAATCGAAAAAAAAAAAATTCCCGTGGAAAACTACCAGAAGCATGTCAGAGGCATTTCGCAAATTCCATACAAATTCATCACTTTTTTACAATGTTTTCAAATGTGCAAAAATGAAATGATCTGTACCATTTATATATTTTTTTCTTCATTATCCTGAGATATCACTCATTTGTAGAAAAATAAAATGAAATGGAGACTTATCTTTCACATGCAGCCAAGTATAAACAACAACAACAACAAAACATCGCATGGGAGAGACTTTGACACTGCGCGTTTCACTGCTTGTGAGCTTCTCACGTCTGCGAGTCGGAGCCCCATTTTGGATGGTGTAGGCGGTGCGTTTTAACAGATTAAAGCTATTGCTAGCGGCACATCTACTTTTCAGCGAGGTGTGGGGCGTTGGCATCTCGTCCCTTACCATCAACGCACAGGAAGCTTGCAGCAGCAAATTTTTTTTTTTTTTTTAATTGGCCACGGGAAAAAGGGGGACAGAAAACCCCCAGCCCTTCTTGTAAAACTTAAATGATTGCTCTTTGCAACCCCCAACCCCGCCTTCTCTGTACAGGCTAAGTGGGTTCCTTACACCCAGTGAAGTGGCTCCATTACGGGGGAAGGGCGGGCAGACCCATTAGTTGATCCAATTCCCTCCCCACTGCAGTAGGCCACCGGCGGTTTTTTGTTTTTTTTTTTCCCAACGAGTGCTTGCTCCCACACAAAGGGGTGTCCCCCAGTCGTCACAACGCTGGGCTCCTCACCGCCTTCTTTCCGCGTCGACTTCACTCTGTAACCTTCTGAAACTTGTTCCGTGTTTACGGATTCGAATTTTTTTTTTTATGGATGTCGGTGGCAGGGTTGTTTGAAAAAAAGAAAAAAAAAAAAAAAATCGGGTATCAAACATTTCCAACGAACATTTCACCAGGATGATCATTCCCAGTGACTGAATGTCGATTCGGAAAAAAAAAAAAAAAAAAAAAAAAAAGAAAAAAAAAGAAAAAGCTACGGCGTCATACATAACCGACTGAGTTTAACGCCATTTTTTTTTTCAACAGGGTAAGTGGTTGAATTCAGCGCACGTGAGTACCCGCGCACGCACGCACACGCGCGCGTGTACACACACACACACACACACACACACACACACACACAGACACAGAAAAACTCCGCTCCTTTTCGCTCTTCAGGCTGCGTCATTTTTTTCCCCCTCAGACCTGGAGAGGGGTAAGATGCAGGGAAAGAGGGTGGGGGGGGGGGGGGGGGTTGGGTTGGTAGTAGCTGAAAACCAATAGCGGGCAGATCCGTTAGCTTACTGATGGCATCTACCTAACACGCGACGGCAGTTCATCTGCAGACGTTTCATCAGCCTCCGCCTGCACTCGCTAGACATCGGATCGACATGTCGCAGCCAGTTATTTTTGTCTTGTCCTTAGCTGACCCCGTTTTCTTCTCTTTTTTTGTTCGTTTTTTAATGTTGCAAGCTTACCCCCCCCCCCCCCTACATTCTTGAAACGTGCAAATGCGCTCCACAAAATGCGAGTTAAGATCTTCGTACGTTGTACGTGCAGGATGTCTAAAATTTCACCAGAGTCAACCAGCCAGAGAAAACTCCCCACTCCCCCATCTATCCAACGTCCCCTACAATCGCATAATCCCACATCTGCACTGACATATGAAAATCGAGAGACAGAGAGCAACGAGCTCAAAACAAACGAAACACACACTAAAAAAAAATTCTCTGATCGAATTTCTTTCCGTTTAAAATCATCGTAAATTTCAATACAAACAGAATCGATGTACCTACAGATCAGGAGGAGTGTCTTTTCTAAACAAGTATCATCAACATGTATTTTCCGGTCCAGCGCAACTAGCAGCACATTTTTCTTTAATGGCACCACCAGTACTTTTAGGGTGAATCACGGAGTGGGTATTTGGGTGGAACGACACATTTTGAATTTTGTACAGCTTCGGGAAAGGGGGACAATCACTCAAATTACACTGGAGACATTAGGACTGGCGACACGTGATGAAACAGGAAAGCAGTTTGGCAGCAGCCGGCAGCACAGTGTTTCTGACCTCTCGCGACAGAAGGGGTGCGGGGTCACTGCTCATGCCTGGTTCTTGGCTGAACAAGTGTGACGGGGACTGTATACCCTGGGCTGGCAACTGTTTCTATGTCCGGTCGTCATGCCTGCGAAATTTTGGAGCATCCTTTTGTTTTTCTTTTGCGGTATGCGTGTGTGCTCGGGTTGCAGCCCTAGTGTTTTACCTTTCATGCAGAAAGCAGCCAGTCATGTGGCAATGCAGAACTTTGGCTATGTTATTTTAAGCTATGCATTGCTTGTTGGTCAGATTGTGTGCGATCCCCCAACGGGGTCGACAGAAGGGAAGTTCAAATGCTGTTGGTAAACTTCACGCCCCCGCCACATGCGTTATTTGTCCTGAACTCTCTCCAACCTCCCACCCTCCATCCCCTTGCCCCTCCCTCCCCCCCTCCCCTTTTCTCCCCATATTCGCTTCTTGCCTCCATCGATTCCATAACATCACCTCGTCACCGACCTCGGTTGGTGTGCCGTCTTCATCAGCCAATCAAATTCTGCTGGCGATTTTATTTTATTTTTATTTTTTATTGGGTTCCCTGAGTCGGCAATGAATAATAAAGGTCTGGACCCTAAAACAGGCCATCGCTGTCGTGCCTTCTTCGTGCTTCCAGGTCATTGGTAAACGGCTCCTCCAAATAAATAAGTCAATAAGTTAAGTCACAGGTGTGATTTTCCGCCGCGACGTACGAGCGCATTTGCTCACTCTTCCGTGCACAATGCGTTATCTTTGTGGGTGGTTGTAATATCGAGTCGGAGAAAGAATGGTCGGGTAACAGTAGGCAATAATGCAAACCGCTTTCACTGTTCGCGGCATCGTCTGCTTACAGGCTCACCTCCCAGTCTGGTTGTTATGGCGACATTCAGTTCCTGAGATCTGGAGTCTGGATTATTACTATCATTTCAACAGCATCATCAATCATTATCATCGACCGCAACAACAGGCATATGATACAGTGCATATGCTAAACAACGGTGGGCGTCTCCTCCCTCTCTCTCTCTCGCTCTCACACGCGCCGCGCGCGCGCGCGCACACACACACACACCACACACACACACACACACACACACATTCACAAACCCGCAAGTGGGTTCCTCAAATTTCAAATGGGTTTTTCACTAGATTATCATCAAGCATGACTAGAAGACAAACTATATGTATGCCATTATAACTCAAAAACCTTTCATGTTTAACCGAAATTAGAAGACTTTAACGACGAACATGTCATTAACCCCCCACCCTCCCCCTTTTTACAATTTTTTTTATAAAGCTGTGAAACTGTCCTTGTACTTTACAAAACGCCCTTTAAGGTTAAGAAAGCAAATATATTCCGACAGTTATAGGACACGGGTAGGAGTATAAAAAAACGAGAGAGAGAGAGAGAGAGAGAGAGGAGAGAGAGAGAGAGAGAGAGAGAGAGAGGAATCTACAACTCCGAAAAGACCCAAGTTTTTATGATTCAACTTGGCGGGTTTGGTGACAATTCCTGAACCCGTTTTGCCCATTTTTCAAGTTCACACACACACACACACACACACACACACACACACACCCCACCTCTCTCTCTCTCTCTCTCTCTCTCTCTCTCCTCTCTCTCTCTCTTTTGGGGTGGGGGTAGGGGGGGGGGGGGGAGTACGGGGAGGCTCGATCCCGAAGGAATAAACGGAGAACGTCCAGGAACCTGGGCTCATAGCTACAGAATCCTCATCACAGCTAAGGCAAGCACCATTCACGTGTTCAAGTGCTCCCCCCCACCCCCACCCTACCCCCGCCCCCTTTCCTCCTCCCAACGCCCGTCATGTCTCCTCCCAGCCACACACAGAGATAAAGACATCGAGACGCACCACACAGAACAGATGCCGAGTGCGGGTTGCCCGGAATTTAACACCGGCAACATCTTGTTAATAATAAGCAGATCGTGCAGAAATAGCGAGAACATCGTTAATCTCTGTACAAGCGCAGTTTTGTGACCCAAGAAATCCGCTCCGGGAACGGTCGAGACAAAACGAACGAATCGAAGGAACGGGCATAAATAACTCGGTGACTAAGGATTCGAACATACGTCAACAAGAGCAGTAGAAAACGCGCACCATAACACCCCCATGACAACTGGCGTGTGGGCATGTGCAGTATCAGGAACGAGGCATGGTCCGCTGTTGGGTTCAGAACACAAAGAGCGAATCTTCAGAAATTTGAAAACGTATCTACCGGCATTTGAATCTGTAGAATGCAGCGTTCAGCGATATAAAATTTAATAATTCGTTATCATTCAACATGGTTCATTAACTCGTGATTTATTGGCTATGGGGTCTGACATTAGAGACAATCGAGTTGGTGGTTTGAAATTTCCGTTGAGCGCTCTTGGGTGTCTTAAAAAAAAAGTGCGTTAAAGGTAACTCGTACACATTTTTGGGCATAGAAAATCGAAAATTGAAAAAAAGAAAAAGAAAAAAAAAGAAAATTCAGTTAACGTTCCAGTTTATCTCGACTATCGACTGAGAACTCGAACATGCTTACTTCCACAACGTTCCACGTCTAGCGGGAGACAGCACAAAAACATCGTGTCAGCGTCATTTTTTCGGGGCTTTTTCAGGGTGGCCGCCACTTTTAGAGAAACAAAAATGAAAACAAAACTGTCCCCCGTCGTCCTTCCCCAGTCCCCCCCCCCCCCCCCCCCCCCCCGGTAATTAATACCATACATTTATTTTAAAAGAAAATTGATATAGCGGTATTAGGGGGGGGTCTATCATTCGGCTTGATCTGTTTTTGGCTCCAGATTTTAAAAAAAAAAAAAAGAAAAAAGTTATCTGTAACAAGTACATGACTGAAAGCATATGGCCAGACTCTGCGGAATGGATAGCAAGAATACAGTTAGTTGCCAGATTAGGAAAAAAAAATGGCATCGTATGAATTTTAATGAGAAATAAAAGTTTAAAGACTTAGAATCAGGACAGATGCCCCAGGTCACATGGACGACAGTGTAGAAAGATTGAAAGTTCAGTCGCAGAGAAAGGAGGAAATTAATGGCACAGAATTTTCACAGGGCGGCCTCAAGTTAAAAGAAAAACTGGGTATTCAGTATACTGAGCGAGTGCACAGCACTTCCATCGTTTTCCACTGCCTCTCTTGCACTGCGTGTGAGAAACAAACCTAATATGGACTTTAGGATCGTAGCGTGTTTGAGATTTTATCGGCCACAGCCTTTTTCCAGCGAAGCTTAGAACTTGAGGCTCGCGGTAAGGCCCAAACCATTTTTTGACCAAACTGCATTACCCCATTACAGATTTTAACCGACCAAAGTTTAAGCAGCTATTACAGCTTTTCTGACCAAAGTGGTGTTACAGTATGACATTTTTCCATTTAAAATGTATCGCACAAGAACGTTTTTGTTTTTACTGACCAAAGTATTATCACGCTTTCACCGTTTTTCCGACAAAACTGGATCACGCTATGACAGATTTTGCAACTAAACTGCCCAGCGCTGTGACAGTTGTTCCCGACTCGACCAGACTACATAACGCTATTATTGATTTTACCCGCCCAAATTGACGAGATAAGTTTTGTTTTTCCCCGACCACAACTATTATTGTGTCACGACAGTTTTTCCAACCAGACACTATTACAATACTTCAGTTTTTACCGACCAAACTAAATGCCACTCCGACCAAACTATTCAGTGACAGTTGTTTCGACTAAACTGTTACCGTGGTATTTGTTTTCCGACCCAGTTGCATTGATGAAGCTTTCTCAAACCCAAGCTTTTGCCAGAGAAGATTCGAACTTAAGGCTTGCGGCAAAGCCAACCAATTTTAGACCAAACTGTGTCACTCTATTACTGTTTTTTTTCCCCCGACCAGATTGTTTTGTGCTATGACGGTTTTCCGAGCAAACCGTCTGCTGATCCTGAAATATCGAGAAAAGTGTGTAGAGAGCATGATTCTGAGCCATAGGATGCAGATGAATCGGGTTTGAAAGTTATTTGTGTTGGGAGAAATTGTGTGTACTGGAAGGTTACTGTATGGTTTGGTCAGCGCTGTATACTGTGTAACAGTATGTGAAAAAAAAAAAAACTCCCCCCCCAACATCCCCCCTACCTCAGCTTTTACCAAAAAAAAAAAAAAGGAAGATATGAGTAAACAGTTTGTAAAAAAAAAATGCACTCATTTTTGTTGAAAAGTACATCAATGGTAGTTTTGTAGTAAACAGTTCTGCTGTCTACATAGTACGACCGAGACAAAGTCTGTCAAGCTCTGGTGGACTGATGCAAATAAACGTAATGCACGGTGCAGGTGGCCGATTCGCCCAGAATTTTATGTGGAACTTCGGTCATTCATCCTTCATAGAACGACATTGGGTTCTGGCACCGATACGATCCGCCACTAAACAGTACCACCGAGAGCCTGCAGGGTACCAGACACACGGTATATACCTTACCTGGGTCATATTTCGGGGAAATCCAGATGATGTCTGGAATCAACTGATCTGCCACTCTGGCACTAAGATCACACACAGTCCGTTGGCTGTCTATTGCGTGGCTCCGATTTGAAATACACGTGTCCCACATATGGATGTATGTCTAGATATGTAGGTGTACTATGTACGTGTGTGAGGGACGGATGAGTCGCGCATTAGTGTGTCGGTGTGTAAATAAGTCGCCCACACCGTAAGACTCGTGAAAACTATACTTCGTAAAGTGAAAGGGACTTATTCACTGCACTTTCACTGGGAATGGTAATCATGCATATGTATAAAAAAAAGCAATACTCAAATTTGGGGGGCGATTCTCCTCACAAACAAAGTTATGACCGCCGCTGACCAGATTCACTCACCATTTCACTCGATGTACTGCTACTGTAGCAAAAAAGAAAGAGGAACGGGAGGGATCTTTCTTCTACACAAAACCAGATTAGTTTGCTGGTTACTTTTTTTAACCAGTTCAGTTGCATCGTCAGCACATTAATAAAGGAATTTCCAACCTCTTCGCTTTGCTCAAAATTTTGTGGTGATCATTTAGTGAATCTGGATCAGTCACACACACACACACATACACACACACACACGTTTTGCTAAAACCCATGTGTACGTCACACAGAAATACAAGGACATCTTACTCGCATTTGAAGCGACGTGTCGCGGATCAAGAGAGACCACCCCACTAAGACATCGGAGAATTTACACAGGAGTCGGGGGGGGGGGGGGGGGGGGGGGGGGGGGGGGGGGGGGGGGGGGGTTGTAAGAAATCGTCAACAAGCGTATCTCTCCAAACACGATTATGCTATAACAACAACGGCAGTCTGTTCCACTCATCCACCAAACAAACCTGCTGTGTTACTTTTTAACTTAAACAACAACAACAACAACAACAAAACAGAAATTAAACAAACGAAAAACAAAGCTAGGATTTGCTATTGTCCAACTCCCATACAAACACAGCTAACGCAATACCATCGTCCGTTTAAGTGGCTAAGTTATGATCGTGGCCTGGATGGCTTCCCGGTCAGTCACCACCAGAACAACAACTGTACAAACGATACACTCAACTACAGTCAGTCTCGCCGTTGCCGACTTCTTGTGCTCGTCATTAATATTTTTTAGCACTCGCACACCCTGGAGAGATGGGCATCCTACGCCGTGCCTGTTCAGGCTACAGTCTCAGACGCTGGTTCCGGAAATGACCTTTTTTCTCCCATGGTCATAGGCACCATTTCCGTTCGCAGTAGGCTTAACAGTTGAGGAAAAAAAAAAAAGAAAGAAGTAAACACGAAGTCGGATTGTAATCACCACATAACCTGGGTCACAGTGTGTAAACACGTTAGAATGTAACAACCGTCGACCGCTTTGTGTACAGTCAACATTAGAGGCTTAGCACGGCGTAATGATAGTAACACAACGTTATGGCGATGTTCGTCGACTTGACAGTGACAGTCCCACACACAGTTCAACGTTGGGGCTTGAAAAAAAAACAAACCCACATTAAATATGTATGTATATATATATATATTTATATATATCACACTTTTCAGCACAGTTCAGTAGAAAGCGGAGACATATCGAATGGTACTCTTAACGTTGTATAGATGTGATGATCGGACACGCTTCAGTGCACATCAGCATGTATGTATATGTGTAAAACACCGTTTGAAAACATGAAATACTCCGAGAGATCATGGTTCACGTTTTACTTCATGGTGTACGATGCTGTCTTCGTGTGGTAGAAAAGTGTATATCCAAAAATGAGTTGCAGTCGCCCGTGTGTGTGTGTGTGTGTGTGTGTGTGTGTGTGTGTGCGCGCGCGCGCGCGCGGTCTTTCATTCAAAAATGAATTGCAATCTCCCGTGTGTGCGTGTGTGTGTGTGTGTGTGTAGTCTTTCTTTTCTTCTTTTCTCCGTGGTGTTGTTCAACAAAATCCGACTCGGACAATATGTTCGCTTCGGTAATTTTTCTTGCTGTGGGACATTGTTCAAAGTAGGGGGCATGGAGTGGATATGGTGAGGGAATAATGAAGCAAAACGTGATTATGTCCAGAAACCTGTCCTGGAAGGGGACTGGGGCTCAATATTACTCGGGTAATCATCTCTACTGAAGCCGATTGGAGACCTTATACTACTCCGGAAATCTCCCCAGGTGTGAATTATTTACTCAGGTAGTCTCCCTTGGTGTGAATTATTACTCGGGTAGTCTCCCTTGCAGTGGACTGACACAGTTGACGAATACGGGAGTATAGTCAACGTTGAGAGCTGCCCACGTGTATTCTAGGTAGTGCACGGCACTAGTAATAAGTCCCGTCTCCCTTTGTCCCGTCTCCCTAGGATGGCTAGCCTAGTCTGCTTATATCATTGTGTGGAGCTTGTATACCCAAATATAACCTGACCTCTACTTCGGTGACATGGAAAACCTTTTTTTTCTTCAACGATCTTGGACCGTTGAGGACTCTTCCAAAAAAAATTTACGATAATCCATTAGTGGGCACACACTGAACTGTGATTTTTGATCTACATGCTGTAAACATAGTGTACTTCATAATCAGGAAAAAAAAAAGAAACATGGAGGAAAATACAGCAGGGGATTGGTCATCACTGTAAGCATTCTTTCTTTCTTATTTGTGGACTTGCCGATCACAGATTTCAGGGCCATCACCGCGTTGAAAAAGAAATTGTAAATAATAATAACCAACTAACAACCAACAAGCAAACAGAACAACATATGTATGTATGCATGGCTTGTTCACTATTTCATTACGTAATACGTGAACCACTTTAGAGGAAGAAAATATGCAATAGAGAGCAGTCCCGTCTCATGGTAATGGCTTCATTATCATCATCTTCACCATGAACAACAACGAGGCTAGCGCATTAAACGGTAGAGATTCTCGGACAATTAAAACGAGGTACTCAGTAAGTCGGAAAACGCCGTGGAAGAGAGTTTGGGACGATTATCTTTTAACCTGTTCCGGGCTAGCATGTACTAGTTCTTTGACACCCTACCTTCCCACCCGTGCTTTCCCTTCATAGTCATCTCGTTCCGTTCGCTTTTCATGCCTGATGTATGTTGGATCTCCAGTTAAAGAGCATGTGGCATCTCTCCCACACACACACCCTATGCCCATCTCGGGACGCAAACTTTGTGGATCTGAAGATTTCGTGGATATCGAAGGAGATTTAGGAACTGGGGTCGCTAAAGAAAGAGAAGAAAAATCTAATTAAGGAACTCAACTCAACACCGAGTGTCCTTCCCTTTCCTCCTTTCAACCCCCCTCCCCCCCCCCCCCCCCCTCCCGCCACCCCTTCCATTCTCGAAGCTAGAAAAACCAACAATCAATGCATTGTTCACTTGATTCGTGGTGGATTGGTTGTCTCGATGAACGTATCAGAAAAAAAAATCGTTTGTTTCTCGCCAACACAGAGGTCATATCAAAATATTTCACCCACCTCTTTGCCCCCCCCCTCCCCCCATCCCCCATCCCAAAGACGCCTTTCATGCGCCGAATCAGTTTCTGAAAAGGGGAATATGGCATCGCAGTATGTAATGAACTTAACAATAACAACTTCAACAATCAGCGTTGTAAGAGAACCCCCCCCCCCATCCCCCCTCCTCGATCCTCCCCCTCCCCCCTCTCATCCATCCTTGACTGCATGACCACAATGAAATTCAATCAATTGAAAATAATGGGGAGGAGGAAAGTCGCTTCGATTTACGCAAAATGCATTTAGAGCAGTTTCGTTCCATGTAGACTTCATATTGCAAAGCCCGGCAGGACGGCCGTTTCACCGATAGGCCGGAAAGGACTCGAGAAAGCGCGGACCTCTACCACGGTCGAACGGATTCTGGATCCACCCTCCGATCCAGATCGACGCCGCAACGTTCTGTGTTCGTTTGGGGGACACATTCTAACTTTCCACTAGGTTTTGTTAAAATCGGTAGAGTAGTTTTCAGCGTTATCTTGCTGACCGGTCCTGAATCCGCTTTGATCTCGATCCGCGGCCAAACCTACTGGGTTGGCCCATGGGATAAAGTCCATTTCCACCAAGTTTCATTTCGAGTCTGTCTTGGTAGGGGGAAAACGAAACGGTTTAAGTAGTTTTTGCATGGTCTTACTGACGACCAATTGACCGACTCCTGGATGAAAATCTTAACTTCCATGCCGAGGTAAAAACACACCCTATGGTGCCGAAGCTTGAAGAATGCGCAGCTAGTTCAACGGCGGGGGAGATGCGTTTGCCCGTGGTGTATTTGTGTGTAGGGCCTATGTCAGTGTGTGCCTCGAGCTTCGGATACATTCAGGGCATCTCGTGAAAGCATTGTGTTTGGTCCTTTGCGACACGAACGCGGGTGTTGATATTTCGGGCCGAGATCAATACTTTGACCTTTCAACAAGAACAGATAACCTCCAAGTGTCCTTAAATAACGGGAAAAGCAGTAAGTAATAGAAATCATTGGTTCAATAATGACAGACGCGGCCCCACTGTTCAGTGTAAGTGTGGTTCCTGAGGTTGCATCCTGTTATCGATATGAATTTGAAGATCGGTATACCTTTCAAGTTAAAGTCTGCTTTCTACGGTTTTTTTTCTTTTTCCATAACCAACCATGGCTCACCTGTGATCACATCTCGATCCGCTGAGCTGACCACGAGGTCGATGTATCCCATCCATCCAAACATCATCACAGAAGCGAACAACACAAGTAACACATTGGAACACGTCCATCATTGCAAGGTCTAGCTAAGACTCGGACAACACAGCTTTGATGCTCGGGCGATCCTGCTGCAGCCGTACACCGACAACACGAACTAACGTAACAACTCTGTCCTCCTCACAGTCACGGTGTTCGAAACGAGGAGCAGCATCCGTCGGCCCGTGTCTGCCTTTGTGACCAGCAAGTTAGGTCCATGCCCCACTGTCTGCACCGTTCACAGCCCTCCTCTCCACTAGCTTCCTGCAGCGCCATGAACCTACCCACTGGGTTGCGTTTTCCATCCTGAAGTCTGCTAGCTTGAAAACCACACTGGGTTTGGAACTAAAGTCGAGAACACGTCATCCTTCAAGAGGTGGCTGAGATACACAGAACAAGAAGATAACTCGCTCATTGCCTCCGCCTCATAGGAAGTCAGAAAACAGCCAGCACACACGAGTCACCTGAAAAAAAAAAGGGGAAAACCGCGAAGAATCAACCCAACAAAAAATCCAGTCATCTCTGACCAGTCCGCAGCGTGTTTGTCATTCACAGGAGGTGTAGAGATGACTATGTAACGTGCCTACCACACTTCTTAACGTATATACCACACTTCTGTCACATCATAAGCGTGAATGCGTGTCTGTACCGTCCAGAAAAGGGGCGTTCCCAGCGTCCATCCTTTTCTTTTTTCTCAGACTGAATCCCTAATGCACCGACCGTGCCAGGCATACAGAGATGCCCCGTAACACGCCCAGAACGTGTTCATCGTCCCATCACAGGTGGACAAACCACTTCGTCTCCCACCTGGCATTTTTCTCACGAAGGTCCTGAGCAATGGGGTGGTCACAAGCTGTTTCTCTTGTCGGTCGGTTCTCTCCGTTCGCTGAGAGTAAATCTGTAGAACACGCTGGTTGCCGAGTTCGGGATTACTCGCTTTGAAGCGCTGTATGACGCTTAAGAACTATTGATCACAAACACCAACGCACTAATTTACCTTTATAAAATTATCGATAAAGAACAGAAAAATTGTAGGAATATTTTATCGATTCATCTATGATAAAAAAAAAATCGATGAACACACAAACTAAATGACGGTTCTGCAGGCTTGTTCCGAGTACTGAAAATATGGATCCTTTATCCTCACAAAAGGAATCTCATCCTGTTGCCCGCATTTAAAACAACGTGTGGGGAAGGAGCGAATTATTCAGGTATGTATTGGATTTCCTAGCCGCTTAAACCTCTGAACACACGAGGCTTGTGGTTGGATGGTGGGTTGGGAATCAGGACAGTTCATGATTATTTTGTCAAAATATTAGTCTTTTTCCTTTGATTTTTCTACATTTGATTTTTCTACATTCCAATGAGGGAGATGCGTGCAACAATTTTTTTTTTTTTTTTGCAATATCTCCCGAGTCTGTCTGCCAGTGTCTCAAACAAACTATACACGTTTTCTCTACTAAATGTATTGCTAGTGGTACCTCGTTTGGCGAGGTTACAGATATACTGAAATCCATCAAGAGTTAAACCTGTGTAAAAAGGTAAAGACAAAACAAAGGCTGAGGCCTTGAATTGAAAAAAAAAAAAAATGGCGAAGAAGTGGCGTTTGGTTTCAACACTGACGAAAGTAACAGGAAGAAAGTTCTAGGACAGATCCATTGTGAAGCACTGTTTAATGTCAGCTGCTACAAAGAAGATGCACAAACTATCAGGTAAAGTGAAGTGCCAGTTTGTTCTTTTCACATTTCTTTCTGTTATTTTATAGCAGTTTGTCCAAGGTTGTTCTTCATGTGCGGCATCATTACTTTGTATGCAGGTACATTTTTTCTCAATTGCAGAGAATTTTTTTTTTTTTTTTTTTTTTTTTGCAAAGAAAGTTGGTGTCAAGAACTTCCATAACTGTTATACCAAATCTTTCAATCCAGGAGATGAGCACGTGAGACTAGTTTCTTTAAAAAAAAAAAAAGACATTCAGCGGCTACCTCTCTCAACTGGGTATTCTACAATGCAATTCCCCGCGACTTGTAGGGGACGGCCCATTTGTTTTTAAAAATGATTTCAACGTCATTACTTTTTTCTAGCACTTCTTTCGCCCATTTTCTTTTTTAAACGAAGGAAAAATCAGTTGTGACTTTATAGTACATGGTGGACGTACTTTTTGTTTCACAGTGAAGAGGATTCAGCCCGGCACTGAAATATGTTGGTGCCGCATTGGCTCAGGATTGATCAAATCAAATCTGGGTCAGAACTGAAGGGAATTATTCTTCTTTTAAAGCCACCGGATTGTCCAGACTGGGACTTAATTCTGTGATTTACCAGTCGGTTTCTCAAAAGCTAAGCGATCATGGCCACCAGCTCAACATATACACATATGAAGTTTGTTATTATCTGAAAAATGGTTGTCAACTCCTTATTCCAAACAAAATCAAAATATGCTCATGTTTCACTAGTAAAACAGCACACGCATTATTGGCCATGTCCTTGAATGTGTGTGCAAACTTTGACAGCAATATAATGATATTGTTTTACAGGAACTGGACAAATCTCGTAACAAAATCAGCTGGTAACAAAACGTGGCGACAGGTTAAGTGACGGCGTATTGACTCACAACACGTTCAAAATATGGTTAGCACAAATAAGGTGAAGAAAATGTGGACTGCAATTTCAAGGAATCTTGTCGGTCTGCAATCGGAAAAGCTACAGAAGGTTACATCACGATCATGGACCGGGTAGGAAGGAATATTTTAGGTGATGGTACTCAAGGTTTATTGATAAGGATATGTCTGGCTGTCGTTGTGCACTTGATGATATCATGCAAAGCTGCCAACTCTGGAATTCCCCCTGGAAATAATTCCCGAACTCCCAGTTTTGGAGGAAAGAAAAACAGGATTTCAAAATTTGATTAAAAACGTTTGGCTTGGTAATTCTTGAAAATATTTAATGGAGTATTGCGGACTTAAGTCAGAAATGATGTTCTGCGACTATCGGCAATGATGGCCCATGTTCTTTGTAGCTCTTCATAGATCTGATGGAGTAGGGGGTCAAAATACTTCCGGTTAACAGCCAGGCTGTCTTCTCCATCCCCGTGCTCCTGGATTCTGGTTCCGGAAGGTTGACGGCTATGATTGATGGAATGAACAGAGGCCAAATCCGTCGAGCGGATCGTGGATGCGACACGGTCAGCCATGCAACACAACTTCGCGGCGCCTTCATCTCATATCCTGTACATGTACTACGTGCAACACTTCCACTTCTGAATTCATCAGCATGAGTGACAACAATTACCGGAACAGCCGTGACGGCTGTTTGTGATGACACCATTCACCGATTATAATATTGATAGCTACTTCAATGATTTTGTCATAATCAGCACCACAACTGTTGATCTACGTTCGCTTCCTGACAATGGACATACACATACCAACGTAACACTGAAACTGTCGGACGCAATTATAAACATGAGAAACATCTCGGGGAGAAATTCGCCTACACCATGCTGACTATGAGTCGGAGGAACCGACGGATGTGTTCGAATCGTGATCGACTTTTGGTTTAGACCGTTTTGAGACAGACCCTCGAAGTGCTTGCGCACCTGTTCATGCTGGGGGTAGGGCACGGAGGAGGCGGCTCAGGAAGAGGTTCCCAGTCCTATGTACACCATCACCACAGTTTTCGCTTCAAAGCTGCACCGTCACCATTCCGTCTCCATTTCATCAGTCATTCGTTCGTTCACCTTTCCGACCATCCGCATGGTTGAGTTTCATGGCATGTTCAGATCTCTGAACCATTGTTTGGCGCGTTTCCAGCGCTCGGCCAAAAACACGCGCAGCCAGTCTCCTACCTTGATGCGTTGATACTGTCCATTGTTTTCCCCACAGGCTCCAACAGGCGGCCCTCCAGCCCGCTGACCCCCCGGACAGTTAGGACACAACGCTGGCCTGTGGACTGCCCAGGGTTGGTCATACCACCCGTCAGTGTGAGGGTGTCTGACTGTATCATCCAACACCTGGTCTAGGTCGCCCTGAGCGGAAATCTTCCAGGATGACTGTTCGGGTAGCCACCGGTCGAAACTGGCCACGTGACGGGAGGGGGGGGGGGGGAGGGAAGGGAGGTCAGGCTGAAACGTTGTTGCTGTAGCACAGCTCAGCTCCTGACTCTTCACTTTCACACACTTTGGACATGGGGGGAAAAAACGAGCGAGCTTTTTAGTGAACCGTCCGAGGAGAAACACATAGTTGCCCGTCACACAAGCGATCCAGGAGGCGGCCGACAGATTCGGGGAAAAGAGAGCATTAGTAACAACACTTTCCCTCCCACAGAGGTGACGAAACTGCATGGTTTCACCCACTCTAGCACACATTCTCTCATCCCAGAAACACAGGATGTGCTCTACAACTCGCTTTCACCTCTACCTCTAACACACACCTCTATCAGAGAGGACAGATTGAAACGGACGACCCCGCATTATCATAACTACAAGCATTTCACGAATCCTTGACACGCGCTTTGCTTACCAAATGTGCCATTTAAGTTAAGTGATTCGACACTACGCATCACACCTGTTTGCTGGTGTGCAGCACACCTACGTGCATTTACTAAGGCGGAAATGCCTCCGTTGTGTCCATGGTGGATGGCCCCCCCCCCCTCCCTTCTCCCCCCACGTTTTCGGAAACGCTCCTGAACATCACCATCACTGACCAGTGAGACTTGATCTCTTCTGGTGGATGTTTCTACACTGCTGCAGAATCCTCCTCCATATTCAAGCTCCCACCGGAGGAAGAAATTCCGTCTCCTGATGGATGTCTCCATACGGTTACCCAGCAGCCTTGAAGATCTTGCCCTGATGGACTTGACCACCTCCTCAACCATCGTGGACGTCATCGGACTGGCCGTACAAAAGAGCAAGCATGCTTTTCGCCCTCGGTGAAGCCTCGTCTTCTTGGGTGAAACGTCGTCACGCTGCAGCAGAACCACTACCTCCAAACCCCTTCGTCACCGCCCACGGGGTGAAGTCTCTTCCGATGGATATCTTCACCATGTGGCCACACAGTTCCGGCACGACATCCGCACTCCACAGAACGAAGCCTCATCTTCCGACGAGTGTCCTCACCAGGTAGCCTCAACGGTCCCGAGACGGCCTCCACCGTCTCTCACCGTTTCCACCACCACTACCTCCCAAACAAAGAGTGCAGTCTCATCTGCGGCCCGTCTTGCAGCAGGGCTCGGTGAGAATCTTCTTGAAGGCTTTCCTGAACTCGGGGTTGAAGATGGTGTAGATGACTGGGTTGAGGAAGGAGTTGATGTAGCCCAGCCAGACGGAGAAGGAGAAGAACATCTTGTCCAGGTTGCAGGCCGGGCTGTCCTTGATCTCATAGCGGATGCAGATGGCGGTGATCATGTTGATGGTGAAGAAAGGCACCCAGCACAGCAAGAACCCGCCTGAAACACGAGTCATTTTCATCGTCGTTATCGTCATCAACATGGCCACAGTGGGCATTTTCATCAACACCACCTCATCATCGTCATCGTTCTTATACTACCGCTATCACGACTATCACTGTCATCACCAGCAACAACATTATCATCATCGATAATACCATTATCATTATCACCACCACAACCAGCACATCGTTATAATTTTTTGTTGTTGCTGTTCTTCAGATTGCCGCCATCACCACCATCAGATCGATCACTATCCTTTATTTTCGTTCTCATTGTTTTTGTTTTCCTTACACTTTGATGTCGTCGTCGTCGTCGTCGTCGTCGTTGTCTCTCATCCAAGGACAACTGCTTCAAGCAAGACAGGGTCTAGAAACACGCGTTACACGTCTACGACCGAACTCTTACAAAAGAAGTCCATGTCAATTAATCCTTTAGCCATTTCTATTCGCAGATGTGACATATAAGGCGCAACAAAGGTAGGGGAGGAGTGGGAATGTATGTGTGTATGGGGGGGGGGGGGGGGCGGGGAGAGGAATTCGCAAGAGGGGGGGGGGGGGGGTAGAAGAAAAATGGAAAATCTTCAGGCATGGAGAAAATCCACCTTCAAGTATGTTTCCAGCTGGGGAATAAACAGTTTAAGACGATCTGAACGAAGTCAGTGTTCCCCAGGTCGCGCAGAATATCATCGACACTGTCGCCTCCACCGAAGAGGTTATGTTTTCACCCGCTGTTAGTCGGTTTGTCTGTCTGTCCGTCTGTTAGAAAGATTACGCAAAAAAAAAACTACTGCGGCGATTTTAACGGCACTCGTACAAACGGCGTGTAGCATGAGGAAAGAACCCAGTAACTGTTGGTGCTGATCTAGAACAAAGGGTACTTTCAAGATCTCCCCCCCCCCCCCCCCCCCCCCCACACACACAAATATTGTTTATCATTGTCAGACAGGGCACTTTTCGTTATTGCTTTGGTATAGAATTTGAACGGTTTGATTGAGGTGAAAATTCGCGTAATACTAACAGTATGCTCCCTTGATTTTCCCTCACAGACGGTCCCCATTTGAATGTGCTGGTAAACGTATGTATGTATGTATGTATGTATGTACTTACATGTATACAAAAACATCATTCAAGTCAGGAATAATATTTTAAAGACTGATCACAAACTCAGTGGGTTAGACGGGGGAGCAAAGAGCCAGCTTTCGAAGAGGCTTGGTTAGACGGCATTGTTGAAACGCGCTTAACAAACTCACCGGTCCATTGCCCAGGGGGAAAAAAAAAAAACAAAAAAAAACACCTCGACTGCCTGCGAGCTCTGCCACAAACTCTGCATTCATTGGTTCCAGTCGACAGGGGAATGATCGAGTAAGATAGTTTCAGGCTGTATCCCGTCATTATGGAAATGAGGCGCCCCTCCAATGCTTCAGAACTTTCAAAAACCTCTATACTGGCTCTTCGTCTGGGAAGTGTTTTAAGATAACTGGTTTTATGTGCGTGTTTAGTTTTTTTTAGTTTTTTTTTTAAGCATTGCGGAGATGTGCGCTCTCGCAGCTGCCTTTCCAGTTTTGTTAAATTTTGCCAGACTCGGAGGGAGGGAGGGGGAAGCGGACATTACACAGAAACGTAGTCACATGTTCCTTTTGTACTTAAAAGGTTTGTAAGTTGGAGTAAAAACGTTTTAAAATGTAAGGACAAGACGCTATGCAGGCAGAAACCGAGGCTACGCATTCCTGACATACAAATATTCTCTCTCTCTCTCTCTCTCTCTCTCTCCTCTCTCTCTCTCTCTCTCTCTCTCTCTCTCTCTTCTCTAAGAAGTAAATGGGTGCCTAATTCTGATCAGGGAAATGTTCAAAAGGTGGAACAAGGAGATGGATGAGAAAGGGGAGGGGGTGGAGGTCGGGTGGGGGAGGGACAGGGAACCGGACCTACTTAACCCTACACTAACGTTACCAGATCGACAGAACTTGAAGGCTCGCAGCCAGAGTTCCTATAGGCCGTCCTCGGATTCGAACTCTCGGCTTCTCTGAGGCTCCACGGAGACCATGATACATGTTTTCAATTCTAGTCTTACCACAGCCCAGCCTGGACCACAAACAAGACGGACAAACAGACAAAACAAATCTCATTCGGATTCAAATCTTGGAGTGAATATTGCCTGTCGTAGAAACGAAAATAACGTAAATGACAAAACCCGTTTACAACAATTAAGCAACAGTGATAATCTATCGACATCCTTCAAATGGATGAGACTGGGCCTTGCTTGGGTCGACGGTCACCCCTCTACCTCCTTTATTGAAATGGAAATGAGGCGTTACTGCAAAATACTTTAAATCAGAAGCACGCGCTGATCATACTGCCAACGAACAAGTGCGTCAGATCATCAAACAGCACATCGGACCATTCGAAGACCTGCAGACTTTGGTCAAGGGAACGAAACACGACGACGATACGGCCATGTAACAAGAACCAATGGCCTTGATACATCGATCCTTCCGAGAACTGTTGAAGATACGGCCATGTAACAAGAACCAATGGCCTTGATACATCGATCCTTCCGAGAACTGTTGAAGATACGGCCATGTAACAAGAACCAATGGCCTTGATACATCGATCCTTAAGAGAACTGTTGAAGATACGGCCATGTAACAAGAACCAATGGCCTTGATACATCGATCCTTCCGAGAACTGTTGAAGATACGGCCATGTAACAAGAACCAATGGCCTTGATACATCGATCCTTAAGAGAACTGTTGAAGATACGGCCATGTAACAAGAACCAATGGCCTTGATACATCGATCCTTCCGAGAACTGTTGAAGATACGGCCATGTAACAAGAACCAATGGCCTTGATACATCGATCCTTCCGAGAACTGTTGAAGATACGGCCATGTAACAAGAACCAATGGCCTTGATACATCGATCCTTCCGAGAACTGTTGAAGATACGGCCATGTAACAAGAACCAATGGCCTTGATACATCGATCCTTCCGAGAACTGTTGAAGATACGGCCATGTAACAAGAACCAATGGCCTTGATACATCGATCCTTAAGAGAACTGTTGAAGATACGGCCATGTAACAAGAACCAATGGCCTTGATACATCGATCCTTCCGAGAACTGTTGAAGATACGGCCATGTAACAAGAACCAATGGCCTTGATACATCGATCCTTAAGAGAACTGTTGAAGATACGGCCATGTAACAAGAACCAATGGCCTTGATACATCGATCCTTCCGAGAACTGTTGAAGATACGGCCATGTAACAAGAACCAATGGCCTTGATACATCGATCCTTAAGAGAACTGTTGAAGATACGGCCATGTAACAAGAACCAATGGCCTTGATACATCGATCCTTAAGAGAACTGTTGAAGATACGGCCATGTAACAAGAACCAATGGCCTTGATACATCGATCCTTCCGAGAACTGTTGAAGATACGGCCATGTAACAAGAACCAATGGCCTTGATACATCGATCCTTCCGAGAACTGTTGAAGATACGGCCATGTAACAAGAACCAATGGCCTTGATACATCGATCCTTCCGAGAACTGTTGAAGATACGGCCATGTAACAAGAACCAATGGCCTTGATACATCGATCCTTAAGAGAACTGTTGAAGATACGGCCATGTAACAAGAACCAATGGCCTTGATACATCGATCCTTAAGAGAACTGTTGAAGATACGGCCATGTAACAAGAACCAATGGCCTTGATACATCGATCCTTCCGAGAACTGTTGAAGATACGGCCATGTAACAAGAACCAATGGCCTTGATACATCGATCCTTCCGAGAACTGTTGAAGATACGGCCATGTAACAAGAACCAATGGCCTTGATACATCGATCCTTCCGAGAACTGTTGAAGATACGGCCATGTAACAAGAACCAATGGCCTTGATACATCGATCCTTCCGAGAACTGTTGAAGATACGGCCATGTAACAAGAACCAATGGCCTTGATACATCGATCCTTCCGAGAACTGTTGAAGGAGGGAGATGGAGGGAAAGACAAAGGAACACACACCCGCCCACACACACACACACACACACACACACACACACACCCGCCCACACACACACACACACACACACACACACACACACACACACACACACCCCCGCACACACACACACACACACACACACACACACACACGGGAAAGAAAAACCAGTAGACTAACAAACAATACACAGTATACAAGGAAAACATCTGAAAAAAAAAGTAAAAAACTTGTACGTTGGGGCTTGTGATTTTGGATTAAACAGAAAAAAGTAATCGGGCTTTGAGGCGTTCCTGCGTATACCACCTTGCCCATTTTCAGCTATTCCACTTTACAACCACACCAAGATCTGAATGACAAGCTCTAGAGAGAGAGAGAGAGAGAAGGGGGGGGGGGGGGGGGGGGGGGGGGGGGGGGGGGGGGATAGCGACTTCAGAGGACCGCACGGCCTTCGTGCAAGGCGATCGCCAGCTCATACAGTCAGAACCATGACTGACTTGGAAAAGGCATGTAATATTGACGAAAATAAACGTTTTTCACACGCCTGTGTGCTCTAGAGTCGCTTTGTTTGGAGGATGTTCCCCTCAGGTGTTGAGGCAAAAACATTGGTTCTGGTTTTCAAGCTGCTCTCCTCTCAGCGCGAATGTGGTCTGGATGGTCGCCTGGGGCCTCTGACACAATTCGAAAGACAATTCCAAAGACGACGAGAACGACGACGAAGATGGAAGAGGCAGCAGTGCGTGTACTGTGACAAAAGGCCACGGGGACATGACAAAATCACCTGGGACCTTAATCTCACCTTTGCAGTTACAGACAAGACACCGGCTGACGTCAGGGTGAATCGCAAGTGCCCGACTTGAGTACTATCCTGCAGGATTTTGGGGGGCGGGTGGGAGGGGAGGTGTGTGTGTGTGTGTGTGTGTGTGGGGGGGGGGGGGGGGGGTCAAATAAAAGGCACATATGAAGGTGAAAAGAAGAATCTGGGGAAGGTTGGGGACAGAGGAAGGGCATGGCTGAGGATGGGGGTTGCGTGAGGAGTGCGGGGAAGGAGTCAGGAAGGGGGAGGGGGAAGATGGAAAGAGTGGGTATTGGGGAGGAGACGGGACTGAGGTGTGTGGCGTGGGGGGGGGGGGGGGGTGCATAGGTGGGAGAAGAGAGCGGGAGGGAGGTTGGAATGGGGTGAGGGCACGGGTAGTTCAATGTAAGGTTGACCTCTCTAGGAACACACAACTGGAATTTCATTTTCTGAAAAATGTCATTCAAAACGTTTTTTTTTTTTTTTTTTTTTTTTTTTGTTAAAGGAAATGACATGTCCTGAACGAGCGACAAACAGCATGCATCGTGCCTTTTTAAGTTGTAGGCAAATTTCTGCGAGATAAGTGCACCGAATTTCTAGCGAGATGTCCTGTCTGTACGGACGCGCGCATATGGTCTTCTCGCTCGTGCAGGAGCTTGCAAGTACACATAACATACAAGCGCACACACTCGCAGCTCAAAACCGAACACACAAATACGCACGCACTCATGTAGGCCATACACACAAACACATACTGAAACGCGCGCGCTCACACACGCACACGCACAGAGTGATCCTGGGTCTTGTCATATGACGCGCACCCAATGGGGGAAGAAACAACAATAACGACAACAACACAAGTCACAACAGACTGTAATCAATAGAACGTCTCACGCACAGGCCACGAAAGAACATAGGACACGCAGAACATAAGAAAGTTGAATGAGTCAGCCGCGCCTACGTCCCCCAGTCGCCCACGCTCAAAACGAAACAGAAAGACAAAGTGACATCAAATAGCAACTGGAGACGCCTTAACACGCGCGACGTCGTTGCTGAGAGACAAAAACAAAAACAAACAAAAAAAGTTGGATGGGAAATGCGATACTTGAGATAGACGGCTTCTTGTTTTATTTTCCGGACGTGAAAGGGGAGGGAAATTGGACTTATAGACGCACATCAATGGAAACACATCCGGCCCTCAAGTCTATAAATGTACAAAACACAAATAGAAAGAGAGAGAGAGAGAAAAAAAGATGTCGGCGAATGCTTCATGATTCAGTGACAGGGACGACATCCAGAGACCTTTGTTGTCTCGTTGTTGTTGATGTTTTCGTTTTTCTTCTCCTGTTTCTTTCTCTTCCTTTTTGCGTTATTTTTCCTCTTCTTTTTCTTGTTCCTTCTTGCTCCCTTCCTCCTCCTCCTCTTATTCTTTCTTTTCCTTCCTTCCTCATTCTTTTTTTCTTCCTCGTCTTCCTCTGTGGTTGTCTACTCGTACCCATTGCAACGATGACGATTACGGGACAACTGCACTGCGTTGTACTGTTCAATTTTATTGTCACAACAATAATTGTCTACGTCCATAATTCGGACGGCTTTCGGAGAATGGTAGATAGAGCTCATGGCATTCTCAATCAGAGGACGTTGGCTATTTTTGGTGGGGGGGACAAGAAATAATGGCTGAACATGATTCGGAAAGATTTCTCCTTTGACCTAGATTTTTAAGATAGCATTTATCCTGTCCGTATCGAAAACAAAGCCGATTTGAAACGGAGAGCAGCTGAAACAAGATACTAGATTGTTTACGTTTCGTTTAACATTTTTCTTGTTCTAGAGGAAAGTGTGTGGAAAGGAAAGACGATGAAATGGACAGTTTTAACTAGTCTCTCTCTTTTTTCTTTTCCAATCTGTCTCTTTTGCATGTAAATATGATTAAGATGTGATCTGTTCAGTTCTGTTAACTTCGTTCTGATTGGAAGGGGGAGATTTCGGCGTTCACGGGTTGCTCCCCCGAGGAGAGCGGTCGCGATGCGAGTGAGCAGGACTTTAAAGACCTCGTCTCTGTTCAGTTAACCCTTTCATGGCCACAGCAACGCGCACGGCCACTTGCAGCTGGAATTGCCAGCGATGCCGTTTGGCGTTCCCATCGTGCTGTGTGTGTGTGTGTGTGTGTGTGTGTGTGTGTGTGTGTGTGTGTGTGTTTACGTGTGCGTTTTCTGTGTAGGTTTCCCTTTCGTGTTTCAATCGCACTCAGAGGAAAAGTTTTGTTTCGTCATCGTTCACATGGTGTTTAAACGACAGCGATGGGGTCTGCGGTCCAGACGTTACAGCCTTGTCAATCTGACGGCCCACAGTAACTCAGATGGTTTTCAGCTGCTCACATCTTGCGGGACAGCTGACGATGAAAAAAAAAAAGCTACAAACGAATGAATTTTATCCGTAAGGACTTGAAATCAGGAAAAAGAAATCTTTGTCAATGAAGGTGCTTTCCTTTATTATTTCTGTTTTGTCCATGCGCTGTGCATAGTACCGTTCTGCCATTGGTGGTCAGCATAATCTCAATCCTTACACTCGGCTGCTCTGTCTGTGGCCAGAGATGTAGAGAGGGGGAAAGGATCGGTTATCTCGCCTCGCATTCCCACTATTTGCCTTTGTCGGAATCCTGTTCGCTTCGTTCAAATGGCTGGGCCGCCCTGTACGGTTAGCATGTCTGCCCATTCTTTGTGCGCTGTTGAGCCAGGTCGGCCTGCTGTCTGCACATCGCCTTCGCCAGAAGTACACCACTGTGTGAGTGAATGCTCGTTTCAAACGTGATAGTATGACAGCCAACCCATGAACAGGAGGCAGACTCACGAGCCAGTGAGATCCAACAGGAAAGGACAGGAAGCCTTCAATGTGCCCGACGAGCGAAATGCGAAGATAACTAACCTTGTCCCTTTTACACGTTTTGTGTGGACAACTCTTTTCTCTGCCGTCCTCGTCTGCGCCCTCCTTCAACGGTACCTTGAAGGATGGTTTTGGGAGAGGGTGTTGTGACGAATGACGTGGCCAAACCATGCCATCTTCCGTCGTTTGACGGTTGCCAGAAGTGGTTGGTGGGGCCCAACTAGGTTGGTGACCAGGTTCCGCACATAATCATTGGTCTTATGTTCTTTGTAGGAGATGCGGAGTAATTTCCTCGGGCACCTGGTCTCAAACGCCTGGAATACATCTTTTGAGACCGTACAGTACGCGATTCCAAAAGATGTATTTTCTGGCCTCTTCTACCCTTTCCAAGGCAACGTTCTTCTTCTTTGTGGAGACTGGAGAGTTCGACGAGAGGGGGCTTTCGGGAGAGCGCATACCTCCATCAAAGGTCGAATAGTCTTCTTTTAACGCCAAACTTTGTACCCGAATCCGTCTACTGACGTATCCCATACACTTGTCACAGACTCGTCGACACTGTTTATCACTCGCTCAATCTTCATGGTCTTAGATGCACTCTGATAGCAGCTGCACGTTTCTAGTTCAGTTTGATGCTGCGTGGTGACTAAAACCCCCTCCCCTTCCGCCATCCACCCACCCTCAACGAATGTCATGGTGCTCCTGGATTCTTCCTGACACCCGGATCCGTACCACAATGGACAAATCTGTCTATCTCGACACACACAAATAACGAGTCTGATATCCTTAATTGCGATCCATGCATAATTTTTGGGAAGTTTCACGCAAGTGTCAAACGCCCTTTCTCAAAATGTTGAAAAAAAAAAAAAAGGGGGGGGGGGGGGTGGAATACTCTACGGACCCTCCAATATTTAATGAGTTCATCCTTGAGCACAAGTTTGGGTCACATAGCATCATTCTGCTACATTTCTGTAACATGGAATCCTTATTCTGTCTCTGTCTCTCTCTCTTAATCTTGCTGAAAGACAGAAAAAAGCAGCAAACGCGAGTTGAAACCGTCACTTCTCTGGCGGTGTTAATTAACGGAAAACAAGCTGAAACGGAGACTGGCCTCATTTCCTTTGCTTTTCTCATCTCCTCCTTTTCATTTATACATTTACCATCCGTTCCCCTACCCGTCCCCTTCCTCTCTCTCTGCTCCCTCACCCTTCCAATCTCTACTGTACCCCTTGCCTCTGTCTCCCCCTCCCCTCTCCCATCTCCCTTTTCCATGTCCCCCCTCCTCTTCATGTCCCCCATCCTCTCCTCCACCTATAATTTGCTTTAATCCCGCTTCGAATCCTCGAAGAACAAAAAGTGTCTGAACCATGGATCGAACAAGAGAACATTAAAACTTCAGTCCAATGCTTCTCCGGCTGACAGAAAGCCCGGTGTTTTTAATCCATAGGAACGACAACGGTGTGGCCATTATGTTCGCGTTAAAATGAAACTGTCACGACGTTTTAGGTCCAGCTTATGCTAATAAGTCGCTATGCTTAATTTGGGGATCAAAGGAAAACTGGAGTAGTTTGATCAAACTGCAAAGACAGACGACACACAGACCGACCAAACGACAAGCCACACTTTATATACACGTTACATTTATGTGCCTACACCACTGACCCCGTACTGTGAACCGACTGGCGATTGGTAAACACTTTGTGTGCTCTTTACATTGTACACACGAGCGAATGATCAGAAAGTACAGTACTGTCAGCTATGCACACAATCAACAAACGAATTCCAGTGGCTGCTCCTACCAATCGGAGGGAAGCTTACAGAATTGAGAGTATCGCGTAGCTTGACACTAGTTCTGATAGTCAAAAAGAGAGAGAGAGAGAGAGAGAGAGAGAGGAGAGAGAGAGAGAGAGAGAGAGAGCCACAAAGACGGAATTCAAACAGTCCAGCTGGTAAGTGTCGGCAAGGCAAGTCGATGTGCAAGAGGCGTATGACGGATGATTTGCACCAAAGGCAAGACCAACAGTAAGTAATGATGACAGACATGTGTTAGGCAAATGTTAAGAACTTCAACCATCGGGGAAGCCGTTTTAGGAAAAAAGAAAAAAAAAAGATTGAATCAAGCGCACAAACATAATTTGTATCCAAAAGTAAATTCATTTCTTAAACTCTTGAAAATTTATATGCCACGTTCTTCTACGAAGCCGGTGTGAGAATTAATGAGTAAGCGACTATAAGTTAGTGGGTCACTTGGTGTTGGTGTTTGTGTTTGTGTGTGTGTGTGTGTGTTGGGGGGGGGGGGGAGGGAGAAGGTAGGGGGATGGGGATATAATGTGTGCGCGTGCGCGCGCGCGCGCGCGCGCGGTGCGTGTGTGTGTGTGTGTGTGTGTGTAGGTGGCGTGGGGGTTAGAAGGTGCAGTGTTCCTGTGTCCATGTTATTATTTCACTTGAATTTTCTCCTTTCCTTTCGATTCTGTTCTTGAAGGCAGTGATCTTAAGAGCCGCATATTTGAGAGTTACTATGACAGTATAGTGTGTGTATGAATGTTAACCTTGCGCGGCTATGACAGTATAGTGTGTGCATGAATATTAACCTTGCGCGGCGTTTTATCATCTGCATCTTAGATATTTGGAATGTTGACTATTGTCCCATCTGACGAAATTAATTTTGTTGTTGTTGAAATAATGAAGTTTTATCATATATCATTCAGCTTCTTTCCCTTTCAACATCTGCTTGATCTTCGAAAGGAACAAGATAGACCAAGAAAACGAAAAAGGGAATCTTGTCTAAGTATGTCATCATTTTTTCCCCCTACCATGCGCCAAAATAGCACCGACTTCTGATTGGTATGGAAAACCCTCGGAATTCCTGAAGCCACTGCGCCAGCATTGAAAACGCGGGAATGCTCATCATATGGCACCGGACCGGTGGGAAGGGAGAGATGCGCTCCATCCAATCGCTCTTCTCCTTTTGTACAATCACTGGAAAGGGAGAGATGCGCTCCATCCAATCGCTGTTCTTGTGTCTATTGTACAATTACTGGAAAGGGAGAGATGCGCTCCATCCAATCGCTGTTCTCCTTGTGTCTATTGTACAATCACTGGAAAGGGAGAGATGCGCTCCATCCAATCGCTGCTCTCCTTGTGTCTATTGTACAATCACTGGAAAGGGAGAGATGCGCTCCATCCAATCGCTGTTCTCCTTTTGTCTATTGTACAATCACTGGGAAGGGAGAGATGGGCTCCATCCAATCGCTCTTCTCCTTTTTGTCTATTGTACAATCACTGGGAAGGGAGAGATGGGCTCCAGCCAATCGCTCTTCTCCTTTTGGCCTATTCTGCAATCACGTGACGGACTCTGGAACAGCGACAAACACCTCGTCGGGCTTGCGACCACTAGTGACAGGGCCTGTCCTGGCACTCCCGGGGCGCATATTTTACTGGCCAGGGGTGGACACGGATGGTAATAAAGATGATCTCTGTAGGGTAGGATCCGTTTTCTTTTGTTTCTGTGTAATCCTCTCTCTCATCTCGTGGCATTAATCCTTTGGAGATTCACTCCGCATCCCACATGTACAACTCTCACGCCATCCCCAGCCCCCACAAGCAGGTGCGAGTGCTGGCTGGGGATAAAACAAAAGAAAGGAGTCCCACGTCTACAGGCCTCTGCTTGAGGATTCGATCCCACAATACGCGAGGTTACACACTGCATCCTGGCGGCCGGTGCCAGGACGGAAGCTTGACGAAAGGCGATGTTGTGCAGTCACGCGCGGATGACACGACATCAACGGACCCGGTCACCTGTCCAATCATAGCGTGTCTTCTCACCGAAGCTACGTGTGCGCGTGCTGCGTTTGGCATGTTTGTTCAGGAGCGGACTAGCTACTTTATGGAGGGAGGGGGGTAGGATGGAAAGGGAATGCAATCAAATGTCTACAGCGTTGGGAGTTGACAGTTGGAGTTCGGACCGCTTGTCATGCCCGAGTTGTCCGGATTGAAAACCCCTCTCTGTCCATCCAACAGTTACGTGGGCACCTGGTTCTTGTCAGGGAGGAGTAAGGGGGCGAACGAGGGATGGTGGGAATCGCCTCCCTTTGTTGCTGTCCAGGGCACGGTGAACCTCTAGAAGCGCACTAATCTTAAAGGCCATTGCGCTGTAGATCTTTGATCTTGTCTAATCTCGAAACGTAGATATGTGGGTGGGGAAAACCACTTCCGTGTTCTAACAAATCGGTCATGAACAAGCGTTTTTGTGTATTTTCGAACGGGATGAGAGTGAACTTGCACTTATGTCGTCTCTCCCTTGTTTCGCCCATTCCTCACCCTTCCCAACCTATCGTTTCCACCCCCTCCTCCCATCTCTGCTCTGTCTGTGACGGACAAGGGCGATCAAATACTAGAGGTGTATGAGCCTAGCTAGGGCAATGACAAGTCCAGCCCCAGCTTTCAAGGGTGCACGTTCGATCCCTGATGGATGCAGAAAGGAGAGAATAACTCTGCTTGCAAACACAATTTTTCAAAGAACATTTGGATAACGTTTTATAGTCTGGGTTAAAATCAGTTCGGATTAGGGTCAGGGCTTCGTTATGGTTTAAGTTTGGTTAAGGTTACGTGTTCTGGAGTTAAATCTTCCGTTTTTTTTTTCTTCGGATTTAAGTTGCCAACTGTAATGCGTAGACACGCCTCAACCCAACAAGGGTGCGAAGTATGTGGGATTGCTAGCTGTGGCAGAAACGCTTTACATGGGGCTTTGGTGAACTTTGGACAGAGGCATTTTGGTTGGCGTCTGGGAAATTCACTTCCGAGCATACAGTTCGCATATGGAGTGCGTCGATTGTCTTGCTGAACCGAGTTTTGATTTCCAAACAGACCCACTGATAATATATACATATTATGCACTGTCGTTCCTAAAGTGTCATTTTTAGGTGCGGTTGTTAACAACGGCAATGAACATTCTTAAAACAAGACTGACATCTACACTGAACGCGTTACGATTCTGGTAGACGATTTTACAGTGTCGCCCCATAACTACATGAAGCTGCCTTCTCCATGGTCAGAATCACGAGTCCATTCAGACTGCTGCTGTTCACTCGAGAGCAACCGAGGCTTCTGCAGCAGACAACACATTATTCTACAGATCGTCCGTAACAGCGCATCTGCCCATGTCCGCATTTCTGTCATGCGTGCATTTCTGTATTTCATGCAAGGAACGTCTCCATCTGTTGCTTTCTGAGTCATGGCACACAGTAAGACCCTCGCCCAACCCTACCCCCCACTATGTTGAAATCAACCACGAGCAGTTTCCAGCTTCACTGGCAAACGGTCGAATTTCTGAGAACCGGAAGTAAATTTCAACAGCACACAGCTGCCTTGAACATACAGGATGCGCTGGGGAACCTACGTGTCTCCCACACTACCCCCCCCCCCCCCCCCCACCCCTTATCATGGTCCTCGGGACTCACCCAACACGATGGCGAGCGTCTTGGTGGCCTTCTTCTCCTTCCGCGACGACGACTTCTCCTTTCGCTTTCGGCTGGTCCTCATGTGGAAGTTGAACTTGGTCACCCCCTTCTTCTGGCGGGATGACCCGCCGCTGCCCGCCGCCGCCGCCGCCCCACCGCCCCCCGCGCAATTGTTCTTGGACTTGCCCTGCTTCTTGCGCCCGCTGGCCCCGGGCGAGGTGAAGGGGGTCTCCGCCTCCTGGGAGCCCGCGTTGGAGTCGCCGGAGCCCCCGGACGCCGTGGCGGCCTTGCCGCTCCCTTCCCGCTGCTCCGCGGCGGCGGCGCCGGGGTTGGCGATGAGCTCGGCGCCCAGGTCGCCGTCCTCGGCGGGGTTGGGGCGGCGGCGGCGGGTGGTGGTGGCAGGCCAGCAGCTGGGTGGCGTGGTCCGGAGTGGGCGGCGTCCGGACGTTGGCGTTGCTGTCGTCCTCGTCCTCGTCGTTGTGGGAGTCGGAGCCCGAGGGCACGTTGCTGATGGAGATGTTGTCCTCCGCCGCCGACACCGGCGGCAGCAGCTTCTGGTGGGTGGTGGTGGGGGTGGTGGTGTTGTACGAAGTCACGCGGCCGTTGTCCATGGTGCTGGCCAGCCCCGTCGTCACCGTGGGCTCCAGAGCTGCTGCTGCTCCTGCCACGGTCCCAGGGACGCCCCCTGCAGTCAAGTTCACTACCGCTCCGTTCCCCCCTCCTCCACCTCCTCCTCCACCACCACCGCCGCCGCCGCCGCCGCCGCCACCGCCCGCCTGGGCCGTGGCGGCGGCGGTGGCGCCCGTGTTCTCAATGACACTCTGCAGGGCGCGCGAGTTGACGGCTTTCTTGGCGGCCTGGGCCTTGTGGGCGCGCTGCCGGATGACGCGGTAGATCTTCCAGTAGAGGAAGATCATGATGAGCGAGGGGATGTAGAAGGAGCCCATGGAGGAGTAGATGATGAAGTCGGCGTTGTAGAAGGCGCAGTCGCCCTTGATGCGGTCCGGCGAGTAGTTGACGCCGATGGAGATGGGCATGGCGATGGCCACCGACACCACCCAGGTGAAGGCGATCATGATGTACACCCGCTTGGAGTTCTTGTGCTTGGCGTACTTGATGGGCTGCGTCACCGCGATGAACCTGTCACGTGCCCCACGAACGCGCGTACAC
The DNA here is from genome assembly GCA_033310375.1 of Conus canariensis. NCBI lineage: Eukaryota > Metazoa > Mollusca > Gastropoda > Neogastropoda > Conidae > Conus > Conus canariensis. Next base: position 25,789,780 of record CM065748.1, on the reverse strand, counting down.
ACACACACACACACACACACACACACACACACACACACACAGAGTTATTAAATTCACTTTCAGTCTAAATTGAAATGAAATGAGGCGGTGAAGAGTAAACAATAAACAAGTACGGTAACTCTTACTCCCATATGAAACCCTAACTAGAGTAACTTTTATTCAAGACTGGCATAGCCTTTTAAACTTGAATAAAGTCAGACAAATACAAAGACGAACAATCTAACAGTGGGGGAGCAGGAGCAGGCAATACAAATAGATCTGCCTTTGAGAGGGATTACGATGGTTCCCTCATGCAGCTAGTGAAGAGTTTTCATATCTAAAATATATTTTCTGTATTTTATGTTCCCATTTTCTTCACCTTCAAACCCCCCCCCCCCCCCCCCCCCCCCCCTTAGATCAAATCTTTGCCAAGTTATTACTGTGATGACGGAGGGATTGTTGGCCTGCGCTTGTTTCCCCCCACTATTAGATTGTTCGTCTTTGTATTTGCTGACTTCATTCAAGTTTAAAAGGCTGTGCCAGTCTTGAATAAAAGTTCCTTATGGGAGCAAGAGTTACCCTACTTGTTTATTGTTTTCAGTCTAAAGCTAAACATTGTCTGTCGAACTATACATGTATACTGTAAGATACATGTTGCATGATACACGTATATTACAGGCTTCATGGAAGGGTTTACTGTTTATTGCAGGCTACAATTAAAAAAAAAACCCACAAGAGCAGCCAGGAGTCCAGCGCTTACAAAATTTGCAGGCTGCGAGGTGTTTACTGCATACTATAATAATATAGTATGTACATATTATGATGTACATTGCAGACTATAATATGCTGTATATTCCAGGTTACGTGTTGTGTGTCTCTCAGCATACATGTCATATATTCAGGTCCAAATGTATATTGCAGGCTACATACTCCATGTTGTAAATTATAGATTTTCATGTGATATTTTGTTCATAGCAGACTACATGTTGTACGTGGCAGATTGTATGTCATACATCGCAGGTTACATGTTCATTACCTATTGATCAACATTTTGGGTACGTTCAATACCATAGTCTACGCAGTGTGAATTGCAACACATACAGCAAGTTGTACCATTGTGGGCTGTACGTTTTTCAGGTCCTACAGCGCGGTTCGTTCCCTGCATTTAAGGTTATATTCGTACATTTTGGGCTGCATCCCAGACACACACCACGGATTCTTTTAATTCGCAGGTATTGCCCGACCTAAGTATATGATGCTATTTTCCTGGTGAATGCCTCGCCTCTCGTTAGTGGCGATGTGGTACGTGACTGGTATACTGCGTGGTGACCAACCATGATGTAGGTCATGACTTCAAGGACGACCAGCGGACTGTACATTGGATGTCCCCATGAATTGTTCAAACAACGCCTCTCGTACACCGAACGCGCATCCGCAAGGAAACGGAAAGAATGATTAAGCTAGCGAAGGGACAGATTGCTCGCTCCTTTTTAGCCAGTTTCATATAATTATGAAAGTGATTTCTTTGAAAGCACGCGGTTGAATCCGAAGATGGAATATGAGTGAATGATGGTGGGGGTTAACTAAGGAATGGCCCCACACACACACGCGCAGCGCTTTAACTTCGTGAAATGTATTTAGTGTTGTGATGATGGTCTACATTTACCACGTGGACCCCTTCCTCCCCTTTCCATCAACGTCTGTAGCTGTGGAAACCCAACATCACCAACAACGATGACAACAGCAAACTGGAAATGCCGCTGGTGGTTGGGGTGGCGACAAAAACAAGGGAGAGAAGCCCAAATGAAGATGTCCAAAAGACTGCTGAAATGAGGACCGGCCGTCTAGTTCATCAACGATCGAAGAGGCCGCAGACGGAGTCCCCCGCCATATGCAATGAAAACATCCCAATAAACCGCCCACATTAAGACTCCCCCCAACCTACCCCCTTTAATTTTTCTCTAACATTCTCTCTCTCTCCCGCTCTTTTTTCCCTCTAAGATTTACCTCCCTTCGACCAAGGCTTCCCCTCCAGTTTTAACGTTGGACTGGGAAAGATTTATGGAGCTCGTTACCCCCAGACGTTCCACTGTATTAAGTATCGGCGGCGCTTGGCCGGCGGGTCGTTCAGCCGTCATTACGTTGTTCGCACATCGATTTGGTGTTAAAGAGGGCTATTGTTTGAAGGTATCGATTTGTGTGTGTGCGTGTTCAAACGGACTTTCTTGTTCCCGAGATGCGCCACTTTCTGGCGGGGTCAGCGAGAGCTGTCGTCGGAAGGCGTGTCCACCGGGACGCCGGTTGTCTCCTCCCTCTGCCTTGGGTCCAGTTTAAAAGCTGTCCAGTCTGCCAACAGGCTTGGAAACGGAGGATTTTTTTTTTTCCTTTTAGGTCCTTCAGTTCAGCTTCAAAACATCGCCAGAGGACGGTCTCGGGACTTTCTGTCGACCTGCAGGCCTGTTTCAGGGTTAAGTTTCAGATTTGAACATAATTCACCACGGGCTAAAGACGGCCTTTATGTTGAGAGAGAGAGAGAGAGAGAGAGTTTTCTTTGTTCTTATTGTGATGTAATTGTTCAGCATATCATTTCTGCTAAGCCCTGACTTACCAAACGGTCGTCTCTAGACACTGGGAATGAGGACGTGTTTTGGACCGTTATAGATAGTTATCACTTTTGAAAGGCAAGTCTTCATGTTGACTAAAAAAAAACAAAGTCCATTCGGTGATTTTTCTCCTGTTTGCGGGCTTTTTTTCAAATCACTTCGCACGTTCTAGGATTGTACTTCAGATCGTTTCAACTGTTTATCCTCCATCCTTCCCTCTTGTCCTTTCCCCCCTGCACGCTATCTTAATTCTTCCCCTCCTCTCCCATCTCCTTCCAACTCACTCTCTCCCTCCTCCCCGAGTGTTTTTTTTTCCTTACACATAACATTTCAATATAAAAATCATGACTTGGAATAGGTTTTGTGAACGTAACGACTTGACCAAAAGTCTTTCAGTCACCTCAGCGTGAGACGAACATTGCCCGGGGTTCCCTCCCTCCTTTCCTGGACGTCAGTGATGGAAAAGGTATCATCGGCGACTCGGGGAGTGTGAATGGGGAATTAGTCCTAGTGCATGGATTCAGCCCGTTCCCCCCCCCCCCCCCCCCCCCCCCGGTCGGCCCTAAGTATCGCCTTCCCCCTCCCTTCTCTAACCCTCTTCCCCCCCCCCCCTCCAATCTCTCCTCCTACTCCCTGTCTGCCCTCTCCCTCCTCTTGTCCTTACCCTGGGCTAGCATTGGCGCCCGAGCTGATGAAAAAAAAGTCGCCCGGTTCTTCATTTGCTCCGCAAGGTTGATCGATAGTTGTCGGCTTTGGGATCATCCTCTCCCGCCCCGCCCCCCCCCCCCCCCCCACTCTTTACTTCTACCCCCGACTCCCATCCCTACTCTCACCCCTCCCTTTCCTCCCCAATCCTCCTTCCAAGGCTCTCGCCCCCCCCCCCCCCCCCCCCCGCCCTGTCCCCAGCATATCCTACCTTTCTTACCTCCGGCCCTCGTTTTCAGTATACGTGTGTGTGTGTGTGTGTGTGTGTGTGTGTGTGTGTGTGTGTGTGTGTGTGAGAGAGAGAGAGAGAGAGAGAGAGAGAATGAGTTGAGGGCGTAAGGAGAGGCCCATCCACCCTCCCCCCATTTTCTTATTTAATTTTCATTTATTGATTTCTATTTCTTTAAGAGATGTAGAGCCTGTAGGCAGTTTGGCGAAAGCCCAAACCTCATTCCCAAATCTCCCTAGGTTTCTTCATTTTTTGGGGTTCAGTTTTAGATAATGCATGCCTTTAGCGGCCTTAAAAATGTGGAGCTGGATTCCCCCCGCCCCTGTCGTCCACCCCCTCCTCCATCCCCTTTTTACCCCCCGCCCCCCCCCCCCCCCCCCCCCCCCCCCCCCCCCCTGCATCGTTGACGAATCAATCCGCACTCGTGAACGTGGATTCTGCTGGACGCTGACAGCAGGAGTGAAGAAGACCCAAGCAGTGCAGATGACTGCAAAGAAGATCCAAGCAGTGCATATGAACTGCAGAGGAAGATCCAAGCAGTGCAGATGAACTGCAGAGGAAGACCCGAGCAGTGCAACTGAACTGCAGAGGAAGATCCCAACAGTGTTGATGAACTGCAGAGGAAAACCAAAGCAGTACAGATGAACTGCAGAGGAAGACTCAAGTAGTGGAGATGAACTACAGAGGAAGACATAAGACATAAGACATAAGACATAGAACTGCAGAGGAAGACCCCAGGGAAATGCTGACGGAGTGCGGAGGAAGACATATGGAGAGGAAAACCCAGGCAGTGCATATGAACTGTGAAAGAATATCCAAGCAGTACAGATGAACTGCAGAAAAAGACCCAAGCAATGGAAATGGGATGCTTAAGAAGAAAACTCGCGCAATCTCCCACATTTACTATGTCACCAAGGACGAAGTCAGCAGACCCCACTAGGCTGCTCGCGAGTCACTCTGAAGACCCGCTGGGTCCACGAGGACGGAAAGGAAGCCTAAGTCCTACGGTCAGTTCAAAATCAAATCCCTGTCTGGGGCCCGGAATAGCTCAGGTGGTAGAGCGCCGGACTCGTAATCCAAGGGTTGCGGGCTCGAATCTCCGCCGGGCCGTTTTGGTACAGGGGGATTTTTCCCTCGGAGTTAACATTAGTTCTGACTCCATTTCCCATACAGTCCTTCGAATGAGACTATAAACCGAGGTTCCGTGTGTGAACGCACGCATAACATCCTGCACACACGTAAAATCCCATCACCAACTTTCGGAAGAGAAGGCCAGTTTGGCCGTTGGTATGGATGACACGTTACACATAGCATGCGCCTTCCCCGAAGACGGAGTATGGCTGCCTTAATGGCGGGATTAAAAAAAAAAACAAAAACGGTCATACACACACAGCTCCACTCCCTTTGTTGGGTAGATGGGATTAATACTTGTCTGTTCAAATAGGGAGTGTCCGCAGAAGAAAATCCCCGTCTTCTTAAATTTGCTGATGCAGCGTTATGTAAGAAAAAAAATGTAAAAAGCGGTCATCTTTTTCGTGTCTAATGCACAGAAAATAAAACGATTGATTTTTGTAAATGCCTTGCACATGAAGAAAAACAAAAACGACGCGCTACGGTTTTGTTTGTAGTAAATACTGCACCCGAAAGTTGTACCATTACCTTTTTTTCTGCGGAGACAGCTACGTTATTATATTTCACACCGTACCATCGCCCACAATGATCAGATTGTTGTAGGTACTGTCTATATTACCTGTCTCGACGACGCGGCCGTACACGTTCCTATGTTATTTGTCCGTCATGAGTATTCATTATCCGAGACCGTTGAAATCGCTTCCTGGGATGGCGTCGTCCGTGTCACGGTCTCTATCTCTGCCCGTCTGTCTCTATGAGGTCATTTGCATAAACCTTATACAGCGAATTCATCTCTTATTATTCGATCGAATGAGGTCTCGCGCATTGCTCGCTTTTTTGCGAGGTGATAAGTATTGTCCGTTATCGACGATTCTGTCTGTATTGGTTGTTGTCCGTGACAGTGTGTGTCATTTGTTTTGTACCATTCCTTTTCGTCTGCTTTACTTGTTTGTACGATTCTGTATGTACTGTTTTGTCTGTACTAGCTGCGTATTCATTCTGTATTACCTGTCTGTGCCATTCTGTCTGGATCATTCTCCTGCCCTTTGTCTGTACATCCTGTCGGAACTAGTTATTTGTGCCGTTCTGTCTGCATTACCCTTCTCTCTATCTGTACCATTCTGTCTTCAGTACCTGGTTGTACACCTTTGTATGTCCCAATCGGTTTGAACCCTTCTAATATGCTCTACCTATCTGTATCTTTCCGTTTGATCCTGTCTATAATTATCATCTGTCTGTGTGGCATATTTTCTGTACCCTTCTGTCAATACTGTCTGTGTTTACCTGTTTGTGCCACACTGGCTGCATTGTCTGTCTGAAAGACACTTCTGTACCATTCCGTCTCTATCAGTCTGTATTGCCTTTCCAAACCACATTATCTCTGTAATCCGTCTGTCTTGCCTCCCTGCACAATCTACCCATGCCACCTGTCCGTATCACAAGTCTGTAGCGTTCTGTAGGTACCTTACCTCTCCATACCATTCTGTCTATATTGTCCGTCTGCACCGTTTTGTGTTTCACTACCTACACAATACCGCCTATATTACCTGCTCGTATCATTCTGTCTGTGCTGTTCTTTCTGTGTATAGCCTGTGTGTGCGCGCCATTCCGTTTGCATGATCTGTCTCTATCCTATTTGTATCATATGGTTGCACTGTTCCGTCTGTATTTTTTTTTATTACCTGTATGTGCCACTCTGTTTTCATGATCTGTTTGTATTACCCGTTTGCAACCGTTCCGTTTGTATTACCCGTCCGCGCCATTCTGTCTGTGGTAAGTGTCAGTATTACCCTACTGGTTGCCTGCACCATTCTGTCTGCATTGCCGGTTAGTATCAGTCTCTTCGTATTATCTGTTTGTGCCATTTTGTACCCGTCCGTACCATTCTGACTGTGTAACCCATGGATAACCTGTATTACCAGTGGGGGCCATTCTGTCCGCATGACCTGTTTGTTCCTACCGTTTGTATCGTTCTGTCTGGATTACCTATCTGTACGCTCTGCGGTATTTCCTGTCTGTACCAATCTACCTGTCTGTATTACCTCCTGTACCATTCTGTCTGTTCTGTCGGTGTTATCCGGTTATACCTTTCTACCTATCTGTACATTCGGTCTGTACGTGTTACCTGTTCGGGCCTGTTCTATCTCTGTGACCTCCCTGTGTTGTTGCATGTTTACCTGTCCACGCTGATGGCCGTCAGGTTCAGGATGGAGGCCGTGCAGGCCATGACGTCAGAGGCCACCCAGGCGTCACACAGGAGGTCGCTGAGCCACCACCCTCCCGCCACCTGTAAACACACACACACACACACACACACACACACACACACACACACTCAATGAACACCGGATTCCGTCTGTGTTCCTCCTACGTTAACGTCCATGTCTTGGGACAGGACTGTCCTGACTGTTCGCGTTACACGTTACTCATACAAGCAGTGAAACCAGCAAAAAACGAACAAAAAACCTCTCCCACTCGCACCCCTTCCTCCCCCCCCCCCCCCCCCCGCAAAAAAAAAAAAAAAAAAAAACTCTCGCACCCCCCCCCCCCCCCCCCCGCGCAAAAAACAAACAGAAAACCTCTCCCACTTGCACCCCCTTCCTCCCCCGCCACCATCTCCTTCCCCCTCTCATTTCCTCCTCCCACATTTACACTTCCACCAAAAAGTAAAACACACACACACACACACACACACACACACACACACACACACACTACTACAAACGTCGAGGAGGTAATGAGCCAGTGATGAAATGACTCTCTGATGTTGTAATATGTCTGTCCGCATCAACCGACCGCTCTTCTTTTAACATAGTGTGAAGGCGAAGGAGGAGGAGGAAGAGGTGGTGTTGCTGTGTGTGTGTGTGTGTGTGTGTGTGTGTGTGGTGTGTGTGTGTGTGTGCGTGCGTGCGTGTGCACGCGCGCGCGCGGAAGACTCTTGTGTGTGCAAATGTGTGTATGTCGGTCAGAGAGAGAGAGAGAGAGAGGATCTAACAGCATGGAATAGTGTTTGATGAATTATCATAAAGATAAAGTGTGACTGATAGCGTGAGTGGCCCTATGATGCGCATGATACATGTTTTTTTTTATATCCATTAAATGAAGTTGTGATGATTGTAGACAGATAATTACATGTCCAGAGACCAGTCCTCGGAAACGCTATCCGCTAGAAGTGTGTGAGTGAGTGTGTGTGTGTGTGTGTGTGTGTGTGTGTGGTGTGTGTGTGTGTGTGTGTGTGTGTGTGAGACAGCTCTAGAGAGAGATCGAGAGAGAGAGGATGGCTATAACGACAAACCAATCTTATTGTTTGTGTATAGACTAACCGCCTTTCGGGACAAGGACATACATTAATTTCTTGTGAGCACATCTGGTGCGAGTCACAACAGGTGCACCTGCAGCAATGTAAACACGCAAACAGATAAGAGCGGGCACTCCTATGCACACGTCCACCCCTTTCCTCTGAACACACACACACACACACACACACACACACACACACACACTGCCGTACTCTCCTCGTTCCTTCTTACCCCCATCATGACCCTTCCAGTTACTCGCAGCCCCTCCCCCCTTCACACCCCCCCCCCACTTCCGCCATTTCCATTACCCCATCATTTTATGAGATTATGAAAGTCTGATATCACTGAGTGAGAACGGTGTATACAGAGACATGTGGCCGTTACCACAAAGTTAAGAATGTTCACCCCAGGATCACGAGTCCGGCGCTCTACCAACTGAGCTATTCCGGCCCCCAACGATGAGTTTTTACACCACCACCCCTTCTGTTCAGACGCGAAGGAAGCGGGTGGATGGTCGCATGAAAGGCATGGCGTGAGAGAAGCTCTGGTAATAAAATCCAAGTTTCACACCCTTCGGTAAGGCTTCAGATTTTGTAGAAATTCATGAACATGGAAGCGTGCACATGAACTTATGAATCTGCAAGCGTGCACATGAACTTTCGGACATGCAAGCGTGCACATGAACTTATGCATATGCAAGAGTGCACATGAACTTAAGAACATGCAAGCGTGCACATGAACTTATGAACGTAGTGGGTCGCGTGTTGTGGCACCGCCCGACTCGGCGAATACCGGATTTGAACTCGAAATGAATGTTAAACTGGTTTCACAGCATTTTTATTTTTGTTTGAATAAAACGAAGAACATGAGCAGTTTTTTTTTCAATTTGAAATATCGGTCAAGCGCACGTTAAAAAAAAAACAATTCAAAATCTCAATGATTTTTATCCGGGTTATCAATTTTCTTCTGCTGGGCGCGATAATCATGGCGGGTGCGTCCCCTGGCGTTCGTGTTCCGGAGCAGTATTTGCTATGTGCACGTGGCAAGGGCCTGCAACCAAGTGACTTATCAGGTGAAGGTCTTCAGGGAGTAGGTATTATTTTGACTTCATTCGGTCGAGTGTGTACGAGAGGCTTTGATAATGTCACAACAATCACGCGACACATTTGAAACAGAAGACACCGCTTCGAAAGCCTCCTTCTTCTGCTGTCCACATTTTTTTTTTTTCCACAAGAAATCAGCGTGATTTCAGCGTTGCTGATGGAGTCCGAATTTGTTTAAAAAGGAAATCGCCACTGAAAAGAGGCATACAGCCTGCACAAGCCCAAGATCATTTTGAATGCTTTCAGTTAATCGTCATTAGAAATGATTTCTATTTTTCGGTTTCCTACGCTGCGTCATAAACGGCAGTGAATTTCAGCAAACTGTCTCAAATGCATTTTCATGATTGAAAGGAGGATTGGCCAAACTCCTTTGGTTCAGAACACACGGAAAACGATCTCAGTTTAAAACGGTTCTTCCGGGTATCTTTGCAAGGAGCACAATGAAGTAAAAAAGAGAGCTCCGACTTCCGCTGCGTTTTCACTATATGGACAATTTTGGCGTCTCGCTGATTATTGCGATCATTTCATGCACCATCTCCGAAATTTTCGAAGCCGCTTACCCTCAGACAAAGTTAGGTCAAGTTATTTCTGGGTCAATTATTTTACAAGCGCGACAGACATTTTTTTTTTCTGTTAGGAAAATATCTTTGAACTAATGGCATCATCTGTATGCATTATCATTCTCCATCACTGAAAGCCAGAACTGCTTGCTACTTAAACTGAGTATCTGGAAATTAGTGGTGATAAACCAGTTTGGGGGGATGGGGGTGGGGGTGAAGAGAGGGTGAAAGAGAGAGAGAGAGAGAGAGAGAGAGAAGAGAGAGAGAGAGAGAGAGAGAGGCAGGCAGACAGACAGACACGCAGGCAGACAGAGGCAGAAAGGAGAGACAGACAGTCACACAGACGGACAGAAGCAAGGAGACATAGAGAGAAGAGGGAGGGAGGGGAGAGACGGACGGACAGACAGACAGAAAGAAAGAAGGCGAGAAACAGCCAGCCACACAGATGGACAGAAGCAAGGAGACACACAGAAAGAAGAGAGAGGGAGGTGAGAGACAGACAGAAGCAGGGAGACAGACCCACACAGGGAGAAGCAGAGGGGCGGAAAGTCTTGGGGGAATCCAAGACAGCAACAGCAGCAGCAGAAGGAGGGCCGGCGGCCCTCTGTGTGTTGGAGGACATGCTGTCCACTGGAGGCGGTCCTCTGAGGGTCCTCACAATCCATGATACGTCATCGCTTCACCGACATAAAACACTCCTGCTGGCTCTTGCCCGTCTCCACAGTGAACGAAGAGAGAGAGAGAGAGAGAGAGAGAGAGAGAGAGAGAGAGAGAGAGCTGCAAGGGGAACATACATGGATGGACAGCGACGACGGAGAGGTGAGGGGAAGGGTGGGGGGTGGGATCAGAGACATGGGCAAAGAGGGAGGTGGAAAGAGAGAGAGGTGGGTGGGGGAAGGGGGGGGGAAGACACACGACACACACAGACACACACACACAACACACACACACACACACAGAGTCACACACACACACACACACACCACACACACACACACACACACACACACACCACACAGAGTCACACACACACAGTGAGAGGAAGATAAACAAACTTACAGAGTCGGACAGTAACAAAATCTCCCACACCTCTTCCTCCCCTTCCCCAAAAACAACAAACAAACAACCCAGAGAGAGAGAGAGAGAGAGAGAGAGAGAGAGAGAGAGAGAGAGAAGACGAACACCACAACACACCACACACACACACACACACACACACACACAGAATCTCAAAGACTGATATCTCGCGCGCGCGCGCGTGCACACACACAGGCACACCCCCCTACCCCCCCCCCCCCCCCCCCACCACACACACACACACACACAGAGTCTCAAAAGACTAATCGGCAACGCAAGTTGTCTGAACAGCGCCGAGAGACGAGAGGAGTGTCCACAGTGCTCCTCACATCACATCCCGGACGTCGTCCGCGCGCGCAAGAACCCAGATCCCGGGACAGCGAGTCAGTTAGAGACGATGGAGGATGTGGACCCTCACTGAAGACGCCCATTGTGTCACTGTCCGCTCAGGTGAGGCTGTTGTGCTCTTGACGTCAACCGTCAGTTTGACATTAATCCTGTCCGCAAGTGGACTCCGTTCCACTGCTATCGGAGCCTCCCCCCCCCTTTCCCACTGCCCCATCCCTTCTTCCCTCGCCCACCGCCAGCCTCCTCCCTCTGCCCTTTCTTTCCGGCCCACTTCACCAGCCTCGGAATAATCTCGGGTGCGTTCTCCTGGGGGTGTTTCACGTGCGTGTTGACGAACCGACCTTCTTGTTAGTCGCTGTCGTGATTGCCCCCTAACTTCTTCACTGGGTCACCGTGACGTGTCGTGTTGCTGCCCCTAATTTCTTCACTGGGTCACCGTGACGTGTCGTGTTGCTGCCCTAATCTTCATTGGGGCACTGTGACGTGTCATGTTGCTGCCCTAACGTCTTCATTGGGGCACTGTGACGTGTGATGTTGTTGCCCCTAACGTCTTCATTGGGTCACCGTGACGTGTCATGTTGTTGCCCCTAACGTCTTCATTGGGTCACCGTGACGTTCATGTTGCTGTCCCTAACGTCTTCATTGGGTTACCGTGACGTGTCATGTTGCTGTCCCTAACGTCTTCATTGGGTCACCGTGACGTGTCATGTTGCTGTCCCTAACGTCTTCATTGGGTCACCCTGACGTGTCATGTTGCTGTCCCTAACTTCTTCACTGGGTTGCTGTCGTGTGTCACGTCGCTTTCCTCAAACCACCTCCCTCAAGTCAACTTGACGAATAGTAACGTGTCATGCTGTTATCTTCAACCTTCTCCATTGGTTATAGGGACTCTGTGATGGTGCGTGCGTCCGTGCGTGTGTGTGTGTGTGTGTGTGTGTTGTGTGTGTCGTGTCGCGCGCGCGCGTGTGTGTGTGTGCGCGTGCGCATCTTGTGTGTGTGCATGTGTGTGCGTGTGGAAAGAGAGAGAGAGAGAGAAGAGAGAGAGAGAGAGAGGAAAACTCCTTTCCAGTTCAGGTCAAGTGCGACTCTGTCCCTTGTCAACTTACCAATTATCACCAGGTGAATTACGGTCTTATCAGCTACCAGTCGCAGGACAGTTTAGAGAATCTGGGGTATTAGATGGCTCCTTCCCTTCCTGATCTAAAGAGATCGCTCGCTCGCTCGCTCGGAGACTATAAGTTTGCTGAAGGCTCATTTTGAGAAGCATTTATTATTCCCCATTCACTCACTCACTCAAGCACATACTGTTAGGCAGAATTATCTACCACTGCAGATATGTATGCTTATCTCCCCCTATTTCTTCAATCTAAGACATAAGAGCAAGCTTTGTTTATAACTGAATATATATATTATATATATATATATATATAAGAGAGAGAGAGAGAGAGAGAGAGAGAGAGAGAGACGGGAGACAGGCAGACAGACAGACAGATAATTTCTGATCCACTTTCTATCCCTTTGAAAAGCTTCCGATGAAAACAAGACCAACGCTGTGCTTGGAGCCTTACTACATGAAGAAGAAAAGGAAATGCTTTAGCTGTAATCAAGTTCCACCATTATACCCTTTTTTTTGTTTTCTTTCTCCCGCACCACCACAAATAGGTAACATACTCTGTCCGGGTAGCCGATTCACCACAAATAGGTAACATACTCTGTCCGGGTAGCCGATTCACCACAAATAGGTAACATACTCTGTCCGGGTAGCCGATTCACCACAAATAGGTAACATACTCTGTCCGGGTAGCCGATTCGGTCTGAATTCTCCCCAACTTCTCCTCGCCTGTGCTAATTTTGACATTAACATGCAAAATACGCGGCGGAACGGGGGGAGGGGTGGGGTGGGGTGGTGCGGCGGTGGGGCTGGAGTCAGCCTGCGGACATGTCTCCGTTATCAAGGAATCCCAGGGAGGCCGTTCCGACGGAATTAAATTTCTAGCTTAGCAAATCTGTTCTGCATATTAAGTTTGCCCAGTGCCACAACTCTTCCTCTCAAAACGACAGATATTCCATTTGGGAACCTTGCAGACTTTACACCAATGAAATAGACATTAAAAGAAAAGAAGAAAAAGAAAATAGAAAAAAGAGGGAAGGGGGGGGGGGGGGGGGGGGGGGGAAGAAGAAGAAAAAGAAATCATGTTTGAGAAAATGATGCAAATCCTAAGCATTGAGGCGCGTAACGATGTCGGATAATAATTTTTTTTTCAAGCCTGACAGCCATACATTGCGCTCAGCAAAGCCGTTAGACTTAGATGGAAAGTGGCAGAATCCGCTGCGCTGAGCCAGTCATATTATAGATAACAAGTATTTCGTTCGTTTGCGAGCACATTTTCCTATCTTGCACATTTTTTTTTTCCCACACACGTTTTCCATCCGCAGAGCTTTCCCATTTCCGTTGTCAGAGAAAACGACCCCCCCAGCCGAGCACGCGTGGCCGTTTCAGGGCTTTATTCAAGTTAAGAAAAATATGAAAATAAAGAAAAGAAGAAGAAGAAAAAGAGAGGAAGAAAAAGAAAAAGTTGCCTTAGCCACCCGAAAAATAGACTTTGATACCGTATATGCAGCATTCCATAACAAAGTAGCCATTCTCCTCCATCCACCCCCATACCCCTCCTCTCCCACCCACCGTTTCTTCCCTACCACCACCCCCCCCCCCTCCGTGACCTCCCCCTCCACCACCACCACCACCACCATCACCACCACCCCCCCTACCCTCTAGCCCTTTGGTTCAGACCTGCTTCGAATCCCGACATCACTCTTCGCCACCTCCACCTGCCCTTTTCCCCCCTCGCCTCCCCCCCCCTGCTCTCTCCACTCTTCTTTACTAGTCCTCCACCTCCACTCCACCTCCCCCCCCCCCCCCCCCCCCTGCTCTCTCCACTTTCTTTACTTAGTCTCCTCCCACTCACTCTCGCCCCCCCCCTCCCTCCCCCCCTGCTCTCTCCACCTTCTTTACTTAGTCTCCCCCACTCCACATGCCCCCCTCCTCCCCCCCTGCTCTCTCACTCTTCTTTACTTAGTCTCCTCCACTCCACATCGCCTCCAGTCCCCTCCCCCCCCCCCACCCCTTTCTCCTTCTACCTTTTGTCTTTTAGACTCGCCTCAAATCCCAATACTGCTCAGCTTCGTCACACTGTCGCCTTGCAAGTGCGACAGACGCGACTGTCTGGTCCAGTCTAGCTCGTGATCCGTTCCCCGTCTGCTCGGTACCGTTCCGAGTCCCCACCACGCCCCATTCGGACAGCAGAAGAAGAAATGTGGATTTGCATAAAAGGAACAGAAGCGCAGACAGACAAAACAGGAGAACCGCAGTTTCGTGGGCAAGTAGGGATATCACTATTGCAGGCCTGAATAGGGATGAACCTAGACCGCGCGGAATGCCACGACCCCTCCCCACTGAGCTGATCGCCAACAGTTTAAGAACCAAGAGATTTCTATGCAACAACACCACCACCAACAAGAGCAGCGACAACAACAACAACAACCACACACACACACACACACACACACACACACACACACACACACACACACACACACAAGCATGCACGCACGCACGCACACACAAAACCATGTTAGCGAAACAGCCGCGCAGGATGGACATGTAGTGACCTTTCCAGTGGTGGCATTGTCTAGTTGCCAGATTACAACAACAACAACAACAACAACCAGCGTCTTGAAAATCAAAATGGAGTCACGGTGTACACAATGACCAAGACCCATGCGGATCTTGTTGAACAGAGAGCGTACTCTGAACCTGCGATGCAGGCAGAGAGTGAATTCTCCCACAGTCATCACCATAACAGACACCGTTCGGAAACCTGCAAGGGAGGAGGTAATTTTGTGGTACAGCTCACGTTTAGCGAGAGTGATCACGCTGTTTTCATGGGACAGATGCCGCTGATGGGCAACGCCCAAAGCAGGTTTACCCCAATCAGTCAGCTTAAACAGCTCCATCAGAGAGATTAAATGCCTCAAACATGGGCGGGAAAGGGGGCTCGCGTCTAATGCAGACAGTCGACATCCTGATCGTTGTTACCCTAGCGTGCGCTTCAAATCAAAAATATAACTCTCTTGATCCATTTGTTTGACTCAAACTGTGGAAAGTTAACTGCATTTGCAGTGGTGGAAAAAAAAAAAAAAAAGACAGGCGTTATGTTCCCCTGACTTTTTTTTTTCTTTTTAAAATTTTCCGTAACAGGTCTATGTATGTTCCTGAGAAGTTATGTTCACTCTCCACTCAACAGGCGCCTCGACCCGACTCACAGTGGAGGAGTTCCTTAGCCTGAAAAGGTCATCATTACTATTTTCACACTTAACTGCACGCGCTTCATCGAGAAATACCACAATAATTACTACTTTCAGTGAAGTAAACGAGTTTTATGACTTGAAGACGAAGTTATTTTTTACATGAAACAAGCGAATTTTCGTGTGATCACCTTTACTTTCTCATACGCTGTAACAGCCATTTTCACATGAGTACCTTGATTTTTTAAGTGATTATTTGCCGTTTTTTGCGTGATGATTTGTAATTGCAAACAGCGTTGTTGTTTGTTTTTTTTCGCATGAAAAGAGGTTTCTAAAGTGAAAATGACACGAATATAACTTTTATGGTAATCGGCTGTTTTTATCTGAAAGAAAAGTTTTGTGTCAATTAATCCATTATGTGCAAAAGTGTGAAAATTATCTGCTCACTCACACACACACACACACACACACACACACACACACACACACACACACACACACACACACATATATATATATATATGTAGTTACAAATTGTTGCGAAAACTGATCGTTTTACGTGAAGAAAAAACAAACAAACAAACTTGTGGAAATGTTTTTACTAAAAAAAAAGTATACTGAAAATTAGTTAATGTGAAGATTAGATGAGTTCATGTGAGAAGAATGTGCTAGCTGTTTGTATGTGAAGAAAATGTGGTAGGGCAAAAATAGGTTTCCACTCCGACAACGACAAATGATAGTAGAGAGAGAGAGAGAGAGAACGAACGAACGAACGAACGAACGAATCTTTTAATGGGGGAAAAAGCGGAATAAGCACAAAATGGCTTTTTTTACATCCGGCCCTCAACAAAGGGAAATACATATAAAATGCAATAATAACATCAGCAAAACTAATCTAGAATTAAAGTAAACATACATAAACGCTATAAATAGACAGAGGAAATGGTTAACACAAAAGAACAGACGACAATCAATGCCTGGAAGAGAGAGAGAGAGAGAGAGAGAGAGAGAGAGAGAGACAGAGACAGAGAGACAGAGAGAGACAGAGACAGAGACGAGAGAGACAGAGACAGAGAGAAACAGATGGGAGGGGAGGGGTCATCATATATAGTTCATGAAAAAATGGTTATTGGAAGATAGATAAATATATATACAATAAACATTATCACAACGATAAAATTATAACACATTTCTGGAAAAAGAAAAAAAAATCATTGAACAGGCACCCCAACCTGTAAGCAAAGACAAAAATTTACACTTGACAAGCAGCACCTTTGGAACAATAGATGAAAGAGACCAGTACAGAGAGAGAGAGAGAGACAGACAGACAGACAGACAGACAAGACAGAAGAGAGAGAGTGAGAGAGAGAGAGAGAGAGAGAGTTTAAGAGCATGAATTGGAAAATTCAGTCATTAGCTGGGTATGAAGTGCCCTTTTAAAGCTATATATGCTGGCATGAACATCAAGAGAGGGTGAAATGCGGTTCCACAAGAAGCCGCCAGAGTAGTGAAGACTGGTTTTAAACATATCTATTCTTGGACGGGGTATTACAATTTTATGAAAATGGCGATTTTCATTCAATCTAAATTTCTCTGTAATTGAAGGGGGAGCACGACCCGAAAGAATCTTAAACATGAATAAAGCTTTATTGAATTTAAGCTTCAAGTTTAATGGTAAAATATCCAGATCTGTATAGTCAGAGTATGATAACGTAACCGATTTTAACAAAACTAATTTCAGGGAACGTCTATAAAGACTAAACAAAGGTTTGAGTATATGATTACTTGCTGAATCCCAAATTGTAGATGCATAATTTATATGGGATTCAATATAAGCGTGAAAAAATATTTTACGTGAATGGCAGTCTAGGAAATGCTTTATCTTGGACAGCTGGTATATCTTTTTTGAAACTGTTTTGCACAAAGACCGTACATGTTCTGACCATGACAGATTGTTATCTATAACTACTCCTAAGACTTTATGACAGACTGTTTCTTCGATAGTTATGCCATTGATAGAAAGGGGTGTGCTCGTATAAGAAAGGGTTTGACGTTTTTGTCTTGTGGTTATGATCATATGTTTGGTTTTGACAGGGTTTAAACACATATGGTTTAATTCAGACCATTTGGTTAGCTGGTTAATACTTTGCTGTAATAACATAGATACTTTTTCTCCTTTGCGATAACACGCATGAACAGTAGTGTCATCGGCGAACATATCACAAAGCGCTGGGAGAAACGGGGGGAGATCATTAATATATATTGAGAAAAGTATGGGTCCTAGGACGGAGCCTTGAGGAACACCATGTTTGAGAGGCAAGATAGAAGACTGGCGTTCATGAATTGAGACAATTTGTTTTCTGTCGCTTAAAAACGAAGAGATGAGTTCTAGAGCATTATTGGATAAACGGTACAGAGAGAGAGAGAGGAGAGAGAGAGAGAGAGAGAGAGAGAGAGAGAGAGGAGAGAGAGAGGAGAGGAAGGGGATGGGGAGAGAGAGAGAGAGAGAGAGAGAGAGAGAGAGAGACTTATCCTCTCTCTCCCCCACGTCTCTATGGACTCTGGTAGTGAAGGCAACGTTTCTCTTGGCTTGGCAGTGGAGTCTGTACTCTGTGAAGTCCCCTGGTGAGTCAAGTCACAAGCTAGAGTGACCATGGGCAAGGACATGACGGCAAACACTAGCTTGTCAGCTAACACCAAAATAATTCACCCTCCCCATCCTCACTCCCAGCCCCCAGCCCCTTCTTTCTCCGTTCGGCTTTTTCTTTCTTTCTTCCTTTTTCTTTTCTTCAGTTTCCTTTTCATCTTCCTTCGTTGGATTCTTTATATTTCTTTCTTTGGTAAAAATTTTCCTTCGTTTTTTTTTCTCCTGTACTTTTATTTCCATCGTTCTTCCATCATTCCTTCGTTTCTTTCTTGCGGTCTTTCTTTGAATTTTTTTTTCTTTCCTTCTGTCTTTTTTCCTCACAATTTCCTTTCGCTAGTTTCCTTTCTCATTTTCTTTCTTTGCTTGCTTTTTTCTCCCCCATTTTGAAGAAAAAAATTCTGTGCGGGCAGTAGAAAAATGGGCTTTCTCTGCTACTGGCAGCTGGCTATTGTAGCTGGCCATCAAAATAGATTATCACAAGGAGGACAGCGCCAGAGCCTCACCGTCCCGTTTTCACGGTGGAGGAGAGATTTTAAAAGCAGCGAGACTCTCTCTCTCTCTCTGCGTGTGTTTGTACGTGTGTGTGTGTGTGTGTGTGTGTGTGTGTGTGTGTGTGTGTGTGTGTGTGTGTGTGTGTGCGCGCGCGCATTCATGAACATCCTGCATATAAATTCATGCATGCACATAGACGTATGCATTCTTATAAACCTCAAATCGCCTGAACAGAGAGAGAGAGAGAAGAGAGAGACAGACAGACAGACAGACAGACAGAGGGAGGAGGGGAAGACGGGTAGGAAAGCGATTTCAAAATGAAGAAAAGTCTGATACCCTTACGCACCCGAGCTACATGTCACTCTAACCTAACCCTAAGGTAAGCCTCCCCCCTCCGACCGACACCCAATTTTAGCAACGGCTTTCAACATTTTTCTCCCTTTTTTTTTCACCCGGAGAGAAACAATGCCAACACAACAAAAGATGACAACAGAAACAGCGCGCACTGAGAGGCTGCGGTCGAGGACAGACAGAGCAGACGACAGAAGTACCTGAGCCCTCCAGATGCTCAGGGGAAAGCACCTGTTACGATCAAACTGGCCATGATGAAAAGTGCAGGTAACGAGCACCATGCGTGGACTCTGAGGTAAGACAACCTTTCCATTTATTTAAGACGGACACGCAACCGTAGCAACATACATACATCCGACGTACTACCCTATCTTTATCACCCATGCAACCGGAAACAAATTTCTACTTCAACCCCTGACCTGTCTCTCATCCAGCCCTATTCGAACCCTGACCAACAACCCCTGACGTCAACTCTATGACCTCCGTTTTGCACTTGAATTATAAGGTCCGATTTCCCAATGGCCATCCTGTCAAAAAGGGAGGCAACTTTAAGAGAAAGAAGTTCTGCGAACAAAGACCAGGGCTCGAGCGCTGATTGCATTTCGGAGTTGTCACTCTTTTTTCTTTTTTTTCAACATGGAGACTAAAAACTTATGGCTGATCTGGGGTTTTCAGCTGTCATTCGAAATTTTATGATATCGCAGTGTTTCTGGTAATAAGATACACTTTTTTGTTTCAATAATTGTGTTGCGATTGTTCCATTATGTTCTTATGATACCACTATATCATATTCCTAGAAATTCAAAGAAACATCGGGATGATTCAAAGGCTTGAGTCCTCTGGTGGTCTTGGTACTACCGACAGTAGCAGCAGCGGCGGCAGCAGCAATAGGAGTTCATCTACGTGGACCTGACAAAACCGGACCCATCCTAGGCGACTTGTGCTCATATCCATTGACCGTGATCGAAGTCACTTCTCCCCGTTGCCGTCAGTGGCTCTGTGTTTACAAAGAATACATCACAACCTTACGTGCGCCTCTGTTCAAGATCTTTTTTCCAACAGACTGTTGAAGCTGATTTGATAATACTCCATTAGCACTAGAAGTCCGCTTGTCAGGGTTACAACGTTCTTGGTATTCTCCGTGACCAAACTGTCCTTGATAGTAAACGGGAAATAAAAATTTGCGGTAGAGAAGGGAAGGAAGGGGGGGGGGGGGGGGGGGAGTAAAAGAAAATCGCCCTGTCTCTTCTGTGTATTAAATCGCTCATAGTGACCAGCTTCCGGTCTGGCCTGTCTGACATCCTCAACCTGCACGCACCTGTTCATTCCTGTTCTGCTCCGGACACCTGCATCAACAGGATGTTCTCTTCCAGCACTGCTCCTCATACAGTACGTGTATGCATCAAACGCGCAATGAAATTTACACATATTTTCCAAAAGTTCAGACTGAAGGCCAGTCAGTCAGTCAGTCATTTCCCTGACCGCTGGGGTCGCTGGGGGGACGTGATGAGGCAGCCGCCGTTTCTCTCCAGGCTCTTCTGACTGAGGGTACAGACACGGAATAAAGTGTTTCCAGTATGTATAGCCTACGTCTGTCCATGAGTTCAGGGTCGAGGGCGCCCATGACTCTGATCGGCTGATGCGAGAGCTTGAGACTCGACCGAGCTTAGCAGCGTTCCGTTTGATGTGCGCCCTCCCCAGCAGAATGCAACAGACGGTCTTTTGGTTGCAGGTTTGCGGTGCGTGCGACTAAGGTAGGGAACGACGTTATTTCAAAGGAATTCATTCTTTAAACATACACATACGCGTGCGCGCGCGCACGCACGCACGCGAGCACACACACACACACACACACACACACACACACACACACACACACACACACACAACACACCAAGCAAAAGATGGCGAAGCAAGCATTGTCATTTCCATGAAACAGGCTCCGTCATCAGAAAATCATGGCGTTACCAGATCACTGAACTTCGAGAGGGTGGTGTGTGTGTGGCGCGCGTGCGTGTGCGCGCATGTGTGTATGTGTGTGTGCGCGTATGTGTGTGTGCGTGCGTGTGTGTGTGTGTGTGGTGTGTGTATGTGTGTGGCGTGCGTGTGTGTGTGTGTGTGTGTGTGTGTTGTGTGTGTGTGTGTGTGTGTGTAGAGAGAGAGAGAGAGAAGAGAGAGACAGACAGACAGAGTCTCGTGTACGCGCTAAGGACTTCAACTAAATTGCTCTTGATGCCTATACTTTTATGACTATTGAAAGAGCTCTTCCGAGAGTTGTGGAGGCATCAGTACTAACAGCATTGAGAACAGGGGGGGGGGGGGGGGGGGGGGGGGGGGAGCGGCAGCAGTGTTGCGAGGAGGTAGGTAGTGAGCGCAGCAGTGTCAGAGGCATGGTAGTGATATGATGATAAATGACTGACCCTTACGAAGGCTGGACTTACAGCGATACAGTCACCGTGCACGAGAGAGAGAGAGAGAGAGAGAGAGAGAGAGAGAGAGAGAGAGAGAGACAGACAGACAGACAGACAGACAGACAGACAGACAGACAGACGAGAAGAGGGGAGAAGAACGGAAGACGGACGGATGTGTGTGTGTGTGTGTGTGGTGTGTGTGTGTGTGTGTGTGTGTGTGTGTGTGTGTGTGTGTGCGGGTACGTGTGCGTGCGTGCGTGTGTGACAGAGAGCGAGGGCGTGGGGACGGACGGAGAGAGAGATTCCAGATGGTTTAATGTTCGTAAGTCATTAAAGTCTTAACATTTCCGTTAAAGACAGATATGATACAATCCAAATTCATTTTGCATGGACTCTGAAGGTAACACAGATTCTTTTATCTAAGAATTAATGTCACGGAGAGAGTGAGAGAGAAAGAGAGAGACAGAGACACAGAGAGAGATGGCGTATATAAAAATTAAATAGTAGGCCACTCTCAAACTTTCAGTAGTTTTGAGTGCAGCTCTAAGATTCACCCCCTACTCCCCTAACCCCCCCCCCCCCCCTTCCCATCTCTTCTAACTTGTATTTCTGACCTGCAAGATAAAAAAAAAGACGCTCAGACTATCATTGGCTACATGCAAATACTCGTTGTCACCCCTGTTCACCCAAACCAAGACACCACCACCGAGCCGCTCCCTCCCCCTACCCTCCCCCCCTCCCCCGTTCTTGCTCCTCCTCTTGCCCTGTGCCCACTGATTTCCTCCTTGGTCTGCCCTAAGCAGTAGGTGTGGGGAGAGATGATGACCTCCAGCCTTTTTCTGCGGTCTTCACGCCAACAGAGGGTGCAGACCAGTGCTGCTCCGCCAGACTGCGATCTTCTGTTGTGGTTTTGGGGGGAAGAGAGAGAGAGAGAGAGAGAGAGAGGAGAGAGAGAGAAGAGAGGAGGGAGAGATAGGAGAGAGAGAGAGGAAGGTGTAGAGAAGGAGAAAGAGAGAGAGGAGAGAAAGGAGAGAGAGAAGGGAAGACAGGAGGAGAAGACGGCAGACAACAGAGCAGGCGAGGAGGAAGACAGGGTGAGGAGGGGAGACACAGAGCAGTGGGCGATGGGGGAGCGGGCGGAGGGGGGGAGGTGAGAAAGGGGGAAGCAGGCGTGGAAGGGGGGACGGTTGAAACGGTGAAGGGAGTAGGTAGTGAGGTTGTGAACCCGAAGGACGTCGGGTGGGCGTGCCGCTTCCGCTGCGACAAGACGGATATGGCAAATCTGCTATGCATAACATCTCCCTCCCAACCCCTCACCACCCCCACCCCTACCCCTCGACCACCAACACCACCTCTTTCCACAACCCCCCCTCATTTTCTCTACCTCCGTCTCCTCCGCAGATAAGATTTGTCTGCTGCCATCGGGGATGATGGGAGGAGTGACAAGACAGAAGAGGGGGCGGGGCGGCGGGGGGTGGAGGGGGGGGGGGAGGGGAAGATGAGGACGAACAGTCTCTCTCTCTCTTCTCTCTCTCTCTCTCTCTCTCTCTCTCTCTTCTCTCTCTCTCTCTTTGTATGTCTGACGAGGACACTGGCGAAAAGATCATACAGAGGTGTCAGCTGAAGTCGCACGTCAGAATCACTGCATGCGGGGGAAGCACTAACGTTTTGTTCACCCCCTTCAGACATGGTTTCTCTCACGTGTTTTCTTTCCGTGCATGACCAAAGTGGCTTGGGTTTGAAAAACGCATTAATTTTCCATATAAATGCTTAAATAATCAAACTGACAAACGTTTTGTTTGAACGGTTCTAAGCTCAATATTTGACAGATAGAGGCTGTCTTTTGAAGGGAGGTTATCTTAAAGGGGGGGGGGGGGGGGGGGGGGGGGTTGAATATGGTTCTCCCGTTGAAAATCCTAGCTAACAGCTTCCCTTGGTGGTATTGTTGGCACGGTGATGCTTAAAGCGAAATACACTGGCACTGTCATTCTGGGGGTGGGGGTGGGGGGGGGGGGGGGGGGGGGGGGGAGCTAAAGTAAAAGGGTCAGATAATAGTATGTTGAATTGCGTGACTTGTAGGCCTGCTTATCACTGTCAACCTATTGCCAACCTGTGGCTCTCCCTCCCCCTCCCCCCCCCATCTGTATCGCATACTGACCAAGCTATCCGCTTGATCTGTTTCTCTGCCTGCCTACTTGTCTATCTGTCATGAATGTGTCTGTCTGTCTTCTGTCTGTATGCGTATTGAATTATTGTGCACCATGCACATGCATACACACACACACACACACACACACACGTACGCATACTAAACATGCACGCACGCGCGCGCGCGCGCGCGCACACACACACACACACACACACACACACAACACACAAACCAACAGCGCGCGCGCGCTATGCGTAACAAACATACAAAACTTCGAACAAAACGGACATCTGGTCAGAGACAATGACCTCAAAATGTCAACACTCTAACACTCCAGACGACAGAAAATGCACATGTGATGCGATCGAAGATGAAATATTCACTTTCTACACCGCTGGTCCAAACACCAAACTGTTGACTACAACCAACAGAACAACAATGTTGTAATTTAGCAAATCAAAAGCTGACGCAAACAAACGTCCAAGTGACATACTTTGCATGCAACAGCCTCGTGCGAATCCGTGTTACAAAACTTGTGGACGTTGGAATGCAAATGGCAAGACAATTACGGCAAAAAGTAAGAGCTGATGTACATGAAGTAAGCATATGAATCCCGAACTTTGAAGTCATACAAAAAAACGAGAGAGAGAGAGAGAGAGAGAGAGAGAGAGAGAGAGAGAGAAGAGAGAGAGAGAGATTCTAAACGATTTGATGGTTAAAAGAGAGAGTGAGAGAAAATGGTGTGTGTGTATGTGCGCGCACGTGCGTGCGTGCGTGCGTGAAACAGAGAGAGAGAGAGAGAGAGAGAGAGAGAGAGATTTTAAATGATCTGATGATTTAATGAGAGAGAGAGAGAGAGAGAGAGAGAGAGCAGACAGACAGACAGACAGACAGGACAGACAGGCAGGCACAGGAACACAGAAGACAGAGGATCTAAAAGATGGTTTGATCATAAGCCCAATTTAAGTGAATGAACGCACGCATGGAAACATTCTCACAGAAACACGTCGCTATTTCATGAAAATCAAGTGTTCCCTTCGACCGTCGTATTCCATCAGCATTCTTTGTCGTGCCAGTTCGATTTTTGTTTGTTCGCTTAATCCACATCCACAGTATTTCTAATGCAGCCTCCAACAGCATTAATCCTTCGGTAACATTTCTGAGCGCAGAATCTAAATTTTCATTTTCAACATTTTCTCAGCCTCAATGATTTTAACAACATAAAATGCAGCTGTGTCAACAATTCGTGACTTTCTTTTTTCTTTTTTTTCTTTTTTTTTCTCGGACGACATGAAACGTTCTAAAACTGAACGTGGAACCGTCACGTTTCTGTGATTAAAATCGTCTTGCTGCATAAACATCGCCAGTTTGATTGGCATGTGTTAGGAACCGGTTTTCTGTGGTTAATGACAATGACAAATGAAATAAACACACATCAATCCGAAGCAGGAATGGGAAAGATTTCCTTTCGTTTCCCTTAATGACTTTCCTTGGAATGTTGAAACCGATGGCTGAAATCACTGGCATTGTATGCACTCTTGGCGTTTTCTAGCATTGGCGATGTTTTCTGCATCCCAACTGACTCCGATCTTCGACGGAAAATAAGCACTCCCAACACGAAAGAGGGTACGGGAAGGAAATCTCTCCGCAGAAACATACATGAAATTTCGATAAATACCCCCGCCCTCTTCCCACAAGCTCAGGAGGTGTGTGTGTGTGTGTGTGTGTGTGTGTGTGTGTGTGTGTGTGTGTGTGTGTGTGTGTTGCGTGCGTGCGGCGCGCGCGTGCGTGCGTGCGTGCGTGCGTGTGTGTAAGATTATAGACCACTTCGCAAACGCATCCAAGCTGTTCGGACTGACAATCAGTCTTGGAAAAACGGAGGACCTGGTCCAAGTCGCCCCCAACACAGCCAAACCCCAGCCAGCCATTACCATTGATGAAGTCCAACTGAAGTGCGTGGAGAGCTTCAAGTCTCTGGGCAGCGGTATCTCTGCAGATGGTTCACTGGACAAAGAGATCATTTCCAGGATCCAGAAAGCCAGCCAGGCCCTCGGAAGATTAAGAGTGAAGGTCCTCCAGCAGAAAGGCATAAGACCTGTCTACAAAGCTAAAGATCTACGAGGCTGTAATCCTTTCTTTACTGCTGTATGGATGAGAAACGTGGACCCTGTATCGAAAGCATATCAAGCAGCTAGAACAGTTCCATACGCGATCGCTGCGCATGATTATGGGTATTTGCTGGCAGGAAAAAGTCACAAACCAAGGTGTTGGACAAAGCTGGCTTGACAAGCATTGAGTCAATGTTGCTGAAGGCTCAGCTACGCTGGACTGGGCATGTCATCAGAATGAATGACAGCCGCATTCCCAGACAACTGATGTATGGTGAGCTCAAGGAAGGCTAACGCAGACAGGGAAGGCCCAAACTGAGATACAAAGATACCCTTAGGAGCAATCTCAGATGGTGCGGCATCCAGCCTCGCGAGCTGGAAACCCTTGCTGCTGACAGATCATCTTGGAGGTCCCTCACCTTCAAAGCAACAGCTGCCTTCGATGAGGACAGAAGACTGCGTGTCGCCGCTGCAAGGGACAGACGACACAGGGCCTCGTCCTCCACAGTCCCAAACTCAGACTATGGATGTGTCGTCTGTGGGCGCCTGTGTGCTTCCAGCTTCGAGCTGCGGAGTCACATGCGCCGTCATCGTCATCGCTGAGTACACAGACCATCGTCTTCGTCGGCTCCCGACGGACTACTACTGTGTGTGTGTGTGTGTGTGTGTGTGTGTGTGTGTGTGTGTGTGTGTGTGTAGGTACCATCTTCGATTCAATGAAGTGTGATCAAAACGAAATATCCAGCATGGTCATTTAATGACTGATAGTCCATTGCTAGTCATCTTTTCGCCACATTTACCTCGTACTTCTTTCTGTGTGACGTTGAATGTGACGGATGGAGTTCTCTCCCTTTCAGCACCTTCCGTGTCTCGCCGTCACCCCCCCCCCCCCCCCTCCGACGCCCCCTCCCCCATTCCTCCTATCCCTGTTCCTGTCCCGCATTACATGGGATGATTACTTGGATCTTTCAAGAATTCGTTCGTTCTGTTTGTCTGTCCGTCTGTCTGTCTGTCTCTGTTTATCAAGCATAAATACTACAGGCAACCTTCCTTATTCAAATTGGTCCTATTGATGTCTTCATCTTCTGCTGAAGATGCCCGAAATTTCTCATTGTTTTGATACAAGGCATTTAAACCTAGAGAAATAGCTGTCTCATGAGTTTAATCCCATATTAATAGTCTTCTTTATGATCTAGTTTATGATTGTTCCATACCTTGATTTGTTTAGCTTTCTACTTTGTTGTTTTTTTTTGTATGGTATTCACGCCAAAGCCTTTTAACAAATAAACCAACCGAATCCGAATCTGTCTGCCTGTCTGTCTCCTGATAGTGTGAGGGTGGAATTAATTGTGAGCAAGAGTTTACGGCTCTGCAAATTGTCCTTTTTCTTTCTTTCTTTCTTTCATTCATTCATATTCCGTATTACAATGACTAGGTATCCTTCTCTGTCGTGTACTGCAACTGTGTGTTATCAACAGCCGTTACTGTAAATCTGTATGTTGGTTCCACTTCTTGTGTTGGAACTCAACACTTGTCGTCGCTGCTCTACGTTTATCCTTTCTGGATTATATATATAAAATATATATATATATATATATATATATATATATATATATATATATATATATATACATCGCTGGAAGTGAAATACGTTTGAAATCACCGCCACGTTTATGGCCTTTTTTAAAAACATTAAAAAAAAATGTTTTAGAGTCAGGATGTCCATTCTGGACATTCTGGCCACCACAGTGGGTGGCCTGCTGGTGCCATCAGCGGTACTAGAAACTGTGCACGTGCAATGCCATCGCGCGTCCCGTTGCTGTCTGGAACTGTGTCATGCTGAATGTCCACTACTTCCAGCCAAATGTACTGTCCACTCACAGGAGAAAAAAGGAATGTTAAAAAAAAGGGTCCACTTGTCGCTTCTGGAAAAAAAAGATTCTTCCACATTGATTTCTGAGTTTACTTAGATTCAGGTTTCTTTGAGACTAGGGGCTTTTTGATATCCCAGTCAAGCTGATAATGGCGAGTATGATGAAGGTAAGTTGCGTTGATTCCGCTCAGGAGTTAAACGAAAAAGCAGCCGATATATGCACGTCATTCATCGTATCAGACAGAGTTCTATGTTATGAACAGATTTCTCCTGTTTAAACAGATTTTTGAAAAAAAAAATGTTGTAGCCCTATAATATGCGTAGGCAGTGTATTCCGTTAAAGTGCATTTCGGGAGTGAAGACAATCTCTTCTGAATACTGGTCCTCGTATGAACAACTAGTTATTTGCATTCCCTATTTTGACAGAATACCCTTTTAAAAACATACTCTGGGTCGAAACTGTATAACCCTTTACGTGTTTGAAAATTTTGTACAAAATCACCTCTACGTTTTTTGTAGTCTAGGTCTTAAGAAACAATGGGTAAATCCCTGTTTTGATGTGTTCATTCCTGTAGCTGCTGCTGTTCGATTGGTCTCTGAAAAGTTAAAATAATTATCTTCCCTTTGCTATTCTTTTGCATTATAGATTTTCGCTCTCTTCTCACTTAATCCATTCAACTTATGACCTACCTTGACTCTCAGATGATCATTAAGTGCTTTAAAATAGAATAGGAAATTATGTGAAGGCAGTCTTTCCTGTATGTGTTCCTACACGTTAAACATTACGTGCAGAATGTTCTCCCTGCCATCGCAAGTTACGGACCAGACTTCGCTTCCGAATCCACAGTACGCAATCACAGCTAAACAGTCACAAACACAGAGATCACTTGCATTTTTCTAGCCCGTGTTGCGAAACTCACTTTGCACAAGAAGCCACGAGAAAATGACAAAGAGTCCAAAACCACAACCAACAAAAAGCTGTGTTTTCTGATGGCACTGTGTCCTGTTTTTCCTAAATTAAGTACCCGGAAATTTCTATCTTGAACGAACAATTATTCATTAGTAAAAAAAAAAAAAAAAAAAAAAAAAAAAAAAAAAAAAAAAAAAAAAAAAAAAAAAAAGGAAAAACAGAGAACAGAATAACTGACAGCACAACTTTTACGTCTTACTGGCTTTCTGATATGAACTCACCGTCAGACAGAAAAAAAAGGCTCTCTGTCTGTCTCCGACTATGTATCTGTATCTGTATCTGTATCTGTATCTCTGTATCTCTCTCTCTCTCTCTCTCTCTCTCTCACGCGCGCGCGCGCTTACATACACAGGAACGCTTACACAAAGAGTTGAGAAGAGAGAGAGAGAGAGAGAGAGAGAGAGAGAGAGGAGAGAGAGAGAGGAGAGAGAGAGAGACAGAGAGAGACAGAGCGAGCGTCAAACGTACTTGGAAATGACCAGGAGAAACAGAACTGGATTTGTTCCTGGAAATGCACAGTCCCCCTCCCCTCCCACCCCCCGCAGCCCTCTGCCCCTCACCAAAACACACACACACACACACACACACACACACACACCACAACACACACACACTCGCCTTCACCCTCCTCCCCCCCCCACCCCTTTTCTATCCTAGTGTTAATGACGACATTAACGGCGCAAGATGGGTCTCCGGGTTCACCCTCTTGTAATTTCCTCCACGAAATAGGCACGGTGAAACCCAATGCACGGAATACCTTTGGAATGGAATCTCTCTCTCTGTCTCTGTACCTTCACGGGCTTGCCGGTTTAGGTTCTCCGGCATTGCGTTCAGTCTGCCTGCCTCTGCACCAATACCCCCTCCCGACGTGCCGAAATGCCATTCTCTCTCTCCACTCCCCCCCCCCCCCCCCCCCACCCCTTCTCCCAAAATGAGATCATGTTTTACTGGCCTGCAGTCGGCTTTCTGGCAACGACCAACAGGTGCAATTTGCTGGACCAATCCGGAGACAGTTTACAAGTACCGGGCAAATCACATCACCCGACACATATTTATGCTTGCACATTTGTAGAGAGAGAGAGAGAGAGAGAGAGAGAAGAGAGAGAGAGAGATGAGAGAGAGAGAGAGAGAGACGGGCAAAAAAGTTTTAAAACAATGATATAGTCTCCGATTCAAGATTTTTTCCTCTCTCTCGTCGAAAACCCATTTTCTCTTCGATATGTAGCAAACTACGTGGATATTGTCTAGGGTAGAGGTAAGAAAAGAAATCTTTTTTGATTATGTATTGGTATTATTTTTCTTTTAACCTATGTGATAGGCGCACAAAAAAAATCGGGACTTCTCACTCTCCAATCACGCCCCTTACACGCGTTTACTGCAGAACTACACCATGAAACAGCTTTTGGGCAAGTGCTCCCAACAGGTGAACGCCGATGTATCTCTCTCTCCCAATCGGAGGGCAGTTAACAAAATTGGACGAATCACGTAGATTGACACATACAATACTCATAATGAAGAAAAGCGACACATGAAAGACAAAGACCAAGTGGAAACAATCCAGAGGCTACCTCCGCGTCTTTTACTTAAAAAAATCAACTTCGCTTTCCATATGAACAGGATATATGTTGTGTCAAAAGACTAGAAGTCAAAGGGGGGAATTCTTTCCGAATCGTGTTCAGCCATTATATTTTTGTCTCCTTGCGACCAAAATAGTAACATCTGCCGAGTTGGTAGGCAGAGAGCTCTTCGACATTATCGCTCTCGGAAGCGCTTGCGCGAACGTCAAATTGTACTTCCGCAGAAAATGCATGAAAGGCTGTGATTGGAGGCTGAGGATTCGGACCAGGAGCTCTGCCAACCAATCAGACGGCGTTACTGTTTTTGGTGCCTGGGGATAAAAGGAATGGCCGAACATAATGGAGAAAGATTTACTTTTTGACACCCCCCACCCCAGCCCCCAGCCTCAGCCCTTTCAGATCACATTTATCTCGTTCATATCGAAGATGAAGCGGGTTTTTACGCGGAATTTTGCTGAATTGAACTCTGGACTGTTTAAACTTTATCTCCGTCTCCTTTATCTATAAACATTAATAAATTCTTGTAGGTCGAGCTGAGTAATGTGTCGACTCTGTTGTATACTTCCCTACGAGTGGTCGAAAGAGACAGCATCTTTACCTGTTGGTGCGACGACTAATTCCACCCCCCCCCCCCCCCAAGTAAAAAGAGACACCACCACCACTACCAAACACACACCCACACCCACACCCACCCACCCACCCACACCACACACACACACACACACAAAAGCTTATTGTGAGGGATAATCAGATGCCCGATCAGTCTTTCCACAAATCGAAGGACTTGCGGTTGTGCTTGGGGGACAAAAAATGAATGTGTACATCTAGAAAAGATTTCCTTACTGACATCTAATACGAACAGACGACACACACCTTCTTCGTATGGAAACTGAAGTGGATTTTAAACAAAAAGAAATGGGAGATCAGACAAGTTTGCTGGAACTTTGTGGATGTTTTTTTTTTTTTTATCCCTGTCCTCTCTCTCTCTCTTCTCTCTCCCTCCCTCCCTCCTCTCTCTCTCTCTCTCTCTCTGGTCTTAAATCTGTTCTTGAGCGTGAATACGACAGCTTGCTGCGGACATAACCAGCTCCTTTTGGTGGACCTCGTCGCCATTTTGGTTCCGTCTCACCGGCAGAATTCGTCGAGCGTGGGCGAAACGTTCGCTGCTCGCTGTTCGGACAACGTTCCAATCATCGCCGAAAGGCGGATCTGAACCAGGAGCTGCTGGACTGCGGCGGTAATGAAGATTAGGAAGAAGCGTTGGGAATGAACTCCACAGGAGGTAGGAGGAGCAAAGACCTTCACCAGGATGGAACGAATCCTGGATCGACCTTTTAATCTCCACTCGTGCTACCGATTTGCCGCAAGATTCGAGGAGGAGGGGGGGGGGGGGGGGGGGGGGGGGGGAGAGTTCGTCCTTCTGCCACGTGTTCACTTTCTACCAACTCCTGTTAAATTTGGGTCCGTACTTTTTGCGCCATCTTTTCCTCTTCCTTTTTTTTTCTTTTTTTTTTTTTCTTTTTGGTCACATCTTCTGTGGCACTTCAGCGGCCTCACTCACCAGCTGAGCGCATTCGAGCTTCTCTGTCCAAAGCCGCCACAGCCTGGCTCGCCCCATCGCCAGCCCCCGGCACTGAGAATCCACCAGAAAGCAGTCAATGCCATGCGGTCACCACAGGGCTACCCACCAGAGGAGACACTGTGCAGCTGTCGAGTCCCTTCGGTGGTGTTTGAAGGTGAGTGATAATGATCCAGCATCCGCCCAAACGCCCTCCTGGTGACTTCTTCTTCTCTGCTTCTGCTTCTTCTTCTTCTTCTTCTTCTTCTTCTTTGCGTAGGCAGGCTGATACTCCTGCGGACACTCCCTATATGGACAGGCAAGTATCAATCCCATCTACCCAACAAAGGGAGTGGAGTTTTGTGTGCATGACCGTTTTTTTTTTTTTATCCCGCCATTAAGGCAGCCATACTCCGTCTTCGGGGAAGGTGCATGCTATGTGTACGTGTCATCCATACCAACGGCCAAACTGGCCTTCTCTTCCGAACGTTGTTGATGGGATTTTTACGTGTGTGCAAGATCTTATGCTTGCGTTCACACACGGAACCTCGGTTTATAGTCTCATTCGAAGGACTGTATGGGAAATGGAGTCAGAACTAATGTTAACTCCGAGGGAAAATCCCCCTGTACCGAAACGGCCCGACGGGGATTCGAACCCTCAACCCTTGGATTACAAGTCCGGCGCTCTACCAACTGAGCTATTCCGGCCCCTTCCTCCTGATGGCAATAATGGCTTAGTCGCGGAGTCTGCGTGAGCGAGTGCACGCTTCCAGAGGGCGCCACACCACGTCAGCAGAAACGACAGTTCCCTTGAATGACCAACACCGAGGACGTCGACACCGGCTCATCAAGGGAGAAGATGTGGACAGGAATCTGAACTCGGGTCATCAGACAGCAGGGCCACAGAATTTGAGACTGTTCTTCATTTCAATGCTGGTCGATGAGGATAAGGCCGATGACGACGATGCTATGATGCTCCGTTCTCGTCTGACAAACCATGACAGGGATGGTTCTCTTGGCTTGTTTTCGTGAATAAATCCTGGCGTCAACCAGTCCGAGAGATACAGACACCTGCAGTGTTGGTCAGCGACACTCTCAGCAACGCATCCATTAAGTGGAAGAAAGTCGACCGTGTGGTTCTCGTCTGTTATAACTGATCCCACAGCAAACTCAGCTCTGGGTAGCAGCCGGTCGGGGCGGGGGAAAAAACACAAATAAGTGTCTCTGATAAGGAATCGAACCCACGACGTCTCAACCGGTAACCACTGTGCACCAGCGGCTGGTGTTTTTGTGCGAAATCTTACTGACAGACTGACAAACACAGACAAAAAAAAGACAGATAAACAAGCGAACAAACCAGCACTACACGAAAGAAAACATGACCTCGCTGGCGTACGTATGGAAAAAACAACACACACACACACACACACACACACACACACACACACACACACACACACACACACACACACACACACACACACACACGCACGCACGCACGCACGCACGCACGCAAAACAAAAACGAAAACACGCCCACACACACACACACACACACACAAAAGAAAAAGAAAAAACTAAAACAGACACCACACACACACACACACACACACACACACACACACACACGCACACACACACACACGCGCGCGCGCGCACACACAACAACACACACACACACACACACACACGACACACCACACACCACACACACACACACACACACACACACGTAACGCTAAAGAAGCAGGGAACAGAGAGGGCAAGGTTAATGAATTCCAGCGAGGACTAAGGTGGCCGGGTAGTTAGCTTCCACAGACAGATTCCACACTGTGACGCGTACCCGTTGTCTTCCGAGACAGAAGGAGGCCAATAGAATTTCCCCGTCATTTCCCAGGGGAATCTCGCCTCATTAGCCGGGACGCAAACCAGGATCACCCGTCGTAAGAAATAGTTTGAGAGCATTTTGAGGTTCATCAGCAAATAACATGGGAGAAAAAAAAGTAACAGACAAATTAAAAGAACGAAGATTGGTTCAGTAAAGATCTCTCTCCCTCTCACTTTTAAATCTCTCTCTCTCTCTCTCTCTCTCCTCTCTCTCTCTCTCTCTCTTAAATCTCTGTGTGTGTGTGTGTGTGTGTGTGTGTGTGTGTGTGTCTGTCTGTCTGTGCGCGCGTGTGCGTGTGTGTGTGTATGTGTGTGTGTGTGTCTGTGTCTGTGCGCGCGCGCGTGTGCGTGTATATGTGTGTGTGCTCGCGCGTCTCAACCCCCCCCCCCTCTCTCTCTCTCTGCGTGCGTATGCATGTGTGCGTGCGTGTGCATTTGTGCGTCATGTGCATGAGTGCCGCATGTGCATGTGTGTGCGTGTGTGTGTGTGTGTGTGTGTGTGTGTGTGTATGAGCGCGAGCGCGCACGCGCGTGCATGTGTTGTGTGTGTGTGTGTGTGTGTGTGTGTGTGTGTGTGTGTGGTGTGTGTGTGTTCAGACAGACCAGCTCCACCCGGCACTGCTTGATTTCCAGAGAGAAGTCCCCCGAGGAGTATCGGGTGGCTGTATTCAACTGTCTTTACAAGGTTACCACGTGGAACACGGGGGACGTGGGGGGGGGGGGGGGGCTGGAGGAAAGGGAGGCAAGCGTTAGGAGGATGGAAAAGGAGGGAAGGAGCAGTGAGAGAGAGAGAGAGAGAGAGAGAGAGAGAGAGAGAGGGGGGGGGGAGAGAAGGAGTGGAAAGGGAGGCATCTGCTTCTGGCTTTGTCCTTAGGGATCTGGCCCTGGCTGCTTTTTTTCATTATTATTATTATTATCATTATTTATTTCTATGTTTTTTATTTACTTTTTTTTGGTTGGGGGAGGGATGGAGTGGAGGAGAGAGAGACAGACAGACAGAGAGAGAAGAGAGAGACAGAAAGGCAGAGAGAAACAGGAAGAGAGAGAGGGGAGGGAGAGACAGAAAGAGAGGGTGGGAGACAGAGAGAGAGAGGGAGACAGTGAGAGAGAGATAGATAGACAGACGGGGAGAGAGAGGAGAGAGAGGAGAGGGGGGGGGTGGGGGTGGGGGGGGGGGAGGGACGACGGGTACAGTGTAAAGGGATGAGATTTGTCCAGTGGTTTACGAGTCTGGAACCTTTGTGCAGGGGTCGCTTTGGGTAGACTCACGCCTGAAACCACAGAAAAAAAAAGAAATGTCGCCGACGATAAGGCGATACAGAGCTGGGCCACTCTAATCTGTGGTCACTGCAACAGTGCTACTGGAGATCACATAGACATCAACTTCTGATCGTGTACGTGTCTTGTTTCCATTGTTTTCTCCTTCTGGGGGAAGAGAGAGAGGAGAGAGAGAGGGAGAGAGAGAGAGAGAGAGAGAGAGAGAGAGAGAGGAGAGAGAGAGAGAGAAGAGAAGAGAGAACAGATGAGCATGATGAGTTTACAGAAAGACAGGTGGAAGGGGTAGGGAGGAGAAAAGACAGAGAGAAAGAGAGAGAGAGCGAGAGAGGGAAGGGAGGAGAGAGAAGAGAGAAAGAGAGAGAAGCAGGTGGAAGAGAGAGAGAGAGAGAGAGAGAGAGAGAGAGAGAGAGACAGAGTGGAAGGGGTAGAGAGAGGAGAGAGAGAGAGAGAGAGAGATGCGAACACACACACACACACACACACACACACACACACACATACACACACACACACACACACACACACACACACACACACACACACACACACAAGAGGGGTGGGGGCAGGGGGTAGGGAGTGGAAACTGCAGGTGCTCTCTCCCGATAGATCCTGCTGCCAGAAACAAAGGCGACAGTTCCTGGACCCGTCCTCCTGCATCTCCCCATTCCACATGCTGCTGCCTCCTGGAACGAAGGGACTCTTTATCGCCTACCACCGTCCTCCCGCAGCCGACACAGACCGAGGACGACTGTCCAATTTAATGGGGCGAAACACGTCAGGAACGTTGCCGTTGCCTCCAGGAATGCCGCCGCCCACGAGACGGTACTAACGCAACGCACGGATTGTCACCGTGATTGGAAATGGATGCACCCACTGCCTTCATGGAGGGGGGGGGGGGGGGGGGGGGGGGGGGGGCCGTTTTCGTGATTGGCATAGAGAGTGGAAAGAATGAAAACTGAAATAGATTGAAAAGGTGCAATATATCACATAAAACAAAGTGCCTATAAACCCCTTCGATGCAATCTGTCACATAAAACAAGGTGCCTTTGAAAATAATGCCTTCTGCTTCTTCTTCTGTGGTTTTTTCGTCTTCTTCTTCTTCTGTTTTCTTCTTCATCTTCTTCTTCTCCTCCTCCTCCTCCGTGTTACAGGGGCGCCCCACCGAAGGACTGCTCACCAGGTTCCTCCAGTGCTGTCAGTTGTGTGCCGAGGCCTTGATTTCTGCACGTGGTTTCCCCGTCCAGTTCTCATTCCATCGTGCCTTCTTTCGTCCTGTCTTTCTCCCTCTCTCCAGAGTTCCCTGGAGGACTTTTAGTACGGCGCGTTAAATTTTGTAACATGGCTTATGCCAAAGTAGTTTTCTGTTTTCGACTGATGTCAGCAGATTCTCATACGGTCCGATGGGCTGCCTGATGGTTCGAGGACCTGCTCGTTGGGGAAATGATCAGTATATCTAACACCTCATTTCCGTAGCTTGGACTCAAATTTTCCAGATCCGCTCTCTGGGTCCACGTCTCACGGGCTTACAAGAAGACTGAGGATATCAATACATGCGGGAGACTGATCTTGTTATTCATGGACACATCATTGTCCTTCCATCCAGGTTTCAGTCTGGAGAGTTCTGATGTCTGTTGCCATCGAGAGGATTTCTGGCTTTGGTCCCTTCTCACTAATGGGTCTTGGGTGACTGAACACTTGCACAGTGTGTAGCTTCCGCCCATGGACAGTTTTATCAGCAGTGATGGTGGTGTTGTGGCTCGGTCTTCTCTGCGCTGAGTTCAACACCATACCTTTCTGATGTTTCGTCCACCTTTTTAACAAGCTTGATGAGTTCTTGTTGGCTGCTTACCAGGCCATCGATGTCGTCTGCAAAGCGAAGGTTCGTGATGCTTCTTCAAATGCAGGGAGTGCTGATATGATCTTCTAGTGCATCAGTCATGATGCGCTCCAGGAATACGTTTGGAAAATGTGGGATATAGGAGGCAGCCCTAGCAAACGCCAACTGAAATATGGAACCACTTTCCAATACGGCCTGTGTGAGACCCGCACTGGTTGCTTTGGGTGTGTAGTTGTTGGATGGTATTTGTTAGCTTTTGCCTGATGTTAAAGTTCTTCAATTTGGGCCATAAATACCCGCTGCAAGACTTGGCCGAATGCATTCTTGAAATGTATGAACACAGACGTAATAGAACTCCCTCTGGTGTTGGAGATATTTTTCGCAAAAGGTACGTAGGTTCAAAAGGTGTGTAGATTAAAAATGTGTTTGAATGTACTTAAGCCTGTGCAGAATCCAACCCTTTCTTAGGCAGTAACGGTGACCGATTCCGGCTGTCATCTATTTGGTAAGGTTTTGTGCACAGCGTTGATGGAAAGGCTGATAAACACTAGTAGTGAAGGAGATTTCCTTCTTGAGTGGCAGGATGGCGAGTAGTCATTGAACCCACAGCATGGCAACTCGTCAGTGTGCCGAATTGTTTTGTAGATGCAAATTAGGATATCAGGTACTGCTTCTCCGCCATGTTTCACGTGATTTACAGGAATGTTGTCAATGTCAACAGCCTCAACTTGCTGCTGAGATTTCATCATGGTGGATGAGAAAATCATCATTAGTTGATGAATTCCAAACAATTTGCACACTTTGATCTCCGCTGCTGTATTCGATGTTCAGGTCAGACCGATATTCAGTCCATTTTTCCGTATGAATCCCTCCTGTGTTAGACATGTTCCATCTTTGTCCAAAGTGATGCTGACTTTGTTTCTATTTAGTCAAATCCTTTATCATCTTAAAGGCTTTCTTTTCATCGTTGTTGTCTAAGATTTCTCTTACGTCCTCACGCTGTCATTCGATTCAGCCACCTTCTGCATTCTTCATTTCTTGGTCGTCCCTCCTGTTCACAGCGCTGTGTTCCTCCTTTCCTTCTGTACTTTTCCTGCGCGATTTTCTCGCTCCTTACAAAGTCACACATCTGCATTATTTTTTTTTTATCATTGTCTTGGATTTCCATCGGCTTATTGCTAGGACCTCTGTTAGTATTTCAGGTATCATTTCGTTGAATTTGTGTGTGTGTGTGTGTGCGTGCGTGCGTGCGTGCGTGCGTGCGT
>CM065748.1:25739539-25742039 GCA_033310375.1 Conus canariensis | reverse complement strand
TATGATTGCGAGCTCAGTGCAGTATCGCCACAATCCGTCTTCAGACCATTACAGTATCCTGGCCAATTCAAGAGTCTGATCCTGATTCCACGATGAACCACTGGATCACTGGGCATAAAACATCTCGCTCCGTGTACCACTGTATTTTGACATCCTTCTTTACCTTCCCAGCTTTTTCCTGTTCGTAACAGCTAGGACCGCACTGCCAGTGGAGTCAACGGTGGTTTGGTGTAACGTTTGGATCCATTTACAGCCTACATCTTGACCGTTAGTCACACAGCACTGAGGCAAGCGAGGCCTCCCACCGCATCAGGACTGAATCACACCTGATTCAATGGGTCAGCTTCTTAACAAAGCAGGTGCACGTCTGTCACGATGGGTCAGCTCCTTAACAAAGCAGGTGCACGTCTGTCACGATGGGTCAGCTCCTTAACAAAGCAGGTGCACGTCTGTCACGATTGAGTTTTCTGTTCAAAGAAGAGAACAGTTTCAAAAGGACATGAAAGGAAAAAGCAGATAAACTGAGAAAAAAAGAGAGAGAACAGTTTCAAACGGAAGAAAAGGGAAGAAACTGATGAACAAAACAAATCAAGAAATAAACATACAAACGAACAACAACAAAAACCGAAAAAAGAAAGAACAGAAGAGACAACAGTTTCAAAGGGAGAAACGGATAAACTGAAAAGAAGAAAACAGCTTCGAACGAACTAGAAAGAAGAGGCTGATAAACTGAAAAGAAGAAAACAGCATCAAATGGAACTAGAAGGAAGAGGCTGATAAACTGAAAATGAGAAGACAGCTTCAAACGGGAAGTAAAAGAGAGAAGCATATAAATGAAGATAGAAGGGAACAGTTACAAACGGAAGAAAAAAATAAAGAAAGAAGAAGCGGATAATTTGGAATAGGTTTTAAAAGCAAAGCTCTTGTAGAGGGATAAGGACAAATCTGAAAAGCGCATCCAAGGGAGAAAAAAAAGAGCGAGGACTGAAGCTTGGATGATGTCCCTTTGTTTGAGCATGCCCATGCACATGCTCTCTACACAGATCGCTGATGTGTTATAGTCATCCTAGTCGTGCGTGAGTCACAGACATACGTCATTTTGTTCGGAGATGCAACTCGCACGTGCTCAGCCACAGCTCAGGAGAACGCGTGTTGTTTGCATTATTACATGTGATATACAATATATGTAGCTTTCTCTCTCTCTCTCTCTCTCTCTCTCTCTCTCTCTCTCTCTCTCTCTCTCTCCCTCCCCCCTCCCCCACCACACCCACACACACATCTATCTATTAAGCTAGCTAGCTAGCTAGCCATCTATCCGTTTTATTCATTTATTCATTCATTTTTTTAGCACGCACCTATGAAAGATAACTCTGTCGAACAGCCCCTTTCCTCAACGGCAAGTTGTTGCTGGTCTCTTAGACACAAGATCTGGGATGTCAGACAAGAGCACCAGCCGCAAACGACCCCTAAACGAAAAGCAGCTGAGAACGGCAGAGATCCCATGACATACCAGACGTTCATATTGCTCTCCCTACCCCCCACCCCACCCCCTCCTCACCTCCCACCCCTATCCATAGCGTACAAACAGTTCTACTGTCCACAGTCCGAGCTGCGAGGACCTTGGGCCCCTCAAGCCACAGCGCACTCAGAATAATGATGTCAATGTCCTCGGGTGCGCGCCAAACGTTTCTCTCTCTCTCTCTCTCTCTCTCTCTCTCTCTCTCTCTCTCTCTCTCTCTCTCTCTCTTCCCGAAGAGTCAGTCAGATCGTTAGCTCGCTGGACACAACAAGATGGATGCCAATCGACCTCCCCGCCGCCTTCACGTCGGCAAGAACACAGAGCAGGACCGACCTGCATCATTAGAGACCCCACGGGACCAAGTTCTCTCCCCCTCCCTGACCCCTCCCCAACTCCCCCTCTCCACTCTCTCCACCTTTCTCCTCTCCCCTCCCTCCCCCCCCTCCCATCACCCACCATACCCATCAGCCATCCCTCTCCTCAACGACGCACCGTGTCGTAGCCCCCCCCCCCCCTCCTCCATCGCCTCCTCTTCCCTCCCCCCCCCCCCCCACACACTTCTTTCCCACGCATCCACCACTCTCCTCCCTCCCTGTCCCCTCCCTGTCCCCCCCCCCCCCCCCCGGGGAGCAACAGGAGAAAAATAGGGGCAACTGCTTGACAGTGACTTTTCTTTCTTTTTTTTTTCTTTAATTTTTTTTTTTTTTTAAAGAAATGTACGTGTAATGGGTTACGTCAGACAATTACGTCAGAAAATCTTACCAGTGGGATCGGGAGGGTTGGGGGACAGGAAGGGAGGGGGGTGGGGGGGAGGAAGGAAGCAAGGTGGGTGGGTGGGGGATGTTAAGCTGAAGGGTGGAGATGGGTGGTGAGGGTGGGGAAATTGTGGGCGTAAATAAATACGCTTCCATGAGACCACAGTTGGTGTGCTTCTGAAGTTAGACGTTCTCTCTCTCTCTCTCTCTCTCTCTCTCTCTCTCT
>CM065748.1:25724539-25734539 GCA_033310375.1 Conus canariensis | reverse complement strand
TCTTTCCCATTCTAAAGTACTCCCTGTTCTTTAAGAACTGGGAGTACAATAAAAAGTGTTCTAACCCTGAGATGTTTCAAGTGATTCAGATACGGCGCTAGAGATAAGATTTAAATGTGCTATAGAAAGAACATCGTTCACTTGAATTCATGTTTCTTGACCATTCTTGACTATATGACCTAACGACTTGTCCTTAAATTCGGCTAAAAATTTTTTCTCATCGCCCACTCCTTGATTTTCCCAAACTTCTTCAAAGCCATACTGATACAGTGTGTAACAAACAGATGACGCCCATGTTTTTCTGTTTTGTTCATGAAGATATAAAAGCATTTTGTAAGTTTTGAATGGCAACAGAGAGAGAGAGAGAGAGACAGAGACAGAGACAGAGACAGAGAGGGAGAGCAGACTTGTGACCACAAATGCCCGTCTCTCAAAGGACGGCGTGATGTCGCAGGTGCCCATCTTTCTCCTAGTATCAGTGTAAGAGACGCGGGCAACGGCTGCCCTGTGGGAGAGCACTTGGGAAGAGGAGGGGGGGGGGAGAAGGGGCAGTGTGTGTGTGGGTGTAGGGGGGGGGGGAGGGAGTCGTTAGGATAGGTAGGTCAAGATATCGCCTAACTGTTTTTTTTGGGGGGGGGGGGGGGGGGGGGGGGTTGGGGGAGATTAGACACATCAGACAAGAGACAGATTGAGCTCAGTATTTTCGAAAGCGTCGGAAATTGTGTGGGGGTGGGAGAGAGAGAGAGAGAGAGAGAGAGAGAGACAGAGACAGAGACAGAGACAGAGACAGAGACAGACAGACAGACAGAGACAAAACTCAGAACAAAATCTTTTTTTTCAATGTACATCGGCCTTTGGCCACAGTACATGGAAGAGAGAGAGAGAGAGAGAGAGAGAGAGAGAGAGAGAGAGAGAGACAGACAGACAGACAGACAGACAGACAGACAGACAGGGAGAGAGAGAGAGACTGATAGACAGACAAACAGTGAAAGCTGAGAGAAAGGGGAGAGAGAGACAGAGACAGATAGACATACAGACAGTCAGAGAGGAAGAGGGGGGTGACGAGAGAGAGAGAGAGAGAGAGAGAGAGAGAGAGAGAGAGAGAGAGAAGAGGGAGAGAGGAAGAGAGAGAGAGAGAGAGACAGGAAAAGGGAAAGTTGAGAAAGACAGACACAGAGAGGTCGGTGGTAGCAGAGGGGAAAACCTCCACACTCTCTGGCAAGAATTCCCACAGCCACACAAGACACAGCAGTGTCCTCTCACTACACTCGTACACTTCTTCTTCTTCCCTATCTCAGCACAAACGCCGACAGTAACGGGGCAAGCTGGGCGTACGATTGCACCACAGTCTGACAGCCATCACAGAACGACACCCGGAGGAGAATGGCTGGAACGGAATTCGAACTGAGTGCCACCCTTCAGCTCAACCACAGCAGAACACGTTTCTCCCTGCCTCACACACACACACACACACACACACACACACACACACACACACACACACACACACACACAAGCACAAGCACGCACGCGCACACACACACACACACACCACACACACACACACACACACGCCCCTCTTCTTCCTCTTGCCACTACCCCCTAACCCCCCCATCCCCCCCCCCCCCCCCCCCCCCTGCTAATTCTTGTCAATTGTGAGGCTCGTGGACGTTGTGATGTCAATGAAGTCGACACGAAAAAAAAAACTGAACTCAACCGGAATGGAAAACGGTCTGGTCATTGTTGAAAGCAGCAGCAGCAGGAGTTACAAGGGGAATGACATTTCTCTGGCACCGGCAGAGAGGGGGTGGGGGGTGGGGGTGGGGGGCTGATTCTGGAAATTCCCGTCATCAGACAAGAGCCACAAGCCGCGGTCACCAGGTGTGACAACTGACGGAAAGCATCCACTGTGTAAGAAATGAACATAATTGGTGGTGGTGGTGGTGGTGGGGGGGGGGGGGGGGGGGGGGGGGGGGGGGGGGGGGGGGGGGGGGGGGGGGGGGGAGGGGGCTGTCCTCTCTCTCTCTCTCTCTCTCTCTCTCTCTCTTCTCTTTCTCCCTCTGTCTTCCCCATCTTTTTTCCCCCAAATATTTCTTTCCTTTAAATTGGTTTCTTCTGGGCAATTCTACTTATCAGAATGGTGGAGGAATGCAGCTGTTGTTGGTATCAGCTAGCTTGCCACGCCTCTCTGCAGCGAAATAGACTTGTTGATATTGGTGATGGAAGCCGAGTTGTCATCTCGGTAGAATAGCAAATAGGGATCCTTTATCTAGAACACATTTCCTGTGTGCGCGCGCATATGAGAGGGGGCAGGGGGGTGATAGCGGAGAGAGAGAGAGAGAGAGAGAGAGAGAGAGAGAGAGAGAGAGAGAGAGAGATGATGATGATGATGATGATGATGATGATGATGATATAATCTTTATTTCCAAGGGTAACAGATAAGCAAACGCATGCTTTTTTTCATCCGGCCCTTGCCCCGTTAAGGGACTAAGTATGACTAGTGGAGGAGAGAGAGAGAGGGGAGGGAGGGAGAGAGAGAGAGAGAGAGAGAGAGAGAGAGAGAGAGAGAGAGCAGGAGACAGCAGGAGAGAGAGAGAGATAGATGGAGAGAGAGAGAGAGAGAGAGAGAGAGAGAGAGAAGAGAAAGAGCGCAAGACAGACAGACAGACAGACAGAGAGAGCGCGCAAGACAAACAGACAGACAGACACACACACACACACACACACACACACACACACACACACACACACACACAGAGTCTTCGAAAGGACCACCCTTTCTGGCAGAATCCCCCCCCCCCCCCCCACAGCAACTGGAAGCAGCAGTGTCCGTTTACCATACACATATTTCTTACCCCTATCTGAGCGCTAACGCCGACATTGACGGAGCTGAACGTGCAAAATAATTCCGCAGCTACCCTACGCCCTCTCACGGAAAGGACAACGGGAGAAGAATGCAGGAAAATGCACTCAAAACTGAATGTCACCTTTCTATTCAGCCACACCACGTCCCACCCACCCCCACCCCCACCCCCATTTCAAACCTCTCACCTCTTACTCCTTCTACCCCCCCTCCCTCCTCCCCCGCCCCCTTCGCTAATTCTGGTCAATTCTGGGCTTTGTGGGCGTGGTGACGTCAATGAAGTGGACACGGAAAATTTTTGGAACACAACTGGAATAAAAAATCACTCGGGTCATTGTTGGGAGCAGCAGCAGCAGCAGCAGCAGCAGCAGCACTGGCGGGGTT
The DNA here is from genome assembly GCA_033310375.1 of Conus canariensis. Classification (NCBI taxonomy): domain Eukaryota; kingdom Metazoa; phylum Mollusca; class Gastropoda; order Neogastropoda; family Conidae; genus Conus; species Conus canariensis. The sequence continues at coordinate 25,731,292 of CM065748.1, read as the reverse complement.
AAGATTTTTCTGGCACCGGTAGTGAGATTGAGCCTGGTAATGACCGTTATTAGACAGATACACTAACCCGGATCGCTAGGTGTGACAGGTACACTAACCTGGATCGCCAGGTGTGACAGCCGACGGAAAACATCTCCTTAGCCTGAAATAAATGAACAGAGGTTTAGGGCCGTTCTCTGGTATCGTCTTTTTTTTTTGTTTTGTCATTTGCGTCCCTTTCTCTCTCTTTTTCTCTCTCTTTCTCTCTGTCTGTCTCTTTGTCTCTCTAGTAATGCTCATTGTAAGGAGGGTTGTAAGGAGGATTTGCACTGGGGTCCAGCGGATCGTCTTTTGAGCCGATCGTCACGTTGCTGATTAACAGGGATGAAAGCAGGATAATTGTCAAAGTAACTGGTACTGACCCTACGTGCGTATGTCTTTCTCTCCCCCCCCCCCCCCTCTCTCTCTCTAACATATATACATACGCTCGCGCGTGCGTGCACACACACACACACACGCACACACGCGCGCACACACACACACACACATGACATACACAATTTTGTACTCGAATAAGCACTTGGGGGGGGGGGGGGGGGGAGGAGGGGAGGAGAGAGAGAGAGAGAGAGAGAGAACAGACAGAGAAAGAGAGAGAGACAGACAGACACACAGACACACAGATAGACGGACGGACAAAACACACACACACACACACACACACACACACACACACACACACACACAAGGAGAGAGAGAGAGAGAGGTGTGTGTGGGTGATGATGATGACGATGACGACGATGACGATGATGACGAGGACGAGGACGATAATGATGGTGGTCCAAATGGCGGTGAGGGACAGGACCACACTCTCCGACAGAATGACCTTTAACCCAGATGAAGCAACTCTGTGTCTCCTTGTTCAGCTCTTCTTCCCCGCCTGTCAACCAATGCTGACGTTAACGAGGGGGGGGGGGGGGGGGGGGGGGGGGGGGGGGGGGGGGGGGGGGGGGAGGTAGGTGCGCGTATAGGTGCACTGCTTTCTGACGCCATCACAGGGGAATAAATTAAGACCAGTGAAGAAATGTGTGAGACATTCTCCTGAAGTCACTCTCAACCCAACCATTAAAACCCCCCCCAACAACACACCCACTCAAACTCCCCGCCCCCCTGCCCCCCCCCCACACACACACACACTTCAACCCAACAGCATCAAACTTCCCGATTCCCCCCCCCCCCCCCCCCACACACACACACTTCAACCCAACAGCATCAAACTTCCCGATCCCCCCCCCCCCTCCCACACACACACACTTCAACCCAACAGCATCAAACTTCCCCGATCCCCCCCCCCCACCTCCCACACACACACACACTTCAACCCAACAGCATCAAACTTCCCCGATCCCCCCGCCCCCACCTCCCACACACACACACACTTCAACCCAACAGCATCAAACTTCCCCGATCCCCCCGCCCCCACCTCCCACACACACACACACTTCAACCCAACAGCATCAAACTTCCCCGATCCCCCCCCCCCACCTCCCACACACACACACACTTCAACCCAACAGCATCAAACTTCCCCGATCCCCCCCCCCCCCACCTCCCCCCACACCACACACACACTTCAACCCAACAGCATCAAACTTCCCCGATTCCCCCCCCCCCCCCCCCCACACACCACCACTTCAACCCAACAGCATCAAACTTCCCGATCCCCCCCCCCCCCCTCCCACAACACACACACACTTCAACCCAACAGCATCAAACTTCCCCGATCCCCCCGCCCCCACCTCCCACACACACACACACTTCAACCCAACAGCATCAAACTTCCCCGATCCCCCCGCCCCCCCTCCCACACACACACACACTTCAACCCAACAGCATCAAACTTCCCCGATCCCCCCGCCCCCACCTCCCACACACACACACTTCAACCCAACAGCATCAAACTTCCCCGATCCCCCCGCCCCACCTCCCACACACACACACTTCAACCCAACAGCATCAAACTTCCCCGATCCCCCGCCCCCACCTCCCACACACACACTTCAACCCAACAGCATCAAACTTCCCCGATCCCCCCCACACTCACTCCTTCCTTCCAACCTCCCCACCCCTCCTTCTTCTTCTTCTTCTGCGTACGCAGGCTGATACTCCTGCGGACACTCCCTGTATAGACAGGCAAGATTGATCCCATCTAACCAACAAAGGGAGTGGAGTTTTGTGTGTATGACCGTTTTTTTTAACACCCCACCATTAAGGCAGCCATACTCCATCTTCGGGGAAGGTGCATGTTATGTGTAACGTGTCGTCCATACCAACGGCCAAACTGGCGCTCTTCTCTTCCGAAAGTTGGTGATGGGATTTGACGTGTGTGCAAGATGTTATGCGTGCGTTCACACACACAGAACCTCGGTTTATAGTCTCATTCGAAGGACTGTTATGGGAAATGGAGTCAGAACCAATGCTAACTCCGAGGGAAAAATCCCCCTGTACTGAAACGGCCCGGCAGAGATTCGAACCCGCAACCCCAGGATTACGAGTCCGACGCTCTACCACTGAGCTATTCCGGCCCCCACCCTACCCTATAACACTACACCTTCTACCACCCCACCACCACCACCACCAATTCTGGACTTTTTTTTGGTATGGGCGTGATGATTTAAACACAACAGGAACAGAAAACAGGGCTGGGTCATTTTTTTTCGGGGAGGGGGAGCAGGCAAGCATCGTCAGAAGTGCTAACGGGAAATGAGATTTCTCTGGCACTGGCAATGGTGCCGAGTCTGTAAAACTCCTGTCCCTCGACAAGGGACACTAACCGGTCTCACCGGGGTGTGACAAGTGACGGAAAGCACCCACTCTGTTAGAAACAAATTAACAGAACATTTCAGAGGGGCAGTCGTCTTCTTTCCTTCCTCCTCTCCTTTCGGTTCATTGTTCTTGTCCTTTTCCCTTCTTTCCTTCTCCCTTGGCTGTTGTCGTTGTGAGGATGGCTGAGAAATCAAAGAGATTTATCTGTTACTGGCAACTTGAGGCGAGAGAATGTTGTTTGAACCACCATTGCTGAACCTTTGTTTTCACACACACACACACACACACACACACACACACACACACACACACACACTCACTCTTTCACTGACTCACTCACTCACACACACACACACACACACACACACACACACACACACACACACACCACACTCACTCACACACATGCGCACGCGCACGCACGCACGCACGCACGCGAACAAACAAGCAAGTAAGCAAGCACCATGAAGTTGTTGTAGAGTTGGCACTGAGGGCTTGGGATGGGGGCGAGCGTGTTATCATTAATTCACAGGCCGAGAAGACGACGAAGAAGCCCCCTCCCCCTCCCTCCACCACTGTTCCTTCCTTCCCTCTCTCTCTTTCCCTCTCTCTCTCTCTCTCTCACACACACACACACACACACACACACACACGCACACACATTCTCTCTCTCTCTCTCTCTCTCACACACACACATACACTCTCGCTCTCTTTCTTTCTCTTCACACACACACACACACCACACACACACACACACACACACACACACACCACACACATTCTCTCTCTCACGCACACACACATACACTCTCTCTCCCTCTCTCTCTTCTTTCTCTTACACACACACACCACCACATCACACTACACACACACGCACCACCACAGCACCACACACCGCAGCGCGCGACCACACACGCATACCACCATCTCTCATCCTCTCTCTCTCTCTCTCTCTCTCTCTCCCCCCCTTCCCCCACCTCATGCACACACGCAACTCCACATCCTGTGCTCTCATTTGCGCAGCAGACGATGGGTCGGCCGTCATTGTGCAGCGGCAGGACAGGTGGACTGGTCATGAATGATGCGGAGTGTGACCATCTGCCATGGTCGGCTGACCTCATGCCCTCGTCGGAGGAGTGTTGGACGCCAGAGTTATTCAGGCGTGTCTGTGGCACCGCGCTGCCTTCCCCTCCCCCCCCCCCCCCCCCGCCCCCTTCATCATCCTCCCCCTCCCTCTCTGTGTCTCGCATGCTGTCTCTCACTCTCTCTCACACACACACACACACACACACACACACACACACACACACACACACACACACACACACACGCACACACACAGACGCACACATCTGTTCTTTCTTTCTTTGTGTCTGTGTGTGTGTGTTGTTGTTTTTCATGAAGTTACATTCTTTTTTTTTCTTTTACCTGCTAGCAGTCCTCACACGCGATTTGGGCCTATGGCGAGAATCACACACACACACACACACACACACACACACACACACACACACACACACACACACACACACAGAGGTTCTGAATGTGATTAGGGACAAGAACGAGAGTAAAATAAAGTATTTCAATCACAAAAAAAGAAGAAAAAAAACCGGACAGAAAATCTGTGATCATCACAATAAAATAGAATAAAAACAATAAACGCACAGAGAAATACACACACAGACAGAAAGACTAACAGTCACATACACAGACGCGAGCGCACACGCGCGCGCGCACACACACGCACGCACGCGCGCGCGCGCGCACACACACACACACACACACACACACGCTCTCTCTCTCTCTCACGCATACATAAACACACAGAAACATAAACACACAGAAACACAGACACACTCACTCACACACGTATGCACACACACACACACACACACACACACACACACGCGCGCGCGCGCGCGCGCGCGCGCGCGCACGCACGCACGCGCACACGCACTCAAAGAGAGAGAGGGGTAGAGAGAGAAAGAGAGAGAGAGAGCGAGAGAGAGAGAGAGAGAGAGAGAGAGAGAGAGAGAGGAACCCTCCTTCCTTCCTCCTCCATTTTCGTTTCTCTAAAACTCGTTTATATTTTCAATATGAACGAGTACAGGTTTTGTCGTACCACAAAAAAACAAGGTGAAATTAAAACCCAAAACACAAAAAAATGAACGGAAAAGAAAAGCAAGCAAGGGACAAAAAAAAAAAGTTACTGATTTATCTTTAATATCAACACAAGAACGACAAATCACGCTTTTATGGTTTCATTTTACTACAGGCAAAGATACAAAACAAAATAAACAAACAAAATAAACGGAATGAAAAATGTCCTATATCCAATATTACAAAGCAGGGCAGGAAGAAACAAACAAACAAACAAAAAATGGAAGGTTTGTTTGCGTAAGAATGCCTATTTTTCGTACGATCACAAGCAAGGGCATCAAGTCAGTCGTGAATTTTCCTCTCACTTCCCGCCCCGAAGCAAAACAAACCATTAACTTGGGATGCCAAGGTCAGGATGCTCTAACACACACACACACACACACACACACACTCACACACACACACACACACACACACACACACGTGCACACAGACACACGCGTGCACACAGACACACGCGTGCACACACACACACACACACGCGTGCGCACACACACACACACACACACACACACACACACACACACACACACACACACACACACAGGTAGACAGATAGATTGATAACTGGACAGATAAGCAGATAGATAAAGACAGATAGATAGACAGATAGATAGAGATAGATAGATAGATAGGTAAATAGACTGACAGACAGACAGATCCGTAAACTATCTTTGCGTGTGTCTAAAGAGAGAGAGAGAGAGAGAGAGAGAGAGAGAGAGAGAGAGAGAGAGAGAGAGAGAGAGAGAGAGAGAGAGAGAGAGAATGAACGAATGAATGAATGGTTTATTGAGGTGCGCTTACTACAACAGTCCAACTGCCAGTGGTGACATTTTTTTCTGTTCGATAACCGCCCCTCTCCCTCCGTGTCCCGGCCTTCGCCAGATAACACAACAAACACAGTGACATCCAACAGGAAATCGACATGGGACGTTGTGACAAACAGTCTGTGACAATGGCACACACCATGAAACCTCCCGTGTCGGAGGATATCGGGCCTGTCGAGCCTTGTGTTGGTCAAGACCGTGTTGCTGAGTTCTGTGATGGTGGTACGTGAGCAAGACCCGACACTTGTTACTACGGAGACAAACACGCAACGCAAAAATTGCAGATGCCGAAGTGAAAGGGAGCGATTGTGATTTTCAGTGTATGGATGAACCCGAGGACCATTTCTCATCTGCAGCAACCACAGAGTGATGCTTCAGACAGTGTTACACTCAGTGACGTGGGCATGCCTATAGGAGATGAAAAGGAATATGGACAGCTCTCACTGTGGACAGCTTTCGCTGTGGACAGCTCTCACTGTGGACAGCTGTCACTGTGGACAGCTCTCAAGGTGGACAGCTCTCAAGGTGGACAGCTCTCACTGTGCTCCTAGAGACGACGTGAAAGTGACTTCCAGCGACAGCACAGCTGTCTCACACACCGAAATCGTGATGACTGTGGATGAACGTGTTGCCAGTCGCCATTGACGGTCGTATCGGTGTTGTACATTTCTTCCGCGATCTGCTTTTCTCATTGCGATGTTGTTTTTTTCTGACATGTATTGTTTGTAATTATTCTTTGGCAGTTATTTTGTTAATACCCCCCCCCCTCTCCAACTCCCCTTGAGAATGGGCTTTGTAAAGCGTATCTCAATAAACCATTCTCTCTTCTCTCTCTCCTCTCTCTCTCTCTCTGTCTCCCCCAACCCCTCACTCTACCTTCCCCTCCTTCACACTTAGTGTTTATTTCCTCGATTGTGTTTAACAGTTTGTCATTACTGTGTGATGACTCACTCTCTCCCTTTCC
>CM065748.1:25709539-25722039 GCA_033310375.1 Conus canariensis | reverse complement strand
CCCCCCATCTAGCCAGCCAACTGACCAACACATACTAACTAACTAGGACCACTCCAAGGTGCATCATACAATGCACATCCTCCCACGCCCTGCTGAGAACCAGCCCCCACACCGACCACAGCTCGCCACATAGCCAGCCGCCACCTGCCATCACTGCCGTCGTACCCAACCACCCGACGTAACGTGCTGTCTATATACTACTAAAAACAATTGAAGTACCACCCCTAATTTTTGTATGCAATTTTTAAAAAGCTCTGATAAACCAATTAATATTGATAATTGAATAAACTCTGCTGGATAAGCTTACCCGGTTCTCAAATACTACTCCTCGTGCATTTTTGTTATGTTAAAGTCGGTCAGCAGTTATCTACCGCGTCGCATCTGAGGCAAAAAAATCCCGAGAAATTATCGAACTTGTGTCGCTCCCAGATTTTGACACAGACACAGCAAGAAAAAAAAATGTGATGCACGTGAAAGCAAGGTCTTTTCTGAGCAGAATTGCAATCAGTTAGCACATTTGACGGGTATAAAAAGTCGCGAAATTTAGGAAGATTTAACCATGCCTGCGAGACAACGACTAAGCAACACCGACAGAGGAAGAGCGATAGCATGGTACCAAGAAGGTATTGGCTTGAGGGAGATTGGTCGACGGCTTGGAGTGAGTCACCCAGTCATTCTGAGGCTCAGAGACCGTTGGCTTAACACTGGAAGTGTTGAAGAACAGCAGGGACGTGGACGGACGAGAAGCACCTCCAGACAGCAGGATCGGTTCATTGTTATCGCTTGTCTGAGAGACCGTTCAGCCAGTGCCACAGTACTCCGAGACCAGCTACGACAAGCCAGCAACGTCAACGTCAGTACCCAGACAGTTCGGAACCGGCTCCACGACGCCAACTTGAGGTCAAGGTCCCCAGCAGTGAGATCAATACTGACCCCAGCGCATCGAGCTCATCGTCGGGCCTGGGCAGCATGTCATAGAAGGTGGACAAGAGCTGAATGGGCAACAGTACTCTTCACAGACGAGTCAAGGTTCACCCTCAGGTTCAACGACGGGCGGGTTCGCGTCTGGCGACGTCCTGGAGAACGCTACGTTGACGCTGCCGTCAGGGAGCATGACCGCTATGGAGGTGGGTCCGTGATGGTGTGGGGTGGGTTCAGCCTACGTCACAGGACCCCCCTACACCGTGTTGAAGGCCGCCTGACCGGTGCCACCTACCGCGACACCATCATCCGCCCCCTTGTGATGCCCGCCCTGAGGGCAGTTGGCCAGGGCGCCCAGTTCCAGGACGACAACGCGCCGTGCCACCGCGCCGCCATCGTGAATCAGTTCCTACAAGGGCAGCAGGTGACAAGAATGGACTGGCCTGCCAGGTCACCAGATTTGAACCCCATAGAGCATCTGTGGGACGTGCTGGGGAGGCGAGTGCGGGCCCACAACCCTCCAGCAGACACCGTGGACCAGCTGTTTCAGTTGCTGGAGCAGGAGTGGCAGGCGATCCCCCAGGACACTCTCCGCCGCCTGGTGCACTCCATGAGACGTCGATGTGACGCTTGTTTGAACGCGAACGGTGGTCATACCCGTTATTAACATCATGACATCTACCATAGACTCTTGTTACTTTTCATTTTGGGGGTATGCCTCTTTAATCAAGTGTAAAACAAAGATAATTTTTTGTCACGGTGTTTGAATAAATTTGAATGGATTGAGGAATAATAAAAATAAAATATTCAATCATTAAATTATGTTCAGCTTTGTTTTCTTTCGAATGACAGCAGTTTTCCTAAGTGGTACTTCAATTGTTTTGAGTAGTGTAGTCATTCCACATCCTCGATATCATTCCTCAACGAATGAGAAACAGCGCGCTCCCCCCCCCCCCCCCTTATTTCTGCACAAACACGCAAACCTCGGGGGAAGTATATGGAAACCGCCCTCCCTCTTTGCTCCAAAACCAAACTCCCTTAACTCAAAACTTCTCCACAGTATCCAAAGCGACAAAAGATATCAATCAAAGCACACTTGGGGTGAGGAGGGGCGGGGGTGGGAGGTGGGGTGGGGGTGGGGGGTGGGTGGGGAGGGCGAGCGAGAACTACTCTCCACCCTCTTCCCCAAAACTCATTATGCTTTGGGGGAGGGGGTTGGGGGGAGGGGGGGCATGGTCTAGATGCACCCCATGAAATGAATATAAAGCAGGTGCCCCATGGCCCAACTCACTTACCCTATGTGACAGGGGACAGAAAGAAGCGGGCACCTGCATTCACTCCCCGATGGGGTGGTTTCTGAACGTGCCCCAAACTCACTCAGCATGCAGTGGTTCTGGAGCAGGATGGGGAGCAGTTCTGATTCAGGTCCAGATTCACTCAAAGAATGGAAAGGATACAGCCGACCAACCTGACTGACCCCACAGACGACCCATAATGACCCATAGCCACACTATGAGGAACCCGCATGGATTAAAAAAAAACACCCGCATTGACCGTACACCCAACCCACCACGACCCTTCAAACAACCCACACTGACCCTTCAAACAACCCACACTGACCCTACAAACAACCCACACTGACCCTACAAACAACCCACGCTGGCCCTACAAACAACCCACACTGGCCCTACAAACAACCCACACTGGCCCTACAAACAACCCACACTGGCCCTACAAACAACCCACACTGGCCCTACAAACGACCCACGCTGACCCTACAAACGACCCACGCTGACCCTACAAACGACCCACGCTGACCCTACAAACGACCCACACGGACCCTACAAACGACCCACACGGACCCTACAAACGACCCACACGGACCCTACAAACGACCCACACGGACCCTACAAACGACCCACACGGACCCTACAAACGACCCACACGGACCCTACAAACAACCCACACGGACCCTACAAACAACCCACACGGACCCTACAAACAACCCACACGGACCCTACAAACAACCCACGCTGACCCTACAAACAACCCACGCTGACCCTACAAACAACCCACGCTGACCCTACAAACAACCCACGCTGACCCTACAAACAACCCACGCTGACCCTACAAACAACCCACATGACCCTACAAACAACCCACGCTGACCCTACAAACAACCCACGCTGACTACAAAACCCTGACCTACAAACAACCCACACTGACCCTACAAACAACCCACACTGACCCTACAAACAACCCACACTGACCCTACAAAACCCACACTGACCCTACAAACAACCCACACTGACCCTACAAACAACCCACACTGACCCTACAAACAACCTACACTGACCCTACAAACAACCCACACTGACCCTACAAACAACCTACACTGACCCTACAAACAACCCACACTGACCCTACAAACAACCTACACTGACCCTACAAACAACCCACACTGACCCTACAAACAACCCACACTGACCCTACAAACAACCCATGTTCCTTTTCGACGACAACCTACACTGACCCTTGGCAAACGACCCATAGTGGTCCTTTACGAACAACCCATATCAACCCTTTACAAACAACCCATATTAACCCTTTACAAACAACCCATATTAACCCTTTACAAACAAGCCCTATTAACCCTTTACAAACAAGCCACAATGATCCTAAAACCAAGCCCTATTGATTCTTGACAAAAGAGTCTATATTGGCCCGTTACAAACGGTTTATATTGATATTTCCAAAACAACACACATCAATACTTTTTTTCAAAACCCATTTTGACCTTTACAAGCAACCCATCTGGAATCTTACAAAATACACATACTGACCCTTCACAAAAATAAAGAAAAACCGAACAATTTACGAAATGATCCCATGTTGACCGTTTACAAACAACCCATACGGAATCTTTAAAAAACAACAACAACAACAACAACAACAAAAACAAAACATGCTGACCATTTACAAACGACCCATATGGACTCTTAACAAAACAACCCATACTGGCCCTTTACAACAAAACCCATGAGGATTCTTTACAGAACAACCCATACTGACCCTTTACAAAATAACCAATGCTGAATCTTTACGAAGACCCAATACGGACTCTTTACAATGCAGCCCATATCGACCCTTTACAAGCAACCAGAACGAGTTTTGGTGTGAAAGTTATTTGAAGTCGAAACAGAACCTTCACTGCGAGGGGGAAAAACACAACAAATGGGCGATTTACAAAACCATCCACACTGACCCTCCCCGAAACAAATCCATACTGACCTTTTACAAACAACCCGTATTGTCCCTGTACAAAACAGTCTTTACTGATCCTTTACAAATAACCCGTACAAACTCTTCACAAGCAACCCATGTTAAGCCACTACAAACAAACCAGACTGATCCTACAAACTACCCATACTCATTCTTTCCAAGACAACCCATATTTACCTTTCTGAAAACACACACACACACACACACACACACACCGCACACACACGCACACACACACACACACACGCGCGCGCGCGCGCGCGCGCGCGCGCACCACTTAACCCTTTAGAAACAACTCAGATTGGCCCGTTATAAAACAACCTCCACAGACGTTCAGAAACTACCCGCTATGACTCTACAATAAATCTCAGTTTAAAATCGACTGAAGGTTCGCGTAAAACTATGTAGTGAGTTATCCTGCACACTGTGTGTGTGTGTGTGTGTGTGTGTGTGTGTGTGTGTGTGTGTGTGTGTGTGTGTGTGTGTGTGTGTGTGTGTCGCGCAGGGTTAAGAAATACAAACGAGGAACCCAGGGGCACTGATCCGCCCTGCTGACCAGCCTGTAACCAGGAAAGTGAACGGCTCTTGAAGCAACAACAACGACGATAACGACAACAACAACAACGATAAAACCCGACAAATTACCGATCAGAAAATCGATTTGCAGAGACAGAGGGAAATACAACGGGCTGAAACTGACAGGTTATCAACAAAAAACGGAAAGAAAGAGAAGAAAGAAAGAAAGAAAGAAAGAAAGAAAGAAAATCACGTCACTCGCCACCTCCTCAATCCCCTTTCAATTTTCAAAATCCTTTTTTTTCTTATTTTTTAAATTTCTTCCACACGGAATGTTAAAATCTCTTTATCTGTGAAAAGATATTAATGCATAACTGATCCGGTGACGACAAAGTCTTGTTTCTTTGTAGATTTGTTTCTTAGCTTTTTTCAATTGTGAGAGAAAAAAAAAAAAAAGGATGAGGATGCAAAATTCTTTTACTCGTCTCAACGAATTCCCAAATGCTCTTGTCAGCCGAACTTGGACATTCCTGGAAGGCAAACAAAGGAAGGAAATAAGACCGATTTGTTCCGGTATTGGAATCCACCCTGTTTATGAAAAGAAAGCGTTGATTCTCCACGTTAATTGAATTGCATTGATTGATTCATTATGTTCAGTAAACTTCGTCTATTCACTCTATTCACTAAACTGCGTCGATTTCCCCGATGTTCATTAAACTGCGCTGACTATCCATGTTTATGTTATTGCCGCGAATGTCCAAGTTCATTACGCTGCGGTCATTTTCCATGTTCATTAGTTCGCATCGATGGCTCTTGCGCACTCAGCAGTGACGATTCCCCCTCGTTCACTCCACTGTTTTACCGTCGCCATCAACTCCATCCCACCCCCTCTCCCCCGACACAGTCACGGTCCATCAAGCGTTGATTCCCCTTGTTCAATCATTGGCGTTGTCTCATTTTTCGTCACTGCATGTTAAATCCCTGTCGTTTGAGAGATAATGTTAACTCCCATCGTCCGTCGCTTTGCGTTAGTTTCTCTCTTTCAACAAACTTAATAATGTTAATTCCCATCGTTCGTCGCTTTGCGTTAGTTCTTCTCTTTCAACAAACTGTGTTAATAATGTTAATTCCCATCGTTCGTCGCTTTGCGTTAGTCTTCTCTTCAACAAACTGTGTTAATAATGTTAATTCCCATCGTTCGTCGCTTTGCGTTAGTTCTTCTCTTTCAACAAACTGTGTTAATAATGTTAATTCCCATCGTTCGTCGCTTTGCGTTAGTTCCTCTCTTTCAACAAACTGTGTTAATAATGTTAACTCTCATCGTCCGTCACTTTGCCTTTGTTCCTCTCTTTCAACAAATTTCAAACTGTGTTAATAATGTTAACTCCCATCGTCCGTCGCTTTGCGTTAGTTCCTCTCTTTCAACAAACTGTGTTAATAATGTAACTCCATCGTCGTCGCTTGCGTTGTTCCTCTCTTCAACAACTGTTAATAATGTTAACTCCCATCGTCCGTCGCTTTGCGTTAGTTCCTCTCTTTCAACAAACTGTGTTAATAATGTTAACTCCCATCGTCCGTCGCTTTGCGTTAGTTCCTCTCTTTCAACAAACTGTGTTAAGTCCCTCTGATCTGCGCCGATTCTTCATCCAACTTTTGAAAGTCACATCCAGCACCTGAACACCTCTTTTCTATCAGAAATGAACATTCTCCAAGCCGCTGTACGCACAGACTGGAGGGAGGAAGCGAAAGAGTGAGGAGAGAAAGGAAAACTCCAGTCTCCGTCTTTACTCAACTCTGATCCGCTGTAAATTGGACTACGGCTGTGTCCGTCCGGAATTCCGCGAGACTTTCCTGCCTCCAAACTTTGGATCCCATGCACCATCAAGGGCTTCCACTCTGTCTGGGGGCGTTCCGCACCACTGTATGCAAAGGCAGGGCATCCATTCTTCTCCAACCGTCGACTGAAACTTTCTCTGAATCCCTAAACCCTGCTTATGACTGTGTTTTTCAACCAAAATTCCACAAGACATTTCAAGACAATTCCTGTTTTATTCTACCCTTAGGAATCAGTATTTCTTCACCCATGTAAACAAGGCAGAAAAATTGACCGATTTGGGATTTGACCGAATTTTCAAAACGACCAGCCGTGGACTTTCCACAGTCCAGACATCCGCGTTGACCTGGCCTCTCAATGCAACGACTCTAGCAGCTCTTTGGCGTCCAAGACATTTTCTGCTGAATTTTGCTCTAAATTTCCATTCTTTCAAAGGACATTAACTGATGACTCCAAATCCGAAGAAGGAATTGTTCCTGTGGCTTCCGCTCAATCGCTCCCTCTCAGAAATGTTGAAAACGCATTCCCTCAGACGGCTCTATCTACGCTGCTGAGCTCACATCCTTGGTACTGGCACTCCAGATGGTCTCTGAATCAAAACAGGAAGAGTTCCTCGTTCATTCTGACACCCTTTCTGCTTTGAAAGTCATTGCTGACCCTTACCTCAAGCACCCACAACTCTTGAACGGTTTTTTTTTTATACAACTGTACCCCTCTCTGAAGTGTGGTAAGTTTTTGTTCGGGTTCTCGGTCATGTCGGCACTCGACACAATAAGGCGGCTGATCATCTTGCGAAGAATGCCACAAAAAAAAAAAAGAAAAAAGAAAAAAAAAGTGCAGTCTTAATCGTTTCAATCCATTTGAAACCCAATTTCCGACTTTATATCAAAGACCTCTGGAAAGACGACTGGAATACGCAGACGGATAAACTCTTTCAAATCCAACCAATTCTTAGAGAATTTTTTGAGCATCTGCCATCGGTGGCGTTTGAAGAAAGAGTTTTGTGCCGAGTATGCATACCTCTATTTGGTAAAGAAGCTCCATGATGCATTACACACACACACACACACACACACACACACACACACACACACACACACACACACACACACGTACGCAGGCACCCGCACGCAGGCACGCAGGCACGCACACACACACACACACACACACACACACACACACACACACACACACAACAACATATATATATATATATACATACATATCTCATAATATCATATCCATCTGTCTGTCTATGTATGTGTGTGTGTGTGTGTGTGTGTGTGTGTGTGTGTGTGTGTGTGTGTGTGTGTGTGTGTAGAGAGAGAGAGAGAGAGAGAGAGTCTGCGCGCGCGCCGTGTGTGTGTGTGTGTGTGTGTGTGTGTGTGTGTGTGTGTGTGTGTGTGGTGTGTGTTGCGCGTGTGTGTGTATTTGATTAAACTGCTTTAAGCGTTCTGATTTGACAGTCTTCAGCATTGTCGTTTTGATTCCTTTAGCGTTCCGCTTTGATCGCCTCTTCACTTCGATGAAAATCGCCTTAATTCAGCATTTGGACTAGATGTGTACTGCATTCAGATGAAGTACCTTCGCATCTGATCAGACAGCGTTTTGCATTCATACTAAGGTTGTCTTTTGCACGCCGATTGTCACCACCGTCCTGAATTGGATCACGTTTAGAGTTCTGATTAAGGTTGTTGCATTCTGCATCCTGAGTTAGAGTGCCTTCCGCATGTTGATTGAGACAGCATCGACTGGGAAGATCTTTCGGATTCTGATAGACAGCCATGCACTGGGTTGCTTTTGTAGGATTCGATTGAGACAGCCATCGGCACTGGGATGAAGATGCTTTCGTAGGTATTCTGATTGAGGACAGCCATCGCACTGGATGAGATGCTTTCTGTAGGTATTCTGATTGAGACAGCCATCGGCACTGGGATGAAGACTGCTTTCTGTAGGCATTCTGATTGACAGCCATCGGCACTGGGATGAAGACTGCTTTCTGTAGGTATTCTGATTGAGACAGCCATCGGCACTGGGATGAAGACTGCTTTCTGTAGGTATTCTGATTGAGACAGCCATCGGCACTGGGATGAAGACTGCTTTCTGTAGGTATTCTGATTGAGACAGCCATCGGCACTGGGATGAAGACTGCTTTCTGTAGGTATTCTGATTGAACAGCCATCGGCACTGGGATGAAGACTGCTTTCTGTAGGTATTCTGATTAGACAGCCATCGGCACTGGGATGAAGACTGCTTTCTGTATGTAGTCTGATTTAGATTGCCGTCTGCGTTCTCAGCAAGGCTGCCCTCTGCAATGATGATCAAAGCTGCCTTAAGCGTTCTGATTCAGACTTCTTGTCTGTATTCTGATTCAAACTATCTACAGATTATGTTTGAGAATATATCTTCTGGATGCTGACTGAGATTGACGTTTGCGTTGTAATCATATTTATTTGCTTTACGTCTTCTGTTTAAGACTGTCTTTTTGTGTTCTGACTAAGATTTCGAATTCCCTTCTGCATTCTGAATTACATTGCCTTTTGCATTCTGAATGACATTTCCTTTTGCATTCTGATTAGGATTACGTCAGCGTTTTGATTAAAATTGTCCTGTTCATTCTGAGTAAGATCGCCTTCAGCATCGATGACTACATTCTATAAACTAGATTAAAAAAAAAGACATCAAATTGTCGTCTGCTTCTGATCTAGATCGCCTTTTGCCTTCTGATCGATATTGCTTCTACATCCTGATTCAAGACTGGTTTTTATTTTCCAGTTAGGATTGCTTCTTCATTCTCAATACATTTGTTCATATACATTGATGCGCATTACTGCTGTATTCGGATTCTTATGATCGTTCTTATCATAGTTCATTTTGCCTTTTCCGTCTGATGTGTTGCTTTCTTTTTTCTAAATTGGGTTGCTTTTTATATTTCATTTTTCACTCCTTCTGCGGTGTGATCTAGATTGCTTTCCATATTCCTTTTTTTTTTTTTTTTAAAGTTCCCACTGCGCTTTGATTTAGCTTGCTTACTGACCTCTGATGTCGACTGCCTTTAGCATTCTAATAAGGCTGCAATTTGCGCCATGTTTGAGTCTGCCTTCTACATTCTATAAAACTCTTTCTGATTGGGTTCCCTTTTGTGTTCTCGTTTATCATTCCTCTTGCAGTGTGATCTAGATTGCTTTCTGTATTTTTTTTTAAATTTTCCACTGCACTTTGATTTAGCTTACTTTGTGAATTCTGATTTCAACTGCCTTTTGCATATTGATACCTTAGACCCTTTTGCATACTGACTTCCTTAATGCCTATCTTTTGCATATTGATCCTATACGTCCATCTTTGCAATTACTGAATCCTTAATGCCTTTTGCATACTGATCCTTACGCCTTTTGTATACTGATCCTTACTGCCTTTTGCATACTGATCCTTACTGCCTTTTGCATACTGATTCTTACGCCTTTTGCATACTGATCCTTACTGCCTTGTGCATACTGATTGAGTCTGTCTTCTACATTCTATATAACATCTAACAGACTTTCCGCATTCTCATTAAGAATGTTTGGCAGTCTGATTGAAACTGCTTTTCGCAGTGTGAACAACAACAACAACAACAACACAACAACAACAATGTCTTCTCATCCACATCAGGGTAGCAGAAAACAGTTTTTCAATCAGCTGGAGACGGCAAGCGTAGCCAGAATTACACGAAAACTGCCATCTACAAGCTGATAAGCATTGTCTCCTGCCGTGATATTCGTAATCAACTATTTCATTATCATTTATATTGCTTTCTGTATCCTTCTTAACACTCCTTTTGCGTCTTTTCATAAAGATTCTGTGTTCCCATTATGAATGCCGTCAGCATTTTGATTTATATCGCGGTTCCATTCTCTGATTAACCCCCCCCCCCCCATCATCCCCACCCCTTCCAAAGAAAAACAATGGAATAACAACAGACAAAAATGTGTTTGAATTTTGACTGGGATGATGGAGGACTGTGGGGGTCGTGTTTGTTGTTGTATTGTTTGGAGTGCGTCGCTGCAGTAAAGAACGGCCCACGATGGAACGGCTTAAGCGTGGGATTTGGCGATGTGTATAGAGAGACCGGAATGCGTGGTGGGGGTGGGTGGGGTGGGGTGGGGTGGGGTGGAGGGGTAATTCCACTAAGAGATGAGGAAAGAGTGTGTGTGGTGCTGGTGCGTGCGTGCGTGCGTGCGTACACGCGCGTGCGTGCGCGCGTGCGTGCGAGCGTGTGTGTGTGTGTGTGTGTGTGTGTGTGTGTGTGTGTGTGTGTGTGTGTGTGTGTGCATGCGTGTGAGACAGAGAGAGAGAGAAAGAGACAGACAGCGAGAACGAGAGCGAGCGAGCGAGACAGAGAGAGAGAGAAAAGAGAGAGGAGAGAGGAGAGAGAGAGAGAGAGAGAGAGACAGGCAGATAGACAGAAGGACAAAATGGGCGTGCGCGCACGCACACACGCGCGCATGCGCGCGTGCGCGCGCATACACACACACGCAGAATAAGAGAGAGAGAGAGAGAGAGAGAAGTGTGGAGAGAAATGAGGGTAGAGAGAGAAGAGAGAGAGAGAGAGAGGGAGGGACAGACAGACAGATAGACAGACAGAGATAGAGACAGACACAGAGAGTCGGAGAGAGGACAGAGAAGGTCATGCATAGACTTACGTGGCCCTCCAGGGCAAGATACCACCCCCCCCATTCCCCCACCCACCCCCCACACTCTGCTTTACTCTCCCTCCCCTCCATTCAACGCCCACCCCCACCCACCCACCACCCACCCCCACCCTCGCATCTCTCTTCTTCCCGGTCGCCTCAAATCTTCTCCCCCCCCCCCCCCCCCCCCACCCCACACACTAAACGAAGATCCATAGTGATCCGCAGAAAATGGAGAGTGGCTAGACACCGGCCTCCGTGTGTCGACACCAGGGATCAGATGGGCAGCCGTGGCCAGGAATACGACTCCGGCTGGATAGCTGGGGTCATCCGCAGGGTTCAGAGGTACCCAAAGGAGGGGGTGGGGGGGGGGAGGGGGGAGGGAGGGGGGAATTATCCCCGTGATGTATTAACGGGTTTATTGACCAAGGTCCGTCCCTCTGTCGGTTCGTCTGTCTGTCTGCTGGCTGGCTGACCGGCTGTCTGTAGACACTGGAGGGTTGGTTGGTTGTTCCGGAGCTTGCTAGAATGCTAGAAGGTATTGGCGGGTTGATCGAACTGCTACCGCCCTCAATCTGTCTGTTCGGACATGATGTGACGGGGGTGTGGGGGTGGGGGTGGGGGGGGGGTAGGGTGGGGTTGGGGGTTATTCGGAAGTTTGTGCTTTCACCATAATGGTGATATTTCAGTTTTTTTTTTTAATTTCTTGTTCTGTTCTTCTCTGTTTGTTTGTTTGTCTGGTCAGACATACCACGGGATCATCCGGAACTGTGTGCCACCTACGATTCCGCGGTGGTGATCTTAAAACTATTTTCTTCTTTTTTTTTTTTTTTCTTCTTTACTGTTCTTAATTGCCTGTTTGTTCCCACATACCGCGGAAATATCTGGAACTGAGTGCCTCCTAGGATTCTGCGATGGTGATCTTTAATTAGTTTTCTTCTTTTTTCTTTTACTGTTATTGTCTGTTTGTTTGTTTGTACAGAGAAACCGCGGAATTATCTGGAGTTTAGTGCCTCCAACGATTCTGCGATGGTGAACTTTAACAATTTCCTCCTTTCTCTTTCACTGTTGTTCTTTGGTTGGCTTGTTCACACATACTGTGGAGAGAACTATCAGCAGCTCTGTGGGGACCGGAAAAGCTCAGTTGGTAGAGCGCCGGACTCGTAATCCTGGTGTTGCGGGTTCGAATCTCCGCCGAGCCGTTTCGGTACAGGGGGATTTTCCCCTCGGAGTTAACATTGGTTCTGACTCCATTTCCCACACAGTCCTTCGAATGA
>CM065748.1:25697039-25704539 GCA_033310375.1 Conus canariensis | reverse complement strand
CGCGCACACACTCCTCACGCCCAGACACACGTCTGTGGATCATCTGGACAATTCATGCTGAACAATTAAGTAGCAGGGGAAAACAAGTGCAGGTTAACAATTCTTCCATCATTAAAGTAATGACTTGGTAAAGATTTCAAAAAAAAAAAAAAAAAAAAGGGGGGGGGGGGGGTGTTTGAAGTTGAAGAAAATGGGAAAATGTATATCATAAATATGAAACCCCTTCACTAGCTGCATGAGGGAACCATCGCAATCCCTCTCGAAGGCAGATCTGTATGTATCGCCTGCTCCTAGGCCTTTCGTCCGCTAGATCGGACTCATCAGGGAGACACGGCTGATTGTGTCTGTGCTCCTGGCGTCAAATAGAGACACACCACAGTCCGTAATTCTGTGGTGTTCTCACCACCAAGGGTTCAGAAAAGAATCCAACAGCACCCCCAAAGCAGCCAGCGAAAGATAGTAGAATAAAAACAAAACATCTGGACAATCATTTCATGGATTAAACAGCATCACTTTAGCTGTTCTTTTTTTTGTTTGTTTATTTTTCTCAAGTCTCGATATTCGGTAGCTTGTGACAGGAATGTTGCCATATGTGTTACTACCTCTTCATGACTGCAGGACAATGTTTGCCAGACGGTTGTGGTCAGGAATGTTGCCATATGTGTTACTACCTCTTCATGACTGCAGGACAATGTTTGCCAGACGGTTGTGGTCAGGAAGTGCATTGAATAACCATCTGTCTGACTCAGACATGTTTGCAGACGGTTGTGTCAGGAAGTGCCATATGTGTTACGCTTCATGATGCAGGACAATGTTTTCCCGAGTTTGTTGGTCGATTTGCCTATGTGTTACTACCTTTCATGCTGCAGGCAAGTTGCCAACGGTTGTGTCAGGAATAAAAATGGTTTGCAGCATGATGCACTTCTTCTGGACATCACTCTGTCGTGTGATAAGCACTGAAAAAAAATTTTTCGATTTTTTTTCGCTGATGGACTTATATGCATCGTGTGCTTGACCAGAACCAGCTTGCAGTTATCTGTGTGTGTGTGTTCTTTTCGTGTTGTTTGTCTCTTGTTTTCGTTTTTGCCGCCCGCTCTTGTCTGTGTCTCTCTCTCTCTCTCCGTCTCTCTCTCACTTCCTCCCTCTGCTTCTTCTCTTCCTCACTCCCTCCTCTCTCTCTCGTCTCTCTCTCCCTGTCCTTTCACTCCCTCCCCCTCTGCTCCATCCCGCACTCCCCCCCCCCCCCGTGTCTCTCTCTCCCAACCCCTCTGTGTCTCTTCCCACGTGGAACACCGAGTTATTGCGAGGATATTGATGGCTAATATCCTTAAATTACCCCTTTTCAGAACCGTAAAGAAAGAATTAATAACAAAAACCACACAAACACACACAAAAATAATCAATATGGCGCACCCACATAAATCCACAAACTGCCCTTGACGGCTGAGATTTCAACGGAGAATGTGGAAAATGGCTGAAGACATGGGAGATCGAGAAGGTATGAGAAAGGAAAGGGAAAGGGGGGGGGGGGGGGAGGAGGGGGCTGGAGGGCGAGGGTGGAGGGTGGAGGACAGGAGAAGACGGGGTGAGGGGAGCAGGAAGTAGGGGGAGGTGGGCGGATGGGGGGGGGGGGGGGGTCATGGAAAGCATCTCATGGATTCCACGGACGTTTCAGCCATGAATTAAACAGAGGCAGTCCCAGGCTGCTCTTCTCCTAAGGTCCATGAGGTCAGAGGCAAAACAGAAAAAAAAAGACCTTCAATGAGGGACAGAGGTCGAGCCAACAGCTAGACAGTTCTTCGCTTTGATGAATACACCCCCCCCCCCCCCCCCCCCCGTCACCCCCAAAACCTGACCTTGTTCAACCACAAGGTTCCCCCCTAACCCCCTGACCCCGCCCCCTTCAGCTCCTCCACCCCCACCCCTCTACCTCTCCACTCTCCCCTTTCTCTTATTCCTACACCCCCCCCCCCACTCCCCTGTTTTCAGTTTAGTGCAAATCCAGCTTATTGTCATCCCTATAAGTTTTGTTTTTGATTACTGTGTTTTTGTTTTTTTGTTTTGGGGTGTTGTAGAAGGCCGTAGGGACGGCCAGTGTGGCCACAGGAAGCTCATTAGTGCGGTGGCTTTTGATGTCAATCAGTCCTTCCCCGATTGTTCTTGGTGGGCCGGCTGGGAGTGAAGATGAGGACATGTTGTGTGTGTGTGTGGGGGTGGGGGTGGGGGGAGGTGGGGGGGTGGGGGGGGAAGCCAATCAAGGTAATCCAGTCTGGCCCTTCCTTCTTTTTGCCCCTCCCTGCTTCATTGGCCTCATTCAATATGAAGAGCTGCCTTTCCGTTCTAGGGAAAGGGAGAGGCGGTGAGAGAGTGAGTGATGTGGAGGGAGGGGTGGGGGTGGGTGCGGGTGTGTGTGTGTGTGTATGTGTGTGTGTGTGTGTGTGTGTGTGTGTGGTGGTGTGTGTGTGTGTGTGTGTGTGTGTGTGCGTGCGTGCGCTTATACTGACAAATGTTTAATATAGATATTAGGCAAGCTATTGTCGTATGGAACTAGCATCTGGTAGCTAGCTTGCCTGATGATGACAATCACCCTGAAGCTGTCAGCAATTAGGCAGAATTTTGTCGACTGTTAACATCGGAGGACTAAGTACCTTTCATCTGACATGAGGATAGTTTTTGCCTGGTATCGACAGCGAAGTCTCCCTCACAAGAGGCAGAGAGAGGCATGACAATAGATTCTCTCCCTCTCTCTTCCCCCTCTCTCCCCCTCCCTCTGTCCTCTCTCTCCCCCTCCCTCCCTCCTCTCTCTGTGTCTCTTTCTACATCCCTCTCCCCCCTCCCTCTCTCTCTCTCTCTCTCTCTCCTCTCTCTCTCTCTCTCCGAAAATAAAAGATTTTGCTCTTTCTTTGCTTTGTCTTCTCCTGTCTTTGTCTAGTCTTATCAAGTCCAACTTACTAGCAAAAGGCGAATATTCTCGATCACGTGTCCTCTGCATCTGTGGTAAAGGCAATAACATGTCTGCCTCCGTCCGAGAGAAGGGGGCAGGGAGGGGGGGGGGGGAAGACTGGAGAGTTGATTGTTTTTCAGCGGAAAGCCTTGAGTGAGTGACTAGGTATGGACAGTGTTGACAGGAGGGAAAGGGCGACGAAGGGAGAATGGGGTGGGTGGGTGTTACATCACGAGCCGTTCCCCCACGCTTTAAGCCCTGTTACATCTCCCATGGAGGCTGATCCCCTCCTGCTCGCGCTAATTACTGACGCTCAGTAAGCACCGGCAAGACGTCTGGGTGTTACGGAATGAAATTGGACGGGAGGGGGGTCAGATAACGTGTATGTGTGCGTGTGTGTGTGGGGAGGGGGGAGGGGGGGCGGGGGGGGGGGGGGGGACGGTGGGGAGAAGTACCAACGAGAACCTATTCGTACCTCTCCCTTAACTCTGTAAGCACGGTTCCTGAAACTATTATCCGTGGTACCGTCTGCTTTTGTTTTGTTTCGTTTTCGCTCCCGCTTTGTTTACATCGCCACCACTTTCAAGTTGATCCTGGGGTTGCGGGTTCGAATCTCCGCCGGGCCGTTTCGGTACAGGGGGATTTTTCCCTCGGAGTTGACATTGGTTCTGACACCATTTCCCATACAGTCCTTCGAATGAGACTATAAACTGAGGTTCCGTGTGTGAACGCACGCACAACATCTTGCACACACGTAAAATCCCATCACCAACTTTGGGAAGAGAAGGCCAGTTTGGCCGTTGGTATGGATGACACGTTACACACAGCATGCACCCTGCGTGAGAAATGGAAAGAATGAAGGAAGTAAGGAAACTGAGTGAACGATATTGACCGGATGACACGGGAAACGACTGAATGATGCGCCGGCAGGCAGCTCTTCAGTCGGCACTACCCAGGTAGGCAGCCCGTTGTGTAAACGAGATGTTTATTATATTATATGGAAAGCGCTTACAGCCTAATCTTTAGAGAATAGGCGCTATAAAAATTAACATATTATTATTATTATTATTAATTAAGTTTGAGCCGCTTCAAAGCAGTGAGCGACTCTTCAGGGAGAAGAGGAGGGAAAGGATGGGGAGAGGGCGAGGAGGAGGAGGAGGGGGAAGGGGGGGGGGAAAGGGAACCGGGATGGAGGTAGAGGGAAGAAAGAGACAGTGTCAGTTTCAGTTTCATCAAGGAGGCGTCACTGCGTGCGGACTAGTCCATAATTATACGCTACACCACATCCGCTAAGTTTTGAGACCACACTAACGCATGATTTTAAGCTGATGAGAAAAAGAGAGAGACGCTTCAGACATTTTTTTTTTAATTGACATTGACCTATACAGTCTTTGTGTCAAGGGGGAACAGGATCATAATTTGCAGCGCTAGGAAAGAGAAGAAAAATCTGGAATGAAACAGGCAAACTGAACAGCTCAGTAAATGTAAACAATCAAAGCGTTTCGAAGTAAAGTAATAGAAAAATCAAAAAGGGATTCGTCTTCATAACAAATGAAATACATAGAAGTAAAGGAATGGAAAGAAAACACTTTATACACACAGATGCGTGCGCGCGCACGCACACACACACGCACGCACGCACGCACACACACGCACGCACGCACGCACGCACGCCACACACACACACACACACACACACACACACACACACGCGCGCGCGCGCGCGCGCGCGCGCGCGCGCAGGCACAAAGAGAGAGAGAGAGAGGGGGGAGAGAGGAAAGAAGAAAAAGAAAGAAAGAAAGAAAGAAAGAAAGAAAGAAAGAAAAACGTAAAAGTGATCATCAAACTGTATCAGCATCAGACACTGTTATAAAAGTCAGCGAGATCAAGCATTTTTCTTTTTCCTAGAGCTAACAGCTTCTGCGACATACTTTGCGAGTACACGTATAACATTAGCATCGTCAATGGATAAAAAAAAAATCACGTAAATTATTGTTTGGCTCAGTCAAGGCACTGGAGATATACAAGGATATTTACCACAGAATGTAAAGACCGTTTAATATCCTGTTTTAAAACAAAACTGGCACTCGAAGATGGAAGAGGGCGCAAAGTACTCTTGGTTCCATTTCCTTTAAAAGCATTTTACAGCCAGAAAAAAATTCTTAAATATAGTTACCAACAAATGGCAATACAGACTCACCGGCTAGATTCAGAAGTAGAACTCTAGGTCTGAGAGACAGCAAGAGGTGTAGAAGGTTTCTGTATGATGAGTGAAAATGAAGTAAGAGAAGATGAACATTTAGTGTTTGATTGTAAAGAATATGAAGGCATCAGGTCGAAGTCTCAGCTATTCGAGATAATAGTTGAAACGAAAGAGAGAGAGAGAGGAGAGAGAGAGAGAGAGAGAGAGAGAGAGAGAGAGAGAGAGAGAGAGAGGGGAGAGGAAGAACAGTGGGATATTTCCGTTCATATTTGGAAAAAAAAAAAAAAAACAGTTTTTGTCTTCCGACCGATTACACAAGGTCTAATGAGGGCATTGACCGCCAAAAAAAAAAAAAAGAAGAAAAAGAAAAAAAAACAAAGAAAAAAAGAAAAGGAAAAATCAGCTAGTTGTGTCTTGTCCTGAAAGACACTCCACTTCCTGATTACAAGGGCAACTAGCTGGGAAATCGCAGTCCCCAATCAAGGTCGTACGGTTGAAGGTCTCTTACTCACCTCCGTGTGTGCGTGTGCGTGTGCGTGTGCGTGTGCGATGAGTGAGTGAGTGATGAGTGAGTGAGTGAGTGAGTGAGTGAGTGAGTGAGTGAGTGAGTGAGTGAGTGTGTGTGTGTGTGTGTGTGTGTCGTGCGTGCGTGCGTGCGCGCGCGAAAAAATACTATTCCGCCAGACAGAAAGCACATGCACAACAATTTACAAGAAAAATGCGACGCGTTTCGACCTCTTTGGTCTTCTTCAGGCAAGAGAAACAATGGTCAGGACAACGAAAACGAAGATCGAGCCATTCTGGCGCCCAAGTTGAGAAGCGAAGTGATGGTTCGTTCTTCCTTTTCATTGGCCTGAACGTTGTGTATCTGCCTGAAGAAACCGAAGAGGTCACAAAACGCGTCGTGTTTTGTCTTGTCATTTGTTTGTCCCTTCTGTCCGGCGGAATAGTAATTCTTTTTGTACTCCCAGTTCTTATAAAAAAAAAAAAACAACAAAAAACAAAACAAAAAAAACACGGAGTACTTTACAATGGGAACGAAGAAATGCTGTCTGTGTGTCTGTCCGTCCGTGGTCAAAACGTGTTCCACTCGCTCCAGACAAAACTGCTGGACCAATCTTTCTGAGACTTTGTAGAGATGTTCATTATGGGTCACGGATGATGCCCGATATCTTATTTTACCAGAATAGCCGTTACTAACGGCTATAAATGATAATTTTGTGGTGTACAGTTTAAGCAATAACGGTTTATAAACTTAAGTGTAACCAACGTTTGTAAGCGTCTCGGTAGTATAGTGGATAGGGTCACCCGCCTGTCGCGCGGGAGACCCGAGTTCATTTCCCCGCCGGGAGAACAGGTGTGTTTTGCACTCGCTCGTTGTTTCCACTGTAGAGCTGACTGGACTAATTGCACGAGCAGAAGGGGGGAAGGGGTGGGGGATAGAGGTGCAGAGGGGGGGGGGGGGGGAATGTTTTCGGTCTTACCGAGTACCTGATCTCATGGTTTACCTCCCGTGTTGGTGCTTGCTGGGTTATCCGACAATCCAATTAGAGTACCCCCCCTCCTTGTTATGGCTCCTCCTACCAGGTTCTCTGTGTCAGTGCATCTGTGAATCTCTGTCTGTCTGTCTGTCTGTCTCTTCTGACCTTTCTCTTTCTCTGACGAACTTTCTCTCTCCCTGTCTGTTCCGACTTTCTCCTCTCACCCTCCGTCTGTCTCCGACTCTCTTACTCCCCCCACTCTCCCCCCCCGTCTCTCTCTCTGTCTCTCTCTCTTCTCTTCTCTCTCTCCCCCTCCTCTCCTCTCATCGTCTCTCTCATCTCTCCCCCCCCCCCCTCTCCTCTCTGTTTCACTCTCCCCCCCCCCTCCTCTGCACCCTCCCCCCCCCCCCCCCCCTCTCTCTCTCTCTTCAAAAAATGTGTGTCCTACTGGTTTCAAGTTGTATTTGAGTGGATTTGGTTTGAATGTCTGTATTTGTCTGTTTTTTGTTTGTTTGTTTTATCTACTTGTCCTGAATTTTTCTTTTCTTTTTTGTGTGCGGGTGGTAAGGGAGTTTGGGGTGGGGAGAGAAAAATAAGTTGCGAAACCATTTTTCTGTTTTAATGCTTGCACACTCTTTTGAGTCTCTCTCTCTCTCTCTCTCTCTCTCTCTCCTCTCTCTCTTCTCCTCTCTCTCCTCTCTCTCTCTCTCTCTCTCTCTCTCTCTCGCTAACATACTCCTTCCCTCCCTCGCTCCCTCCTTTTATTTTCTTACAAAAGATAACGTCACTTGTGAACTGTGTACTATTTCTATCGCTGTTGCTTTGAATTCTTTTTGTGTTCATTCCAGTTTTTTTTTTTCTTCTTAAATTTA
>CM065748.1:25690134-25691939 GCA_033310375.1 Conus canariensis | reverse complement strand
ATCCCTACCACCACCACCACCTCATCACCACCCATCTATCAACCCATCACCACCACCACAAACACCCACCCTGCCCCCCCCCCACCCCCCCTTCCTCGTTCACAACCCTCATACCACAGAAAGCAAAGCAAAACAAAACAAAATACAACATAACAAAACAAAACAAAACAAAACAAAACCCACGCGCGCGCGCGCGCGCGCGGCACGCGGCGCGCGCGCACCACACACACACACACACACACACACACACACACACACACACACACACACGCACACACACCACACCACAAACACCACAACCTAACACACACACACACACAACACACACCACCACACACCACACCACACAGACACAACCCAACACACACACCACACCACACACCACACCACACACACACATCCCCCCCCCCCCCCACAAACACACACACCACACCACACCACAACCCAACCACACACACACCACACCACACCACACACACACACATCACCCCACACACACACACACACACACACACACACCACACACACACACACACACACACACACACACACACCAACACCAACACCCCTCCCACACACACACTCACCTCCACGTAAACGGCGAAGGGCATGACCACCACGGCCACCATGATGTCGGCCACGGCCAGCGAGCAGATGAAGTAGTTGGTGACGGTCTTTAGACTCTTCTCCCGCGCCACGGACATCACCACCAGCACGTTGCCGAACACGGTGAACACGGGGAAGATGACCAGCACGATGGTCCAGTACTTGTTCTGCAGCGCCTCGCCCAGCGTGGCGTTGGCCGCGCTCAGGTTGCCGGCGCCGCCGAAGTCGGCCGAGTCGTTCCCGCCGGCGCCGTCCAGGGTCAGGTTGCTGAACATGCAGAACGGGTCCCGCTCCTCGTCGCAGAGCAGGTCGAAGGGGGAGAGGGTGGCGTTGGGGCCTGCTCCCCTCCTTCCGCCACCCCCCACACGTCCTGGGAGAGGATGGAGGAGGCAGTGGCCGAGAGGCCGTCCCCGGGCCCTTCCCCGCCGACCCGGAAGCCGGGGTAGACATGATCCTCGCGCGGGAGTAGGGCAGGCCCCCGGGCTGCACGTGAACGTCCGAGCCGTTGGGACCTCCGCCTCGGCCCGCTCCTCCACCTCCTCCGATCGCCACCTCCTCCTGCTCCTCCTCCTCCTGCTCCTCCTCCTCCGCTTCCAGGCCTGGGGGGGAATCATCCTGCCGGGCAGCGACGGCGGCGGGGAGGGCGGGGTGGACGGGGAAGGGTTGAGGAGGTGGAGGGGAGGTTACCGATGAAAGTGCCCTTGCCGCTGGAGGGTTGGAGGAAGGGCAGGACCCTCCGGGTGTCCATGGCCGTCTAGTGCCCCATCCACGGCCGGGGGTTCGCTCCTGTCCTGCGCGCAGGCGCTGCTTCGCCGGTCTGCAAACACACACCACACCACACGGTCGGCCATGAGAACACGTGGATGTCTGTGAATCAATGAATGGATGAGTGAGTGAACGGTGGAAATATATATGAATGAGCGCATGAGTGAGTGAATAAATGAGTGAAGAGATCGGTGAGTGAAAGAATGAATGAACGAACGAACGAATGAACAAACGAACGAACGAACGAACGAACGAACGAATGAATGAATGAATATTTATTTTCCAAGGATGGCGATAGTCGTGTTCGCACATTTGTCAACTGGCATACCTGCTGTTGTCATGAGATCAAAAAAGCTCAAAGCCAGCACTGAAGAAGTGGCAAAAACGATCAATGAAAGTACCTAAAAGTGACAGTGACATAAAAGTTTCCGAGT
>CM065748.1:25677634-25682634 GCA_033310375.1 Conus canariensis | reverse complement strand
AAAGGTCCAAAAAGACTGAGGCGCTGTTTGAGAATTCTCAAGAATATAAAATTAATAATTCTGTCCTACCATGGAATAAAGAGACACAAAAGCATGAAATGACATTGACAACTGTTGAAGGGTGCTATCTCATTTCTTTTTTTTTTTTAATTTTTTTTTTAAACTCCCTGGAGGTGTTCAATAAGTGTCTGTTCCATTCCAAGTCCGATTCCCGGAGTCTTCTTCTGTTCTTCTGCGTACGCAGTCTGATACTCCTGCGGACACTCCCTGCATAGACAGGCAAGTATTAATCCCATCTGCCTAACAAAAGGAGTGGAGTTTTGTGTGCACGACCGTTTTTTTTTTATCCTGCCATTAAGGCAGCCATACTCCATCTTCGGGGAAGGTGCATGCTATGTGTAACGTGTCATCCATACCAACGACCAAACTGGCCTTCTCTTCCGAAAGTTGGTGATGGGATTTGACGTGTGTGCAAGACGTTAAGCGTGCGTTCACACACGGAACATCGGTTTATTATCTCATTCGAAGGACTGTATGGGAAATGGAGTCAGAACCACTGTTAACTCCGAGGGCTCCGAAACGGCTCGGCGGAGATTCGAATCCGCAACCCCAGGATGGCGAGTCCGGCGCTCTACCACTGAGCTATTCCGGTCCCCCGATTCCCGGAATGACAGGATACGTTTTCTTCTGTAAGTGCGACCAGGACGCAGCATCAGTGCCGAGGGTGCCAGTCTTCACTTTGAATTCTCTTCATCAGTCAGCAGCACAACACATGAACATCGTTACTTTGAGTTAAATCTTGGTTATAGTCATAGCGTACTTCTTTTGCTGTCAACATGAATTTATCATTTTGCTCATCATTTATCTTTACTAATATAACTATTATTGTAACTTGTATTATTATTATCATTATATCATTTTCATATTATTATTATCACTATTATTATTTGTTCTGACATACAATGATAATCGAATTTAATGTTCTGAGTTAAAACATTACTCATGATTATTCAATAACAAAACAAATCATCTCCCCTGCTAGGCCTCTAAATCTCTCGTTGGATGATTCTCCAACAAACTTGTCAAAGAGGTCCTCTGTCCTCGCTCTGGATGCTATCCCCTTTCTGAGACTTCCTTGCTTTAGCTCCCTTTCTCTCCTTGTCTCAAAATGGCGCATCATTTTGGCCACCTCTTTCTTCGTCGACATCGCTCCTGGCCATGCTGCAGTGGCAGCCAGGGGCTGTAGTCGGCCGTCATCCTCGGTGACGTCGTCCATCCTCACAGCTCTCTCTCTCTCCTCTCTCTCTCTCTCTCTCTCTCTCTCTCTCTCTCTCTCAGCTCCATTTGGACCACAATACCAAGTGCACTATGCCCCTTGACTGTCAAAACCCATCATCAAGGCCAAGCTGCAGAACAAGTGGAAGCAGCAGCATCCACACCACAACAGAGCGGACCCGTACTACCTGCTGACTCGTCGAGAGCAGGTAGTCATCTTCAGGCTCAGGACAGGCCACAACCGCCTGAAACACCACCTATACACTAAACTCCGCATCGGCAACACAGAGCAGTGCCCCTGCAGAACAGGCAGCCAGACAACAGAACATCTGTTGCAGTCCTGCCCGCTCCACCGAGCGCTCCAAGAGAAAACCTGGCCCGACCCAATCCCAGTGGCCCGGAAGCTCTACGGAGGACTGGAGGACCTGCGACGTACTGCCACCTTTGTCAAGGAGACGGGGAATCCATCTGACAAGTGACGAACGAGACAACAACTGTCAACATGTAAAGCCTCGCAATCACGAGTCGTTGTTCGGAGAGGCAGCTGCTGAGGGTCATATCCGACTGTGAATGCCCTCCCAGAATGCTCTCCAGTTTCGGTTTTCTGGACAAGTGAGTGAGTTCTTTAATTTAGAGTCTGTTCACGCTTGGTGATATTAGACTAAAAAAAAAAAAGAAAAAAAAAGGGGGGGGGGGGAGTAAGGGGAAGGGGAACATTTATAAAAAAAATCTATTAATTTGATGCATGGAAAGCACTTTTTGCTATTTGCATTTCTGGTTTGTGGGTTATTGTTTTGATAGAGTCGTGTACAGTCACATCCACGTTCGATTCTTTATACTATGAAGTTAATATTGAACAATGAAAAAGAATATGGTCCACTGATAGAAGATTTGAACAATCGCATGCTACACTTTGGGAAAAGCTGGTTTTCCACGAATGCAGTCGAAGCTTGTATATTAAAGATGACAAATATCGTGGACATGGTAAGATTTCATATACTTCTCTGGAAGGTGTTCACTGTTCACGCATTTTTCTAATAGCGAACCAATTTCTTGAACATCAAATTTTAAATTACTCTCAAGTGTTTTTCTTAACACACCATTTCTAGCTAATTTATCTGCTGTTTCAATACCAGATATGCCACAGTGTGATGGAATCCAGCAAAGAGATACTCCGATTCCTTTCAACATAATAACATGTATGTAATAATGTCTTACTTCAAAAAGTAAATCTTTTCTTATTTTTGATTCCCAATTCTGCAAGCTATATAGAACTGACTTGGAATCAACGCCACAAAGTATATTACAGACAACAGTGTTATTGTCACACATGAAAATCAACGCCATAAGAACAGCATACAGTTCTGCCGTAAACATGGAGAGCCCTTTCCCTTTTTCTGAACAACGAACCGAGCTTGCTCAGCTTGAAAACGGGTTGTTCAGCATGTTAAGGGGCCAGCTGCAACTTTTCGGCAACACGTGTCGATGGACAAAGAGTACAGTGGCTTCCTTTGCTACGTCACTTTTTTTTTTTACACGCTCGTGACAGGGAGCCATCAACACGGAGGCAACCCCACCAGCGGAGATAACTGCATTTCTCCTGAGTCAGTCAGATGGCGTTCAAAGGTGGCCTGTCCTAAGCGCAGCATAACACAGAGCACAACTTTTAAAAACCGAATTTAAAAGAACTCCTGCTGGTAGACATAGACAAACAAATTACAAGACAAAACACGACGCGTTTCGACCTCTCGGGTCTTCTTCAGGCGAGATAAACAACGTGGAGGAACAATAGAAAACGCAGAATACAACACGTTTCTCCTAACTGCAGTAATCACACTGTCGTGGAGCCACCACGAGTCGGCATCGCCCCCCCCCCCCCCCTCCTGCTAATGACACCATCACATTCACCCAGAGACAGTTCCCATGATCTTGATGGCAGTGATGACGTCTACACAGACTCGTCACAGGTGTGGACGTCGTGGCGGAGGCTGTGAAACTGACGTCACCACAAATTCAGTTCAACGTGTATTGTTCACAGCTCAGCCGTCCACGAGGGACCAATGTCAGGGGAGGTCCCCACAAAAAAAGGACACGAAGGACCTTAACACTATGGGCAATAAGGATCAGGAGGATGAAGAAGATACTGCAGAATGTATTTCTAGACTGAGGCAATAGGACTGGGTAGTATGTACTCTATACTGCATAATATTACAAAGCTATCTTCAAAATGCTGTGGGGGCTCTACATTTTTTGTTGCGTCTGTCTGTCTCTTGAAGAATAATCTGGCATGTGCACAACACATAGTGCCTCACCACTCGGTAACTCTTCCCATTCTCCACCCCCACCTCCACCCCCACACACACACGTGCGCGCCACACCACACACACACACACACACATCATCACACACAACACATATGTCAGCACAACAACACACAGACAAAACACACACACACACACACACACACCCCAAACACATACACAAACAGACAGGCAGACACACACATCCATAACATTCACATACACACAGAAACAAACGCACACACAGATAGACACACTGTCATATACACAGAGAAACACACACACACACACACACACACACACACACACACACACACACACACACGCTCTCTCTCTCTTACACACACACACACACACACACACACACACACCACCACCACCACCCCTCTCTCTCTCTCACACACACACTCACACGCAAACACACACACACACACACACACACACACACACACACACACACACACACACACACATTCGCACGCACGCGTGCGCTCGCGCGCGCACACACACAAACACGAACACACATACGAGCAAGCACACGCACACACCCTTACACACACACACACACACACACACGCAAAAGGTGGGGTGGGGGTGGACGGGGAGGGGGGGTAGGGGGCAAGGAAAGGGAGTGTAATACTGTCCAGGTTAATTAACTTTCCGGAGAGAAGAGTGACTTGGGACCTGTGATGATGGCCTTTTGCCACGCACTTGAAAGGGGCTTTGGAGAAATCGGCCGGACAATTTTTTTGCCGCTTTAATGCCCGTGTAAACAACGTCAAACGTGCGACAAAAAGGGGAGGGAAAAACGAGAACTTTGTCGTTGGGCTTAATTAGTTGGAAAGGAATACGTTTCTCCTGCCTCGTGCTTGTTGAACTTGTTTGTCTGGAAGAGGGATGGAGATGAGAGGAGAGGAGGAGGAGGGGAGAGAGGAGGGGGAGAGAGGGGGGGGGGGGAGGGGGAGAGGAGGAGGAGAGGGGGGAGAGAGAGAGAGAGAGAGAGAGAGAGGAGAGAGAGGAGAGAGAAGAAGAGAGAAGAAAGTGTAGATAGTGAGGGGTAAGGCCAAGGTTGTTGTATAGCCATGCCGACCGCAAATGGGCCGTATCAGGGCTGTCTCCACGTTGAGATCAACTCACAAGTCATCAAAAACAAAAAACAAAAAAACACAACAACAACAAAACAGAAAACAAACAAACAAACAAACAAAAACCTTTCACACATCTCTTTAAAATACATCTTCTAAAAACGTACCAGAAACTTCGTTAAAAATCTTTCCTCCGTAAAATCCTAGATCAGATAAAAAAAAAAAATGTTAATCTTTTTCAGAAACTCAAAGATCACGTCAGATGGGACATCTCTGAACAGGGTTTTCATGGACTCTGCTGTAAAGTGTTTATGTCTCACATCGTGCAAGTCCCAACAAT
>CM065748.1:25662634-25670134 GCA_033310375.1 Conus canariensis | reverse complement strand
CCCTCAAAAAACCTCCGACTCTCTGGTCTCTCTTCTATCTATCACTCCCCCCCCCCCCCCCAAAAAGCCTCTGGCTCTCTGGTCTCTTCTTCTATCTATCACTCCCCCCCCCCCCCTCAAAAGCCTCGGGCTCTCTGGTCTCTTCTTCTATCTATCACCCCCCCCCCTCAAAAGCCTCTGGCTCTCTGGTCTCTTCTATCTATCACCCCCCCCCCCTCAAAGCCTCGGCTCTCTGGTCTCTTCTATTATCACCCCCTTCCCTTTCGCCTCTCCCCTTCTCCCCTCCCCTCCTACTCCACCCCCCCCTACAAAAATGAGATCATCGCGCGAAATTAATCGGTACAATGTGCGATTATCTTTTTTTCTCACATAATGGCTTCAGATTATATATATATATATATATATATATATATATATATATATATAAATATATATATATATATATGTTATATTAAAAGCAAGTTAAAATCAAGCTTCTAAAAAACATCTACAAATTTGTTTCACGCTGTGCGGGTCGTCAGGATGTGATGAGCTTGTGTTGCCAGTGCCACGTATATATATAGCTAGCTGGTTTGCTGTTGTTTTTTTTCCCGTGCTACATGTGTTTCTCAGGTGTTGGTTTTTTTCGCTGATAGGAACTTCCATCTGTGTCTGCAATTGTTAACCATTTCTGTTCTAACATTTAGAGTTGCCAACTGTGGTTTACATAGTATAATGTATTTCTCTGTTAGGCATAGATTGCATTTTTTTGAAATGTTGTTGTATGATGCTGCTCTTTTTAAAATTTTCCAAGATATGTTGTAGTCTATGTTTTTTTCTTTAAGTTTCCAAATGTATTTACTCAATTCTGTTTGGTTTTTGTATCTTTCTTTGTTGAATGATTGTTTATGGTTTTGCATATCTAGTTTTGAATTGGTTTTCCGTGATACCTACATATGTTTCTTTTGCGTTCTCTGATGTTACAGTGGCTTGGTACACAATGTTGTTATAAAGGCATTTGTTGCTTAGGGGGCACTGTTCTTTTTTGGTACAGTTACAAGATTTCCTTTCGTTACCCTCCTTTTTTTCTGTGCTGCTTTTCATTTTGTTTGCTGAATCGATGGCATTTTTAAGGTTCGGCATACATGAATATGATAGTTTGATGTTGTTTTTGTTGAATATCTTGAATAATTTATGGTCTTTTGGAAAGATGATGTCAAGATTTTAAAGAATTCTTTCCCTACATTTGTTTTAACTCTTGCATCATATGGGGGATTGTACCATATGATATTCCTTTTCCTGTTCTTTCTGTCATCTTTTTGTATCATTGTCTGATCGTATCTTAGTTTGTAATTGTAGCCACTTGTATGTAACGCCTCTTGGTATTCAGCTGTAGCGTTGTTGAATACTGTTTCGTTACATGACAAATTGGATAGTCTTTTATTTATGCTTTTGGGTATTGTTTTCAGTATGGAGGGTGGGTGATTGCTTTTGATGTTTACATAAACAGGCGTGTCATTTGGTTTCTTGTATG
Source organism: Conus canariensis (assembly GCA_033310375.1). NCBI lineage: Eukaryota > Metazoa > Mollusca > Gastropoda > Neogastropoda > Conidae > Conus > Conus canariensis. The sequence goes on along the minus strand of CM065748.1, from coordinate 25,668,621 downwards.
GTTTATATGTGTGTTGGTTGAGGTCTAACGTTATGTCTAAATAGTTCACTATCTTTTTGTTTGCTTCTATTGTGATTTTTAAGTTTTTGGTTGTGGAAAATTTTACACAATTCTTTTTTCTTATTTTCAGTATTTCTAGGGTTGTCATTCAGAGCGGCAAGGCCGTCATCCCTGTACAGTCAGTTTGTTTTCCAAGTTTTTTTTGAATATTGGATAACATGAATAGTCCGACAAGTTCGCAAGTTTCGGCACCATCGTATGATCCCATTGTGACATCGAAAGTTGAATTCCTGCTTGTGTTCTTAATCCAGGTTTCATTTTTATTGTGCAGTAAAGTTTTCTTTGTGTGGAAAATGATTTCCATTTCTGACCCTGATATTTCTGTGTACTTGTTGGCAAATTTTATAGCTTTAGTTAGTAGCTTTTCATCTATAGATGGGTAGAAATCTACTATGTCAAATGTTATAAAAACTGTATTTTCTTGTTTATTGAGGTTTTTGAACCATTGTATTACTTCATATGTGTTTTTCCAGAGATTGAGTTCAGTGTTTTTTTTATGTTTTTTATGGTTTTCTCTAAGACTGATAAACCCTTCCAAATCTGAACTAGGGAAAATTAGTAAAAAAATCTTAGAGAAAACCATAAAAAACATAAAAGAAAACACTGAACTCAATCTCTGGAAAAAACACATATGAAGTAATACAATGGTTCAAAAACCTCAATAAACAAGAAAATACAGTTTTTATAACATTTGACATAGTAGATTTCTACCCATCTATAGATGAAAAGCTACTAACTAAAGCTATAAAATTTGCCAACAAGTACACAGAAATATCAGGGTCAGAAATGGAAATCATTTTCCACACAAAGAAAACTTTACTGCACAATAAAAATGAAACCTGGATAAGAACACAAGCAGGAATTCAACTTTCGATGTCACAATGGGATCATACGATGGTGCCGAAACTTGCGAACTTGTCGGACTATTCATGTTATCCAATATTCAAAAAAAACTTGGAAAACAAACTGGACTGTACAGGGATGACGGCCTTGCCGCTCTGAATGACAACCCTAGAAATATTGAAAATAAGAAAAAAGAATTGTGTAAAATTTTCCACAACCAAAACTTAAAAATCACAATAGAAGCAAACAAAAAGATAGTGAACTATTTAGACATAACGTTAGACCTCAACCAACACACATATAAACCATACAAGAAACCAAATGACACGCCTGTTTATGTAAACATCAAAAGCAATCACCCACCCTCCATACTGAAAACAATACCCAAAAGCATAAATAAAAGACTATCCAATTTGTCATGTAACGAAAACAGTATTCAACAACGCTACAGCTGAATACCAAGAGGCGTTACATACAAGTGGCTACAATTACAAACTAAGATACGATCCAGACAATGATACAAAAAGATGCAGAAAGAACAGGAAAAGGAATATCATATGGTACAATCCCCCATATGATGCAAGAGTTAAAACAAATGTAGGGAAAGAATTCTTTAAAATCTTGACATCATCTTTCCCAAAAGACCATAAATTATTCAAGATATTCAACAAAAACAACATCAAACTATCATATTCATGTATGCCGAACCTTAAAAATGCCATCGATTCAGCAAACAAAATGAAAAGCAGCACAGAAAAAAAGGAGGGTAACGAAAGGAAATCTTGTAACTGTACCAAAAAAGAACAGTGCCCCCTAAGCAACAAATGCCTTTATAACAACATTGTGTACCAAGCCACTGTAACATCAGAGAACGCAAAAGAAACATATGTAGGTATCACGGAAAACCAATTCAAAACTAGATATGCAAACCATAAACAATCATTCAACAAAGAAAGATACAAAAACCAAACAGAATTGAGTAAATACATTTGGAAACTTAAAGAAAAAAACATAGACTACAACATATCTTGGAAAATTTTAAAAAGAGCAGCATCATACAACAACATTTCAAAAAAATGCAATCTATGCCTAACAGAGAAATACATTATACTATGTAAACCACAGTTGGCAACTCTAAATGTTAGAACAGAAATGGTTAACAATTGCAGACACAGATGGAAGTTCCTATCAGCGAAAAAAACCAACACCTGAGAAACACATGTAGCACGGGAAAAAAACAACAGCAAACCAGCTAGCTATATATATACGTGGCACTGGCAACACAAGCTCATCACATCCTGACGACCGCACAGCGTGAAACAAATTTGTAGATGTTTTTAGAAGCTTGATTTTAACTTGCTTTTAATATAACAAATGTCGCTCCCACTGTGGTTGAGCACTGTTTTTAAGATTGCGCTGATCCTCAGTACCATTCTCTCTCTATATAATATATATTTTAGCCAGATCCTTGACAACACGTCCATTATGATTAGATAACATAGCAACTCTTGAGCTGTTCGGGTGGTATGAACAAGAATTGAACACACTGCAACCTTTACGACAGTCCACATACACAGTGCAATAAAACAAAAAGTGTTCTTGGGGGTGGGGGTGGGGGAGGGGGGGGGAGATATTCTCACTGTGACAGCACGCTTTTTTTTTTGGCTCTGTTGGAAATTGGATGTTTTGGTTAATTAGTGATTTGATTTGTGCCTGGTGAAAATAGGTAGAACACTGACACTGACACATTTTTTTAATTTGCATTAGCTTTTCACAGCCCTAGTGCTAAGAAGAACAATTTACAAACTAGCACTGAACTATTTGCGGCGAGTAAAGGGGAAATACTCAATGCACACACCCACCCGCCTACCCACCCACCCACCCACAGAGAAGAGAGAGAGAGAGAGAGAGAGAGAGAGAGAGAGAGAGAGAGAGAGAGAGAGAGAGAGGTTTGATATGTATGGGAGCTGGGTAGGAGGGTGAGGGGCAGTGTATCCCGCACACTGAGACTTACGCACTCACACCCAAGGAAGCGTTTGCGTACGCGCGCGCACAAGCGCGCGCGACAACACACACACACACACACACGGACATAGACACGTTCTCTCTGTCACACACTGACACGCACGAACGCACCCCCCTCCCTCCACACACACAACACACACACACCACACCATTACTGTAACCCCCCCCCCCCCGCCCCGTATCCCTCCCACCTTTCCAAATCACCTAACAACCCACAACCCCCACCCCACCCCTCCATCGCGAGTTCTTTCCACCACCACCACCACAGTCACCACCACCACGGCTACGCAACAGACGGCACTAAACAGTGGTTCAACTCGGTCACCTAGGGGACAAGTGGACGCTGCACGACACGCATGCCAAGGTACCCGGGGTTCAAGTCAGTGCCACGGGCCGGTGTGTTTCAATTAGGCCTGCCCCGATAATTGCTCCCCATCGATTACAGGTCGAAGGGGGCAGGGGGGAGGGAGGAAGGGGGGGGGGGGCGGGCGGTGGAGGTAAAGACGACGAGAGGAATGGGCTGATCGAACTGCACTCTGCGTTGTCATCCCGTTTGCCTTTTCGTTGTCACACTTGGGGCACGGGAGAGACAGGAAGGAGAGGGAGGGAGGGAGAGAGGGGGAGAGGTGGAGCGTGAGAGAGAGAAGGGAGGGTGAGAGGGGGGAGGGAGGGAGGAAGAGAGAGAAAGAAAGGCAGAGGAGAGAAAGAGAGAGACAGAGAGAGAGGGAGGGACAGAGGCAAAGCGAGAGAGAGAGAGAGAGAGAGAGAGAGAGAGAGAGAGAGAGATAGAGGGAGGGAGAGAGGCAAAGCCAGAGGGAGGGAGAGAGGCAAAGCGAGAGAGAGAGAGAGAGAGAGAGAGAGAGAGAGAGAGAGAGGGAGGGAGGGAGGGAGGCAAAGCCAGAGGGAGGGAGAGAGGCAAAGCGAGAGAGAGAGAGAGGAGAGAGAGAGAGAGAGGGAGGGAGGGAGAGAGGCAAAGCCAGAGGGAGGGAGAGAGGCAAAGCGAGAGAGAGAGAGAGAGAGAGAGAGAGAGAGAGAGAGAGAGGGAGGGAGGGAGGGAGGCAAAGCCAGAGGGAGGGAGAGAGGCAAAGCGAGAGAGAGAGAGAGAGAGAGAGAGAGAGAGAGGGAGGGAGGGAGGGAGGCAAAGCCAGAGGGAGGGAGAGAGGCAAAGCGAGAGAGAGAGAGAGAGAGAGAGAGAGAGAGAGAGAGAGAGGGAGGGAGGGAGGCAAAGCCAGAGGGAGGGAGAGAGGCAAAGCGAGAGAGAGAGAGAGAGAGAGAGAGAGAGAGAGAGAGAGAGAGAGAGAGAAAACGAACGAAGTTTAATGCTAATAAGCTGTTAAGCTTATTAAGCATTAAGAGAGAGAGAGAGAGAGAGAGAGAGAGAGAGGGAGAGAGAGAAAAGAGAGAGAGAGAGGGGTGGGGTGGGTGGGGATAAACAGTGAGACAGAGAGATGGACGGACAGACACAGACAAACAGAAGGGTAGGCAAGTAGGTAGATAGGTTGGCAGGCAGATGGATTGATAAACAGACAAATATACAGATAAAGAGAGAGAGAGAGAGAGAGAGAGAGAGAGAGAGAGAGAGAGAGAGAGATGACAGACAGAGTGACAGAGACAGGAACAGAAACAGAGACAGACTGACAGACAAATAGACAGACAGACAGACTTACAAACTGACAAAGAAACAGACAGACAGACAGACAGACAGACTTACAAACTGACAACAGACAGACAGACAGACAGACAGACAGACAGACAGAGAGCCAGAGACAGGAACGGAAACAGAGACAGACTGACAGACAAATAGACAGACAGACAGACTTACAAACTGACAGGCAGACAGACCGACAGCCCAGGAATCTTTCAGCCACACCCTCTTGCTGACCTGCGAAGCGTTCAGGGTAATTAACGGGGTCACTAATAGATGTTAATTGGCGGGGTGAGGGGGGGTGGGGGGGTGGGAGGGAGGGGGGAAGGTACCCCTCGTCACCCGGAACACAGCACAGGGCCCCTCCCTCTCTGACCGCCGAATTCCCCCCTCCCCTCCCCCCCTCCGCCCCCCCCCCCCCCCCCCCCCCCCCCCCGCCCTCATGACAAAACGGCTGTCACTGGCCCTCGCTTGACCACTGCATTGTCCCCTGTTAATTTGGGGGGGGGGGGGGGGGGGGGAGGAAGGAGGGGGGAAGGGGTGGTGGAGAGGAGAGAGTGAAGTGAGGCTGGGAGGAGGGGGGTGGTGGAGAGGGAGGGAGTGGACGGGGGAGGGGGGGGGGGGGTGTGGGGGGGGGGGGGGGGGGGGGGGGGGGGGGGGGGGGGGGGGGGGGGGGGGGGGAGGGGAAGGAGTGGTTAGAGGAAGGAGGTGGGGGTGAGGGACTGGAATGATTTTTAGATCATCCTTTTCTCTGGAATTTAAGACTTTTTTTTCCCTTCAAAGCGAAGCTCTTCTTGATGTAAAGGCGAATCCATAGTAAGAAAAAATTCCGACGATTCCTCCCCACCAATAAGTAAACGTGACTATTTGGGAAGAAGAAGAAGAAGAAGATGTGTGTGTGTGTGTGTGTGTGTGTGTGTGTGTGTGTGTGTGTGTGTGTGTGTGTGTATGTGTGTGTGTGAGTGTGTGTGTGTGTGTGTGTTTGTGTGTGTGTGTGTGTGTGTGTGTGTGAGTGTGTGTGTGTGGAGGATGGGGGGGGGAGGAGGAATATGAAAGATGAGGGCTGGGAGGAGGAGGGGGGGAGAGGGTGGGGGGAGAGAGGAGTGGTAGAGTGTGCGAGTAGCGTAGGACAGGGTGGAGAGGGAAGGAAGGAGGGAGGGATGCTGAGGGGAAGGAGCGGTGGAGGTGGGGGCAGAGGGGGGGGGGGGGGGGGCGGAATGATTTATAGGTCATCCCTTTTTTTTTTCTGGAATTCAAAACATTCTCTTGTAGCGCAGCTCTTCTTTAAAGGCGAATCCAGAAGACACGGTCAGACGATTCCTTCATCCAATAAGAGAGCGTTACTCTTTGGGAAGGCAAGGAGTGTAGGGGTGGGGGTGGGGGGGATGGGGGAGGGGTATGGGGGAAAGGGGGG
>CM065748.1:25652634-25660134 GCA_033310375.1 Conus canariensis | reverse complement strand
TCACTGCCTCAATCTGTCTCTGTCTCTCTCTCTCTCTCTCTCCTCTCTCTCTCTCTCTCTCAGTGCCTCATTGTCTCTGTCTCTCTCTCTCTTAGGTAGATGGTCAGACCACCCTTTCACGTTAAGAAAGAACTAACAACAGCAAACAGAAGCCTTGGCATGAATTCCGCTAAAAAAAAAAAGTTCAGCGCCGGGGCAGAGACATATCGTCCGATAAACTCATCAAGGATAGACAAGCCAGCGCAGGAAACAAGACAAAAGAGAGAGAGAGAGAGAGAGAGAGAGAGAGAGAGAGAGAGAGAGAGAGAGAGTCAATGAATAGACGTTCCTGAGAGCGCCATTAATCAGAAAAGAAGAATGTACGGCGTTTCATGCGGGCCGAAACAAGAAGTCCTGTGCACCTGTGGCCTACCAGTGTTACCTCCAGCCAAGGTCGCGATGTGTTCGCCCGCCGACTTTGTGGTTGCACACCAAAAACTTCATGCGCCAAGGCCTTGCTTAAGGAGTCGAGTATTTATAGACTAGCACGATTTGATTGTTTAGAGAATTTTTTTTCTTTTTTTTTGTTTTGTTTTTTGTTGTTGTCTGTGTTGTCTGAAAAAAAAAAAGAAAAATGACGGGAAAACAGAATGTGGCCCAAAGACGAACATATTATAATGAATACTTATATAGCGCCTATCCTCGGCTAGAGACCAAGCTCTAAGTGCTTTACAATCCACACTCGTTTACATAACGGGCTGCCTACCTGGGTAGTGCTGACTGAAGAGCTGCCAGCTGGCGCTTCATTCAGTCGTTTCCCGTGTCATCCAGTCAATATCGTTCAATATCGTTCACTCAGTTTCCTTACTTCCTCCATTCTTTCCATTTCTTACGCAGGGTGCATGCTATGTGTAACGTGTCATCCATACCAACGGCCAAACTGGCCTTCTCTTCCGAAAGTTGGTGATGGGATTTTACGCGTGTGCAAGATGTTTATGCGTGCGTTCACACACGGAACCTCGGTTTATAGTCTCATTCGGAGGAATGTTTGGGAAATGGAGCCAGAACCAATGTTAACTCCGAGGGAAAAATCCCCTTGTGCCGAAACGGCCCGGCGGAGATTCGAACTCGCAACCTCAGGATCACCAAGATTACGAGTCCGGCGCTCTACCAACTGAGCTATTCCGGCCCCGTATGACAATTTGGCGAGGAGCTGTGAAGCGGGTAAAGATTCAACGGGCAAACCAGTTATCTGGTCAGCAGCGCGGATTAGGCAAAAAAAAAAAAAAAAAGAAAAAAAAAAAAAAGAAAAAGAAAAAACCTACCGAACTGATCTGGCTCAAGCACGCAGCAATTCAATTTTCTAGCAGATCCGAGGAGCGGATCTGGATCAAAGGGCGGATCTAGGATCCGTTCAACGTAGGCGGAAGTCTGCACTTTCCCCGAGTGCACTTCTGGTCAGCTCCGCCGTTGAGGTTATGTGTTCACTCACGTCTATGCGAGTGTGTGTGTGTGTGTGTGTGTGTGTGTGTGTGTGTGTGTGTGTGTGTGTGTGTGTGTGTGTGTGTAAAGAGAGAGAAAGAGAGAGAGAGAAAGAGAGAGAGAGAAAGAAAGAGACAGAGAATAAGAGAGACAAAGATAGAGTGTGACAGAGAGAGAGAGAGAGAGAGAGAGAGAGAGAGAGAGAGAGAGAGAGAGAGAGAGAGATGGGGAAACAGAAAGACTCAAGACGTAAAGAGGTACAGTAACAGAGATAAACAAAAGAACAAACATACACAACAACAACAACCACAACGACAACAACAACAGCAACAAGAACAACGCAAACTCCACAAACAAAACTTGTTTTCGCTGAGGTAAGCGTGGACTCCACGAAACTCGAATGGCGTGAGTAGAAACAGTAACGTCATCAGCGGGAGTGTGTTATAACGTCACTTTTCTTCCGCTTGCCGTCCTGTTAATTTCCTTCCCGACTCCCCCCCTCCCCCCACCCCACCCCACCCCATCCCGGCAACCTGCCTCCCCACCCCACCCCCACCCTCCCGCCTCCCCTCACCCTCCCTCCAGCCTCCCCCCCCCCCCCCCCCCCTCCCCCCCCTCCCCCCCCCCCCCCCCCCCCCCCCCTCATCGTAAGCTCTCCGTTCTCTCTGCGTCCAGGATTTGATTTGATGGCTCAACGTCCTGATTCTAGACAGTTTCTGTTTTCTGTCTGTCTTTGTCTGTATCTCTCTCTCTCTCTCTCTCTCTCTCCTCTCTCTCTCTCTCTCTCTCTCTCTCTCTCCCCTGTCTGTCTGTCTGTCTCTTCTCTCTCTCCCTCTCTGTCTGTCTTTGTCTGTCTGTCTGTCTGCCAACAAAATCCAAAGTTATAGTATTCAGGAAAGGAGGATAGTTAGGGAAGCATGACAAATGGTTTTTACGATGGTAGCAGACTGGAAGTTGTGAATGATTATTGCTACCTAGGGTTTAATTTTACCACTATGATCAGCGCAAAACAGGGCATCCCGCATTTAACAACTAAAGGTAAAAAGGCTGTAGTTCAGCTCAGCAGAATCTTTCAAAAATAAAGGGAAATGACGTAAGTTACCCTTTTCAAGGTTTTTGACACCAAGATTCAACCAGCCTACATGTATGCTGCCGAAATATGGGGATTACACAGATTTGAACATTTAGAAAAAAAGTACGCCTACTGACATGCAAAAGATTTCTGGATGTTCCAGGCGAAACGCCAAACAAACTGGTATAAGGAGATTTGGGTCGGTATCCATTATACATTAATTCCTACGTTACTTGTTTACGATGCTGGTTTAGACCGTTACAGATGAAGGCTGAAAGGTTAGCTCAGAAAGCCTAGCTGATGCTACTGGAATTAGACAGATCTGGAAAACGGTGCTGGGTCTCAAAAACAACAGAAATCTTGTGTTCAAAAGGTTTCAGTTTTGTTTGGTTACAAGGTGTTGGAGACGTTGACATGTTTTTGAATGTGTTTAAACAGAGGTTTATTGGTATGTTCACACAACAATGGACTGGTACTATACGAGACTGTGAGAGATACAAACGTTATAGAGATTTTAAGTCTATTTTTGAAAAAGAAAGTTATCTTTTGGATAACGAATACGTACTGTTTCAGCGTTGCCATTACACGAACCAGGTTTAATTTGCTTCCACTGAATAACAACCTGCATCGCTACAGTAAAACAGAAAAGGACAAAGCGTGCCCATTTTGCCGTGATCAGGCAGAGAATGAGCAACATTTTTTATTTCAATGCTCCCCCTATCAAGACCTTAGGAATAAATTTCTCATAGAATTCGCCAGTTGTCCCTTTGATTTGCTTCTTAAGGTATCCAGTGCTTCACACAGACATAGCCTATCAAGGTATATTTTCATGCGATAAACTGAAGGATCGAGTCAATTCTTTAGTGGGTGAATTACTGTGGACAATTACCACCACCCTGGTTTTCCTAGAAACGTCTGACTTCATTAAAGTATTGTAAATGAAATGAGGTAGGGAACAGTAAACAATAAACAGTAAACAAGTGGGGTAACTTTTGCTCCCATACAAAAAACCTAACACAGAGTAACTTTTATTCAAGACTGGCACAGCCTTTTAAACTTGAATAAAGTCAGACAAGCACATAGACGAACAATCTAATAGTGGGGGCACAGAGTAACTTTTATTCAAGACTGGCACAGCCTTTTAAACTTGAATAAAGTCAGACAAGTACATAGACGAACAATCTAATAGTGGGGGCGCTTGTTTTTTTCCCCACTATTAGATTGTTCGTCTATGTACTTGTCTGACTTTATTCAATTTTAAAAGGCTGTGCCAGTCTTGAATAAAAGTTACTCTGTGTTAGGTTTTTTATGGGAGCAAAAGTTACCCCACTTGTTTACTGTTTAAAGTATTGTATTTTCATGTATTCCAAACATAATGAATAATGTGTCATCTTTTTACACATATTTTTGGGGAATTGATATTACAATGGTTTTTCTGTTCTGTTTGCTATAACATAAGTGTTCCTTCCCGTTCCTACCCCCCCCCCCCCCCTCCTTCCTTTGTATCTTGTCTTGTGGCCCAAGGCCGATGTACCTTAAAGTTTTCTGAGTTCTGAGTTCGCTCTCTCCTCTCTCTCCTCTCTCTCTCTCTCTCTCTCTCTCTCTCTCTCTCTCCAATACCTTATTTTGTGTCTGTCTCTGTCTCTTTCTGCCCCCCCCCCCCTTCTCTCTCCCTCTCTTAAGCGCGCATGCACATACACGCACGCACACACACATAACACATACAGAGATAGAGAGAGAGAGAGAGAGAGAGAGAGAGAGACACAGACAGACAGACAGACAGACATAGAGAATGAGAGTGAGAGAATGAGAGAGAGAGAGAGAGAGAGAGAGAGAGAGAGAGAGAGAGAGAGAGAGGGAGAGAGAGAGAGAAAGCGAGACAGAGAAAGAGACAGAGGCAGAGGAGAGACAGAGAGAGAACCGTTGGACAAAAGCTACAACTCCCCATGAGTCAAAAGACCGAAACAATGATACCATCGAAGCGACAATTCATTAGTGTGCGCGATAAGTGACAGGGATGCAACACATGTACAATACTACACATATACAACAGCGTTAATAGCCCCATTGCTTTGGCCCGCTGCGTGGGACTGCTCGCATAATATGAAACTGATGACCATTTTTTTTATATATATATGCTTGAAGACAATTATTGTTTCATTACAATCTGTCGGGTTGTATAACATTCAAAATAAAAAAATGAAAACTTTTGGCGTGTTTTTATTATATGATTCACAAGTGAATTGAAAAAGGGTACCTTGTCCTTTCTATACCCCTTTATTAGGTCTTGCCGCCACCCCCCAAAAAAAAAACACAACCAACAAACAAACAAACACCAAACAAACAAAAAAACAACAAAAAACAGTACTCTAGGATTCAAGAAACCATCTATTCTTAAACAAAACTTAGATCAGTTATCTTTGAATGTTTTTGTTTAACGACGTGATATACCGTTCAGGACCAACAGCGTCTTTGAAACAGAAATACCAGGAGAATCTCAATCTTTTCGTGGCAATTTTGACGAATACGAGGTATTAGTCTTTTAAAAAAAAAATTCACATACAAAACAACAAGCAACATCTGAAATAAGTACTCAGCATCTTGGGCTATACGAAGCGGATACGGGACGTGACAGCGAGTTAAAAAAAAAAAGAAAAAAGACCACTCCCTCACTGATAAAGATACTCCATGCCATGGACTCATCATCACCATCTTAACAGAAAGACAGCTGAACTGAGTCAGTCAGCAGCAAGATCAGGAAAAAAAAAGAAAAAAAGGGAGTGGCAGTCTATCCAAAGTCTTGTAACACCACCAGAAGCAAACGTGTTGACATCACAGACAAGACCGACAAGCTCGGACCGACCGGATGGGACCTTCGAACTGGACTGGGAAGACTGTGACCCCCAAAGAGTTCTTTTTCTTTCTTTCTGCGTACGCAGGCTGATACTCCTGCGGACACTGCCTGTACAGACAGGCAGTGGAGTTTTGTGTGTATGACCGTTTTTCATCCCACCATTAAGGCAGCCATACTCCATCTTCGGGGAAGGTGCATGCTATGTGAAACGTGTCATCCATACCGACGGCCAAACTGGCCTTCTTCTCTTCCGAAAGTTGGTGATGGGATTTTACGCGTGTGCAAGATGTTGGCGCGTGCGTTCACACACACGGAACCTCGGTTTATAGTCTCATTCGAAGGACTGTGTGGGAAATGGAGTCAGAACCAAGGTTAACTCCGAGGGAAAAAATCCCCCTGTACCGATATTCGAACCCGCAACCCCAGGATCAAGAGTCCGGCGCTCTACCAACTGAGCTATTCCGCCCCCCCCCCCACCCCCACCCCCCAAAAGAGTTCAATGTGGGAGGATTTAACATACCCCTCCCCCACCCACCCCCGAGGAAGAGAATACAAAAACACCACAGGGAAGCGACTTCTGCAGCAGCGCACGTGACCTCAGCAAATCATTAACCCCCCCCCCCCACACACACACACACACAGACTCCCCTACCCCCGGGATAATGTATTGCTTTTGCACTGAGAATACAGATGGTTCCACAAGGAGTAGGGGGTGGTGGTGCTGTGGGGGGTGGGGAAGGAATCCAAAGCCACACTTAATAAGGACATTACGAAAAGCTCTATGTCCGCCATTAATTTTTTTCTTCTCATGCTCATTTCTGTGCCGCGCGCTCCGCTCGTGGTCACACACTGCACTGAACTCCCAACCCGCTAAGCCAATATGCGCTGATGAAGGGCACATGAGAATTCCCGACACTGCCGTGTGAGCTGCTATCATGTGCTCGAGTACGTTGTTTAACATATTCTATCAGGTTATTATTATTATTACTGCTATTATCATTATCATTATTATTATGATTATTATCATCATCATCGTTTCTTATTATCATTTCTATTTTTCATCTTTGTTGTTCTTTATTGTCTTCTTTTTCTAACCTGGCTTTTTCATAACATTCCCGATCCCCCCCCCCCCCCCCCCCCCGCCCCCTCTCACTTGTTTTCTCTGTCTGTATTCTGAATAACACATCTAATCATGCAAGCAGCCGCCCCTAAGCAACACAGTTCGTAATGTCAATTGATTCACTGACATATCCATTCAGTGCACCATAGGCTGATTCTACTTGCTCACCCAATTCAGGTGTATATGTTTGCGTTAATTCATCTGACCACATCACTCCAACCTCCCGAGAGTCCGCTCGGAACAGTTCTGTGAATACAACCATGTCTTTCGACAAGTTCCACTGGCAAATGCCCAGAAGCTGACCGACCTTTGACCTGCGTGTGGGAATTGAATTTTGGGACAGCTTTTTTCTTTTTTTTCTTTTAGACATGATAAAATACCTGATCACACTTGAACCATTAAACCACATGAACGTTAACTCCCACTTCACCCTTGCCATCAGCATCTTACAGTCTATCATAAATCAGAAATTCAACCGTGAACGTCAACATTTATCAAGTGCTTCATCTTAAGAAGGTATCTCAGGACATTGTCTTATTCCATATTCTTCTACCTCTAGGAGGCTGAAGGACTGAAAAAAAAGGTTAAAGTTCCCATATCCCATCGGCCCATAATGGCAGTAAACTATCAGAAGTTCACCTTGTCCAGGGCACGGCATGATGGATGGCGGAGCCCATCCTTATCCTGCCGCCGTCTGGAACTTTCCCTGAACCGAATCAGATACTCATTTACTGGTGGGTGGACTGAAAGGGTTTTCAAGCAAAAAAAAAAAAAAAAAAAAAAAAGAGAAAATGAAAAAATCCGATTCCACGGGGGGTTCGAACTCACGACCGTAAGCTCCACGGGCAAACGCACTAACCATTTGACCACGTCCCCCACGGGGAGACTCCGGGAGGATCATCTTTAAAACTTCGTCTTACTATCTTTTGCTCTGCCGTCCGCACATTGAGACTCCCGGGCCACAGATCATGAAAATGTGAATCTTCATCCCCG
>CM065748.1:25630134-25642634 GCA_033310375.1 Conus canariensis | reverse complement strand
CTTTCTTTCTTTCTTTCTTTCTTTTTCTTCTTCTTCTTTTTCTTCTTCTTCTTCTTCTTCTTCTTCTTCTGTTTCCACGACGTCGTCGTCGTCGAATGCCCTGAATCTCTTTTTCGTTTATTTGAACACACCGTCGCTTCGCGCTGTTGATTCAGAATGTTGAAGAGCGTTTTGCAACAACACCTGGAACATCTGAAACACTTCCTTCAAAAGAGAAGATCGTTGAGTTGTGTTCCCACGTTGCGAACGAGGCAGCGGCAGCTGAAACGAGAAATAAACATGAACTTCTCAGGAAGAAAACCTGCTTCTCAGTCCTTAAACAGCAAACCCTTTGTTTGAGGTTTCTCATATCTTGTGCAATACTTGAATCATCCGCTCATACTTTCCCCCCACCTCGGAAAATAAAACCGATTCGAGCAGAAATAACATTCTTCTAACGGAAGCCTATGTACATAATATCGTGTCCATTTTTTGAAGGAAATATTATTTGCTTCTGTTGAGATGGTTTCGTTTTTTTTTTTTTGTCTGCCTTTGTTGGTTTGTGTGTGGTGTGTGTGTGTGTGTGTGTGTGTGTGTGTGTGTGTGTGTGTGTGTGTGTGTGTGTGTGTGTGTCAGTCCACAAGATGACGCAAGAACCACGGAATCGATTTCCATGAAACTCCGTGGAAACTGGGGAATGCGGTCCCAGAATGAACCCGTCACATTTTGGTGCCAATCCGTGTCACGGATCCCAAGCAAAGGACAGACCCATGCAGCCTTCTGCTGACGGTGACAGAGGTCTTGGCTCTCCCGTGCACCTTTCCTCTTGTGTGAACAAATGCGCTGATGTCCGGAGGAACTCAGGCTATCATTAACTAAAATGGGCATCAATATGACAGTGGCCGTTCACACGAAAAGACTTGATGTTCACTCATGACTAGAATGTTTTTCGGCTATTTGACAGACATGTGAACCGGATTTTGATCAGACTTTTCAACTTCCACAGTAATTTCTGCGACTTCTTCCGGAAAAAAAAAAAGTGAAAAGAGACATAGGCACCGATTCTTGGTGAGCAAGGAGTTGTGATAAAAACTAGACGAAACAGCGACCGTTGAGGGTTCACGCCCCCCCCCTCCCCCCCCTCCTTCACCCCCATCCATAAATGGAACAGGCTAGGCACCTGTTTGGTCTTCTTCAGGCGAGATAAACACATTCAGAACAATGAAAACGAAAACGGAGAACGGGTAAAGCACCAATCTCCTCAAATTGGGGCGCAAAATGGACCCATTTCAACGTTCATTTTCCGCCCAATTTGAGGAGTCAAGTGATGACTCGTTCTTCGTTTTCATTGTCCTGAATCTTGTTTGTCTTTCCTGAATGAAGAAGACCAAAGAGGTCGAAACGCGTCGTGTTTTGTCTTGTGATTTGTTTGTCCTTTTCGTTCCGCGGAATAGTAAATGTTCTTTTAAAAAAAAGTCAACATGTTCATAATGATGCCTCGTCCGACCGTGATGTGAATTCAGACAACAACGGCCTTTGAGTGACCCCTTCATCCACTCATTTACTATAAGGCCATCTTGACAGTTGCATACGCTCATGTCGATTCATGCCAAGTGAGGTATAGTATAGTACACTGAAAACTGCTCACAGCAGGGCGCTCGCTGGTTCACTGAAACGGCCGTGTCCCACACAATACAACCCCTTGTTCCCTAATCAACATAAAAATGCTTTGACGCGTGTTTGTTGTGTTTCTAACCTTTTTGATTTTAGTTGCAAAGTGAGACGACTGCAGGCGGAAATCTAAACAAATCTGAAATAAATGTTAGCGAACCGCCAAGAGAAATGTGAACAAACGAGTCACAAGACAAAACACGACGCGTTTCGACCTCTTAGGTCTTCTTCAGGCATGACACAAACAAATAGGACAACGAAAATGAACGACTTTGTTACTTAGCTTAGATCTCTTCACTCTTCAGCGCAAGGTAGGCAGGCATTGAATGGAATCTGATTACGTGGCCATAGCAACGTTTTTCTTCTGTTTTTAAACTGATGATATTAGACCTTCATACGGTCTAATGTCCTCCGTGATGATGGGACTCGTTCATTTGTGATACGATATGATATGGGGAGCGTCTTTCGGTAACAGGTTTTCATGGCTTTGAATTTTCTTTCCCAATCGTTTTTGTTTTTTGCCAAATGAATCAAGGCTATATCGGTCTTAATTTGCGCATCAGTTGACTTGTTTATCCTCGAACTGCAGAACAGCTCTGTCCCTAACAACAACAGCAACAGCAGCAGCAGCAACAACAGTAACAACAACAACAACAAACAATTTTACAGGTATCTTTCATGGCCAGGTAGCGGAACAAATGAACGAGCAATGCACGTGACTCATTGATGAACGTAAACCAGAACATTCTGAACTGCTGTCTGGTATGCTACTAAACAGTGCACTGACCAAAGACGTCATCGGCGCTGCTAAGACTGAAGCAGACATGACAGGACTGTAACGTCTTCGGGAAACAGCGCACCTGCCCCCCTCCCCCCCCCCCCCCCTCCACCCCCACCCCCACCCCCGTGTGCTCTGGCAGGTTCCACCCTCTTGTATGCGTGCAAAAACGATTGGGAAAGAACATTCAGAGCCATGGAAACCTGTTACCGAAAGACGCTCCCCATATCATATCGTATCACAAATGAACGAGTGCCATCATCACGGAGGACATTAGACCGTATGAAGATCTAATATCATCAGTTTTAAAACAGAAGAAAAACGTTGGTATGGCCACGTATCCAGATTCCCACGGCCTGGCTGACAACAGTCTGTCATGGAACTGTTGAAGAAGGGAGATGCAGGGCATGAAAGAGGAGAGAGAGAGAGAGAGAGAGAGAGAGAGAGAGAGAGAGAGAGAGAGAGAGGGAGAGAGAGAGAGGGAGAGAGAGAGAGAGAGGGGGGGGGCACTGATGGACTGATAACATTGCAGAATGGACAGGGGAAAAAAAGCATTTTGAAGAGACTCAGGCCCCGGTATAACACTGAGAGAACTAGAGGAACCGGGTTAGACTGTTCTTCACAGTACAACCCCCATGACTGCTTACTGAGTCAAGGAGAAAATCAAGAAAACGAAGAATACGAAGGAGAATGCGAAAGAGGAAGAAGAAGAAGAAGAAGAAGAAGAAGAAGAGAAGGAGAAGGAAGAGGAGGAAGACGAGGACAAAGAAGAAGAAGAAGAAAAAGAAGAAGAGAAGGAGGAGGAGGAAGACGAGGATAAAGAAGAAGAAGAAGAAGAAGAAGAAGAAGAAGAAGAAGAAGAAGAAAGAAAAAAAAGAAGAACGCTGAACAAGCAGCGATGTTTTTTTTTCTTCTTTTTTTTTTTTTAATAAATGTTTTATGAATTAAAGATTCAAAACAAAAGATGGATGAACTGTGATAGGCAGTATCCATTGATCCACAATTCCCTCGTCACAGGCTTGTCGAACTCAGACGACCGATCGATCATTCAAATGATCACTACAAATAAACCTCCTCACCGAACGCACATCTCGGTTTTTTTGTCTTCTTCTTCTCTTTTGACAATATTAACTGGTCCATAGACAGAGCCTTCGTGACGAAGGCTTGATCCGGGATATAATCACTGCAATCAACCAGCAGTCTCTCATCACACGTCTTCCAACATCCATAGATGTCAGTTTTAAAGTCGCCTCAGCCAATCACATCTCGCCACATGACCCAATTTTCACCATTGATTCCTCCTCTGACGCTATCAGTCGACCATACTCTTTTAGAAGGTTAAAACCAGAGTTGTCCACTGACCCCTGCCCAGTCTGGGAGCTAATTAAGGGGGATGGATGGGGAGAAGGCAGTGGATGGTGGGTGGAGGGGTGGGGTGGGGGACATTATTCAGGCAGTTGGAAGCGATGTGGGTGTGGGTAACGGTATTAGCATCCTCTCTCCCCTCGTTAACCCCGGGTCTCTGGGCAAGCCTAGTTGATCACCTTGCCCTGGACCACTGGAGGAAAATACAGTGTGGACAAGAAGTTGGATTTGGGGGCGGGGGTGGGGTGAGGGCTGCGTGTGTGAGGAGCGTGGGGGGGGGGGGGGAGAGAGGGAAGGGCTGGCTCATCACGAATCAAGACAAACGTAGAAGCGGGCCGTTTAGACAACAAGATTACCAAAAATAGCTAACGGATGATAAAAAAAAAATACGAAGAAAGAAATAAAGAAAGGAAGGAAGAAAGCAAAAAGGACAGACAGAAACGCAGTCAGACCGACACGAACACAAATATCAGCTCGATGGAGTAAAAATACCGCGATCCCCCCCCCCCCCCCCCCACCTTCCCTCCGGCTCCCCCCACCCATCCCCTTCCCGTTCTTGGTCCCTCCTCTCCTGTCGTCCTCTTAACCCTTCACGCTCTCTCTCTCTCTGTCTGTCTGTCTGTCTGTCTCTGTCACACACACACACACACACACACACACACACACACACACACACACACACATGCACACGCACACATACACTACACGCGCGCCCGCACACACACACACACACACACACACACACACACACACACACACACACACACACACACACAGAGGGCCTGTCAAATTTCAACCCTTGTCAACCGTTTCACCCTATTTTAAAATCTATAATTTAGCCATTTCAGGGAGAAAAAAAAACTTTCCGGCGAAAATAATTGCCAGGAATTGAAAACAAAAATGTCAGTGTTTGCTTTAACTGCGGTGGATTTTGCTCTTGAAATTAGGCTTTAAGCGACAGGAAATAGCAGTTTGGATCTTATACATTTCAAAACATGTACCGCTTCAGGGACGGTGTGTGTGTGTGTGTGTGTGTGTGTGTGTGTGTGTGTGTGTGTGTGTGAGAGAGAGAGAGAGAGAGAGAGAGAGAGAGAGAGAGCGTGTGTGTGTGTGTGTGTGTGTGTGTGTGTGTGTGTGTGTGTGTGTGTGTGTGTGCGCGCGCGCGCGCGCGCACGTCATTTGTGCGACTCGATGTTTTGCGCTGATTACGTTCACACGAATCTTGAATGAGTGACTGTGTTTTAAGAATTTGAACATGAAACATTGAAACATACCTCTTTCGAAGCTCCCCTCTTCTCCCCCCCCCCCCTCCCACCCCTTTTTTAATTTCATAAATCACACAAACATTAGATGCATTTAGTTTCGACTGTTCGAAGGTTTGTTTTGGCTCGCACGCGCTCTTTTGCAGATGAAAAGTAGCGGCTCGGTGGCTTGACCGTCTTCTTTTGGTCAGTCCGTTTCCTGTTCTGAAGACCGAACATCAAAGTACCGCCAGATCAGGCTGCAGTGTCACGAACTGAACGAGAGATTCTTGGAAAGTGCACCTACACCATCAAACAAAACAAAACAAACAAAACAAAACAAAACAAATTAATAAACAAATCACGCACGCGCCACACACACACACACACACACACACACACACACACACACACACACACACACACACACACGGACACGCAAGCACACACACACACACACACACACACACACACACACACACACACACACACACACACACACACACCATGTCTTTAAGACTTCGGTATTTACAACTGATAGCATACAATCCCCCCTCAGTGACAGGGTTGAAGTATACCGCTTGTTCTTTCATGAGACAATAAATCTCTCCTACTCTCCCTCCCTCCGTAACAGCACGGAGGGATAAACAACAACAACGAACAACAGATAAAACAAAGAAACAAAACAAAGAAACAAACAACCCCCCAAAAAACAAACAAACAAACAAACAAAAACAACCCAAAAACCGAAAGTTTTTTTTTTTTATCATACGTTATAGAAGCGTATTCTATACTGCTTCTACTTGGATAGGATGTTGATCATAACTATCAATTTTCCACCTCCTCACTGGTGAGCAACGGCTTCATAACGCTGGCTAACGGTAGAAGTTCGGCCAGGCTTTCTATTTCAAACGTATCAGCTGGGGGCCGGAATAGCTCAGATGGTAGAGCGCCGGACTCGTAATCCAAGGGTTGCGGGTTCGAATCTCCGCCGGGCCGTTTCGGTACAGGGGGATTTTTCCCTCGGAATTAACATTAGTTCTGACTCCATTTCCCACACAGTCCTTCGAATGAGACTATAAACCGAGGTTCCGTGTGTGAACGCACGCACAACATCTTGCACACACGTAAAATCCCATCACCAACTTTCGGAAGAGGAGGCCAGTTTGGCCGTTGGTATGGATGACACGTTACACATAGCATGCACTTTCCTCGAAGATGGAGTATGGCTGCCTTAATGGCGGGATTAAAAAAAACGGTCATACACACAAAACTCCACTGCCTGTCTATACAGGGAGTGTCTGCAGGAGTATCTGCCTGCGTACGCAGAAAGAAAGAAAGAAAGAAAGAAACGTATCAGCTGAAAAACAGGCGCTCCAATGTATAGTCGTGCAAACAAACAAACAAACAAACAAAAACAAACAAAATCAAAAGCTGCGCAAATGTGCAGAGCCCGTGCAACTGTTCACAAATGCTCTTGTAAGACCAGTGTTCGTGAATGACTCACATCTTACTTTAAGTAAAAAGAACATTATTTTGCCAGGTAAAAAAAAAAAAAAAAAGGAACCAAACTCCAGCAGAAACGAGACAATAACAAGAGACCTCACGGATCTCCGTCGGTGTGGCATTGATCACTTTTCTTCCCACCATCTTTTCCCCCCGCCGGGTTGTCAAAGGGGTGCTTGAAGAAACGGCGGCTCTCTGACCTTCTCCATTGTGGCCGAATCTCCCCCGAGTTTGGTGCGTAACAGGAGACGCCCAGTGATTACATGGACGAGGTGGAACTTACTACCATCCAGCGACGGTCGCGTGACAAGCGCTCACTTGCAGGGCCGCTGGTACCGATGGAAAGTAGTTTGTTATGGGCGCGCTGTGTCGGCGTGGCCGTGCCCGCAGGCGGTTCATAATAGCTCGGTCTCCGACCAACGATGTGCACGATGAATACGAGTTGTGGAATACCACGAGTGGGCTGTGTCAATGGTTCCGTGATTGTAAGCCGTTTCTGATTTTCGGACACTATAATCATAGGCCTGTATGTAAAAAAAAAAAAAAATAAAGAAGGTAATTTTGAAAAGCGTTATGAATCATTAACTTTGTCTAACGCCTTCGCTTTTCTAACACGGCAGCTTTAAACAGCATTAGATTTGAAACATACCCGCGTGGCATTGCACAATGCATTTCACACAGAACAGTTTTGCGTGGGATTTCAACTTTTAAAGGCAGTGATTTTGTATAGCACTTTTGAATTTTTGTATATACGTTTCTAGTAAAGTACATTTGTACAGGACAATGCGTTTTAATGCATTTTGGACACTACAGTTTTGGATGGGAGCACATTTTAGAGACACTAATTTAGAAGAGCACCAAGCTTTTCAAACAGTAATTTTCTCACAGGACTAAGCATTTTACACACGCGCAATTTCTAGAGGGGACCGTGCATTTCAAGACCAGCATCTTTTAAAGGCATTTTACAATTCAAGCAAAGCAAATCGGCATCAGACTCAGCTTTTCACTCCCGACAGTTTTGAATGGGACTCCACGTTTTAAAGACAGTAATCTTTTTCATTTCAACATGAATTTCAAATTCAGTAAAAATTTACAGGATTATGAGTTCACACATATACATTTTGGGTGGAACTCTGCATTTATAAAACCAGTGATTTTGTATAGCATTTTAAACAGTAATTTTTTAAGTGACTCTGCATTTCACACAAAACCATTTCAAAACGGGACTCTGTATCCTAAAACCAGCAATTCTGCATAGCACTGTGGACTTCATACAAAGTAATTTGCACTGGAAGGTGCATTTCACACACAATGATTCTGAGTAGGACTCTTCCCTTCAAAACCAGTAATTTTGTATGGCATTATGCATTTCCAATACACTGAATTTCTTTTTAACAGGACTATGAATTTCACACACAATTGTGGAAATGACTCTGCAAATTAAGGATAGTGATTTTGTACAGCGCTACGCATTTCAAACACAGTGAATTTTTTTTACAGGACTATGAATTTCACACACAATTTTGGATATGACTGCAAATTAAGGATAGTGATTTTGTACAGCGCCACGCATGTCAAACACAGTGAAAGTTTTACAGGACAATGCCTTTCACACACAATTTTGGATATGACTACAATGTAAAGACAGGACGTTGTATATCACGATGCATTTTAAACACAGTAAATCTTTACAGGACATGCACGTCACATATAACAATTTGGGATGGAATTATGCATTATATCATCAGTATTTTTGTGTATCTCTATGCATTTTAAACACAGTAACTTCATTTAGCACTACGCATATGTGTTGTGCTGGCTCTCAGTTGCTTTGATGGATGGGATTTTACAATCGTCTCTGCCTTCTCTCCCTCAGATCTCTCAGGCATCCCGCTCTTTCTCCCCGAAGATGGAGTATGGCTGCCTTAATGGCGGGATAAAAAAACGGCCATACACACAAAACGCCACTCCCTTTGTTGGGCAGATGGGATTTATACTTGCCTGTCCATACAGGGAGTGTCCGCAGGAGTATCAGCCTGCGTACGCAGAAGAAGAAGAATCCCGCTCTTTCAGATGCAATAATAATAAAAAAAAAACCTAACCTCAAACTATCTGCTCAGAGATCATTCTAATATCAAGCATCAACCTCCCGATATCTAGAACTCTCTGCAAATTCTCACTCTTAGAAACATCCAAACCTTGCACACCTTCAAAACTGAATCGAAGACATACCTTCTTCATGAAGTCACCGACCACAGAGCAGGACGCACTGGACTGTTGCTAATTCCTCAATCTGAGCGATGCTGACGAAAGTCTGCTATCTTCCCAAGCACGCCTTTTAGTTTTTATGCAGGACTATTCCTTTCACCCTCAGGAACGTCAAACAACAGTAGACACTGGAAACAGTGGACAGGTGATCTCAACCCTGTTTGTACGAAAACGGCGGTGTAATTAGTAAAAGACACCCCGTCTTGACAGTCAAACCCACATCTGTCGCAGTGTGCTTCAAGGAAACACAGTTGAGCGGGTACTCTTTTAGCGTCACTGGGTTAATGAGTGAGTCACGTGTGGCTTCTTCCATGTGGTGTTTTTCGAGAAAGTCGAGCCTGGCGGAGCCAATCCCTCTCCAGGTCGGATTTTCTTGTCGGTTTTAACCCCTCCCCCCACCCCCCCGCCCCCGAAAAAAAAAAAAAGAAAAAAGAAAAAAAGGTGGTAGGTAGTACTGGCTTACAACAAGAAATCCTCGCAATCGCAGCAAAGACAACGTCAGCACTGTCGATACTAAAAGCTGTATGGAAGGACTTGGAACACAAGATGAAACTCTCGTGTGCGTCGGTGTGTTCCACCTTCATCAAGGTGTGCGAGACCTGGACCCTAACAGCGGATCTGGGTATAAAGAATGTGAACCAAGGAAATCAGGTGTGACTGCAGTATACAACACACCAGATGTACCGATCATATCATTCACCAATGAACACGTGCCTCAAACCATCTGGCAGCACGTCGGACAGTACTAAGACCGGCTGACGTCAGTAAAGAACGAAAAATTTAAAAAGTAGCTCTTCCACCCTTCCCCTCGAAGCAGAAGCTGCGTCATCTACACACACACACACACACCACACACACACACACACACACACACACATGCACGCACGCACGCACGCACGCACGCACGCACGCACGCACGCACGCACGCACACACACACACAACACACACACACAACCGCCAGAACAACAAAAAGGTTTAAATATTGTATTCAATCCATCGTCCCTCAGACATGTACAGATTTTTTTTATATTGTTGTCAAATATCAAGTCTTATAATCAGGCGTAGAAAGAGGTTCGGAAATGGAGCTAAAAAGACACAGAGAAGGACGGTAGAATAAGGAGGACGAAAAGAAGAAAGAGGAGTTGGTGGAAGTCGACGATGACGAAGAAGTACAGGAAGAAATGGAGGTAGATGGGGAAGAGGAGAGAGACGAGGAGGGAGGGGGGGGGGAAGAAGAGAAGGAGAAGGAAGAGCAGGAGGAAAAGGAGCTAGAGTAGGAAAAAGAAGTAGAAGAAGAAGAAGAAGAAAAAGAAGAAGAAAAAGAAGAAGAAGAAGAAGAAGAAGAAAAAGAAGAAGAAGAAGAAGAGAAGAAGAAGAAGAAGAAAAAAAGAAGAAGAAGAAGAAGAAGAAAAAGAAGAAGAAGAAGAAGAAGAAAAAGAAGAAGAAGAAGAAGAAAAAGAAGAAGAAGAAGAAGAAGAAAGAGATGAGGAAGAAGTTTAATTGAATCTCTAGTGCTAAGGGAACACAACGATTTTTTAAAATCTTTTTTTTTTAAACAATTCTGACCACTAAACTTGAACTTGCAAAAGGAGAAAGAGGACGTACAAAGACAAGACAGAAGACAAAAGAAGATCCAGAAAAGTAATGAAGGAAGGAAGAAACAGAGAACCATCCTGACTGATTGAACTTTTAACAGGTAGAGAACGACGCGCATGGAGGCCTTCTGAAAGTTCTACCCTCTGAACTCAGAAACGAAAAAAAAAAAAAAACATGACGGACTAAAAGAAAGAAAAGTAGAAAGTAAAGAGAAAGACTTGGCGATGTGGATAGGTTACACAGAAAGGAGAGAAGAAGGAGACTTGGCGGATGTGGGATAGGTTACACAGAAAGGGAGAGAAGAAGGGAGACTTGGCGGATGTGGATAGGTTACACAGAAAGGGAGAGAAGAAGGGAGACTTGGCGGATGTGGGATAGGTTACACAGAAGGGAGAGAAGAAGGGAGACTTGGCGGATGTGGGATAGGTTACACAGAAAGGGAGAGAAGAAGGGAGACTTGGCGGATGTGGGATAGGTTACACAGAAAGGGAGAGAAGAAGGGAGACTTGGCGGATGTGGATAGGTTACACAGAAAGGAGAGAAGAAGGAGACTTGCGGATGTGGGATAGTTACACAGAAAGGGAGAGAAGAAGGGAGACTTGGCGGATGTGGGATAGGTTACACAGAAGAAGAAAAGGAGACTGGGAGTGGGATAGGTTAACAGAAGGGGAGAGAAGGGAGACTTGGCGGATGTGGGATAGGTTACACAGAAGGGAGAGAAGAAGGGAGACTTGGCGATGTGGGATAGGTTACACAGAAAGGGAGAGAAGAAGGGAACAAAATCGTTCTTGGGTGGCACGAAGAAGGACAGGGACAGGGAGAAGGAAAGAAAAAAAGAAGGAAAAGGCTGGAAAAGATGAAAGAGACGAAGATGAAGAGAGAAAAAAAAAACAAAAAAACACACACACACAGAGAAAAGAGAATGAAAAGAAACAACAGAAACCGAACGAAAGACAGCAGACTCCAACCGAAGGAAACCAAAACAGGGAGAACGAGGAGGAAAACTCACTACAAGAGAAGAAGGAGAAGATGAAAAAGTGAAATTGAAAAAAAAAAAAAAAAAAGATGGAAAGAAAGAAGAAAGCGGAAGAGGCGAAGGATGAGACAAGGATGAAAAGAGAAGGAGAAGAAGGAAGAAGGGATCAGAATCAGAACTTTATTCTGTTAGACCATATTCCCCCCCCCCCCCCCCCCCGGTCAGAAGGAGATACACACATATACAGGGCAATATTCTGGAGTTCCACTGACAGGAAAGATATCTCACGAACAAACGACTGTGCTTGACACATGCATATTGTACATACATACAGGAAACGTTTTTCATGCGTATTCTTCGATTGAAAAAAAAAAAAAAAAGAGGCGTGAGAGGTGTAAAAAAAAAAAAAAAAAAAAAAAAAAAAAAGAAGAAAAAAGCGACGAAGAAGGAAAAGAGGGTATGGAAGTTGACCGAGGACACAGAAGGGTATGAGAAGATCTGTGGGCTGATTGATGAATGACAGACTGAGAGATCGTTTGAACCTTTGATGAAGAGGCAAATAGGGATTACGGAACCCTTTTTCTGGACCATCCTGTCCCACTAAACCAGCAAAAAAAAACAAACAAACAAAACACACGCAAAGATGAAGAAGAGAGAAAAGAACATGGAATGAAGCCGGAATAACCGAGGAGCAGGTTGAGGAGGAGGAAACGGGGAGGGATGAGGATGGGGAGAAGGATGAGGAGGGGAGAGAAGAAAAAAAAAAAGAGGAGGAATGGAGGGAGGAGGAGGAGGAGGAGGAGGATGCGGAGAAGGTACAGGAAGAGAAGGAGGTGTAAAGAGTAGAAACAGTTGAAGAGAAAGAGCAGGAGGAAGAGGAGGAGGAGGAGGATGCGGAGAAGGTACAGGAAGAGAAGGAGGTGTAAAGAGTAGAAACAGTTGAAGAGAAAGAGGAGGAGGAGGAAGACGAGGAGGAGGAGGAGGAGGAAGAGGAAGAGGAGGAGGAGGAGGAGGTGGAAGAGGAGGAGGAGATGCAGAGTGACGAAGAAAAGCAGAAGAGGAGGAAGCAAGGGCAACAACTCCACTCAAACGACCCGTCTCCGCTCCAGAAAGTGATGG
>CM065748.1:25605134-25610134 GCA_033310375.1 Conus canariensis | reverse complement strand
TAAGGTCTCGCATGTCACTGTCGTGACCTTTTCCGTGTTGATGTGTGTGTGTGTGTTTTTTCTTTTTTTTTTGCGAATTTTTCTTTGGAATGGCTGAAATTCGAAGCTAGTCCATGACTTACGATATGACGATGATCCTCTGGTTTAATACTGCAGAGACGTGAGGGTGAAGATGTGGAGTATAGTCTCGGTAGTGAAACCAAAAAAAGATTTCATTTTTAATCAGAGCTGGACTAAATGGACAGTTTTTATGTACGCCATTATGAACATACCTGTATCTGACGGACAGAGAGACAAACAGATAGAGACAAAGAGAGAGACAGAGAGCCAGAGACAGAGAGACGGACAGACAGACAGTGAGACAGAAAGGGACAGAGAGACAGATGTACAAACAACCCAAACATACGCATACACAGACTGGTAGGTAGACAAACACAGAGACACAGGCAGACAGAAAGACAGACACATAATTATACGCACGCACGCACGAACGAACACACACACACACACACACACACACACACACACACACACACACACACACACACACACAGAGGCTGGAAAGCTTATTCTTTAACCCTCAAAAATGATTTTGACTTAACATCGCACACACACACACACACACACACACACACACACACACACACACACACACACACACACAAGCGCGTGTGCATACACCTCTCTCATGTTTCCATTCACAGATGGTCAGCGCCGTCCGCAAAGTGCCGTCGATAAAAACAAAGAAACGAACAAACAGACACACAAACAAACAACCAAACAAACAGACACACAAACAAACAACCAAACAAACAGACACACAAACAAACAGACACACAAACAAACAACCAAACAAACAGACACACAAACAAACAGACACACAAACAAACAACCAAACAAACAACCAAACAAAACAGACACACAAACAAACAACCAAACAAACAGACACACAAACAAACAGACACACAAACAAACAACCAAACAAACAGACACACAAACAAACAACCAAACAAACAGACACACAAACAAACAGACACACAAACAAACAGACACACAAACAAACAGACACACAAACAGACACACAAAACAAACAACACACAAACAGACACACAAACAAACAACCAAACAAACAGACACACAAACAAACAGACACACAAACAAACAGACACACAAACAAACAGACACACAAACAAACAACCAAACAAACAGACACACAAACAAACAACCAAACAAACAAAAACACATTTGTCAAAGGCCAGTTTATATGTCCTCTGGTCCACGAACTTTTTCGTGACGACTGCCATCTTTTTTAATGTCCAATGGGCAGAAAAAAAACTTTTAGTTGCTGTTGTTGTTGTTGTTGTTGTCGTTGTTGCTGTTTTTCCATTTCAACTTTTAATGGAACACGTCGACCTCATTCGATCTTTCGGGTCCTTCCGTCTGGCTTGCAAACATAAAACTTTTTGAGACTGGAGGTTTAGGGCACTTGGTCACAAGACCTCTCTCTCTCTCCCTCTCTCTCTCTCTCTTCTCTCTCTCTGTCTTTGTCTCTCTCTGTCTCTCTCTCTCTCTCTCTCTGTCTCTCTCTGTCACTCTCTGACTTTCTCTCTCTGTATCTCTCTCTCTCTCTGTCACTCTCTGATTCTATCTCTCTCTGTCTCTGTCTGTCTCTGTCTCTGTCTGTCTGTCTGTCTCTCTGTCACTCTCTGATTCTCTCTCTCTCTGTGTCTCTGTCTCTCCCTCTCTCTGAATTTTCTCTCTCTTTCTGTGTGTGTGTGTGTCACTCCCTCTCTCTGACCGTCTCTCTCTCTCTCTGTCTCTCTCTCTCTGACTCTCTCTCTCTCTCCCATTGCGTCGCTCTTTAGATGTATCTCGTCCCCTACCTTCTCTCTCTCTCTTTCTCTCTACCTCTCTCCATCTCTCTCTATGTGTCCTGTGTCTGTCTGTCGTGTCTGTCTGTCTGTCTGTCTCTCTCGTTCTCTCTCTCTCTCTCTCTCCTCTCTCTCTCTCCTCCTCTCTCAAAAGCACTCCGGGGAAGTGATTCAGGGCATAACTCCCGGCCCGACACTATGGTGTGTTTCGGGCACCTGCCTATTTCCACTTCCCTGCCATCAAGTGCCCGTAAGTGTGGGCACCTGCCTGTTCTCCACTCCGCAGGATGTTTCTGTACCCTGCCCAAAGGAGTGGTCTGAGGAGAATAAGGGATTGCTCATTCTTCGTTGTCATCGTCTCCTCTATATTGCTTGTCTTGCCTGAAGAAGACCAAAGAGGTCGAAACGCGTCGTGTCTTGTCTTGTCATCTGTGGGGCCTCTTGCGTTCAGGGGGGTAGAGTAATCTTTATTGTAAGTTTACTCACCAAAGAGCGGAAGTGGAACAGGGTAGGGTCTAGCTCTGGCTAGGGTCCGGAATCACCCCCCCCTCCCCCGTCCTCCCTTCCTCCCCGTACCCCCCAAACAAAGGAATTCAAGCACAATGCGCTTTGATGGATACGTTCGGTCATTCGAGACACTTTGAGAACTGTAAAAGAAAAAAAAAAAAGAGGAGGCGCAGGTTTGAAACAGAACGGGTAGTCAGTCTGCATTCAAATTCCGGGTGAGGGAAGGGGTGGAAATGAGTTTGAGCACTGCCCTGTTCTCATCCCACCTCTGGGGGGGGGGGGGAGCAGGGGGGGGGAGCAGGGGGGGGGGGGTGGGGTTGGGGAGAGGAGATTGGAGGTGTGAAGTCATTCCAGACTGTTACAGCCGTTGGCATTATTTGCCTCGGTGCATCCCCTACCCCGTGAACTGCCCGTGTCCAAAATGTCGTCGAGTCTTAGCACGTTTATGGTGGGGACTGTGTCGTTGTGTTGGACGTGGTGGCGCCCTCTAGTTCTGGAAGGCGGTAGGCTCAACTCCCGCTGGCTAAGCGGTGAAGCAGTTCTTGTGTCAGGTGGGGGGGTGGAGTGTGGGGGGGGGGGGGGGGGGTTAGTTAGTTGGTGGTGTCCTGCGGATGTTGGATCAGAGCAGGCACCGCTGGGTACAATCCAAAGTTGATCGGCAGCAGTGCAGCAACTCCGTAGGTGGGTTGCCCTGAAGGGTCACACGCAAGGAAGATGCACACACACACACACACACACACACACACACACACACACACACCACACACACACACACTCTCTCTCTCTCTCTCTCTCTCTCTCTCTCTCTCTCTCTCTCTGTCTCTGTCTCTGACGAAATACACGTTGTTTTTGATTGTCGTGCTTATGCAGATGTTCGAAGTAGATGCAAAGTGTTCAGTGAGCCAGCTGCACGGAGAAAAGATCTCACAGCAGTTTTATCAAGTAAGAATGAACAAATTATCATATCATTTGCAAAAGATATGGCAGAAGCTAGTGATTTTCGAAGAAAGAATATCACAAGCATTAATCACTTGAGGTAAATTTTTGTAACGACGTATGTAGTGACATTAAGCACCTATTCGGCTTGATGGTCGCACGAAATCGATTACTGGGGTGCGCGAGAGAGAGAGAGAGAGAGAGAGAGAGAGAGAGAGAGAGAGAGAGACAGAGACAGAGACAGAGTGTGTGTGTGTGTGCGTGCGTGGTGCGTGTGTTGCGTGCGTGCGTGGTGTGTGTGGTGTGTGTGTGTGTGTGTGTGTGGTGGTGTGTGTGTGTGTGTGTGTGTGTGGTGCGTGTGTGTGAGTTGTGTGGTGTGTGGTGTGTGTGTGTGTGTGTGTGTGTGTGTGTGTGTGTGTGGATGGATAGATGGGTGGGTGGGTGTTGTCATTGTATGCGTATGTGTTTTTGGGCGTGGGTGTTGTAAATTGTGGATTTGAATTATTTGTGAACGTGTTAGCATTCTCTTTCTTTCGATGGCATTGTCTTTTAATGCAGTAATTGTAGCCCCCTTGCCAACAGGGCTGTCTGCTATTGGCAATAAAAACTGTCAGTGTCACTCTCTCTCTCTCTCTCTCTCTCTCTCTCTCTCTCTCTCTCTCTCTCTCTCTCTCTCTCTCTCTTCTCCAAGTGTAACACACTTCCTCTTTCCATTTCTTTTTCGCCGTTTGTTGGCTGTTCTTTCTTTTCTTAATTTCCGTCTCTCTGTCTATGTATTTCTTTCTTGTTTTGTTTTGTTTCTTCTTTTTGCACTTCTTCCTTCCTTATACAATTCTTTCCCTCTTTGTACTCTCTTTCTCTTTCTAGTCTTTCTTTCTTTCCTTTTAAAAAAAAGTCTGTTTTTCTTTTCTTTCTTTCTTTCTATTTTTCTTTTTTTTTTTTTCTTCACTTCTCTCTGTCTCTATCATTATGCTTTCTTTCGTTCGTTCTTTCTATCTTTCATTCGTTCTCTCTTTCTTTCCTTTTTTTTCTTTCTTTCTTCCTTTCTTTCGTTGCTTCTTTTGTTTTCGTTCTTTCCGTCTTTCTTTCATTCATCCATTCATTCATCCATCCTTCCTTCCTTTCTTTCTGTCGTTCTCTCCTCCTTCCTTCATGTCCTTCTTCCTTTCTCTTCTTCTTCCTCCCCTCTGTCTTTGCGTCTCCTCTTTTTGTTTGTTTGTTTGTTGTTCGTTGTTGTTTGGTTTGTTCTGTCTTATCTGTCTGTCTTACAGTGTACATCTGCCTCCAGGGAAACGAGAGGAGGACGAGTGGGAGGGTGGGGAAAAAAAAAGAGGGTTAGCCTGGTCTGCTTTCCAGGAAGCAGTAAAACAGATAGCAAAAATAGAAATATCATTAAAAATAAAAACAAAATGAAATTTCCGACATGTGGGGGCGGTGAAAAGACGGTTTCGGATTTCTTTCTTTCTGATCCAAAAAGGCATCAGATCGCCTCGTTAGGGACTGAGAACAGAGGAGGATGGGGGAAAGGGCGGATGGGAGTGTGTGTGGGAGTGGGGGTGGGGTGGGGAGGGGGGGAAGCTGGCGGGGATGGGGGGGGGGGGGTCACAGGCTAGGCAAGAATAGGCAGGGAAGAGAGGTGGTTGTATGGAGAGAGAGAGAGAGAGAGAGAGAGAGAGAGAGAGAGAG
>CM065748.1:25592634-25595134 GCA_033310375.1 Conus canariensis | reverse complement strand
AGAGAGAGAGAGAGAGAGAGAGAGAGAGGAAGAGAGAAAGAGAGAGGAGAGGAGAAGAGAGACAGAGAGAGGGAGAAACAGAGAGGGCGAGACAGACAGACAGACAGGCAGACAGAGAGAGAGAGAGAGAGAGAGAGAGAGAAGACAGACAGACAGACAGACAGACAGACAGACAAAGACAGACAAGACAAGACAGACAGACAGACAGAAGAGAGAGAGAGGGAGAGAGAGAAAGAGAGAGAGAGAGAGAGAGAGAGGGAGAAACAGGGCGAGACAGACAGACAGACAGACAGAGACAGAGACAGAGAAAGAGAGAGAGAGAGAGAGAGAGACAGACAGACAGACAGACAGACAGAGACAAAGACAGACAGAGAGAGAGAGAGAGAGAAGAGAGAGAGAAACAGAGAGGGCGAGAAAGAGAGAGGGACACAGAGAGAGAGAGAGAGAGAAGAGACAGACAGACAGACAGACGGACAGACAGACAGACGGACAGACAGACAGACAGACAGACAGACAGCTCTCAAGCAGCCAGACCCTGTTTCCACTATCTTTCGCTGGGACCTCCATCTGCTGCTTCCCTTCTCCTCCACATGAATGTGCGTACTCACGAACTGATCAAAGATACACTGACGGATGGCTCTTGCGAGAGAGAGAGAGAGGAGAGAGAGAGAGAGAGAGAGAGAGGAGAGAGAGAGAGAGAGAGAGAGAGAGAGAACAACAGAAGACAGAGACAGACAACAGACAGACAGACAGACCAAAGGGTAGAAAACGAGAGAAGACATTTAATATACTTCACACTTTGTTGTGTGTTTTCACGTGATTTCGCCTGACAACACATTAAGATAAGTAGCCTTACCAGCCTTTTTTCTATGTTGGGGGCACAAGAGGGATTCGAACTCGGAACATTTGACAGCAAAGTCAGAGGTTTGATCAGCTGAGCCCGGCCTTATGCATATTGTTTGTTCCTCAATAAGAGCAGGAAAAAATCCCCGACACCTTCAAACAATCTATTGTTCCATTATCTGAGTCCATGTCTGTTTAATTAACAGAGGCATGTCCACAACGTTGACATTAAGGAATAGAAGCCTCTCTTCTGGTATTTGTGTCGCGAGATCACCTTCTTTTTTGCGTGTGTAATCTGGATATCGCAGACTGTGACAGTTGTGAGGATAACAGCCTGGCTCATAGATTCATGACTCATCCTTTTCCGATGTATATTACGACCTGGGATGGAAATATTGTCTTGCATTTTCTGGAAAAAAAAGATGTATCTTTATAAAAATCAGACACCGAAAGAACTGTCTTCAAAGCTTGTAACTCTAATTGCACTTTTGGTTACGACAGTGATGCCATACTGTGCACAAACTGTCTTTAGACTGCATGCAACTACTTGATGTTCCAAATACATTCACTGCTTAAAACATTTCAGAAAAGAGAAACATCTAGCACCGCTTGAGTTGGTGGCATTCCCTGAGAATGGGAAACTTTTATGTTATCCGAGTATTCAGAAATAACCAGAAAAAGTTACGAGGGAAAAAAGAGTCTGTTCATCTGTTACCAAAAGAAAATAATCTAGAGTGAAAACAAAGAAAACAACAACACGAAACATTCAGCATCGTGAGAGTTTGTAGCTTTCCCTGAGAATGAGAAGCTTTGTGTTGTCCGACTATTTTAAAAAGAACCTCAAAAAACGCGCGGAAAAAAGAGAAGTGTCTGTTCGTCTGTCACCAAAAGCCTCCAAGGCCTGAGTCAAAAGATCCTGCAGAACTTGAATTAAA
The DNA here is from genome assembly GCA_033310375.1 of Conus canariensis. NCBI lineage: Eukaryota > Metazoa > Mollusca > Gastropoda > Neogastropoda > Conidae > Conus > Conus canariensis. Next base: position 25,593,356 of record CM065748.1, on the reverse strand, counting down.
GACATTTTGACCAACACCTCCCACTTTGATGAAAACGGTACTCGATGGGCGAGCACAACAGCGTTTGCGGCTTATGGAGCACCTCTGACACTAAGTAGGAAAGCAGTTGGTTGGTTTAAACGATATCAACATGTACAAGGTTTCACAGGAAAACGTCAAAAATCAACATGGGCTGGGCTGTCTTGGATTCGTTCCTGAAGAAAGCTGAAATATGAGAATAAAATGATTGTATCTATAATTGAGTATGTAATTCTTTATTGATGTGAATGTTTTTGCGTAAACACTCATATACACCAAACATGTTTAAATCCTTCAGACGGTCGAATCTAGCTCTAGCACGCAAATACTTACCATGTAAATTGAAGCTGGCTCCAAATGTACTTGGAATATGTCACTGAAATGTTTACGTTTTTTAAAACAAAATTGAATGTTCGTTCAACCTATTCCACCATATTTTTTTTCAGTGGAAGAAAAAATTACCAAAGTAATTTGCACCATCAAGAAAAAGCAAAATAAAACAAAAAGTCAAGTAATGTGCATTTTGTGATAATCATGAAGAGTGAGTTCAGTGTGCATGCCTTTCTATCTATTGCTCGAAATAAATGTTCCAGTGACGCACCCCAGTTTATCTGACGCCAGCTTCAACTTGGTAAGTTCTGGAAAACTAGAGATGACTGACTGCTCTGCGGTGGCAGAAACCCCTCCAGCCTTTTAGCAGAGAC
>CM065748.1:25577634-25585134 GCA_033310375.1 Conus canariensis | reverse complement strand
ATGGGACGACTGCCTGGGTGATGATTTACCGTGTAATGATTTCCTATGAGCTGATTTTCCGCTGTGACGATTTCCTACGTGATGGTTCTCCAATGTGGTGACTGCCTATGTGACGACTTCCAATGTGTTGATTGCCTATGTGACGACTTCCACTGTGATGACTGCCTATGTGACGACTTCCACTGTATTGGCTGTCTATGTGACGACTTCCACTGTATTGGCCGTCTATGTGACGACTTCCACTGTGTTGTCTGTCTATGTGACGACTTCCACTGTGATGGCTGTCTATGTGACGACTTCCACTGTGATGGGCTGTGTACGACTTCCTGTGAGCTGTCTATGTGACGACTTCCACTGTGATGGCTGGCTGTGTGACGACTTCCACTGTCATGCTGCCTATGTGACGACTTCCACTGTGATGGCTGGCTGTGTGACGACTTCCACTGTGATGGCTGTCTATGTGACGACTTCCACTGTGATGGCTGGCTGTGTGACGACTTCCACTGTGATGGCTGCTGTGTGACGATCACTGTGATTGCATTGACTTCCAATGCTGTCTATAGAATGTGTTGATCCCCAAAAGTCATTTCCTTGTGCGAGGATTTCCCATATAATGATTTCGTATGAAGATGATGATGATTAAATAGAAACAAACAAACAAACAAAACCAAACAACAGTAACAAACCCTATAATCACCCACCTCGCCTACAAACACACGCATGCACAGACAGACAGACACACACCAAACACACACACACACACACACACACACACACACACACACACACACACACCACGCACACACACACACGCACATGCAAAGACAGACACATCTCTTTTTCAGCCGGGTAGATGTGATGCACCGAACTTCTGTGGACTCCTCCACGGTTAGAGACCTAAGGCATCTTGCTCAACTCCCATTCGTTCTTCTGACCACAGTCAAGACTGCAGACAATAAAGACTGCCATACTTGGACGTCGGGCAGAGCACTTCAACACACCTCTGAAAGGAGAATCATCCTGTATCAGATGAGGCGATTGCAGCATGGCACAAGTCACCGAGGCAGGTATCACTACAGGACCCGTTCTCTGGAACTGGGATTGAGAACGCGATGAAGGAGACGGCAGCTGGTGAACCGCTTGTCGCCGATGGCGCTCCTACAGACAGTCACAGATTGGAGAACAACTCCATTGGAAATGTTGTTGTCTGTCACAAGACTGGAGAACAACTTGCATTGAAAAGGTTGTTGTCTGTCACAAGATTGGAGAACAACTTCCATTGGAAAGGTTGTTGTCTGTCACAAGATTGGAGAACAACTTCCATTGGACAGGTTGTTGTCTGTCACAAGATTGGAGAACAACTTCCATTGGAAAGGTTGTTGTCTGTCACAAGATTGGAGAACAACTTCCATTGGAAAGGTTGTTGTCTGTCACAAGAATGGAGAACAACTTCCATTGGAAAGGTTGTTGTCTGTGTTCCAGATGTCTGTGAGAATGGCGAGGTCACACAGGACTTCAAGAATGTCTCCGTTCACATATATTATCATGGGAGCAAGGGAGATGAAACATCTTGTGACAATCATGGTGAGGTCTCCCGCTTGTGTATCGCAGGGAAAACAGTCATCAGAGTCATTCTCAACACAATCCTCACCCACATCGTTGACAACATGATCACGGAATCGCTGTGTGGCTTTTGAGCAGGCAGGAGCACGAGCAACTCGGTGCTTACTATATGCCAGCTGCAAGAGAGGTGCCGAGACCCAAACCACGAATTCCACATGGGGTTTGTTGATTTAACAAAGGCACTTGGCAGCTGAAGCTGGAATGGCCTCTGCAAGGTCCTTTACAAGTTCTGGTTGTGTTGATAAACCCATCACACTGATCTCTTCCTTTCATGCTGGCATGCTGGCAAGGACACAGTGAACAGATTTAACCTACCCGTTCCCAGTCAAACATGGAGTCCAAACAAGGCCGTTTCTTGGCTCCCACTCTCTTTTCTACTTTGTTCGCAGCAAAGTCTTTAGAGGTTTCGTGACGGGAGATGTATATCCAGGTTCACACGAATGGCATAGTTTTCAACGTGCGGCGATTTCAGGCCAGAAGGAGAGCATTTGGGGGCCACTCCACCTGAGTTCCTTTTTGCAGACAACAGTGCCCTGGCCGCACACTCCCACGGGAACCTTCAGTGAATTAAAGACCACGGTGCATCACTCTGCAGACGTTTTGTCTTCACTCTGTGTATTCACAAGACTGAGGTCATAGCTCCAACCTTTACCATCACAAAACAAAGGTCAAGGCCGTGGATAAGTTTTTGCCATCTTGCAAGCAAGAAGTCTTCGGACACCGAGCAGACACCATGAGTCACAATGGCCAGCACTGCCTTCAGCAGGTTTGTAAAGAAACAGTGGAAAATCATGCCATCAGACTTTTTAAAAAAATCAACGCGTGCGGAACAGTTGTTCCTAATGCTCCGCTACTGTGCTGCAGAAGGCCTGGAGGTCTGGACCAGCGAAGGAAGAATCATCCAATGGCTGGCACGGGTCCATTAGGTTTCCCAGAGCAAGATCTGTAACATCTAGTGGAAAGACGAAGCGTCCAACCTTCAGACTGTTTGTGAACTGTTGACTTTCCAGCACCAAATGTCTCTTCCTCAAGAGTCTGTTGCGATAGACAGGACATACGCCATCTGCATGCGAAAACAGCAGGATTCCTCAAAGGGCTCGTGTACGATCAACCAAAGCAGGGCCAGCTTGACCAAGTCTCTCCTGAGGACCAGCTTCAATAGCTGCAGCCTAACCACAATCACCCTGGAACATTCTGACAGACTCGGCTGGGGACAGCCACGCCATCAGATCACAAATACTTCCTAGCTGAAAACAACGCTGTTCTAGGCACACAGAGGAACCAGAGGAAGCAGAGCCGTACCTTGCTGAATTCCATCCCCTGCATCATCTGCTGCCGACTGTTGGCCTCAAAGACAGGTCTGCACCTGCCCAGGAGAACCCATTCTGGCAAATGACGTGCCTGCCAGCCCGGCCGTCCAACTGGCTGGACATGTTCATCATATGCACTAACTCCACATGCACTGTTCATCATATGCACTAACTCCACGTGCAATGTTCATAATATGCACTAACTCCACATGCAATGTTCATCATATGCACTAACTCCATATGCAATGTTCATCATATGCACCTACTCCACATGCAATGTTCATCATATGCACTAACTCCACATGCAATGTTCATCATATGCACTAATTCCACGTGCAATGTTCATCATATGCACTAACTCCACACGCAATGTTCATCATAATTATGCACTAACTCCACATGCAATGTTCATCATAACTATGCACTAACTCCACATGCAATGCTCATCATAACTATGCACTAACTCCACATGCAATGTTCATCATTTTTATACACTAACTCCACATGCAATGTCACACCCCTTCTGAAACTAAAACTCTTCCATGAATAGCGAAGATAAGAGTAGAGAGGGTGGGTGGGTGAGTGGGTGGGTGGTGGTGGTGGTTGTTGGAGAGAGAGAGAGAGAGAGGAGAGAGAGAGAGAGGAGGAGAGAGAGAAAAGAGAGAGAGAGAGGATTCAAGGCGATGGAACCGCAATATGTAGTTTCTCTTCCCCCAACCCCGTTCCCATTTCTCATTTCCCAGACGTCGTCCTCCCGTCCCCTTCCCTTCCACTCCCACCCTCCCTTCTAACATCCCCACGCCCCCCACTCTCCTTTCTCCAGTTGATATTGCAGACTGGGATCTCTGACTGGTGCAGCCCGGCCAACATCAGTAAAAACCAAATCACGTTTGGAACTGCTGGTCCGCGAAATGCGCTACAAAGGTTTGTGGTATGCTACCCTCCCGAAATGGATGTACAATGGTGTACAGGGCTTCTCCCCCCCACCCACCCCTCACGCTTTCTCCTTCCCCCTCCCCCCTCCCCCCCTGCCCTCCCCGTTCCTCTCTTCCCTTCTGCTCACAAAAATGGAACCTCGGTAAATCATATTTTACTCTAAGATGCCCTGACGCGAATGTCATCTCTGACTGTCATCAAAACCGAGTACGGTTGAATTACTCAGCCGGGAGAATGTGCAACGAAGCGTCTTCATGAAAATGCTTCCAAACTCCGCCTCTCCCCCTCCCCCCCCCCACTTCCCACCTTCTTCCCCTTGCATCCCCCCCCCCTCCCTTCTCCCTTCTTCCTCTCAAAGTTCGGCGCGAGCGCATCTGATTTTAAGAAGGAACACTGACATGAAAAATTAAAAAAAAACAAAAAAACCCCGAACTTTTTATATAACTAACATCAACTTCTATTCTAGAACCAATCACTTGGATAGTGGGACTCAGCCCTGATGGTGTTGCTGGACCATACACAACACGATTCGACTGGAACAGTGACCCGCTCCACGCATGGCTATACTTGACTACGGCTGGAAGAATTCAACCATGACACATACCTCAAAGCGTTTCCACATACCTCCACCCTTAACTCCCCCCCCCCCCCCCCCCCCCCATTTTCATTCATTTATTACTTCCAGATATTGTTCCCACAATGTCTGCAGATGAATTAAACGTTTTCTCCTCACGAAATCTTATGCCGCAAATTCCTATTTCGGTTTTGGTACCCCACCCCCCCACCCCATCCCTTCCCTCCCCTCCCCTCCCCACTCTCTATCCCAAGTAATGACCAAACCCCCAGGAACCCCAGGGTCATGGTATAACGATTTTGATGGGAAATGACTCGACCGTGAAATACGCTCCAAAGCGCTTTCGTGAAGCTGGAAAATTCGTTGCGCCTGCAAGAGCGACGGAGTCAGGGCAGCCATTTCACTTGATTGCTCTTCCGCCCAGCAACAGATGAACAGCCGTCTTCTCAAGTACCAATCGCAGGAACGTTCGAAGAATTCTGTGAATCCCGTAGCTCGACACATACATTTATTCATCTAAAAAGAAAAAAGAGACAAATGAAAAATACGAAGACGAAGTTCAAACGATCTAGTCTCTGATTCACCATTTTTTTTTTGTTGGTTTAAAATCCGCTTTATTTTCAGCATCTACCAGATGAATTTTGTTTCAGGGCAAGGGACAGGGTTAGAGACGGCATAGAAATCTACTCTAATTGCATACCGCCATTATTTCTTGTCCACGCACCATGAATAGTATCGTGCTTTGATTGGTGCTTGAAATGAGAGGGTTCTCCGCTCTCCAGTCCAGCTTCAAAACCGAACATACATCAAGGTGAAGATGCGGTCCCCGCTCGCTTGAGGTATTGCGAGGTTTGTTGTTATTTCCTGACCTCGTTGAATATAATATATACATGAGGTATAGCGAGGTTTGTTGTCTATTTCCTGACCTCTTTGAATATAATATATACATGAGGTATTGCGAGGTTTGTTGTATATTTCCTGACCTCTTTGAATATAATATATACATGAGGTATAGCGAGGTTTGGTGTATAGTTTCTGACCTCGTTGAATATAATACATACATGAGGTATAGCGAGGTTTGGTGTGTAGTTTCTGACCTCGATGAATATAATATATACAGCGTGTTCTGTCTGCGTGTCCGTCTGTTGTGTGTCTGCGTGTCTGCCTGTTGTGGTGTCTGCGTGTCCGTCTGTTGTGGTGTCTGCGTGTCTGTCTTCTTCTCACTTATGATACTAATCCAGTTTCTATTAATTTTTTTTTTTTTTTCAAATTTGGCGTGACAGCTCACTAGCATACAGAGCAGACCAAGAAAAGGAGGGATGGGGGACGGGGGAAATGGGGATGGGGGGGGGGGGGGGGGAGATGGAGGGAAGGGGATGCGCAAAGATGGGACGAGGAAGGACAAAGAGGGGACAGGGGAAGAGGAGGGAGTCGGCTAAAATCTGACATGACCCTTTGTGTCAATGGCAAGCCCTGAAGCAATTTTATTTCCGACTCTTCCGGAGAGTAGCGTATTGTGTCTTTGTAGCCTACGGGTACTCTCACATCTCTCTCTGTATGTGTGTGTGTGTGTGTGTGTGTGTGTGTGTGTGTGTGTGTGTGTGTGTGTGTGTGTGTGTGTGCGCGCGTGCGTGCGTGCGTGCGTGTGTGTGTGTGTGGTGTGTGTGTGGTGTGGGGGTGTGTGTGTGTGGGTGAGAGAGAGAGAGAGAGAGAGAGAGAGAGAGAGAGAGAGAGAGAGAGAGAGAGAGAGAGAGAGAGAGAGAAGATAAAAGGTTCCATAAAGAGATATCCTCTTCAATGTAATCTAGAAACACAGAGTACAGAATCACAGGGCCGGGAGCTGGGGAGGTGGGGTGGGTGGGTGGGTGGCGGGGAGGGGGGGGGGTTGTGGGGATGGGGGTGGAGAAGAGGGAGGGAGACTGGTAGTAAGGGAGAGGATCAGAAGGGAAAGGGAGGGGTAGGGTGGGGGGTGAGATATGCCCACGAGTCATTATTACTGTTTTTGGTCGGCTTGAAAAAACAAACAAAAATAAAACAAAACAAAATGCAAAACAAAAGAACAAAAAACAAACAAACAAACAAAAAAAAAAAACCCCAAACAAAAGGGAAAACCCACAGTTTACCTGAAAATTTTACTTTTTAAACAAATAAAAAACGATAAAAACAAAAATTCACACTATGTTGTAGGGGGAAACGTTATTTTTTAATTTGGGGCTTTTAGTTATTCATTTTGAATAAATTCGAGAACTCTTCAAAGTGGAAATTTTTCGATGTTTAAAAAAACCCCAAGCCTACCTGCAAAGCGCAAACACCCACAACACCACACACACACAACAAAACACACACACACACAACACACCACCACGACACACACACACAAAACCAACCAAAACTTTTTTTACCATTAAAAAAAAAAAACCCTTTAAAAAATTTTAAAGAAAAGAAAATAAAAAATAACTTTTAAAAACAAAAAATCATAAAGGAAACTTTGATGAAAAAATTTAAATTTATAAGAAAATATAAAAACAAAATTGTAAAATACTACAAATTACATCTTAACTGTCTGAAAATTTAAAATTTTTCTCTCTCTCTTCCCTTTTTCTCTCCCCCTCCTCTCTCTTCCCTTTCCCCCCACAACACACACACCACACACACACACACCCAAAAAACACACAACCACACACCACCACGCACACAGACCGCCACCAAAAAAAAAAAACAAAAAAAAAAAAAACCACCCCCGCGCCCCACACACACACCCCCAAAACCACACACCAAAACACCACACACACACACACACACAGTACATCCGGGCGCGCACATACCCACACAAAACACACACACACACACCCCCAAAACACCTGCGGCCGCACCCGCGCATTAAAAATGTGACAATCCCAGATTTTAAAAACTGCTTTCTCTCCCTCCCCGCCTTTACCTCCCCCCTTCCCCCTCTCCTTTTCCCCCCTTATTTCCCTTTGGGAAACCGAAAAGATGATAGTTTTCCCCCATAAAAAAGGAAACCAAGATGCAGAAGAATCCAGCCAAGGATCTTGA
>CM065748.1:25549028-25554028 GCA_033310375.1 Conus canariensis | reverse complement strand
ATTTTCATTCATGTAAGCAGAAAAGGTATTTAATTCTTTTTGATATAACTTTTTAATATAATTTTGTGATCTGACAGATGTACATTTTTTTAATGTCACCCTCATCCATATGCATATATCATCTTCATATTGGGCTAATTCTATATTTTTAGAAATTTTTGTGGGTAAATCGTACATCAGAATACTAAAAAGTAAAGGGGCAATAACAGACCCCTGAGGAATGCCCATGTATAATTTTCTTCTTGTAGAGTAGGAGTTCCCTACCTTCGTTCTAATATATCGATTTTCTAAGAAGTCTTTAAGAAAATCATAAATGTTTCCTGATAATCCAATCTCTTTAAGTTTATAAAGCAAACGAGAGTGCCATACTTGATCGTAAGCTTTAGTGATATCAAAAAAGGTTGCTAGTAAAGATTGTCTCCTGGAAAATTGATGCTTAATCTGAGTGGTAAGTTTGACCAAATGTTCAACAGCACTTCTGCCCTTTCGAAAACCTGCTTGGTTTGTTGGGATGACTTTGTTCTTATCGCAAAAGTAGTTTAGTCTATTTAAAACAATGGTTTCATAAAGTTTACAGACATGAGAAGTTAATACAGTCTGTAGAAGTCTGTCAGCCCCGGCAAATGCCCTCCCTTCAACTGCTTGTTTGGTTGACCGTCAGTTGATCAGTTTTAATGATCTGTCACCGGCTGGGAGGAAACAACACAACCGCCACAGCAATGATGGAGAACGGGGGGATAAGACAGGGAGGGGTGGGGTGGAGAGGGGGTGTGGGTGGGGGGGGGGGGGGAGGAAGTGGGAGAAGAAATAAAGGAAGCGGAGGAGAAGTTGCAGGAAGAGGAGGAGGAGGAGGAGCAGCAGAAGAAAAAAACCAAGAAGACAAGAGGATGAGTGTACCGTCCCAATGATGTCATTGCTACGTCTCTGATGCTTGATGCAGAAGATGCCTCGTGACCACCCAACGGTGGTGCTTAAAGAAAAATCAGCTGAAACTCAGACAGAAACTGAAGGGGTGTGGACGAAACTGAGGTCAACAGAGAACAGGGCATGAAGGGCTGCAAACTGCTATGATGATCCATGGGATGAACGCGATGTTCAACGAGTTCCTTTCTGTTCTTGGACAACACGCCTGTACTGTATTCTACGAGTTCCTTTCTGTTCTTGGACAACACGCCTGTACTGTATTCTACGAGTTCCTTTCTGTTCTTGGATTACACGCCTGTACTGTATTCTACGAGTTCCTTTCTGTTCTTGGATTACACCTGTACTGTATTCTACGAGTTCCTTTCTGTTCTTAGATTACACGCCTGTACTGTATTCTACGAGTTCCTTTCTGTTCTTGGACAACACGCCTGTACTGTATTCTACGAGTTCCTTTCTGTTCTTGACAACACGCCTGTACTGTATTCTACGAGTTCCTTTCTGTTCTTGGACAACACGCCTGTACTGTATTCTACGAGTTCCTTTCTGTTCTTGGACAACACGCCTGTACTGTATGCTACGAGTTCCTTTCTGTTCTTGGAAACACGCCTGTACTGTATGCTACGAGTTCCTTTCTGTTCTTGGATTACACGCCTGTACTGTTTTGCTACGAGTTCCTTTCTGTTCTTGGACAACACGCCTGTACTGTATTCCACGCTTCCTTTTCTAGTGTTATCAAGGCCCAGAACTTCAAACATCTGTGATATTGCATGGTAAGAAAATCTAGACAACACTCTCGATTCTATTCATCTCCACATCAAAAACGAAAAAAGTTTTTCCCCGAAGAAAGTTCGAAAATGAGAGGTAAGTTCATTCGAGGCCGTAAGCGCGTAGGGAGCGCACGCGTGACTTTGACTACTTCTTCTTTTCTTTACAGCTATTGTACCCAATCGCTTGTGAAGGGCTGGTCCTGTGACGTGTTGTCAACGTTTATAACGTCTGGCATCATTTGCTCATGGTTCTGACATTGTCGCCGGATGCTGTTGGTGAATCCGGTCGCAGTACATGGAATATGTGCTGCCCTGTAGTACAACATCAGCAAATGTCGGAGGGGGGAAAGTGGGGTGGGGATGGGGGGGGGGGGGGGGGATGAACAGGATTCAAGGGATAGGGCCGGGGAGGAATAGAACTCTACAGGAATAGAACTCTACAGGAATAGAACTCTACAGGAATAGAACTTTACAGGAATAGAACTCTACAGGAATAGAACTCTACAGGAAAAGAACTTTACAGGAAAAACTTTACAGGAATAGAACTAAGATAGAACTTACAGGAATAGAACTCTACAGGAATAGAACTTTACAGGAATAGAACTTTACAGGACAGTGTAGGAATGGAGAAGGCGAGGATCGGTGGGAAGGATGAAAGGGGGTTGGGGGGGAGGGGGGGAGGGAGAGGACCAGGAGAAGTCCAGATCGGCAATCTGAAGCCTTGCAATGAGGAAGACGCTAGTACATCAGATGGAAGGCAGTTCCACTCCCACCGGCTGCTGACACAGTCTTGAACCTCTAAGCCATGGCACCCCTTCTGAGCAAGGCTACCGCCAAAGAACAACTTGTTCCTAAAAGCATCACTATGAGGACGTAAAAATCAGTCATCAACTCAACCCGTTCGCTGATGGCGCCGGATAGAAAGGACTTCCCGTGACAGAAGGAAGACAGCAGGTCTTGTGGTGGGGATGGGGGATGCATCTTGCAAGTGATAGGGAACTGGCCTGAATGACATGTTGCCAGTGACTTCCCCCCAGTGACATTTGTAGACCTCCAACAACCTCACAAAGCATCAGCGATCTCTAAGTGGGGTCCCCTCTGGACATTGGCAGTGTCGGTTCGCAACTAGCTCAGAGAGAAGAAAAGAAAACAGATACAATGCGAGTGGGACCCAAAGAAGTACTGTGCTCAACTGCCGAACCAATCAGCTGGAATCAGTTCTGCACCACCCTTGGAAGTCTGCGCTGTGTTCACATAGGGTGCAGGCACGCGCAGAGCAATTCATTAAAACGTCAAGGGACATAAATGCTCCCTGGCAGATGCCATTGTGTAATGGCCACTGGAAGTGACACGACAGAACCACTACGAGAGCGTCCCCGTGGGCGCACCAGCCCATATTTCATGACTGCAGAGCCCACCGGCGAAAGACGCCACAGTCAAACAACTGCCGAGTGCATCCCGCAGCCTCAGTCGTTGCTGATCCTCTGACAGGTGGTAGCAGCACAACTCCAGACACGGCCAAACTCGCCACATGAGGTCGTAGGTGCCTTCTGATGAGGATCCCGGGTTACAGGTTTTTTCTGCTGTCAACAAGACTCTCCCGGTGGTCAGTGGGTCTTTCCTCACCGTCCATGGCCCTTTCCCCAGAGTGGGCCACAAGGCAGACAAAGAAGAACATACACCCGAAGGTGCCAGTGGGACCCGGAGCAGTACTGTCCTCAACTGCCGAACTAACCAGCTGATTTCCTTCACAGTGAAGGCGTTCCAGACAGGCGATACGAACTCCAGTGTTGTAGTAATGCAGGTAGAAGACTAAAGATGGACTGATGCATAATAGTCCTCGTGTGTGTGTGTATCAACCATAGTCAACACTTTACTATGCCTGTCTTGTGGTTGAAGAGATCACGCTCAGTTGTTTCACCCCCTCTCTCTCTCTCTTTCTCTCTCTCTCTCTCTCTCTGTCCTGCCCAAGACTGGGTGCCGTCCATGAATTCAGGTATTGTGCATCTTAGGAATGGTATAATAAACTAACTTAGCTGTGTTTCATGAATTCAGCATTGCATATTATACCACAGCGTAGGATGATAAACTGACTACACTTGTACTCAGCGGGAATCGTGCAGTGTATATTGCAGAATGTTACTATTTTATTTCCCACTGAGTTGAAGTGTCTTTGACATACGTTAAGCAAGATCGTTGGTTGGGACCGTTCGTTGTCTATGCACATAACTCTGTGATGTTTGTCTTCATTGCGTTTCTCATCGTTCATCCACTCAATTTCTCCACTTCCCATTCTCTGTCTTCTTGCAACCCCCGATTTTGTGTGCGCACACACACACACACACACACACACACACACACACACACACACACACACACACACACACGCACACACACACACACACACACGCTCACACACACACACCACACACACACACACACACACACACACACACACACTCAAACACAAACAGACATACCCCCTCTTCCCCCTCCCCCACACTCCTCCACCCCCTCTTCCCCCACCACAGATCTGAAAACAACATCTGTGCAGTGCACGTCTACATGTCAGTAAAATATAATGGGTTTGCACGGATGAATGGCGAAGGTGCAGTGAAGGGGAACCAGGACGGAGAAGGTGGGAGTGGCGGGGGGGGGGGGGGGGGGGGGGGGGGGGAGAAACGGAGGTGGAAGGAGGAGAGGGAGGACGGGGGAGGGCTGGACGGGGCTCGGGGGGGGGGGGGGGGGGGGGGCGGGGTGGTGGTGGGTGGATGGAGGGGGATGTGTGTGGAAGCAGGGACCGCTGGCGGAACTTTGCAAAACGATCAACTGTAATTATCCCTCTTTGGCAGGAACCTGGCAGCGGAAACATACTTCAAAGGCCTCAGGAAGGGCCGAGGAGGTGCGTTCAGAAATCAAACGTAGCTGTTGGAACTGTGGTGGGAGGTAGTAGGCTAAATGACGGGCAATTTTCCCCCTTCCCCTCCCTCCCCACCCCCAATCCCCCTAATCTCTGGATGTAATCAAACAAACCCGCTTACTGAAAGGCATTGTCAGCTTTGGGCCAAATCTGCGCTGACAAGGACGTGCGGGTTCCTAAGTATGATCCATCATCGTCATCATGATCATCATCATCATCATCATCATCATCATCATCATCATCATCATCGTCATCATCCGCTGCAGCAGCAGCAGCATCGTCGTCGTCGTCGCAGTCATCGTGATCATCATCATCAGCAGCGGCATCATTATCATCATTATTATCATCATCATCATCATCATCATCAGCAGCAGCAGCAGCAGCAGCAG
>CM065748.1:25534028-25539028 GCA_033310375.1 Conus canariensis | reverse complement strand
CGACTACTACTACTACGACTACGGCTACTACGACTATGGCTACTACGACTACCACTACTGATACGAGTACTACTACGGCTACCGCGAGTATGACTACTATTGCCACTACTGCTGCTTACTGCTACTACTACTACTGCTGCTGTTGTTACTAGCTACTGCTACTACGACAGCTACTGCTACTACGACTATGATTACGACTACTACTACGACTACTACTACTGCTGCTGTTAGTATTAGTACTGCTACTTACGACAACTACTGCTACTATGACTATGATCACGACTACTGCTACGACTACGGCTACTACGACTATGATTACGACTACTCCTACGACTACTGCTACTACGACTATGATTACGACTACTACTACGACTACTGATACTACGATTACGACTGCTACGCCTACCATTACGATTGATACTACGATTCACTGCTACGACCACTGATATTGATACAATATACGTATGGTCAGCGATAGCAGTTCGTATCCACAACTGTGGCGACGCTCACTCTCTGGTATGGCCTGTCCCCCACACCTCCTCCACCCCCTCTCCTAAATCACATGCACACATTACCTCCCCTAACTCCACCCTCCTATCTCCCCCCCCCCCCCTTCAGGCACACACACCTTCCCCATCCGCCCTTTTCCCAAGAAAATCAGCGGCCTCATCCTCTTTCTCTCTCTTACTGTCTCTCTCACCTTCTCTGTCTGTCTCTGTCTCTGTCTCTCTCTCTCTCTCTTACTGTCTCTGTCACCCTCTTTCTCTCTCTTACTCTCTTACGCTCTCTCTCTCTCCTCCTCCCTCTCTTGCTCTCTCTCTCTCTCTTCCTCTTTTACTCTGTCTCTCGCTTACCCCTCCTCTCTCTCTCTCTCTCTCTCTCTCTCTCATCTCTCTTTTAAATACTATCAGCTCAACGACTTTTCTTATTTTCTCGCCTCTCGTCGGTCTCTTTCATCTTTTTATTCCAGATCAAAGTGACCATCATTATGCCCGTAGTGAGCCGCCTTTGGCAGGATCGAGAGGTCTCTTCGTCTTCAAGGAGATGTTTTCAGAGAGAGAGAGAGAGAGAGAGAGAGAGAGAGGGAGAGACGGACAGACAGACAGACAGAGACAGAGAGACAGAGAAAGACAGAGAGAGAGAAAGGGAGGGAGGAGGGAGGGAGGGGGAGAAGAGAGAGAAAGGAAGAGGGGAGGGGGTAGACAGAGAGAGAGAGAGAGAGAGAGAGAGAGAGAGAGATGGTGGGATGGAGAGAGAGAGAAGACTGAGAGAGATAGAGACAGAGAGAAAGAGAAGAGAAGGGAAGGAGAGAGAAAGAGAAAGAGACAGAGAGCCAGAGACTGAGAGGGAGAGACAGAGAGAGACAGAGATAGACAGGGACAGAGAGAGAGAGAGAAAGAGAGTCAGAGATCGTGGTGCGGAGAGAGAGAGACAGAGAAAGAGAGAGAAGAGAGAGAGAAAGAGAAAGAAGAGAGAGACGGGAGAGAGAGAGACAGATAGGCAGACAGACAGACAGACAGACAGACAAGAGCCGGGGGGGGGGGGGGGGAGGAGGAGAGACGGAACGGAGACCTGGGGGAGGTGGGGGGGGTTAGGGGGAAGATTGGGTGGGGGTGGGGGAGTGGGGGGTGGGCGGGGAGGGGAAGATTGGGGGAGTGGGCGGTGGGCGGGGGAGGGGAGGATTGGGGGAGTGGGCGGTGGGCGGGGAGGGGAAGATTGGGGGAGTGGGCGGGGGAGGGGAAGATTGGGGGAGTGGGCGGGGGGGGAGTGGGCGGGGGAGGGGAAGATTGGGGGGGGAGGAGTGGGGGAGGGAAGATTGGGGGAGTGGGGGGGGGGGGAGGATTGGGGGGTGGGGGGGGGTGGAAGATGGGGGGTGGTGGGTGCGGGGGAGGGAAGATTGGGGGGGAGCTGGACGGGGTGAAGGGGAGGATTGAGGCCAGGAGGTGGCGGGTCTTTGAGCCAAAACCTGGTGGTTGTTTCCTGTGCTTGTCTGGCACTAGTGCCATTGTCGGAGCTGGTTCTTTGATATGCAATGGGGATGGTGACAGAGAGAGTGGTGGCGAGGATGTGGGGTCAGGTGGTGGTGGTGGTGGTGGTGGGTGGGGCAGGGATCAATTAATCCCATCTTTGACTTGTCTTCTAGAACGCACATGTGTGTTGTGTGTGTGTGTGATGTGTGTGTTGTGTGTGTGTGTGTGTGTATGTTGGTGTGTGTGTGTGTTGTGTGTGTGTGGTGGTGTGCGTGGTGTGCGCATGCGTGCGCGCGTGCCTGCGTGCTTGAAACTTTAAATCACCGTTTTCGGAGCAATTATATTGGTAGCATAATGAGTTTTCGCTTTTCTATGTCTGTCCCGACATTCCTAGCGTGATTGTGCCACTGAGTAGCAATGGCCCTGAATCTGCGATTAACTTTTCAAAAGTCTATTCAATATTACACCATGTCGACACTTTCTGAAACGTTTGATCAGTGGCTGCTTTTTAAACACTGAACACCCCCCTACCCCCCACCCCCTCCCCCCCCCGCACCCCACCGAGTACTGTTCCAAATGTTAAGAAACATCTCACCAAGACCAGACCATTTAATGCAGTGTCTAACAAAGCACAAGCGCAGATATAGATGAATTTTTTTTTTATAAAATTAAAGATAGAATTAAGGGAGACCTCACAAGAACATAATTATTTCGCCAAATATGGCTAGGCAAGAATTTACGAGGGTATCTTTGGAACTAAGTGAAAAAGCATTAAAGCAGTAAATCATACGATTTAAAAAAAAATAACAGATCTGCAAAAGGAAACTGAAGGAACGCATCGTGCATTTTTACACGTCAAAGTTATCAAAAGCAGCAGGGTTTTTTTCAATGGAAAAAAAATCCGACGTGAGTGCATTAAACACACGAAAGCATTGTGTATTTTATGTCAGAATATTATTACGTCATACGTGACACAGTTTCGTCAGCTTGCTACGGATGCACGTTTGGAATAAGCAGATCACCTGTCAGGGAAATGAGACCAAAGTGTCGCATTGAATTAGGTCTTTGGGATGGTCTTTTCACCTACAGGGAGAGCGTATGGGAGCCTGTGGCGTGTCACACTGGCCAGACAGACCACAGCCTATCAAGGTCACGACTCCTGAGACTGCTGCAATGAATAGTAATGAGACGTGGCAATACACACACACACACACACACACACACACACACACACACACACACACACACACACACAGAGAGAGAGG
This sequence comes from Conus canariensis, assembly GCA_033310375.1. Taxonomy (NCBI): domain Eukaryota; kingdom Metazoa; phylum Mollusca; class Gastropoda; order Neogastropoda; family Conidae; genus Conus; species Conus canariensis. The sequence goes on along the minus strand of CM065748.1, from coordinate 25,535,793 downwards.
AGGAGAGAGAGAGAGAGGAGAGAGAGAGGAGAAATTGAACACAATTGAACACAATTTTAATGTTTCAGGCCTCCGGCCTATAACAATGTGAAGGTGCAGTGCACACATAAAGAGAAAAAAAGAGAAATGATAACAAAGGTATATTTTTTCGATGTACTGATAATGCTGATTTATGAGGGTAACTAATTATTCATACTGTATGGGATACGAGTTCTTCTCTTTTTTTCAGTGCATAATAAATATACATAGCAATAGATAAAGAGACAAGAGACAGAGAGAGAGAGAGAGAGAGAGAGAGAGAGAGAGAGAGAGGAGAGAGAGAGAGAGAGAGAGAGAGAGAGAGAGAGAGAGAGAGAGAGAGAGAAGAAGAGAAGAGAAGAAAGAAGAGAAGAGAAAAAAAGAGAGAGAGAGAGAGAGAGAGAGAAGAAGAGAGAGAGATATTATAGAAAAGAAGAGAAGAGGGGAGAGAGAGAGAGAGAGAGAGGAGGAGGGGGGGGCAGGTAGAAGTATGAAATATAAACTTGCCATGTGATACTTTTGAAATTTTTGCTGTTGTTGTTGTTGTTGTTGTGCTTTAGTGGCTCTGTTCTTTTCTTCTCTCGTGATCACCCCTGAAATGGGACGGGCCTCAAAAAATGATACGCACCTCTTTAATCTTGATCGTGCTACAGAAGAAGCTGTTGTTACTATTGTCTGGAGCTGTATCTATACTGTCTCGTTCCTTCCCCACTGACACTGTGTCTTGTATCTATACTGTCCCTTTCCTTCCCCACTGACACTGTGTCTTGTATCTATACTGTCCCTTTCCTTCCCCACTGACACTGTGTCTTGTATCTATACTGTCCCTTTCCTTCCCACATAGACACTGTGTCTTGTATCTATACTGTCCCTTTCCTTCCCCACGACACTGTGTCTTGTATCTATACTGTCCCTTTCCTTCCCCACTGACACTGTGTCTTGTATCTATACTGTCCCTTTCCTTCCCCACGACACTGTGTCTTGATCTATACTGTCCCTTTCCTTCCCCACTGACACTGTGTCTTGCATCTATACTGTCCCTTTCCTTCCCCACTGACACTGTGTCTTGCATCTATACTGTCCCTTTCCTTCCCATGACACTGTGTCTTGCATCTACACTGTCCCTTTCCTTCCCCCGCACGACACTGTGTCTTGATCTATACTGTCCCTTTCCTTCCCCACTGACACTGTGTCTTGTATCTATACTGTCCCTTTCCTTCCCCATAGACACTGTGTCTTGCATCTAACTGTCCCTTTCCTTCCCCACCGCACGACACTGTGTCTTGCATCTATACTGTCCCTTTCCTTCCCCATGACACTGTGTCTTGCATCTATACTGTCCCTTTCCTTCCCCACAGACACTGTGTCTTGTATCTATACTGTCCCTTTCCTTCCCCACTGACACTGTGTCTTGTATCTATACTGTCCCTTTCCTTCCCCACCGCACGACACTGTGTCTTGCATCTATACTGTCCCTTTCCTTCCCCATAGACACTGTGTCTTGCATCTATACTGTCCCTTTCCTTCCCCACAGACACTGTGTCTTGTATCTATACTGTCCCTTTCCTTCCCCACTGACACTGTGTCTTGCATCTATACTGTCCCTTTCCTTCCCCACCGACACTGTGTCTTTCGTCCGGCTGCTGTGTTAAGTCCATATTCATACCACGTGAGTCCAATGGGCAAATGTCCTCTCTTGTCACTCTCGGCATTTTAGTCTGTTGTACCGTGTTCCGTTTGTTTCTTG
>CM065748.1:25504028-25519028 GCA_033310375.1 Conus canariensis | reverse complement strand
CGCGTATTCAGGATAAACTGGGAGTACGTTTATATGCTTTGCATCTTGTTTTTGTTTTGTTTTGTTATAACGGGTGCAAAGTCCTGGTTGCACACTATGACGTCGGCTTCTCGTAAAAACAGGCATCCCGCTACAACCCCCCCCCCCTCCCCCACCACCACCACCACTCCCCTCCCGTCGATTCTTATTGAAGATGTGTTGGAGATCTGCATGCCTGACGAAGAAGAAGAAGAAGAAGAAGAAGAAGAAGAAGAAGAAGAAGAGAAGAAGAAGAAGAAGAAGAAGAAGAAGCAGCAGCAAACAAATCACGTCCAATGGGAGACTCAAACCACAGACCTCTCATTCTCTGGCTTCCCTGGGCCGGTGGTGGAGATCCATTAGGTTGTGAGTTAAGTGGAGTGGTTTGTTGGCTCTGTCTTCGTGTCATCAAGGAAACGCTCTAGAGGGTTGTGTTAATTAGCTCGCGGTACGTCATGACAGGAAGAGCTGGTGGAGGTGGAGGTGGGTGGTGGGTGGTGGGGGTGGGTGGGTGGTGATGGTGTAGGAAGGAGGGGGAGAGGGAGGAGGGGGAGTGGGGTAGCGGAGGGAAGGGATGGAGGGATGGTAGGACGGGGGTGGGGTGGGGGGGGGGGGGGGTAGGGTGCTGAGTGTCTCTGTTCAGGCTGTCGACGCTCTGTCGCTCAGCTCCTTTGAGAGGATTGGCTGGTCTGACAGAGAGGGTGTAGAGGGGCGTCAAACCTCCCCCCCCCCTCTCTCCCTGTCTCTCTCTCTCTGTCTCTCTCTCTCTCTCTGTCTCTTGTGCTCACCTTTCCTCATTCTCTCTCTCTGTCTCTCTCTCTCTCTGTCTCTTGTGCTCTCCTTTCCTCTCTCTCTCTTTCTCTCTCTCTCTCTCTCTGTCTCTCTCTCTCTGTCTCTTGTGCTCACCTTTCCTTACTCTCTCTCTCTCTCTCTCTCTCTCTCTCTCTCTCTCTCTCTCTCTCAGTATGTCTGCCTGCCTGCATGTCTGCCTACCTGCATGTCTTTCTGTGTCTATCGGTCTGTCTGCCTCTGTCTGTCTGTCTGTCTATCTGTCTCTGTCTGTCTGTCTCACTGACTCTGTGCGCGTCTTTCAAAGCCTCTCTTTCCCTGGCTCTCTGTCTGTCTGACTCTGTGTGTCTGTCACTGTTTCTCTCTTTGTCTGTCTGTCTGTCCTTGTGTGCGTGTGTGCGCCTGTCTGTCTGTCTGTCTGTCTGATATCTGTCGGTCTGTTTCTCTCTCTCTCTCTCTCTCTCTCTCTCTCTCTCTCTCTCTCTCTCTCTCTCTCTCTCTCTGTGAAAATGTCTCTTCGCTTGACAGTGTGTCTGCATCTCTCTCCATCCTTTCACTCTCTGTCTTTGTCTTTCTACCTGCCTGCCTGCTTGCCTGTCTGCCTCTCAGTCGTTCTGCCTGCCTACCTGTCCATCAATAGCAAACACACTGTAAAAACGATTGTTGAGCCCACACAACCGAACGCTCAAATCATCCCTCTAATAAACACTCGCCTCGACGTAGTTAAACACACACACAGACACACATACACACACACACACACACACACACACACACACACACACACACACACGCACACACACACACACACACGCACGCACGCACGCACATACACACGCACATCCTTCCCTTAAGCTACAGGTTTCAATACAACCAAGGGCTCCTCATTAACACAAGACTACGCAGGTGAAAGCACCCTCAACATCAGTGAAGAGATTCTCAATTAAATTCCCCGAGGACCCTCAGCTAAATTAATGTCTCGATTTCAAGGATTGACCTGTTCATGTCCAGTTCATCATATTCGGGCTCCACTCGATGACAAGTGCTATTTGTTCGTTTGTTTTTCGGTTATGTGTTTGTTTCTTTAGGAAAGGTGGGCGGGGGTGGGGGGGGGGGGGGGGGGGGGGCTATAGAAAGCCTTTGTTTCTGTACGCCTTTTAGATTATTTGTGTATCTTAACGAAAGTCCCCCCCCCCCCTCCCACTCTTTCTCTCTCTGCCTGTCTGTCTGCTTGCCTGCCTGTCTGTCTGTCTCAATTTCATTTCATTTCATTTCTCTCTCCGTGCGTCTGTGTCTTTCTCTCTCTCTCTCTCTCTCTCTCTCTCTCTCTCTCTCTCTCTCTCTTCTTCCTCTTTCTATTCTGCTATGAGTAGGCTGGTTCCCACTTCAATGTAGTCAAGGTTCTTGTCAGCCTATACAGAGTCCATTGGTCTGCTGGATACATATCGTTTCGCCTACAGTCGTGTCGCCTACAGTCGTTTCGCCTACCCTTTAATATTGGCGGCCGACTAAGTCTTATCTGCTGCCGTTTTGCCGACAAGCTAGGACGGTTTCGCCTACTACAATGCCTCGTCTTGACTATCAAGTCGATGCTCAACAAAAGAAAGCGGTGTGTGAGATATGTTCGTGCTGTGAATGCTTTTTCTTTCTTTCTTTTCTTCTTTCTCTTCCTCCTCTTCTTCTTCTTTTTCTTCTTCTCCATTTTCTTCTACTATCCCCCCTGTCTCTGTGTGTGTGTGTCTCTCTCTCTCCCTCTCTCTCTATGTCTCTTCTTCTTCTGCTTCTGCTTCTTCTTCTTTTTCTCTTAACGTCGAAAAGGGACAATCGATCATCCTTCATAAATAACACGACGGGATGAAGTTTTCAGTTTTCGTATTCAGAGACTCGAGTCCCAAAATGGAATTTTCCATGTCGATATGCCGTGGCGATGCTTTATTTTTAAACCAGTGAAAGTTAGGATTTTTTTTCTCGATAAACTGAAACAACCATAGGTTCCACTGAATTTGCTTTTTTCAACTGTCACTCCATCTGCCCCCCCCCCCCCCCCCCCACCAAACAGCCACTCCCTTCTCCCCGTTCCCCTTACCACCCCCTCACCCCCACCCCGACACATGAAGAGAAACAACGGAAATTGTAGGCCAAACGGAACAAATCGGTTTGTAGAAAGAAATATGCGGAGGCGAAATGACCTTAGGCGAAATGAATTTAGGCGAAATGAATTAAGGCGAAATTACCTTAGGCGAAATGAATTTAGGCAGAATGAAAGCTGGCGAAACAAAGTGTCCCCGGTCGGTTGAGATACGTACAATGTCACTCGATTGAAGTCGTTACTGATTTTCTTTTAATTTTTTTTGTTAAGAAATTTTTTCGCTTGTATTACGCATTGTATTCATTTGCTTGCTTGTGGATTGTGGTATCCTTTATTTATTTTTTTTCGTTCTGTTTGTGGCATCTCCTCTTTATTTTGTTCCACAAGACGTATATGTCGCTGCCCCCTTTTCCCTCTCTCTCTCTCTCTTCTCTCTCTCTCTTCTCTCTCTCTCTCTCTCTCTCTCTCTCTCTCTCTTCTTCTCTCTCTCTCTTCTCTCTCTCTCTCTCTCTCTCTCTCTCTCTCTCTCTCTCTCGTCTCTTCCTACTTTTCTGCGTTATTGTGTATTTATTTATACAGTTATTCACATATTCTTCAGAGCCACCTCAGAGGCATCACCTCCACGCCGCTCATTCTGGCTCCCCATCCGCATCCACACCCTATCTTGTCCCGCCGCAGGCCCGACACCATGAAACCCACAGTCAATGCCACGCAGTCATGAGGCAACCCACCAGAGGAGACACTGCACTGCTGCCGAGTCACTTCGGTGGTGTTCAGAGGTGCCCATTCTGATCCAACACACGCAGGACACCACCTACACTTTAGTTAAGCACCGCTACTGGCGGCAGTAAGTGCTTAGCCGCAGAGACGGCGTGAGTGGGCGTTCCTGTGCGAAGGGCTCCACCATGTTCGTCGAACGACGGTCCCCACGCTTTGGCCAGTTTCGCCGACCGTGAGTGGGCGTTCCTGTGCGAAGGGCTCCACCATGTTCGTCGAACGACGGTCCCCACGCTTTGGCCAGTTTCGCCGACCGCAGGACGAACTTCGAGGAGCTCCACTGTGGGGACAAATAGTACTAGGCCGTTTCGCCAGAACGGGGCAGTGATGGTTCCTTGTTGCGATAAGGGAACGTTGACGAAGACGTCCCCAAGGAGACCATTTCGCGACCGTGATGGCGTCTCTTCACTCACATTAAGTCAAACTCACTAAAACATTCTCGGCGCCCCAGTCGAAACTTACCCAGACATCGGTGGGAACAAATATAACAAATACTCAAGAAATGCATATAGCCGTGGCGATGGAAACTCGATCCATTGATGGTTGCTGTACTCTTCCTATTGAATTACCAGAAAATAAACTGGGAAGGCCAGCTCGGAAAAACAAACCTTGTATTAAAACTTAGCAAACTCAGAATGCAACGTAGACCTCCACCGTGTGGTATCCGCCGATTGAATGGACAATTCACTGTGGGCCATCTCGGAAAAATGTTTTTTAGCTAACCCCTATTTTCCTTGCGCGTTTTTACTGTATACTTTCTTTTGCATTGTGGACCCTTCTGAAAGAGAGGACCACATTTAAGGGGGAAGGGGGGGGGGGGGGGGGGAGAGAGAAAGCTCATACGGGCTTATCTACCATCCTGGTTTATATACAATGTCGCCTTGTCTTGTTGGTTTTTTTTTTTTTTTTTCGGTCTGTCCATTTTTCTGTTTGTCTGTCTGTCTGTCTGTGTGTCTCCATCGTTTCCTTATTTTTTTTTGTCTGTCTGTCTGTCTGTCTGTCTTGTCATTTGTTTGTGTGTGTCTGTGTCTGTCTGTGTAACTCCGTCATTTCACTTCGTGCCTGTTTGCCTCTGTCTGTCTGTCCTGTTTCTCCCTCTCCCTCCCTCCCCTCCCCCCACCCCCCCTCTCTCTCTCTCTCTCTCTCTCTCTCCCTCTCTCCAGGCGATGGACGTAAGATGGAATGAGGTGAAGAAGAGGCACTAGAGGCCTGCCCTGTCATGCACGGGTCATAGGCCTGATTGTTGTCTGTTACTGAGGGATCTGGACAGTATGGAGGGAGAGACACTGACACTGACACTGACACTGACATTTTTTATTGTCCGTTTAGCAGTTAAGCCTTTTAGACAAGGGGGTTGGCAAATGCATTCCCCGATACAAAAAGCAGAAATTTCATGCGTACACGTACTCACACAGACACACACGTCCTCACCTTTCCCTCCGCCCCACCCCGCTACCTTTCTACTAATGCCCCCAACATCCATACTGCCATAATCACACACACTTGACCACTAACCCTTCCCTCTCCCTCCCCCTATTCCGCCAGCTCCACACCCCCTCCCCCCCCCCCCCCCCCCCCCCCCCCCCCCCCCGCACCCCCGCCCTCCACAGAACATCCGCACATTGGATCATCCTTATGTTAACCGGTATTTTGCTCAATTATCTTTTTTCTCACATACATGGCTTCAGCTATGTATTTAGCCACTTCTTTAACAACACGTTCATTATTATTAGATAACACTGAAGCAACGCTAGCATTATTTTGGTGGAATGAACGAGTATTCAACACACTGCAGCTTTTACGTTTGTCAGCATAAGTAGTACAATGAAACAAAAAAATGTTCTTCGTTTTCTAATTCATTTCCGCAAGATGGGCAAATGGTGTCATTCGAATATTCAGAACTTAAGAACCATTGCTTACAGTTTTTCAGACCACTAACCCTTAACCTAAATCTGGCCAAACTGATTCTGTGCCATTTATTTGTAATTAACGTTAGGTACTTTTCTGCCTGAAAATGTTTTGAAAGAACAGAAATATCTATATTTATCGTTATTATCTATTTCTGCATGCCAGTTTTGTTTGAAACAGGAAATGAGTCTGTCTTTGAATTCTGTTATAAAACCATATTCGGAACAAACTCCCTGGTTCAGCCAAACAATACCAAAGCCATTTTCAGTCAGAGTCTTTTGTACTTCTGACACCCAGTTAAAGTGACCAGATTCGTGCTGTAACAGAAGCATTTTGTAGGCTTGCCTACATATTCTCGACATGGGGAGTCTGACTAGTTTTAACCAGTATTTGATGCATTTTACAGTAGTTGTAACGCGTAGAGAATACCTCCCAGTTTCTTATGGAGAAAAGGAGAGAGAGAGAGAGAGAGAGAGAGAGAGAGACAGACAGACAGACAGACAGACAGACAGACAGACAAAGAGGGAAAATAGGGAGGGGAGGGAGAGAGAGAGTGAGAGAGAGAGAGAGACAGACAGAGACAGAGAGGGAAATAGGGAGGGGAGGGGAGGGGGGAGAGACAGAGAGAGAGAGAGGGAGAGGGAGAGAGAGAGAAAGACAGACAGACAGACAGACAGAGACAGAGGGAAATATATTATATATATATATATATATATATAGAGAGAGAGAGAGAGAGAGAGAGAGAGAGAGACAGAGACAGAGACAGAGACAGAGAGACAGATGCAGAGACAGAGACAAAGAGGGAAATAGGGAGGGAAGGGAGGGAGAGAGAGAGAGAGAGGAGAGAGAGAGAGAGAGAGAGAGAGAGAGAGAGAGGGAGGGAGGGAGAAAGATAGAGAGAGACAGAAAGAAAGACAGAAACAGAGAGGGAGACAGACAGACAGACAGACAGACAGGCATACAGGCACACAGACAGACTCAGACAAACAAAGAGAGAGAGAGAGAGAGACAGACAGACAGACAGACAGACAGACAGACAGACAGATAGACAGACACAAAGACAGAGACAGAAGGATGAAAAGCCAGTAGAAGGGGAGATGAACAAAGTTTGCCGTTCACACACACACACACACACACACACACACACACACACACACACACACACACACACACACACACACACACACACACACAAGCTGGTCTTTTAAAATTATAAATGGTATTTGACCTTTAAACACATTTTCTATATTGCCTTGCTCATCAGGTAATACTGAAGAGTTTTCTTGGGGGGGGGGGGGGGGGGGGGTGGAGGGGGGGAGGGGAGGGGAGGGGGCGTATAATCTCATTTATGAAATAACATTAAACAGGATCTGAATTAAAAATGCATTTAATTTCCTTCAGGACTTCCTTCTGACTGAAATTCAAAGGTCAAAGAAAGGCGAAATGCGCTCTGCGAGCTGTTCCCGGAGAATCTTTACATCCTTAACACCGTTAACAGAAGGTCTGGTACCAGACTGAAAAAAAAAAATCCAATCTGCTTTGTTCTGAGTGTATCTCAGAGTTTTCGATGTGAAGTTCTCTCCAGTTCTCCTCTTGTTCCAGAACTGAAATCATATCTGTTAACGATTGTCGAAGCCTAAAGGTTGCTGGTGTTCTTGTACGAATGGGAGACGTGTAAGGTTTAGGTTGAGAACCAGATTCTAGGCTCCTGTGATATCATTAGCTCTACGAGAGAGGTTACCTTTTCATCCTCGTCTGTTCGGTTTGTTTGTTTGTTTGTTTGTCTGCCTTTTCGTAAGATCACGTAAAACACACACACGCCACACACACACACACAGAGAGAGAGAGAGAGAGAGAGAGAGAGAGAGAGAGAGAGAGAGAGAGAGAGAAGAGAGAGAGAAGAGAGAGCCAGTTTTAACCTTCGCCGTACATCTAACAACTTGCGCGCTGTATGTTGTGAATAAAGGTTCGCCGTTTTTCGTGGGTTTCCAGGGATCCACTGCCTTTGTACAGGAATAAAGGTTCGCCGTATATCGTGGTTCTCCAGGGATCCACAGTCTTTGTACAGGAATAAAGATTCGCCGTATATTGTGGGTCTCCAGGGATACACTGTCTTTGTTCAGGAATAAAGATTCGCCGTATATTGTGGGTCTCCAGGGATACACTGTCTTTGTTCAGGAATAAAGATTCGCCGTATATTGTGGGTCTCCAGGGATCCACTGTCTTTGTTCAGGAATAAAGGTTCGGCGTATATCGTGGGTCTTCAGGGATCCACTGTCTTTGTACAGGAATAAAGGTTCGCCGTATATTGTGGATATCCAGGGATCCACGTGAAGGACTACAATCTTGTCCCACGTCGTGTCATCTTCAGTGGCCCATCCTGTTACTGAAAGAGTAAACTTTTGGTGTGTGTGTGTGTGTGTGTGTGTGTGTGTGTGTGTGTGTGTGTGTGTGTGTGTGTGTGTGTGTGTGAGTGTGAGTGTGTGTGCGTGAGTGTTCAGCGTTTCGTTTGTCGACGAAGACACAGTTATCTTGGTTGAGATATGGGCCAGGCTTTATTGACAAAATCGCAAAAAAAACACCCCAAAACCTTTTGAAGATAGCTTTAAAACTGACTCGGGTATCAAGTGAAAATTACCCCTGTGGGTCATTTGATACCCATGACGTCAGGCGAATGTTTTTGTTTGTTTTTTTTCGTTTTCTTTGTTCATTTCGGTGATGAAAGCTGGCAGAAAGCTGGAATGTGGCACTACAAAGAGCCCGTCAAGTGTGATGTGGATGTATGTTGTTGATCCGGGTCACAGGGTGGATTCTGGCTATGGTTTGACCTCAGGAAGTGAATGTCTGGCCACTGGATGTCGGCTGGTGTGGATGACTCTTTACGTGGTAGGACTCAACGTACACCTGACAGTTCGTTGTGCAAGCCTATCATCTTCACCATAATCATCATCATCATCATCATCATCATGATCGTCGTCATCGTCATATTCATCATTATCATCATCATCATCATCATCATCATCTCATCATCATCATCATCATCATCATCATCATCGTCATGCTCGTCGTCGTCATCATCATCATCATCATCATCATCATCATCACCCATCATCATCATCGTATCATCTCATCATCATCATCGTCGTCGTCGTCGTCGTCGTCGTCATTGTCGTCATTACTATTATCATCATCTCTGTTGCATGCTCCAGTTTTCAAAGAGACCTTTGACTGCATATCGTTTAACTGCAGTCCAAGAATTTGTTCATCATTATCATCGTCATTATCATCGTCAGCGTCATCATCATCATGATCGTCGTCGTCGTCGTCCTCGTCGTCGTCATCATCAAATCATCATGATGATAATACTACACCCACATGCCGTACCTGATCCCTGACAGACTGCTCCAAGCGCTGTGCTAAACACTGCTCTAGACACGTATAGCTTCACACAGATTATGATGCAGTACAGCTACTAAGACTTTGTATTTCACAATCGCTATAGCCCCCTTCCCTCCCCTCCCCCCCCATCCCCTCCAATGCCGATCTACCGCCACAACAACAGTTATCACACCAGCTTCCCCCCTAATCTGACCCTCCCCTTCACAGACACCTCTCCTTTCCTGCCGCCCCGAATATGTCTCCCTCCCCACAACCACCACACGCGCACATGCACACACACACACACACACACACACACACACACACACACACACACACACACACACACGCACGTACGCACGCACACACGCACGCACACTAACAGACAGACAGACAGACAGACACCCACACACACACACACGCACGCACGCACGCACGCACGCACGCACCCCCCCCCCCCCCACACACACACACACGCACGTCAGATATCATCAGGACTGTTCCCACTGCTGTCAATACCTATGGCCATACCATACGTCACACACACGGTAAACGTTCGTGTCATTGATGACCCCACCCACCCCTCTTTTTTGTCATGTGGATCCACAGAAAGTTTCTGTGCAAAACGCTGCGCGGGCACCAAGTAGTGGTTTGGGATACGGTTCATATGACCGAAGACCAGCCTCTGGTCTGTGCTGTGCCAGTCTAGTCTGGACGCATGAATGACGGGTGGACTATATGGGGGATGAATTATTGTCTATCCATGAATTACGATTTCTCCTAATACCATGCTATGTCTACCATGCTGAGCCCGAGTCTGAGAGGCACGAAGGTATGTGTTCTGGTGTCAAAGCAGGTGTAGGTGGTTGGTGGTTCGTACCCTGTATTTTTAGAGCAATCTTGTAGTTCCAGCTCTCGATCTGTTTTGGGGTATGTGGCGCGCGCGCACGCGCGCGTATGCATGCATACATGTGCAGCGCACACATGTATGTGTGTATGTGTGTGTGTGTGTGTGTGTGTGTGTGTGTGTGTGTGTGTGTGTGTGTGTGTGTGTGTGTGTGTCTCCCTCCCTCCCTCCCTCTCTTTGTTCACATGTGATTCTGAGTATATGTGCGCGAATGTGCGTCCGGGGTAAAACAGAAGTTGGCTTTATCTCAGGATTTCAATGCGCTAACAGAACAAAACTTGGCGGAACAATAGATACTGATAAGATGTTTTAGGCAATTCATGCGTGAAGATGTCACTAAATGGTAAAGACCTAAGTCTGCAATTAATGTTTTCAGCAACATTTTTAAGAATATGAAATTGAAATTCCCAGAAAAAACCATTGATCAGTTACACTTAAACATTCAGATATTGATGAAAGACCTGTTCAATGACATTTCGTGCAATTACTGCACAAACGATTTACTTAATCATGACTACGATGAGACTATTTCGTGCAATTTCATCCCAAAACAGGGAGGCTGGGGGAACAGATATAAAAGCCACATCGGCACCTTCGTCCCGTTTTGGGATTGTCTACCCTGAGAAGAGCATGACTCACGTAGCACGTGAGTCGAATAAGCAATGTTTAGTTTGAATGTTTAGCATGCCATTATTTCTTTGTATACAGTACCGATCTTGATTTGCTTACCAATTTGATGTGTCCTTCCTGGTCAGTGAACTCTGCTATCACAATTATTATAAATTAACTTGGCCAGTTACATATCAATGAGCATTGTTTCGTAGGAGAATCTATAGAATGCAAGACGTTTGATGGCAAAGAGAACCTTTGTTGCTATACCTGTGGCTTACAGGACACGCCTTCATTACAAGGCACATTGACCTGCTGTGTCCTGCATGGCCTCTGTGCTGATCTCATAGTTAGCAGACTTCCTCGTCTGGTTCGTTTGTTTGTCGTCCGTGGAACCAAGAAATCAGACGTTGTTTTCAACACAGAAACACGGCTTTGGTCCACTAATGAACATTGGAAACCCGGTCGTCTGGTGGCCACCATGTTACCAAACATTAACGTTCATTTCTGTAGTTGTCCTTAATTATCTGAGATTCAGGTGATCTCTGTGGTTGTCCCCATATTACCTCAATTTCAAAGGTTTTTTTGTTTGTTTGTTTTGTTTTTTTTTGGTGGTGGTGGGGGGGGGGGGGTTAGCTCTACATTATCTGACATTCAAGTGACTGCTTTATTTGGCTCTGCATAATCTAACATGCCAGTGACTTCTTTGGGTGTCTCTTCATTACCTGACATCCAAATGACTTTCTTTTATGGTCTATGCATTATTTACCATTTAAATGACTTCTTTGCTGATCTTTGCATTACCTAACATCCAAATGACTTTCCTTTATTGTCTATGCATTATTTACCATTTAAATGACTTCTTTGCTGATCTTTGCATTACCTAACATCCAAATGACTTTCCTTTATTGTCTATGCATTATTTACCATTTAAATGACTTCTTTGCTGATCTTTGCATTACCTAACATCCAAATGACTTTTGTTTTATTGTCTATGCATTGCTTAACTTTTAAATGACTTCTTTGCTTGTCTTTGCATTACCTAACATCCAAATGACTTTTGTTTTATTGTCTATGCATTGCTTAACTTTTAAATGACTTCTTTGCTTGTCTTTGCATTACCTAACATCCAAATGACTTTTGTTTTATTGTCTATGCATTGCTTAACTTTTAAATGACTTCTTTGCTTGTCTTTGCATTACCTAACATCCAGATGACTTCTTTGTTTATTCTCTATGAATTATTTAACATTTAAATGACTTCTTTGCTTATCTTTGCATTACCTAACATCCAAATGACTTCTTAGAAAGCCTCAGCACTATCTAACACTCAGTTGATTTCTCTCTACATAATGTAACATTCTAGTGCCTTCTTCAATTATCCCCACATTCTCTAACATCTCAGTGACTTCTCCAATTATCCCCTCATTATCTAGCATCTCAGTGACTTCTTGAATTACCCCCCACGTTATCTAATATCCTAATGACCTTTTCGATTATCCCCACATTATCTGATATTCAAGGGACTTTTTCGACCCCCCCCCCCCCCCCAACATTGTCTCACAGTCAAGTGACTTCTTCTCTGGCCAAAGTTTTGAAAGCTTTTGTTCAGCGAAGCGTACGGAAGACCATCATTCAATATCGTTCAGTCTGTGGCACTGATCAGAGGCCCCTCACTGTGGAACCATTGGAGGGGGGTTTTGACGCCAGTTAGACAGTAGCATTAAAAACAAGAAAGCAACTAGCCTGTTTGGACCTCACAACACAGGCACGTGTTGACTCTTGTCAACTGGAAACGCTTCCTCGGGACGAAGCTGCTTTGAATTTTCTCTCTGTTGTCCTGCTCCCCGCCCTCCCTCTCCCTCCATTCTGGTATCAGACTTCGCGACAGGACTATACGCTTCACTTCTTCTCTTCCGGATGTAAACCTGGCCCGAGAGTTACAGACACCTGCATTGTCAGTCAGGAAATCGGAGCAACAATCTCAGGGACGTGTCCATTAAGTGGTACCGGGTGAAACTCGACTTTGTGATTCCAGTTTTCCTGATTGAGACCATGGCACACGCTACTCTGCGTAGAAGCCAGCCGGCGCCGAAATATCCCACAGATGAATGTGCCTGAGGGAAATCAAAGCCCCACCTACCAGACCACAAATCCGGTTCCTTTGGAATGTATTGATTCAGTCACCGTGGCAGAGGATTCGGTGTCTGTTTTTGCAAGAACGGGTCCAGCACATGTCTTTCTGTCTAACGCTTCTTCCTTTCTATCAGATTAAATTAAACCCAAAGTGTACTGACTTATTTTATCGATATCAAAGACAAGTACACTGTATTATGCTCAACCAAAAGGTAGACGCGAAAAGTTGATGGCGTATTGAAACAATAATTCCTCGTGTTGTTACCACCAGACACTTGAAGAGGTTGTTCCAGCACTTGAGGTATTCTGAAGAAAATGACTGTCTTTTCTTTTACGTTCATCATTAGGACTCGAGGTTTGACGCCCCACATCCTATCCCCACTCCCCCCTTTGAGAAGTACAATGTCATTGCTGAGGAACATTCTTTTTTTTTTTTGCTCTCTCATCTTCCATGCCACTTCCTTGGCTTTGCACCACGCATCTCATTCCGGCCCCTCACCCACCCCCTGTCTAAAGCCACAGCCTGACCCGTCCCGCCACAGTCCCGGCAACGGCAGTCCATAGGACCAGTCAGTGTCAGATCATCAGGAGGTAACCCACCAATGGTGACACTGCACTGCTGCCGAGTCACTTCAGTAGTGATCAGTGGCGCCTGTTCTGAACAACATACGCAGGACCCCCCTACTAAGCCCTCTACTGACGGCAATTGTTGCTTAGTCGCGGGGCCAGCGTGATTGAGCTCTCCCTCTGGAGGGCGCCACCACGTTGGTGAGTGACGTACTGGCCAGGATGTCAGCGACGATGATGGCGATGCTGCAGAACATTGTGGCTGAAACGTTGTCTGCCACACGTAAGATGCTGAGAAGGTCAGGAAAGGTTCACTGTCCACGGTGACACCAAGGCAAGGGAACGCCTGACTCACACGACTGGAGACTGAGCAGCAGCAGCAGCAGCAGCAGCAGCAGCAGCAGCAAGAGTAATGGACGTGGCGGCAGCAACAGCAGCAGCTGCAGTGGCAGTAGCAGTAGTTGACAAAAAAAGCAGTAGTAACAGCGGTAGCAGCAAAGATGTTACCTGAAAGATCTTGATTATATCTATTATCACACTGCACTGTTTGGCAATGATTAATGGTCTCAAGATATTTTTCCCCGCATAGTCTTCTGCCCTATAATGTTTCAGATGTTTAAGTCTTTCATCATGCTTCAAGCCGTGGCATTCCTTTCAGCAATTTGTGCGTCCTCTTTGAACTTCTTTCAGTGGCAAGAGAGAGAGAGAGAGAGAGAGAGAGAGAGAGAGAGAGAGAGAGACAGAGACAGAGACAGAGACAGAGACAGTGACATAGAGACATAGACAAATACAGAGAAGAGAGAGAGAGAGAGAGAGAGAGAGAGAGAGAGAGAGAGAATGGGGGGAGGGTAGACAGACAGAGACAGTGACAGAGAGACACAGACAGACACATACAGAGAGACAGACAGACAAACAGACAGACAGACAGACAGAAAGCCAGACAGACGGCCAGCTAGCCAGCCAGCCAGCCAGACAGAGAGGCAGACAATGACATAGAGACATAGAGTGACACATGGGGGAGAGAGAGAGAGGAGAGAGAGAGAGAGAAAGAGAGAGAGAGAGAAGACAGACAGACAGAGACAGACAGACAGACAGACAGAGAGCCAGACAATGACAGAGAGTCATAGAGTGACACATGAGAGAGAGAGAGGAAGAGAGAGAGAGAGAGAGAGAGAGAGAGAGAGAGAGGAGAGAGAGAGAGAGAGAGAGAGAAGAGGAGGTGGATGTGTAAATCAACGAGAGGAAACAGACAGGGAGTCTTGCGCCGTTTGCTCCACAATCATCCCAGGTAGGATCGAAGGGGGTGGGGTGGTGGTGGTGGTAGGGAGAATGGTTTGGTAAGGTAAGAGAGAGAGACAGACAGAGACAGAGAGAAAGAGAGGGAGAGAGAGAGAGGGAGAGACACAGAGAGATAGAGAGAGGGAGAGAGAGAGGAGAAACAGAGAGAGAGAAGGAGAGACAGAGACAGAGAGAGAGAGGGAGAGACAGAGCCAGACAGACAGACAGACAGACAGACACACACACACACACACACACACACACACACACACACACACACACACACACACACAAACAGGCAGGCAGACACGAAGAGACGCAGTCACTACTACTACTTTAAAAAAAAAAAGAAAAAAAAGAGGTAAGACAATTATATAAAGAACAAAGACCCACCATGTAAAACTTCTCAAGAATAATGTAGAAAGTGTCTGTGATCTAGAAAGGGGCCGGGGGAAATAATTGGATCCATTTCCACAGAAAACTGCAGACCAGACGGCCAAAGTCCGACGAAGTGTTCACCCCCCAAAAAAAAAGTATCGATTCGA